>OW386550.1:9412632-10612632 GCA_936435175.1 Glyphotaelius pellucidus
TAAATTGTGAAATAACACAAATTAATCGAATAAAATTTATTTGCCACGCCGGGATTCGATTCGGGAGTCAAGAGCCTTACCGCTGGACTACGCCGGCCGTTTGTAATGGAAACATTTTCTTATCACGTAGGGAGGCATTTTGGCGCTTTTATAAAGCAATTTACTTACTAGCAGGACATGACCTTACGCGACCCATGGCGGATGACTACTAAAACTACGACAATAAAGACAAATACAATTGCCTTGGTTTTGGATTGCCACTTTTGAAATTTCTACCACTAGTCTACAGAAAATATAAAACGCCATTGCCTGGATTTTAAAAAATACCAACCTACCTGTCAAATCCATATGTGATTTTAAAAGATAGAGAAAATAATATTTAGTATGAAAGATTTTGAAGTGATTCGGATGAGACTAAGAAAATAATTTTGTGATTCTGAGGTGGTAGTGAATTTTATAAAAAATACATAACTTATTACAAATGGTAGTTCAGACAGTAGACGACATCGATTTCAAAGAAGTATTTTTCTAATTTTCTCTTTAGTAAAACAAAAACCAAAATTGCCAGATTTGTAAGTAGGTGCTAAACAACTTCCGACTTTAAACCATAAATAGTTTAAAATAAACTCTGGTGAGATAAAAAAGTAGAATGTAACACATCGACCTTCTATCTTGAACCAAAATCGGAATGTAACAAACACATTTACAGATAGATGAAAAGCTGCGTTCAGTCAATAAAGTTCTAAGTCCATCTACGAGTGTTCATATGAAATAATTATAAAGTTGGGAGAGCATTTTATAACAGATACCATATCTGAAGTTTGTTCTTCACTGCTTACATCTGATAAAAATGTGCCATAATAAATAGATAAACGTGCCAACCATAAAATTTAATTTTTCTTTGGCAATCAAAAAATTACCATGAAATATTATTTTGAATTCTGTTATTAGGCTGTCTTATTTTAATTCAAATGATTAACATACATTTAATGTCTTTCTCCAAATATCATAAACTAAATAATAAAACTGCAACCTTGGAAAGCATTAAAATACTAGAATTATTTTTAACGATAAACCGCATAAATTAATATATATTTTTTAATCAATTAAAAAAGAATAGTATGGTTTATGTTGATAATGACGTATTTTCACTTCATCTGTCAGCCGAGGTATCGTTTTACAATTTCGCTTACCAACCTTGATCATTTTGCCTTTTTGTACAAAAATTTCCGTTGAAGTTGATTCATCCATGTTTGGATGTTACATTTCAAAGGGGTTGGTTGGATACCACCAAATAACGAAATATGGGCACTACAATACATTGTTGTCATCAACATTATCAGCGCGCTACATTCTAGGGTGGAATCAGGCCACTTAGCACTTTAACATACGCATTTTTTCAACCTTTCAACATTTGAGTGGAAGATACTCTCAGTATCGCCCTGGTGTAAGACCACCATTCAGAATTGAAACGATGCTTGAAATGGCTTTAACCGTGTTTGGTGACCAGATCTGAATAGCCAAGTACTTCACACCTTCCTCTTTCCCGTCTCCTTCCCCACTACCTTCAGCCTCACAACATACCCCAATTGGGGATGCCATAGTCTCACTGGTTCCAGACGGGAGCAGTTGGGACTCTTGTACGGTATTCATACTAAAAAAAATAAAAAATTGCTCACTTATGAGTTTGGGTGGCGTGTATGGCTACCACCGCTCTGGGAACCATTTAATGGTTAACCAACACCCATGACATAGGTCGCCCCAAGTGCTTCTCTACGTTTGGTAGGGGTGCCCAGCTTCAAGAGGTGAAATTTGTCTAGGGTTTGGCGGCGGATACGTTTTGCCACCTACTGTATGGCGGGCCGGATCGGGATGGGCTGGTTGAGGGAGACCTTTTGACTTCTCCTAACGGAATCTCTCAACCCAGAGCATTGCACGGTAATGGGAGGGATGGATTCATTCGACCGTCACTCCTGGACACATGAACCTCCGGTTTTCTGCCCAACTTTTTCCTTCCTACAACTTCTTCTCCTCCCTTTCCATAAAAATGCTTTCCGTACAGTAAACCCAAAAATGATATAATCCCTAAGGGATTTTTCCGCAGTGCCTCCTGTGTGGAGCTAATGTTTAATAAAAACTAAAAAAAATGACCAATTTTTGTAATAAATTTTATTTTTAAATGAACTTTTGCGGCTCCATCTGTTCTTAGGCTGGACATGACTCGGTTGTAAGTTAAACATTAGCTAGCTAAAATAGTACTATAAACAGTGGAACTCGCTTCCAAAAGAGTATGTTACAAATTTTATCTTTTTTAAAGAATGAAAACAAAAATTTCCTTTAAATAATAAGATTTGTAAATACGTATTTAACTACCCACCTACTTGAACACAAACCATTTATTTGCTACTATTCAATATTTAACATTTTTTATTCCGTTGTTCAAAGAAACGTTTCTATCTCAACGACAATAATTCTTTTTTCAAACTTTCTTCAGGCAGGTAGGTACCTACCTACCTACCTGCCTAAAAAATGCTAGTAATCAAATAAAAATTAACGTAATGATTTTATATTTGAAAAAATAATCTTGACAGAGCCATTAGAATGGCCACCATTTTGAAACGGAACAGAACGTACAAGCAAACAAATTACACAAATGAGGCATGCAAACGATGGAGTTAAAACAGGACCACGTGGTGTGCAATCAATTATATCTTACTGGCTTAAAAAATAATAATAAATGCCCGGTTAGTAGCCGAGTGGAAAAATGCATCGGGTTCCCACCCTGCATTGCGAGTACAATACTCTGCTAGATAGGTCCTCCACCATTGCACAATGCCCATCCAGTGTTTCCGCTTAAAGAGTTGAAATTAGGAGCAATTTGAACGTTGTGAGGGTTATTCGTAACCCGGGAATGTTTATCTTTTTTGAATAAATGAAAAACACTAATTACGAGAAAAATTCTGATCATCCGTATATAATATAAAAAGAATTTGTTTTAAATGCTGACAGATACAAATAAATAAGGCATGAATAATAAATTTCTTTCAACATTAATTTATTAGTAATTGTTTATAAGCCCAATCAACTAACAAGTCGTTTTGAAGTAAATATCAAAGGTCTCGTCTAGTTTGTTGTTTTCCGCTGAAGTGTTTACATATTTTCAATCTGTTTGCTATTGGCTAGATGAATTTACTGCAATATTCATCGTTAATATCGTGACAATCAAAGCTTCATTTCTATCAAGTACTAACCATATACAATTTATAGCGGCGGGCGGCACTAAAATGACGAACCTCTAGTTATAATTTTATAATTATTATTTTATTAACACGGCAAAGTCAATGGTATTGATTTCCGAATTTAATTGGCCTATAAATAATGTTTAATAAATTTGTAAAGAATATTAATAATAGCATTGCCGTAGATGTACGTAACGCAGCGAGAGTTGGAAGCGATCAAAAAAGCTTAGCATTGAATGTATTTTTGCATCGGTGTACGCTCCCATCGGCAAGGAACAGCCCTTTTTTTTGTTTACGCCTTATTATCACCAATGGTAGAGGGATAACAAGTGTATATATACAATGCTTGTAAAATAATATTGTTAAGAAGGTCACAACGTATCCTATTCATATCGGTTCCAGTTCGTCTGAACAAAAACAAACGCTGTAGGTAAGTTATGCATTTGGGTGAGTACTGTGATGAAGTCAACTAAGGATAATTTACCTATACGTTGTCGTATTTTTTAGGAGTACGCGATTTAAAGAAAGATGTATGCGGGGTGGGTAGGAACTTAGGGGTCATTGTGTCCAGGAGTGACTGAGGTATGAATTCATCCCTCCGACTCTGGTGCAAGGCGATGGGTCGATAGAGTTCGGATGGAGAGTGCAAAAAGTCTTTCTCAACCAGTTTCTCACGATTCGGTCCACTACGCCATAGATAGCAAACGCATCTGCCGCTAATACGAACTCGGACACCCCTGCTAACACGATAAACATAGGGAACCTCTTGGGGTGACCTATAGCAGGGAGAAATTATCTATTTCGGCGACGCGGACGTTATTTCTCATAAATATGACAGTACTAGCTTGTAGTTCAGACTTTTCCTCCAAAACGAGCGATGATCCCGCTAGGTAGCTGCTCCATTGCGACCTTTTTTTGAGACGGACGATACACTGTCGATTCCGTCGCCCTCAAGATGCGTTCAATTATTCGCTTTCTCCGACCTGTTTTCATCCCTTCAGACGTCGTCTTTCAAACAAACAATTTTGAGGAAAAATTGGCGTGTGCAAAGGTGTGCTCATTGAGCCGTTTTTTCATACGGAGGCGAGACTTTTTTGGGTTGAAACATACATTCATTACTTAAACCCGGAATCAAAAAGGCAATCAACGATATTTTTCATTTTTTACACCTAAAGCAACATTGCCCGAAAAACGTTTTGAGACCGACGAGGAAGCGGAGGAAGAGTTGAGAACATGTTTGGCGGTGGAATTCTATGACAGGAGAATCAAGGACATAGTGCCATGGCTGACAAAGTGCATCGATCGTAACGGGGACTGTGTCAAAAAATAGTGGGTTTATGTACCCTTTTCAGTAAAAACAATTTTCCTGTTTTTTTTTTTAAATAATAAAGGTCCTTAATTCTTGGACAACAATCGTACTTATACATCGGTGAGTTTTTTTTATATATACTTAAAAATATAAATTTTATAAAAAATTATTAAAATTAAATATAAAATATTTTACAATAAAGATACTTAGATTTGTTAGAGACCACTTTAAAATCAGAACTAACAATAATTCTAATATTTTCCTGACGAAGTAAGGGTTCTTCCGAAACCAGTAGAGTGTGAATAAAATAATAGTGTCTCTAACAAAAATATTGAAATAAATATATCAATAATATAAATATAAGAATTATTTCAGTTCTCCCTGTATCGGAATATTAAAACTAATAATAATTATAATATTCTCCTGATGAAAAAAAGGGTTCTTCCGAAACCGGTAGAAAGTGAATAAAATAAAAGTGTCTTTAACAAAAATATATAAATATAGAAATAGAATAAAAAAAGGCCTGTAAAAAATGTATGTGTTTTTATTGTAAATTATGGTGAGCCACAAAGTCAATGCTTCTTACAAATATGTAAAGAATTTTATTATTTTTATTATTGTGACAGCTGTTCTGGCTTACAAGGCTATTTTCAAAACTGATTGTGACTAGACCAATTTGAGACGACTTATTTATAAGATTCTAAATTTCAAGTTTGAAGATGCCTACATTGATTTTTTACCGGTCAAACCGATTTACTGAGAAAATAATTGTGAGAATAAAAAACTTTTAAAACAAAAATGTAAACTTAAATCGATAAATAAATAACGTTACTGCAAGCCACTGGCAAATAATAAGCGACAAAGTGTTTCTAAAGCTTCGTGTAACTTTTCAACAATGTCGTTAAATTAATGCAAAATATTTTATTTTACTACTGTCTGGTAATAATATAAACAGAATTCTTGCTTGAGGTGAAAGTTTCAAGGTTGTTTAATTTTATCTGACATAGAATGCCTATAAAACCTGTCAGAGGCTTCTTTTCTGATCAAATTGATAGTTATTGTTGTTTAGTAATGTCAAGTGAACATTTCATGAAACACCTGTAGATAGATGTTGCAAAAAGTCCAGCTAACAAGGATATTTGAGTTGATTAGGATATCACTGCTTATTATTGGGTTGGCCAATGCTTTTTTTTAAGGGTCCTAATTGCGTGAAGCCGAAGAAACAGAAGGAAATGCAGAGAGAACAGAAAGAGGAATAAAACACAGCTGGTAAAAACAACGTGCTTTTTACTATAATAAATCTATTTTCAATTTTGGACCTCCCTGTGCCATTGGCCGGCTAGTAACCAATTTCAGAGAAAAACACGTCTATTCGTGAGTGCCACCAAAAGTTGATAGAATGCATTGACACTAAAAACGAGCTTCTCTGCCGAGTTTCATCTTGATCGGATGTCAAAAAGTGGGTTAATTTCCACATCCCAAGATTTGCATTAATTTGTCGTAGCGAACGATGCCGCTATTTTGAATCGCGGTTATTGTTCCTCACACGCCAATAATGAACCCTCAATAGTTCCACATAGTCACCGTCTACCGGGACAAATAAAGAAGAACCATTCTGTTCCAGAGTGCCGAAGACATAACGTCTTTGTAAATTGCTCCTTGTTTGCTCCCACTTTTCACACACAAATATTTTATAAATGTTTAATTATGGTTCGGATGTAAATTGTTATAATAAACTTGTAAGTACAGTGTTAAATGCTTGTTTGGTTTATACACAATTCATACATCACTGTCTCCTATACACACAATAAAGAAAACAAAACGAAATTAAAAAAGATGTATTTAAAAAGAATAAGGTGAAGGTTGTTGAGATCTGGTCACAAAGCACAACTCGAGTAATTTAGTGACTTTTATTTTCTTTTTCGGGGTTGGGGTTGACAGTATGAGAATCTTCACACTGGAAAATGATATAAAAACAAAAGAAAAATTTAATTTATTTGAATATTCTTTGCGTGAAAAATATCTTTCAGGACTTTTTATGTCGATAATATCGTTAGGACTGAAAAAATACAGTTAAAATTATTTCGTATCTGTATTATGGTTTTACGAATTTTGAGTTACGAGCTGCATTCGGGATTCATTTAACACAAAATGTATGTTAAATGAATCCCGAATGCAGCTCGTAACTCAAAATCATTTAACATAAATGTTTTAATTTGTTCTATGAATCTGTATATGTTTTTTATATGTTTTCAATTAGATAAATCATATTTCATAATAAAACTTCAGTCATAAGGATTAACATTTTAAATCTAATAAATCTTTGAGGTAGGTAGGTAGTTCATAAATCACAGCTCGTTTGCAATGAAGTTTAGATAGCAATATTTGTTATGTATATTCACCATAGTACAGATATTGAAATACGCTGACCGCAGAGCGAGGAAATAATAATACCGAGAAGTTGGTAGAACTTGGTCTAGGTTCAATCGTTCAGTATACCAATATAGAGATGAGAGAACTATTTATGGTAGCAATCTTTGGTGTTTACATCCAAAATAATTTAACTACTACATCAGCTTCTGCTTAGATCATTGATTCCACGAAGAATATTAAAAGGTTAGTAGATTAAGTCTAAGATTTGGAAGTGACATTGGACTCTAAGCTAATTGTTTATATTCATATCGACTCAGTAACATCAAAAGCCTCGAAAATGTTACGTTTCATTTTTAGAACATGTAAAAAATTCAGTAACTTTAGAACAATGAAAATCCCATATTTTGCTTATGTTTGCAGCTTACTAGAATACGCGTCACAAGTTTGGAACCCGCAATACAAATCATGTGTGGAAAATCTAGAACGTGTTCAAAATCATTTTTTACGATACTTAGATTTTCTTAGCTATCTCATCGACCTAATCTACCAAGATTCAGCTGCGTATTTCAATAAACTATCATTGGAAGATCGAAGGAGCTCGGCCGATGTACTTTTTCTACAAAAAATAGCTAGATCCGTCGTAGATTGCCCAGAACTCTTCTCTCAACGAATCCAGATACGACTTCCCAACAGACGAAGCAGATCAGACATGATATTTAGCCTCCCTCGGTGCAACACTTATTCTAAGCAGAACTCATTCATTTATCGTGCATCCAACACTTTCAACACACACTGCACACAATTTGACATTTTTAACTGCACCACACTCAGGCGTTCTCTCTATTCTTTACAATAACAATAACTATAGATACCCATCTAATGCAACAATTACCCTATTTATTTATTTATTTACCCCGAAACTCCTTTTTTAATTTTAATTTTTTATTTTTTGCTGTGCATATTTTTATCATTATACCTCAACTTAACCGATCCCCCCATCCTACTCCCTCCCTATTTCCACCTAAATAACTTGTTTCTTGTAATATAATTTTTATCATCTCTCGAGTTACTTCACCTCACTGTATATAATACCCATGTGGAAACCTGTAAATGGTACCATTATTGTGACTCAATTACTATTATGCTCTGTTATTAATGTCAACTGTTGGTCTCCCAAACACAATAAAATAAAATAAAATATAATATTTTAAGGATATTAGAGGAATCTTTGAAACCAAAAAATAGCGTGATCTGGTATGTACCATGAGCAAGGAAGTGGAAAAATTCTATCACAGGGGCTTCTCTATATATCTTATGAAATATGGCAGACTGAAATTGCACTATCCTCCCAGTCCTGCTGGATTCAAAACATAAATAATAAATATAAATCTATAAGCCTTCAGGACGAAGAGTATTGGAAGATGTAACTTTAGGTGACTATATGGTATTAAGGCAACTGTGGAAACCTTAGGTATGAGGAACTGCCGAGGGACGTTATGAGACGGAGAGGATTGGGGGCATTTTCTGGAGACTCTAAGGGTAATAAAATATTGTAGCGCAACCAATATCTTAGATCACATATTATTTGGTTGTCCTTCTCGAAACAAATATCCTCTCTTATCGCTTAAGCCTAAGCATTCAACATCTCATCTATTCTAAGTCTGAACTCGACTTCAATATTTCATAAAATTTTGAAATTTGCCAGTTTGAATGAGGAGAACTTGAAGAGGAAGGTGGAAAAGTAACTGGCTATTCAGATCTGGTCACCAAACACGGCTTAAGCCGCGTCAAGCAACGTTTCAACCCTGAATTTTAATTTTTACACCAGGGCAATACTACATCTTCATCTCTGGAACTTTGTAATATTTTTAATGATTAAATTGTGAAAAAACACAAACCAATCAAATAATTTTTACTTGCACACGCCTAGTTTTGAATCCGCGTCGTTTGGATTGAAAGTTGAGAGCCTCACCATTTCAATGTCTTTGGACTCATCCCTCGACCACGGAGGCTGTCAAGGGGTACTCACGTATAAGGTATTGTTAAAATAATGCCGGTGTGTATATAATAAGCGGTGTGTTGGTGTGTATATTTGCGATTAATTTAATAATTATTTAAATAAATATATCGGCATTCTTTAGCCGTACGAGTTACGGATTATTTTAATTTTTCCAACAGAAGAGCTCTAGTGGTATTTCAAAAATAGTAGGCCTTCATCATGATCAATTTCCTGATTAATATTGAAAATGATTAAGAAATAATATTACATAGACTGAAAATAGATATAATTATATAAATTAAGAGGATGCGTCCATAGAGTCGAAGTCGATGCCTAATGGTAAGAAAATACTTAATAATTATTTTCTATGATAGAGAAAAAAAATTAATCGGATTTACGATTACTTTTTTATTACGTTAGCTCCACACAGGAGGCCCAGAGAAAAAAAACCCTTTGGGCCTATGTCATCTGTGGGGATGCTGTGTAGAGGGTTTTTTATGGAAAGGAAACAGAGGAAAAGTTCTGTTAAAGAATGTCTGGAGTTCAATGTAACCATGAATGAGGGACGTGTGAATCCATCCCTCCCTCTGCGGTGCAAGGTAGTGGCTTGAGAGAGTCTGGCTGGAGAGGTCAAAAGGTCTCCCTCAACCAGTCTCTCCTGATCCTGCCTACCACGCACTAGATGGGCAAACACGTCCGTCGCCAAGACCTAGGCAAATCTCACCGCATGAACCTAGGCACCCCTGCTAAGTCACCTAATGTAGCGAACCATTGACATATCGCTTAATGTTAAAATGTTAATTAAAACTGACATATCGCTTAATGTTAATTAAAAATTCATTTCAAAGATTTGGAAATACAAATCGTGTGAAACATTATTCTTAGTTAACAATAATAAAAGTTTTTCACGTTTATTTGAATAAATAATTGAAATCGGCTTTTTTTTTAAGAGTCCCAGCTGCTCCCGCCTAGAGCTAGTGAGACTATGGAAACCTCAATTGTGGCAACCCCAACGGTGAGGCTAAAGATAGTGAGGAGCGGAAGGAGATGGGGAAGTACCTGGATATTCAGATCTGGTCACCAAATACGGCTAGAGCCATTTCAAGCAACGTTTCAATTCTGAAAGGTGGTCTTACACCAGGGCGATACTGATAGTATCTTCCATACTAGAACGTGCCGCAAATATACTATACATTATTTTAAATGATAAAACTATGAAATTACACAAATTAATCAAATAAAATTTATTTTCCCACGCCTGGATTTAATCCCGTGACCTTCGGATTGCGAGTCGAGAAGGCCGTGTAATATAACTTAAAAGGCAATGTTTAAGTACATGAATATGAAGAAATAGGATATAAGGGCATACAGGAGTGTAGTTTATTTATTACCGTGTACACGGAACAACATGTGCCATTATCATAATCAAATTAGCATACAAATAGTACAACATAAAGAATGTAACTGTACCACACAGGGTGAGGCACACAAGACTGTTGAATCAGGGCGGTGGTTCCGATCCACGAAGACGTGTAGATGTCGGAGAGCGTCTCAGTGTTGCCGCTTGGAGAGCTAGCTTGACAGTGATCAAAGGCTCGTAATTCCTTCTAATAGCCGTACTGGTCCGAAGAGCGTAGGATGTCCGAGGTCCAGGGTTAAGGCGGTGGTCAGAAAGAAAAGAGGCGGATAACTGACTTGGAAAGGGGGCGGCACCCCTATTTAATGCTAAGGCCGTGCCGTGTGGCCGGCCGACCGTTCCCTCTGTCCGCTCGCTCATCCCCACTCCAACATTTTATTGATCATATACAAATTATTATAATTGTTTACACATTATTTAAAAGACAAGTACGTGGGCGCGTTCCGCCTTGCCGGGGGGGTCGCGTCGTTCCGAAATACGTCCGTCACAGTAACAGTTTAAATGTTAACTAGAAAGTAAAAGTTATGAAGTAATAAGCGATAAGCAAATAAGTAAAAAGTGAAAAGCAAGACGTAGAAATAAAATAGTTAAAAGCAAAATGTGTAATCTACAACATATGTAAAAATAGAATAAAAGTTTAAAAAATATAACAAATAAAAAGGTATAAAAATTAAGAAATGAACTTAGTGTAATGAATGTGGATCCAAGTATGTTTTAGGTTTTCACGGCCAAAAGTATTTTTGTTATTTATTTTTGGGGTGTTATGCCGTGTTTCGCTACCTCCTTCTTAAGCCAACGTTTCTTGCTCATCTGCCCTGATGATGGACACCGTAACGCTGTCCGAAACGTTGGCTAAAAAAGGATGTAGCGAAACACGGCATAACACCCCAAAAATAAATAGCAAAAATGTGGATACAAGTTTAAATATGAACAAAAAATAATGTTTGGGATTCTTTGTTTGGACATGAATCAAGGTATAAAAGTCATGTCTTGTATGAGAGCCCTCTCTTCACCTTTGACCACCACGCGATAAAAATTACATTAATATATTCTATAATTGTACGAAATATATTATTTTATTTAACGGTCCCAAACACGGTAAAGTCATGACACTTAGTATTAGCCCAAAAAACTATTGAGAGCTAACAAAAAACAGACTGCAATTTACACGCAGTAGATGTGAAACCTTTAGAAAACTAAAGTAGACAAGAGTGGGGAGACTACGAAACACTTGTTTTTATCAATATGAAGGATGATTTTTTTCCATATTTGAGTCATAGAATTGCAGTGCATCTCTTCCTGTACATTTATTAGTATTTTTGTTTTCTTCATCAGAGTCACTGGATGTCGTTTTTGTGTGTTTTATTTTTCTATTCATTTTGGATTGGTTTGAAGATTGGATAATTTGGGAAAATATATTTTTTTTTTTGATTTTGTAATCCTTGGTCCGCTGAATGTCTGGCCGCTAGGGTTCGTCAGGCGCATTATACCACTAGACCAAATGAGGCTTGCGTGGGTCCGTGGATTTATCGTATTGTATTGAAACTGAGTACCAATGAAATAAATTATTCTCCCGTAGGCTAAATCCTATAGATGTATGTGTCTCTATATATTGTCTCTTTTTAGTGTCGCTCGCATCCGTTTATCGAGTTTCAAATCACAACGGTGCTAAAGAAGTTTTCATTTTTCACAAGGGTGCAGTGAAGGAAGTGAAGCCTTCAACCACACTATCTCAACCAATATGAGCCTTGAAAAGTGAGCTCATAATCAAAGCGACATACACACCTATATACAGTACCGACGCTTCGTAAGTACTGTACATAGGCAAGGTTTTATGCTTATGTTTTTAGCTGTGAAATACATAAATATTGTATTGCTATCTCATTCTTTCGTAGGCTTAATTCTACAGTTGTATGTGTTTGTCTCTTTTTAGTATCACTCATTTCCGTTTCATCGAGTTTAAAATCACAACTAAAAAAGTTTCACTTCAAAAAAAAAATTATAATAACATTAGGAAGGTATATCTTAGGTAGGCGTACTTTTATGAAAAATTCTTTTAAAAACCTATATTGAGGAAGTTTGATTTGGATGATAACATTAAATAAAATAAATTACGCCAAACTATCAAAAATTTCTACTTTCTCAAATACAATATCTTTCTTAATTTTTGGTTCACTGACCACAAACTACGTAGGTATTTTGTCGAATACTGAATTATTAAAAATGTAAATATAAAATTTCAATGAAAAAACGAATTCTTAATGTGACCTTTACACCAATTAGAGCCGCGTTTGAGTATTGTTAGTTTATGTGTTTCCATAATAGAAACAAGACAAGACACCAAACGTCCATCTAATAGACTTTATAAATAAAATGCTTGTGTTGCCAACATTTCCTTTCTGTAATGTTAATATTAGTATTTTTCGTTCTTGAGATTTTCGTAATATGCTACACTACTATTTAGTGCAATGAACATGTTATAAACGTAATATTGCATTAATAAATATAATCATTTTATGAAAATAACAAAATTTGCTTACTTTATTTAATAAATATTAACAACATGTTTCAAAACTTTCGGCCTGCATAATCAAGGGGTAGGGCTTTCCGACTAGTAATCGATAGGTCATGTAATAACATTTTCTATTCGTGTTATTTCTCAATTTTATCCTTTAAAATAATGTAAGGTATATTTGCGCATATTGCGCCAGACGGTTGGGAGCAGCTGGAACTCTTGTGCGGATTTCGTACAAAATAAACTTTGAATTTTCATTAAATTAAAATTAACACACCAAGGTACTCTTTTTTTTCTTTAAATTTAAGTAGTGCATTTTTTAGTAAAGTTTTATAATGCTGAACACATTGAATTTTGAACACATTGTTTATTCAAAGTCTTTGGCCCTGATACTCCGAAAGTGCAATATCCAAACTCACATGGTGTTAGAACACGTTGTGCGTCAGAACGTGATGAAATCTTCAAAAACATCTTTATTTTTAATAAGCTTATTTTTTTTTCTAAGGTTCAAGATTTGACGGTGGTTTACTCGGAATGTTGAGATTTATCAGGTATTCAATAGCATTCCTTGTTGCAGCGTACAGCATCGCCGTGTCCCCGGGGAACTGACAGAATGAACATTCTTCAACACCGATGTTCTGTGGTTTGAACTTTCGCACAATGCAAAAGTCCTTAAGCCTCCATATGTGCACTACGTGTGCACCACAGCTATGACTGCACCGGATGCATTTTAATGTTGTTCACGTTATACGAGATAGAAAATGGAACTACTAGGATTAAAATGAAACATGAATTCTTTTACACAATGGGTATGTATTAAAATGGATAGGTCTTTTTGACGTATATAAATAACATCCCAAAAACATATAACAAAAAAATATATAAAGGTATACATTTATACTAGCTGACCCGGCCACGCGTTGCTGTGACAGGAAATCGAAACCCAACGCCATCTACTAGATGGTTACCCAACCTAGATAACCAAGTGTTGTGTCGATAAACTAACTCACACCGCCATCTGTTAGAAACTTATGGAACATACAAATAATTACAAAGCATTGTCCTAACTTGTCCAATAACACTTTCCACTTTGTAATTTTCATCACCAATTGTAAATTTTGAAGAACAAACATTTAATGAACATTAAATTCGCAAAAATAAATATTTAGGTCAATAATCGAGATATGAACTATCGTACCTTTTAAGCTCGACCAAATTACACACAGTAAGCTAACTGTCATCAAAATCGGTAAAGTAGTTTCGGAGTTTTTCTCGAACAAACCTCGTGACGCGAGATTTTTATAAAAAATAAAGATTTTTTTTTTCGTTATTTGTTTTTGGGGTGTGTAACATATCGTCTTGTAACCGGAAACTAGCTCAGTCAATTATCGATGTAAAGTAAATAAGTGCAGTTTCATTAAATACCTCTCCAATGTACTTTCTCCACTCTGCCTTTTCACCGGTTCGGGTCGCTTGGGTCGGAACAAAGGGGGATGAATATAATTATAAAGATTTAAAATGAAACGGAATTTAATTGGGTTTGGCCAAGTTTATACATAATCATAATTATATTTAAATCTACTTAAATCTAAATCTTAACTAGTTGTCATATGGTTCGGGGTCGCTTCTCATTGTTCATTTCGTCAATGTTATTTGTTCACTAAAACTACCTTCGAGTCATCGGGTTCTGGTTCTCTGCGGGGGCCTTAGTAATGCCGAGGTTTTCGATGGAAGCTCCTGCAGTTCAGCAGCTCAGGCCCTCCTAGCCGAGTCTCCTGGATCTGAAGTCTGAAGTCTCCTGTAGTCGCTCGCACCAGTCGTCTGGTAACCGTACCTACTTCGTCTCACGCCCAACTCTACGTCGCTGGGCGGAGGAACACAAATCTTGCGAATCACTCTTTGAACTTGAATGTCACTTCTTCAATCTTCATTCACCGCCCAGCATCACGCCGCTGGGCAGGGAAAGCGTGCTTGGTGTTGCACCACCACTTGTGTCTCCTCTGTCCCCCGTCTCGGTCTTGACTAACCGGTCCTAACCGGCGTGCCCTACGAACCCCTAGGACCCGGGACCCGCACTTCTCCCTTCTTCCGTCTTGGTCCTTGTGACACAAACCTGTCAACACTTTCTTTGTCTTTGCAAGCGAGGCTAATTCAAATTCATTTGTGACGAAATTTGATTCGTCACAGGTGTTTTGCCGTGTTGCGCTACCTCCTTTTTTTAGCCAACTGCTAAAGAAGGTGGTAACGTTTCGGACAGCGTTACAGTGTCCATCGTCAGGGCAGATGTGTAATCAGGGCACATCTGCCCTGAAGATGGACACTGAAACGCTTTTTTAAACGTTGGCTAAAGAAAAAGATAGCGCAACACGACAACAAAACAAATAAAGAAAATTATTTTGGCCGTGAAAATCTAAAATCTAAAATCGTAAATATATATACGGATGGAATCAATCTGCTCAAAGTAAAAAAATCAGAAAATTCAAATAAATTCTTGGAATATGTAAAATTATTGTAGTTAATAAATCTTTATTTTTTATCTTACAGATTCTATATTCAAAGCAAACTTCCGGGAAAGTAATCCATCGCAAAGTATTACATTTTACTTCGTCATTGCTGGTAAAATTCACATTTTCTGATAAATTAAAGTTCTTTCCGATATTATCTCAGAGGTCTCTAACATCTGGTCCTCCGCCTGTCCAATTTGACAACTCAGCGCTTTGAAATAAAAAATAAAAAAAATTTTCGTAATGTTTTATGTGCTATTAAATGTTATTAGAAGTAGCGATTCGAATCCAAGTTTTATTTATTTCCAGATTTTTATTATCATCTCTACATCATCATTATCAAAGCCATAGGTAAATAAATGTTTTAATTTAATTGATATTAAAACGAAAAATTAGTTTACTACATACAACCTTTGGACCCAGCCTGATAAAAAAATACAGATTCAAATATATAACTTGTCATTTGGTCGCGGAGTTTCTTCAATAACTTTTCTGTCGCCCAACGCTAAAGGCATCATACGAAATATGACTTTGCGGTTTTTTATAATAAATTAGTCGATATTTTGAATTTCTGCGTCACCGAATTACATTAAGCGGGGAGAATAAGATTTGAAAACTTTTTTTGCATTTTTTAAATTTATTTTTTCTGAATGTGCAATATGTCGAAAATATTAAAATATTACATTGTACATGTCAAAATTTCAAGTAAATCGGAGCAAAACTAACGAAGACCGGCCCTCATACTAGATTTGATTATATTACTAGTATGTAAGAACTTAAATCGATTTTCTTGCAAACAACATTTTTTTCATAAAAACTCAAAATCTACTATACATCTTTTACACATCAATCAACAGGTAGTTGGGGAGAGTTTTTTATTTACCATTGTTTTCCATTTTGAAATACCAAATTCACCGATTTTTTTTAGCGAAAATCGCGTTTTTCACTTCAAAATGCTACCAAAAATAAAAAAAAAACGAAAAAAACTCCCTCTGATTACCAAGGAAAACATCACCTCCTAAACGTATTTCGACTTTTTTGATTCAAATGATCCGGTAACGACTTTTAATTGAAATTTTTTTTCAAAAATACTTCAGATGTAACCATACTATAACGTGTATATAAAATAAATAAACCAACATTACTCACTTCTCAAAATAAAAATCATTAAAATATGCCTTTTTTCGCCTTTCACCATACTTCCCCCCCCTTGATTTGCCACGATCACTGGAGAGATAGTCTTTATAAGTGTGATGTGATTCATGTTGATCTGAAATAAAACTATGTATTGTCGCAAATTCACATAACACCTTTTGACGCATAGGCTCCATACAGGCAAAGTAAATTGATTATCTTTCATATAAAAAAAAAGTCTATAACTGATGGCTATTGATAATTTTGCCCGCAGCGAGAAATTAGACATAACTTGAGGCATAACAGTTAAAAAAAATGTGTGTAACACAGAAAAGTTGTTACTTTCGCACAACAAATGGATATTAAGAGATGTACTTGATTGAGTTTAGCCAATGATTCTTGACATTAATTACTTGGAGTAAAAATGTAAATGAAATTTTGGTCCCCGGTGACACTTTTGGTGTATTTTTTTTTTAAACAAAAAATAACATAAAAACATCAATAGGTATTGGACAGGTGAGAGAAGGTTGAGATATTTGGCGGTTACTTGGCTGAGGGACAGAGAAGACAAGTGGAAGAATTTTATTTTGATTCGACTTTTAAGATTTTTTATATTTTTTTAAATACATTAAAAAAGACACTGAAGACAAAAATTTCGATTACATTTTTGACTCCAAATAATGTCAGGAATCACTCTGGTTGAAATAAATCAAGTTGGTCTCTAAACATCCTGTATGTTGTACCTATTTTGTTCAGAAATGTTACTCTTTTCAATCTTAACATCCGCAGCACCGGCGACAAGGAATAAATTGAAAATATCTCCATATCTGACTGAGGTTTAGTGGTATCTTTTATTTCGTCACAGCATGTCTGAACAAAACGCCAATAAAACTTTTGCTGACGCTTATCGCATTCCCGGCGAGACATGTAACTGATCGGAATGCTTCAGATGGTTGTTAGATCATGGATTGAATATCGCAGCACCGAGTATTGAACGTAGTCCGTAGCCCGTAGCCCGTAGCCCGTAGCCCGTAGCCCGTAGCCCGTAGCCCGTAACATACGTTACGTTTTTCTGGAAGCATCAAACAACGCAATGGTTCGGATTTGAATTAATCAAATCAATGATAGGTGATATTACATCCAAATATTTGTGTTGTAGTTGTGCAGAAGGCACGGCCTTTCTGGTCAAAGGGCAAGGCTCTCGACTAAAAATCCAGAGGACGCGGGTTCAAATCCTGGCGTGCACAAATAATTTTTGAAGTGAAACTTCTATAGCACGGCTGTGATTTGGATTTCGGATGAAACGGAAATGACGAATACTGCACCTGCGATGCAACTGCGCTCATCGGCCGCTTTGATAATGATGTCACTTTTAAAGGCTCTCTTGGTTGAGATATGAAACGGAAATTACACGAGGTCTGCGCTTATAGGTTGGTTTGATTATGACCTCACTTTTCAAGTATTGGTTGAGATTGTTTTGGTACAGTTTCGCTTCTAAACTGCACTCGAATTTTTTAAATTTTATCAAATTTAATTTTTTAATTTTTTTTTCAATTTATTCACTTTAAAAACATAACAAAATTAAAATTTCAAATCGTTTTTAAAAAAGAGAAAATATTAAGATTAAAGCATATTTAAGCAATTTAAATAATATAAACAATTAAAACAATATAAACATCAATGAACAATTTAAAGATCAATGAAGCACAATCAGACTAACAGCAATAAAGCTTGCTGTCTAAATTGTGCTTCATTGATGCTAAACATGTCGATATTCAAAGTGATTCTATTTAACAACAAGACTGCTCTCCCGACTGGCATAACCATTGGTAAGTTAGTTCTGCAAGCTGGGAGATAAAACAGTCTATGCTGTCGGTGACGGAGATAACCATCGGGAACATAGAAACTAATGCTCTCCATAATAGCCTAGTTTTCGAACCGTCCACGACGTCCGTAAATAACATAAATAACCGTCCACAAATCGGCCAACGACCAACGGTATAACCTTGTTATAACAAACATTAATAAATTTTTTTGTTTTATTTTACAACAATATTCATTTGAAATAATAAACAGCATATTTTAGGCACGTTCCAGGGTGGAAGATACTCTCATTACCGCCCTCGTATAAGATCACCATTCAGAATTGAAACATTGCTTGAAATGGCTTTAATCGTGTTTGGTGACCAGATCTGAAGAGGTACTTTCCCACCTTCTCTTCCCCATCTCCTTCTCATTTCCAACATTCTCTAATAGTATCTCTGACGGGAGCAGTCGGGATTTTTTTGAAGATATTCACATTTAAAAAGAAAATAATTTGTTTTTAGTACCGATCGAGTCAACCACTCTTGACTGTCCAGATCCACCAGGAGTGGCTCTTCAGATCCGGTCATGACTTACACCTTTTCAAGAAATTTCTAATTTCTGATTTGTGTTCTTTCACCAATACGTTTAAGAGAGTAAAAAATTATAAAATATTAATTTCGGTTGTTTGCGAGAAGTAAAATATTCCCACCTTTTTTTAGTTTTTTATATGAATACCTCATAAGAGTCCCGGCTGCTCCCGTCTGGAGCCAGTGAGTTCATCCACCTTTGATGTATATTGTGAGGCTGAGGAAAGAGGAAGCTGGGGAAGTACCTGGCTATTCAGATCTGGTCACCAAACACGGCAAAAGCCATTTCAAGCAACGTTTCAATTGTGAATGGTGGTCTCACACCAGGGCGATACTAAGACCATCTTCCACTCTGGAAAGTGCCGCAAATATACCATATATAATTTAATAAACACAAATCAATCAATTAAATTTATTCGGACTTCCCAGGTACTCCAGAATCGAGCATAGATGAATATTGGAGAAAAACACTGGCTCCTACAATCTGAGATCCGATGGAACAACAAGAACCTGATTAAAGACTTTACTATATTTTTTGTGAATAGTGTATCTAATGATGCTTCTCTTTTTTATTTTGTTAATTTTTATATTTTTATTTATTCATAATAACATATGTAATTATACCCTATATGGGACGTGTGGGATTGCACTCCCCTCGCCACATCCTGGAATAAAGACATTATAATTATTATTATCCACGCCGGGATTTGATCCCGCGATCTTTGGATTGAGAGCCTTACTCTTCGACCATGCCGACCGTCCGCCTGAAATTATTGAAATTCCATGAACTCAAATTTTTGTTTGAAATTTTCATGAATGGGACTGGTTTAAATTCAAACAAAGTACTCTCTCTTATCAGTTCTTTATTTTAACGGTGTTCCTTCTAATTGTAAATTTCTGATCAAATCTGATGAAAAAATTACAATGTTTAGTAGTTTTAACAGGCAATGACCCTGAGGCAAATATTTTATAAATACTTTCAGCTCCACAAATCCTACAATTACAATTTCCAGTGATTTTTCGCAGGTATGCGCTAATACTTCAGATTGTTCGATTTTAATAATGCATTAATTCAATAAAATTTTATTGCGCACGCCGCAATCGAATATGCGACCCACGTCGCTAGTAGCCAAAGTTCTAAACAGCTCAGCCCCGAACGTCATCCAAACTGTTGTTGATTATGAAAAAGGATGTCTAAATCTGACGTAAAACCGTAACTAAGTTAATTAATTATATAGTTGGTGTTAAATTTTCGCACCTTTCAGATAAAAGACTTTTTGACTCGGCGACCAAATCTTGCATTGACAAATAACAAATAACATTAAAATTATGCAACCATAGTCCCAAGGTGTATGTGCAACTTTACTACCTACCATAGCAAAGTTACCAATCTCTAAAGCTGTTGATTAAATTTTTCCATTAGACTAGGGACCGGGGCACGGTACCAAGTGCACTAAGCAGAAGGGGTAAGAGCCGCTGTCTGCGGGTGTTTAGCGTTTACAGTTTACGTACTGAGAATGCAGCCGGCGACATTATTGCAGCAAGTGCTTTACTGCCCAATACGCCAGAAGCTTTTAAAGTTTGACAGCGCTTAACTCTTTGCGAGGCGGAGTTACGACTGCAATACAATCCAGGCGGGATTAAAACTTTGCGCGGCTTTAGTTTTTCGGAAGCTTTAAGCTTCGGCTTTCAGGAGCGTTGGAAAATAAACTCGTGGCGGAGTTAAACCTAAAATTCTCT
The DNA here is from genome assembly GCA_936435175.1 of Glyphotaelius pellucidus. Taxonomy (NCBI): domain Eukaryota; kingdom Metazoa; phylum Arthropoda; class Insecta; order Trichoptera; family Limnephilidae; genus Glyphotaelius; species Glyphotaelius pellucidus. Next base: position 9,433,256 of record OW386550.1, read on the forward strand.
TGGTTTAATTAAAGCTTGACACCTCGGGTCGATATCGATAACCGCCGATGACACCATGTAACGAAATTCATTCATTACCTTAGGCGCTTATAATTGAAGGAGATTTGATTTTTCGTAAAGCACTCAACCTTATTGCGAGTAAAGAGTAGCTTTTTCTAATGGAATCTAGGAAAGATTATTATTGTATAGCTCAGTTACGTAAAAGCTTAGAAAAGTAAAAGGATGGTTGAGGTTTTTATTAAAGTAAATCAATTTTAATAATTTCCGTTTAATAGTGCAAATATTTTTGATTTTATTATTGTTACAGCTGTTTCGGCACTCAAGGTCATTATCAATTTGTGGTTACGCTACTTTTAGATTGACTTAAATAGTATTCACGTCATCGTAAAAACAGTAGGAACCCTCGACTCTGTGCAGAAACGGGCGGTCCGTTTGAAAGATTCTTCCATCTTAACGAACGGATTGCAATCTTTAGAGCACAGACGTCGGGTGGGAATGCTATCCATGTTCTACCGGTATTTCAATGGAAGATGCTCTGAGGAAATAGCGTCATTGATCCCTTCGGCACCGGTGCATAGTCGGGAGACCCGCCAAACGCGCGCCCAACATATATACAAGGTTGACATTTGTTACATGAGAACGGGTCGTTTTTTCGACTCGTTCTTGAATTCAACAGCTCGGCTATGGAACGATTTGCTGGCATCTGTGTTTCCTCCTTCCTACAACATGGGTCTCTTCAAGACCAATGTACATTCCTTCCTCTCCTCAAAAAGACCCTCCACACAGCATCCCAGATGACATAGGCCCTGAGGGAAATTATTTTCCTCAGGGCCTCCTGTGTGGAGTTAATGTAAAAAAAAAAGTAGGACAAGTACAGTGAATACGGCAAAAAAGTCACTGCCCGAAGCCAAAGGGGCCTTCAGCATCCCTAATAAGGGGATGGTGGTGCAGATTCTAGATGGACGTCTAAATATACTAAATCTAAAGGGGATGGGGAGAGAAAGGAATAGAAAAAGGCTATAGGAAGGTTGGGAATTAGAATGATTGGATCTTGAAAGCGTGAATGATGAAGATCATATTGTGATATTTCATGACCCCATGAATACAAGGGTGACCGGACAACTCGGGATGTAACCAACTCAGAACCATCTCAGATAGTCATTTAGTTGTCTCTAAAGCCGGTTAACGGACGATAATTTTATGTGATAACGTCACGAGCCGATCGCTTAAGCTGAACGCTTAGGCCGATCGTGCCTCTATCTATCGATCTATCGCTTGTTCCGCGCTCTTGCCGAACGCTTGTTTCGCGCCCTCGCTTGCACGCCCGGCTCAGGCGGAACGTGACAACGTGACAATGAGTCGTGCTTTTTCGTGAATGAGGCCGGCGTTCATCGATTTATAAGACGTTATCACGTCAAAAAATGATTGAATAGGTTACGTTAGGTTGGGGTTATCAGACTTTTCAAGGAAGTGTTGAGTTGACTTTATTCTCAGTCAGCTTGGGACCGAATACAAAAAAGGGTGCAAATAACTTCTTCGGATTTTGAGGGGTCCCACCACTTTCCCAAGGACAGTGTAAGGAAACTATTTGTTTATCTTTTTGACGTGATAACGTCTTAAAAATCGATGACGCCGGCTGCATGCACGAAAAAGCATGACTCATTGTCACGTTCTGCCTGAGCCGAGCGTACAAGCGAGAACGCGGAACAAGCGTTCGGCTTATGACGAATCTATCTCTCTTCCACTCCACTGTTATTATACGACGTTATCGCGTAAAATTATCGTCCGTAAACCGACTTTGCAGACAACCAAATTTTTTTATCGTACACGGCAAAAATTTTTTAAAACAAAGCTACATTAAATTATTATGAACGACTCTAGACCCTTTAGTATCTCTACTAATTGTTAGTATATATATTTACAGTATAAGTATATTGGGATTGGTGAGATAGTAAGACGCTTAGTATATAAATATGTATTGGGATTGTCGAGATTAGTTTGTATGCAATAGGAACTCAGAAAAAATGCTTTAATTTAATCCTTCAAATTAATAAAGGTGAACAAAAATAAAGCCGATATTTACATAGTTTATTTGTGTAGAAGGTTCCACACTTATACAGCCTTCCGCTATTCGCCATCACGCCGTCACGTTCCGTATATATCCAAATTAGCATAAGCAAACTGGTATATATTAAGGAATCGCGCTCCGGCTGCCGAGAAGAAGGCTTCTAGGGGTGAGGAAGGTTCCCGAGGGGTTTGTTTATGTTAAGCAGTTGCGCGGGCTGAAAAGCTACGGCCAATATTCGGCTGCCGATAAGTACTTGTGTAAGGGTAGTGTTGTTATTTGACTATTTTTAGGATGAAGGATATTTTATGCTTACTGACTGTTATTCATGGGGTCCATGAAAAAAATAGGATACAAGTTCTACGGTCATATGAAATGGGATGTTTATTGGTTTATCCAAGTGATTTGTGTAGATTACGTTCGTGCCAGCCTTTTTGAAGATCCAATATATTAGTATTTTTATTCCAAAGTAGTTTTATGGGGTGCTTAATATTGTCCGAACCACGATATTAAATAAACCGGCATCTGTTTTTCCTCCTTCGTATAATCCGGGCCTCTTCAAGGCCCGTATTGATAAATCCCTTCCTACAACCCCTACCTTAATCCGTCGATGGTGCCCAAACGGGTGGCGAAATAGTTCCCTGTATTTTCACTATGTAGACGGTGGCGCTCTTGTGCGGCGAAAAATAAAAAAAATCCCTGTTTTAAATTTAATTAAAGTTAAATTTGATAATGTTATTATCGAGTTCTGCTTGCATTTAAGTATGTATTTTTGTTACAGCTTTTGGGTTAACAATACCATTTTAAAACTTTGGTTAATCCACTTTAAGACGACCTATTTAAACGTTTTTAATTGTCAGTTTTTGAATATGTCTTAATAGATTTATTATCGGTTAAACCAATTTGCTAGACACTAATTGAGAGAGTATTTATATGAGGTTCGTAATCTGTTTCCCTTGCACTAAGTGTTAGAGTTTTCCTAATTGTTTTATAATAACGTTTTTGCTATGACTCATTTAAGTGCATTTTATTTTTTTAGGTCTACATACTTAAATACTAGGTTAACATAAAAAAAATACATACTTGAATTCTTGCAAACTTCGATAATAACATTATAAAAATTAAAAATAATTGAATGGTTAAAAATTATATGGAGTTCTTCGAATTAAATACAAAAAGAAATAATTTAAAAAATGTATTAAAATATTATCTTTCGACATTTCGACGCAAGGAAACGAAAAAAGAAAAATAAATAATTACCAATAATTTTATTATTGGCGTTTAAAAATATATGTCTGGAGTAAATAAAGTATTATTGCCACAGGAATGCGTCTATGTCAATCTTCTATGCCTCCTCTTTTGCTATTTATTATGTTAATTTTTTTTATAAAGCAATTCACCCTAAAAATAGTGCTTTTATGATTATGTTATACTGACCGAAAAAAAATTGAATTTAAACACATCGCACATGTTATCATAAAATCCATGTCGCGAAAGTTCTGAATGGAGTTTTCTCGTGAGGACGCTACATTCTCTCAATGTTGTATTTCTATTTTCTTAAAACCACGAGCAAGTTGTTCAAACATACCAAAAACGTTTTGCTTACATTTAACAAAATTTGTTTATTTTTCTTCAGAGAAAATGGGGTTTTATAAGGGACAGAAAGAAGGTTTAGTTAGAAAAATACACCAAAAATTGGTGCAACGTTGAAGCAGCGAATATTCAATGCTCTCTTTTTCGTAATTGAAATTGAAAAGCTCTTTTCAGGCAACGCAAATCCAGTAAAAAAACTTTTGTGATGGATTTAACGACAAAATGACATAATGGAATATTGAGGAGAACATAAGAACGAAATGCGTTCTTTGACAGATAACGCATAATATTTACCGTTCCACTTAACTTCCCAAAACAAAAATCACACGATTCACGGACTAAATAATTGGAGTTCTTTTATAAAATAACTCCTCATTTGCTTAGTCATATAGAAAATGAATTTTTAATGTGATATCGAACATTGCTCCCAAACTTTCGTAGTACTAAGCACAAGAATAATGTCGCATCTGAGGAATAACAGTGGCGCAAGTCAAAAAATTGCATTTTTGAGTTAAGTATGCAGAAATGTTCCTGGATATCTATTTTATCTTCGATAAAAAAGACACAATTTAAAAAAAATGTTATTATGGCCTTAAAGGCGAATATGCCGTTGTTATATAATAATGTTTTACTCGAATTAAAGCAAAAATAGTGGCACAATGATCATTGTAACACTATTACAATATTAAACCTGAAACATATTAATAAATTGTTTTTTAACATTTGTGTAATAATGTATTTTTATTGGTTAAAAAACTGATTCAATAACTCAAACGAAATATTCAAACAACTCTCCTGAAAAAAGTAGTTTTTTGAGTTGTGCCATTTTATGCCCCGGGTGCGATGTACATGTAAATCATTTTTAGAGCGTGTACTGGATTGATAAAAAAAAATTGATAAACGTCAGTGGTTACGTAGCCAGTATCTTTGAAAATTTGCGGGGTAAGAGGGGACTGCAAGCGAGAGTTCCATACCAGTTAAAACAACTTTTTTGAAAATTTTCGATTCTGTCTGTGTGGACAAATACATTTAAATGTTAATTTTTAAATGATTCATCTGTATATATACATGCCAAATATTTTTTGTCACTATTTTTATATTCATTTATATAAAGGGGAGATAAGTATTTTTAACGAATGTGTTAGTATTCGTTAAAAACGCTATTCTACACATTACATACATAGAAAAAAAAATATTTTTGACCCCACCTTTCTAGATTACAGTTTCTAGTAATGCAACGCTGAATTCAGAATAGTGGTCATCCACCCAGGAACTAATTAAAATTTAGTCATTTCATTGAAAAACTAAATATTCAAATTATTCGTGTCATGACGGTAGTTTATAACCAAGAGATAAAATCATTTTTTTTATTGAATCTTGTCTAGTTTTGAACTTTTAATCTTTGATTTCAAAGCAAATGAGATAATCCTTCCAGCACGAGAACTTCGCACATTATATCTACGTGCATGCGATGGATAACCACAACGATAATAATTATTCAGTCGACTCACTACTAAACGTTATAATTTCCCTTAATTACCTTGGCGGGGCGGGACGATCTAAGTACTTACAAGCCACGTGTGTTCTCAGGGTAAATGAAATAATTATATCTATCTTCAGCGCATTAAGATAATGTAAAATTGAATTTGCTACACATGCCGTAAAATAACAAACGTATATCCATTGACCTAGTATATCGTTGAAGCGTACATCACACGGATCATTGAGTTTATATCGGATTCCGAGACAGTTGATTCCCGTACAGCGGGGCACCCCGGCATATTTATACATAATATGCAGTCGGCTTAGGGAAAATATATAAAAAAAATACTTAAGGGGACCCGGTGGTCTAGTCCCCATATTTTCGACGAGTTTTTAGGATTTAAAAAAAAAATGAAAACAGTGAAAAATGCCATTCAAACTTTAAAGATATGTTAAATGACTTAAATAGCATGCAAAAATATTGTTATTAAAAAAAAAATCTAAGTAGTCAAGGAGCTGCGCTGAAATTACCCTCCTCATAAATACGGACCTTGGTGGTGGGTCCAGTTTTGTCTCTTTCACTTATCCGTAAATAAAAACATAATTATATTTATGATCAGTATGAGTTTAGTTATCGCAGAAACTAGAATAAAAAATTAATAAAAAAAAATTAATAAGACAAAATGGCGCGTTGTTGAAGTTTAAAAACTGAAAACAGATTGTTTTTTCATCATATTTTGTATGTAAAAAATTAAGAAGTATTCAACGTACAAAATTTGTTCTAGTTCCTGCGATAGCTACTGGTGTACGGAATAACATAGTAAAATTTGAGACGAATCAGCCGAGTAGTTTTTTTTTGCCTCACACCATGCTGAAAAAAGTAGATTTTAAATAAATGAGTTTGAAGTTTCGCCCGGCCCTTTTACCTACTTCTGCGCTGGACTGCTAAATGGGTTGTCGAACTCTAAATATCATCAATACCATTACAAAAAAATTATAGTATGTTTTTAAAGGACTGTACTTTTGAAATATTGAACAAAAAATTTTTTTTTTGTTTTAATTTCTAGACCACCGGGTCCCCTTAAACAACATATAACTAAGTGTCCCCGAAGAGGTGTACAAAGAGAATGTACCGCCGAATAACAAAACGTCGTCTTAGATCGGATTTGTCCAACAGACCATTAGAAAATTTTACAGGAGGAGAAGGTTTATTTATTTTTATTTTTTATTTTATTTATTTCTATACATTACAGTATTTACCTTTATAATTTTATTATGTTGGGTGTAAGGTAGGTTTGTGAAGGTGAAACTGTGGATAGGTATTGTTGTATGTTTCGTGAACACCTCACTAGGAGAACCTGTGCTGAGGTGTTTACGTGTTTATTTATGTTTATGTGTGACAAGTATTTATGTGTTGTAATATAAAGTTTTATATGTATTTTTTTTCAAATTTTAACAGTTATTGTACATTGGTTATATAGAAGAGAAAAAAAAAGTATTTAAATATATTAGAGGAATATAAAAAAAAATTATATATATATAAACATACACATACATACATACACATCCATATAAATACATGTACCTGCACACATGCATATGAATATATATATACATACGTATACATCCGCATACACATTCACATACACATATATATATGTACACACATATATAAATTGTAAGTGTATGTATAGTTATTGGATACTTGAAAAACTACTTAATTTTTAGGTTTATTTAATTTTATACTTTTTATAGTTTTGTTATGTTTGGTTGGGAATAATAATGTTTTGTATAAAGTTAATATCTTGATTTTTAATCCAGTCAGTGATATGTTTTTTATGAATGTTTGTAGATGTATTTGCAGATAGTATTTGTTTTAAAGTAATGGGCATGCAATTAAAAAGTTTGGTTGCATAATACTGAAAGTGTCTTTGTCCATGTGTGGTGTGGGTTATCGGTATGTTCAGTGTTTTATTTGTTGAGGACCTGGTTTTTGTTATGGTTTTTGGTTGAATTGGAATGTGTTGTTTGTTTTGGACAAGGTATATTATAGCAGATTTGGCATAAAGTTGTCTTATTGACATGACTTCTAATACTTTTGTTTACTTTCATTATTTTAATGAAATATTGTGAGAGGTGTATAGGTGTATTTCCGTAAAGGTAAAGGTCTCATAAGTTTAAATAATTATTAGTTAGGTGATTAACTATCATTTTTATACTTTATTTTTAATTTGAAAGTGGAGATTGAACAAAAACTAAAATGGTCTATTGAATAAATAAGAACTGAGGTGGCGAAAAGTATATACTATTTACTATTATACCAGCACATAAGTACAAAAAATCGACACTGTTAATAAATTAGTTGTATATTTTGTCAACTTATTATTAAAGGTATTTATTACGCTTAACTTGCCGTTCGTCCGCCGGTGTACAATCGGCGCAAGCCAAAATAATCACTAAAAAATAATTTTGTTATGCGATTTTAACCCTTATGTATAAAGAAAACGTGTGAAGAAGAAGGTCAGAATCGCTTGGGGCATTCTTGTTCATAAGGTATAAGATACCGTGAACCCACCTAGAGCAGCGATATAATTTCTTTGAAATTGTTTATGACACGGCCTGCGTGGCTGCGCGCCGCTCGGCTGGACAAAATGGCGGCTGTCAAGTCTCGCGTCGCGGGCGACGAAATGATCGTAAAACGTATAAATTTATCGAATAAACGCAAGTAATATTGTTCTTATGTATAGTTTAGTATTCAAGGAATGTGTTTCAGTAAAGATTACATAAGATAGCATAAAATTAACCTGCAAAATATTACGTAAAAGTCAAAACATCGCGAAATTTTTTCGTTTTTTCCATGTTATTTGAAACGTAGTAAAAAGTATAAATTCATTGAATAAACGCAAGTAATATTGTTCTTATGTATAGTTTAGTATTCAAGGAATGTGTTTCAGTAAAAATTACATTAGATAGCATAAAATTAACCTGCAAAATATTACGTTAAAGTTGACGTTTTTTCGATTTTTCCTGGCACGTTAGGGGTTAAGTCAATTTTAGGTTAGAAATTGGTAAATAATGCACAAAAAAATATGATTTTATAATAATTGTGTTTTGGGGGCTGACTGTGGAGGATCAACTGTCGGGTCACCAAAATTCAACTACGGTGAAAAATTTTATTTTAATTTTATTTAAGTTATTATTCCAACAGGACTGGGAGGGTTGTGTAATCCCAGTCTGCCATATTTCATAAACAATTATAATCATAAACAAAACAAAGTAAATTTTCAAAAATCTAAAAGAAGAAAAAATAAATTAAATATGGTAATATATTAGGTACCTACCTAATTAAAAACATAAAATGAAAATAAGATTCATTACATAAATAACAAAAAAAAACTGCACTTTTGGAATAAACTAAAAAAATAGCTTCAATAAAAAAAAATAAGGAATGAATCGTCACACGAAGTAAAAGCATGTTCTGTACATAACTAATACTAGAACGTTCTGGAATAAACTATAAAATAATACATACGTTGTCACTCGCGCGATGAGCAAAATGCCGCGCGACAGGACCCGACTGAGCAAAACGCCTCTACTGAGCGACTGGTATACCCTAAGACGAAAAAGTCATTATGCACGGGATGGAGGAAGTACAAAACTCAGCTATTTCACATTGTTGCATAAATGCTGCGAATTTTATATTCACCGTGAGGGAAATACTCATAGCGCGAGTGCTCGCGGGTTAAAGCACGTCTTCATAGTATTACTTTTTAACACGCCTTTAATTCGTAATCATCCGACATAATTTATTCTGCTCCAGAACCGTACCTCCTGTTTTAACCGCAGAGGTATGATCGGACCAATGTATTGATCTAACCAGAGGAAACAATGTTGTATGAACTTAAAGGGCTTGATTTAATTAGAGGAAGGCAATGTAAATACCTACTGAGAACTTTAGGCAAAGGCGGTTGATCCATAATGGGCGCATTGATTGAGAATGTGTTGTGTTTGAATTTTGATTAGAGAATTGATAAATTTATAAGAGATTTATTTATTTATTCTCTGAAAAATTTACAGAGTGTTTACAATTATTACAATAATAGAATTTCCGTTGGTATATTACATAGATATTAAAACTCTAATTAGAAATGTTCACAGCATGAGTAATCAATGTTAAGTTGTTACTAGGCAGAAATGCTTGTAGTGATAACAGAAATAGTGATAATCAAAATTAAATACAAAACATAGTAGTGTCAAATATAATACCCTGCAGAGAAAGAGAAAAGAGATAGAAAGAAAGCAAGGGTATGACAATAAAGCAACTACATAACTGTTCTCCACGAAGTGCCATGACAGAAGTTTGATAATTTGTTTTTTAAAATATGTGAGATTGTTTGCGTAGATATCTATATGGTCACATTTAATGGTATTATATAGACGACACATTCGAGACAGAGGATTGAAGTATTCAATATCGTTATTAAATAATTCAAGATGGAATATTTTATGACATCTGAGATAACATATCCATACTAATATTATAAATGCGAAACTGCTCGAGTTTGTTTATGACCTTTTCACGCATAACACGATATAAAGACTTTAATAATTCTTTTACCAATATAAAGCTAAATTATATGCGCAGACTACAGGTTGTATATGATGGTAAGGTCTGGCGTTATGAAATTATAAATATTAATATATTATATTTGTTATACGTTTTCTGTCGCTAACAAAAGCGAGTTTTTGCTAACGTCAGAAAAAAATCTTTTCCATGGAAACAATGTTGATATATTTTTGGGCTCTATGCTGGTAGGTACTCAGTCTACTGGTCAGCTACTACTGCAGAAAATTCAAAAATTAGAATTCGTTTTTTTTTTGGACAAGCTTGGAATAAATGTCAGATGAGAGTTCCTATATTAAAAATATAATTCGTAACGATTATAAAGACTGAATGATAAATAGAGTATTTTTTTTATTATATTAACGAACTTCCAAATATTTAAATAAAAATAAACATCCGAAATGTTTGTAAGCGCATAAATTCCGAACGAATGAACAAAATTGGATAAGTAATTCTTTTTTCTTTGAGCTAAAGCATTATGAAATTTAGGTGGTAGGCGAGATGTTTGAAAACTGAATGTAAGGGAATGAATATATGGAATGCGGGAGGGGATGGGGGTGGGGTGGTGGGGAGATAATTGATAAGTGCAAGCGCTACAGTAATTTCCCGTAATACCACGCGAGCGAGGCCGCGGGGAAAAGCTAGTATAAAATAAACACAATTAATTAAATGTCTTATCTGAGGTCTTATCTGAGGTCTTATTAAGAAATGATAGTTTCATGATATACTGAAACTGATTATTTTGTTGTTTTATGATATACTGAAACTAATCATTTGTTTATTATTTGCTGTGTAATTCGGAAATTTTAAGAAGATATATTCCGTGGATAATGGTCTTAAATAAAAAATAAATAAATTTTATAGGAGAGCAAAAACAAATGATAAAACAACAATCAATAGCAGACGTCAAGAATATTTTTGCTCCATGTGAAATAGTGGAATAAGGTGAAAAAAAGTTTATTTTGATCTATCAAAACGTGTGTAAAAGTGGCATAACGGTGCTGAGGTAATTCTGGAGCAAATTTTACGCATGTACCGGACTGTATCAATAAAAATAAACTCATTTAAAAAAATCTAATAATGTCAATTTTAACAAATTTGAACGAACAACCTAGAAATACGGTAAATTTATGCCCCTTGTTCGTAGATAATACCCATATTCATTAAACAAAATTATAAATTAATGAATTACGCTATTATTTAACAGATTGCAATACATGCATAAATTGTGAAAGAAAATATTTGTATTTTAAAACAAATAACTCAAATTTAATAATTCAAAATGCCTTCCCTATAATACCAGCAGAAAGAATGAAGAAGTCTAAAGTTCTAGTGAAAAAAAATAACAAAACGTTAACTTCTAACATTTTGTCAAATGAGCAAAAAACCTCCCTTACTGAGACAATTGGTGAAAAGATGAAATATATTCAGGCTATGGTCCAATAATACAAGGAACCAAAAAACAAAGAAGATAAGGACTCGAAAGATTGTATTGATTGTTATCTAAAATAGAAAAAAACGTTGCAAGATCTTAAATTAAATCTGGAATCTAAGTCGTATGCTGAAATAATGAGAAATTATAAAAATGATGAAGAACCAACCAAATGTAAGATACGTGAACCAATCATCATTATTAAGCCAAAAGATAAGGATAAAAATACAGTTACAAAAATTTTGGTGTCACTGGAATAAGAAATTTTAAACAAGGGGCAGTAATAGTACTGTGCAAGAATGTTACTGCATCCAAAAAGACAGAGGAACAAATAATTTCAAAGATGGGAAAAAAACCGATGTGAATACACCAAAACCTAAAAATCATAACATAAAATTATTGGTTTATCGATTAAATTCAAACATTCTTCAGGTTAATATCAACAAATTGTTAATTTGGTATTTGGACTTGGTTTTTTTACATAAAATATTGTCGTTATAGTCCAGAACTGCCTGCTTTGATTAGCTTTCGGATTCCATTACGTAATACTTTTTTGGGTAGATACAGAAATCATAGGAATGTAGATTCATTGTCAAGAAGATCGACGGTCATTTTATAACAAAGTGAATAACGGAGAAGCAAACCAAATCATATTATTACCAAATGATTGGATTTATCCATTATAAAAAATAAAGGTACTTACCGCAGTGGGGAGGGGGGGGGGGGGGGGGGTGTTGGTTACACACGTCTGTCACTCCTGAACTTAGCCCTAGATTCTTATCTACTCCTCAAAGTTTTTCCTTCCCAGGACTTCCTTTCATCCTTCCCGAAAGATTCATAGGCGCTGAGGAAATTTTTTTTCTCCAGGGCCTTCTGTGTGGAGTTAATTTAAAAGAAAAAATGTTTTTAAGCGTTTCTTAGGGCAAATATTATTACTCCTACCATAAAATATTGTAATAAACTCTAAAAGTGGATAAATAATCGACATTTTAAATTACATTTACCCTTTCTGCAGGTTGTGAGAGTGTCGATCCGAAGTGTCGATATGTTAAGATGGGAATGATGTTGGGCTCTTGATAGAGGGCATGATAAAGGTAGTTTTAAACTGTAGGATTTGTATCTCGGGTGTGGGCTTTGTGTAGGCGGCTGTGTAATACTTGGTGTGAGCAAGGGTTATTAAATGAAAGATTACGTACTTTTACACGTATAAATTAGTTTATTTATCAGAAGCACAAATAACATGATCGTAGAATTTGTTTTGGGCTAAGTTGTAAAACTGATTGGGCAATTAATGAGGAGCGGTAGTACCATGTAGATTTGGCCCAGTGTGTTGACGCCGTGTTTGGGCGATCTAAGCTGCCTTCGGAGATGTGCGATCAGCTGCCTCCGCTGCTGACAAATGCTGAAACGGCAAGCTAGAGCAGCTGACAGGGCTCCCACCCTACGGTTCCTGGCGACGTCCTGTCCCAGGGCGGTTGTCAGCCAGCCGACTACGTCAATGGTGGCCAAGGTCACGATCTTGGGCCGCTCCTTTGCAAGCTCCCTAGTTCCAGGTGTAGTCGGAAGGTCTTAAGTGATATCTGCTTATGTAGAGGCTGGATTTTCAAATCCAACATAAAGAATAGGCTCTCATGGTACTCCGAAGTCAACCCTAGGTTTTAATTGAAGTGCTGAAGGTCTTCAGGCTCTGAAGCCGCTGATGGATGCGGATTTAAACGATCACATGATGAAAGGCGAAATACGGCGAAGCGATACGTCGACCAGCCGCAGGGACAGTGGCCGGAGTCACCTGTGGCTCATCAAGGAATGAGGGGTCAAGGTCAGTCCTGCTTTAGTGAACACCTTCTCCTTAGATAGTCAGTCTAACCAACTGAACAGAGAAGACATTGCGATGCTGCCAATATAATAAGTTGAAAACCATAATGTTCATACCTAAAGGTACCCATTCAATGAGAACTCTTTTCACTAATATAACTTGTTACATTATATTTATGTAACAGATACTTACATTAAAATGTGTAGTATGAAACGTGTTAATTTTATTTCAAAGCATTTATTATGCAATTTTCGCAGTACATAATAATAAAATAGAGTTAATCAAATTTGCTTCCACATCTCAAAAAAACTTTCAGTTTTTCATCACCCTATAGAACAATAATCAATTATTATTTGTTTAAAAAACATCAACCTATTTAACCTACTATAACCGGCTCCAAGCAATCTACTAGCAAGAAAAGTAATAAAAAAGTATGGTTAACAAGAAAAGTGATTCAAACTGGGATGTTTTGATTTATGTCTGATGTTATGCTCCATCGGTAATATAACGTGATATAAAAAAGTCTGTTTTATTTCAGACCGTAATTGAAATTTGATATTCAATTAAAATGTAAAAAGGCATGGAACGAAACCATCCACCAAATTAATACCATCAAAAGAGCCGCCCATTAGGGGTAATAGACCATAAAAAAGGTATTTCAAAATGAAATTTCAATTAAAAAACACATTTATAAAAAAGTTTTAAACCTACATGCATTTAATTTTCATATATTTGTTAAAATGCAACATTCAGAGTAGTAGTAAATACTCTCAGTATCGTCCTGGTCAACGACCATAATTTAGAATTGAAACTTTGCTTTAAAGTGGTTTTAGCTGTATTTTATTCTTTTTCTTCTTGTCGTGTCCTATCTGTTCAACGGACGTTGGCTATCATGTTGGCTTTGCGGACTTTGTTGACTGCGGCCCGGAGCGGCTCTATAATAGACTGGCCAAACCACTGTCTCAGGTTTTTCAGCCATGATGTTCTCCTTCTTCCAGGGCCCCGTCTTCCGGCAATTTTTCCCTGCATTATGAGATGCAAGATCTCCTAATTCTCTGGATGTCTCATCTTAGGTCAAAGATATTGAAGTTTTGGGATTTAATTGTCTGAATAACTTATTTTTCTTTATTCATCCAAACCATAACATCTTCAGACGTAACTCTGTCCATCCAGCTTAATTTGAGAATTCTTCTATAGATCCACATCTCGAATGCCTCAAGTCGCCTTATCAGTTCTTCAGTAAGCGACCATGCTTTCATGTACGTCCATGTATTCCATAAAATAATACCAAAAACACGTAGCATCTGACCATTCGCATTCGTAATACAAGGTTGAGATCATGATTATTATCAGATTAAAATACTAATTTATTATACTCCATCTCATCCGACTCCATTTAGCCTCACACCACGCCCACACCACAGCCCCATTGTCTCTGGCCAGTTGTAATTTTTACACGGTTTTCAAATTAATTATTTTTAAATTAGATGTTTCAATAAACTTTATCTACATCTCAGGTTTCACAAAAAGGTTTAAAATCGTTTATAAGTAATTCAAAGCGCTGTAGAAAACCGTAACCTCTCACGATTTATATGCATTTTTATAGCTTCCAACGTAGTTGGTGGGAACCTCGCTACTGGTTAGATAGGTACTGACAGCGGACTAAATTTGCACGATTACCTACGTTCATTCATAATGACCTTCATAAAGGATTAGGTCGTGACATTTCAGCTGACATAATAAATAACATGTTTTGATTGATCGTAAGGCTCTTATCGATTCAAAAGATTAACATTGTTAGTAACATTTATAAAATCATTAATTTGATGAAGGTTTTTGATACAAAGGAGACGCACGTCCATATTAAATCCCAACATCTCTTTGGGTCTTACGACGTTAAACTATCTAAAGAAATAGAGTTCAATATCAACGAGTGGGTGTTCTATCGATTGATTCGTGTAGGCATAAACTTGTCATTAGTTAATACGCAATAGGTACCTGACGTTAATTTGTACTTAAGACTGATGAACCAACGCTTGTTTAGCGTCTATCTGAGCCATCTAATAGTTGGAAGTCTAATTGAATTTTGAGTGAAATACTCCGTTTACCTTTCATGAAATATTTTAATGATGGTGATATCATGAGCTTTAATCAAATGTAGGTATAACAATAAATTATTACTTACATGAAAAGAAAAAAAAGTAAAATAAAAATTTGAAAGTGAATGCTTAATAGGTATTAATAAAACTGAGTTATCTCCAAGTTATAATCCTTGTTCAATAATATTATGATATGTTGATTGATTGAAATGATATGATAATGTTTGGATTCATTTTTTGAAATTCATGAGGTTTTGGGAATATTTCAACCATAAAATGTTTGAATACATCTTTGGTTCAAAGTCAAATCGAATATAATTCCTTAATCTGGCCATCCATTTTAAAATAATCCAGATTCAATCGAAAAAAATCAACACATTTCTGAGACTCGGTATTTCTTTTGAAAGCGTACCTTACGATTACTTGATGAAAGATTTTAATTTATTTAAACTCTTAGATCGAGGAATTAAATCCGACTTAATATTTATGTTTAAAATTGTAAATTGCCTCTCTCTGCCGATCTCTTTAAGACCCATGTTCACTCCTTCCTCTCCTCAAAAACACCCTCCACATAGCATCTTCAACGATTACATATGCCCTGAGGGAAATTATTTTCCCCAAGGCCTTCTGTGTGGAGTTAATGTAAAAAAAACAACTTTTTTTAGCGATGTTTTTTTGGCGGCTGACGTTCAATGGGAATTTAAACTTTATCACCGTATGCATTAGGAGTGTTATTGTTAGCGCATTTTACACGGCACGTGGTGAATTAAATGGTTATAGAAAAAATAAATATTTCTAGTAATTTCTTATGTCCGTATTAACTGTGACGTGCAATTGTTTATGGTGTATTTATACCGTTGACATTAAACAAATAAACATTAATATTTTAAAGTCGTTATTATCATTGACATTTAACTCCCGTTACTGAAAAAAAAATAACTTCCTTTCTTCAACCAATCGAAACCGCTCCCCCACGTCTTGAACAGTACATTCGTGGATTTTTCTCAACCTCTAACATCTACTATCTTCTACATGTACTACCTTTCCCATTCGGCCTTCTACTTCTTCCGTCAACGGCAATTTCTAAATTAACCACTTGTTGCAGGTTGCATGTGACCGCGATAAGCCGTTTTTCTCGAGCTTCCTTAGTAGCATTAGCACCTCGTTTAAGACTCGTACTGTCTACAGAAACTTTAGCTATCTCCGGTACAGTCACGTGCTAAAGCTTCGATCATGTTCATTGGGCAAGTTTTCAAAATCTAAATTTCCCTTTCTCAACATAATGTTCTCATAGCAGCTGATCATTTATAGTGCCAGAGGGACCAGTGCGGTGCTAAGTAATATAATATAACAAAGATGGTGCTAAGTCATAAAATTTCTCAATATATTTGTATTCCTCTTATCTTTGGTACTTGTTCAGTCAAGCGTTTAGTATCAAAATTAAATTACCCAACCAGAACGATATCTTCACTTTTTAGCAATCCTTGAGTATATTCTTAAGGACTAAGAGTAGGTTAGTTTATTTTTCCCAATAGCCGTCAATTAAAAGAATATCGGAAATCGTTTTTTTTTCCTTAGTAATTCAATCAACCTTCTAATTCACTAATTTAGGGTACCCATTCAGATAAAACAGGTAACTATAACAAGGAAGTAAAGAATAAAGGTTTTCACAATAGCTTCAACATAAATTGTATAATATTTTAGTTTTCTAGTATAAAAGCGTGAATTGTAGGTATTTTTTCAAGTGCAATCAAAACAACCATAATATTTTTACAAGCCATTTTTTTTACCAAGTATTGATTAAACATTAAAGAATACATAAAAAAACCAAACGAAAAAATTCAAAATTCAAAAAGTAGCAGGGTGTTGAAGTGGGGGGTCTAAAAAAATGGCGCGCCCTGGTTGACACGATTGCAACCCTCCTAGTAATCTAAAAAAAAAAAAAATTATTCTTAATTCAAATAAATTCGGCTTTAGCCCGAACTAAGAAAAGTCAAAATGATCATTTTTCGCAAAATTGCGGCTGTTTGAAATTAAAAAAAAAAAACATATTCTTACCAGTTTTTTTGACCTTCCCATTTTTTTTTAAATAATTAAAAATTTTGTTATAGTTTTAGTTCCCGCCATAGAGTAATGTATAGAAAAAGCTCACACCAAATTTCAAGCAAATTGGTTTAGTAGAACTTGAGATATCGTGTCAACCGTTTCGAAAAAAAGTGATTTTAAGAAAAATGCGTTTAAAATTTTGTTCTATTCAGATTCTGGTTAGATTCCGTCTAAACCTCGATATTAAAATGGTTATAACTTTTAAAAGAATGCGAATTTCGAAAAATCCTTTTAAGGAGATATTTTTGAATATTTAAAGAACGGAAAAAAATGTTATTTTTTCTAAACTAGAATACTGCATTAATCGGCATATTGTCACAAGGTTGAGGGAAAACAATAATAAAATAACTGTTTCCATTAAAGTATGTATAATAAACTGTTTTATAACTTGTTCATACATCTTTCCAGATGACCAGTAAGCAGGTAACCTGCTCTGAACGTTTATCATTCACCTTTATACATATCATTTTATAGCGTCCTTCACCTTCTTGCGAACAAATACTGTTAATGCAGATGGAACATGTTTTCAAAAACGGTCAGTGGCCTTGGCTTTTTCTTTCGTAGATAAATCGATTCCATAAACACTCTCCAGACGACCAAATAAAAGTTTTTTTAAGATCTTTTTTAGAATTTTGTCTGCTAATCGAGTAATTATAGCATGGAGTTGTTTATGTAACTATGGCCGTTGAGATAGTAAACTCATTTGCTTATATTTAAAACTAAAAAACTTTAGCAATAAATAAAGACATAGGCACTGGTGGACTGTCTGGGAACCTAATTTAAATAACTGAAGCAAATGTCGATCTGATAAACCAATTAAATAGAGAATGTTGATATTTATATGAGTAACTCTTTCCCAGAAAACAAGCTTAATACAAAGAAAACAGTTTTTTTACAAATTTTGCAAGCACGTTGGTTGTCACAATGGACTAAGTGAGATAAATAAGCATTTTCATCATGCGACATAATTAATATCTTAAATAAGATTTTATCGCATTCGATGGAAAAAAAGACTTAACCTACCTCCTTGGAGAGATTATCAAAAAAACTCATGTAATGAAAGTTCACCGATATCTGAATATTTCTGTCTTAGCAGATTCTTTCACATCGGTGAGTTGCTCTCCCTATTATGGTTTCAAGTATAACTGACAGTTAAATTTCGGAAACCAAGACTTAAATTACTTCCTCGGAGAGGTAAAAAAGACTTAACCTACCTCCTGAATTGAAAAAAAACTTAACCTAGGGAGAATCGAAAAAAATCATATGTGAAGAGTATTTTTGGCTTAGCAGATTCTTTTACATTGGTGAGCTGCTGTTATAGTTATAGTTTCAAGTATATCTGACAGTTAAATTTTGATTATCACCTGGTGCCCGAGTCCCAGAGAGGTCGAGTAATGGAGATGAATTTTTTGATTATTAGTACAATGCTATCAGATGTCGTCGTTACTTAGTACAGGGAATAATGCTTCACGCCGAATCCATTTTACAATAAGCCTATTGATAACACTAGCAGCATTAACACGGATAAACCATAAATGATCTAAACTGAAATTGACGTCGCCAACATCGATAACAACGTATAACCCGCTGCGTTGTATTAATTAAACTATTTGAGTTTTACGCGGTCTGGAAAATGATATTAAAAAATAATTCCTATTAATTATAACATAAGTAATAATTATAACATATTTTTTTCGGCCTGGTCTCGTGAGGTGCAGTACATAATGAAAATTTGCCTATATCCTGATTATTTTTCAGAGCATACCTAACATAACTTTAGTTTTTTTATATTTTACGAAATCCGTAAAACACAAATAAAATGTAAATTTATTGATTTCGCTTCTGAATGAAACATAATTTATGATTACGGAAAGGATGAGTTTATTTCGTTTTACGGTCCAAACCCGGTTCTTTTTTGGAATGACACAACATAAGCGTTTATGATATTATGCAAAACTATTTTTAAATAATAAATTTGAATAAATTATTTAAAAGGTTATTTTTTGTGTGAATATTTTGTTCGGGCAGACTACCTTTGTAATCTGATTAAGAGGTGGGTTTGTTCATCGAAATAAATACGAACTAATGCTGAATAGATCGCGATATAGAAAAAATATTTTAGTTTGGATTTTTTGAATAGGTATAATAATAATTGTCATGTCTAGTCTAAATTATAGTCTAATAGTGTTTAGTTCTGAAACAGCTTATGAACTGAAACCCATTTTCCCAAATTTCTTGCATTGTTATTTTTTTCCTTTTTGTCCTTTCCTTCCTTGAAAGGCCCTTACTTACTTACTACAAAAAGAAGATGATGCCTACTTACTTGCCAATGCACAATATTATTGCATAAAATCGAGAATTACCCACATTAAACTTATTTCGAAAATCATCGTAAAAATGGATCACATCTTGCTCTAGAAATCTCTCTTAAAAGTGGTAAAATACTAATTACTTTTACAAAAAGTGACTGGAATGTGGAACCACTTTTGCTATCATTGTTGAAGATCAGTTTCATCAATATTTGGATCCAAGCAGCTTATGAACACAGCAAAGGTAGGGGCTTTCTCCTTTCAACTTGCCAAATCCTGTGACTTGATTATAAAGAACGCAAACAATTGTATGTGCATCACAAAAAACAAAGATTTACACTCCATCCTCTCGTATGTCACGATACCGTTCGTTGACAAATAGTTTACCCCTAAATGACACTTAGCTATCCTAGATATAGTTTAAGAGGTCACCCATATACCCTGCTTAGCTGTCGATAATGCAGAGATTTTAATAAATACTATTGCAACCTCAAGGTCGGGGTTCAGAATAATTCTAATCGCCTCTTAAATAATCTCTCAGATCTCATTGTTATCTGACACAATTAAAGTCCAAAGTTTTTTTGTGGACCCGATTTCATTTGAAGAGATCTAAAATATGAAAAATTTATAGAATGGAAATTATTGATACAGGAAAGTTAATTGGAAATTGGTTCTGAAAAATTCGGAGCGGAGTTGCAAAATACTTACAGGTTTTTGGCTTCATCCGTAATTGTTAGCGAAGTGCATGTGCTGCGATGAAATATTGCATACTGCCGTAAGCACAGTGATATATCTGGTTAAAGGCACGGATGACGTTTGTGTGCTGGTTTCGTCGACAGGCAGATTGAGATAAGTGTTTAAATTTAAATTAGCTAAGGCTCACACCTCTCCAGACATTTCGATTTGTTGGTTTGTTTAAAGTCAATTAATTAACAAATGAAATTATCAATAGATGTCAGGAGACGCAAACTCTCTTCAGACAAGACCGATATAAAAGGCCTGTGTTTAGGTTTTTTCCTTCTCTTTTCACCATCCTAACTTCTTAATAAGTAACAGTAAAATCCTTGGTCTGTCTTGGGTAGTTTGGGTCTCCGGAATTATTCACAATGTAATTGGGAATAAAGCAAAATAAAATGTCACGAGTCCTTTGAAAGTTTCCTGAAGCGGCCTTATTATTTTATGAAGTTCCTTCTTCCAAAACAAAACAATAAGTAACCTCCAAAGTACGTTGGTACCTCCTGAAGTTGGCAAAAATAACTCTTGACATAAGAGATGAGGGGTTCCTGCGAAGTCATATTAATTAATACTTTATGGGTTTCGTGCCCACATAAAAATGCAAGTAGCAAGCTCAACCTCAATTAAGACAGGTCTTACTAATCAACTAACGAATTTGCACTGATTAATTTCTCTATGACGGAACGGCATGAGTCTCCGGGGCCAGATTTTATGTTATATCATTAATCCTCTTGCGTCCTGAGGTACACTGTATTGTACCTGTGTTTTTCTTTTTTTCCTGACAATATTACTAATTTTTCAACGCTGACAACACTTTTCATAGACGAAATATTATTTAAAACGTGTTTCAAAGTCTTCACTAGCGCATTGTTTTAAAATGGCGTCCAATTCTTCTTCACGCCCGGGTAAGTTCTTCGATTTATTTTGATATGTGGAATAAATTAATGAAATTTAGATTGATTATAGTTATGAAAGAATCATATTTACTTTTAAGATTATTCGAAAAGTACATTTTGTTTGTAAAGTAATCCTATTTGTCAAAACACTGTAGTGTACCTCAGGTCAGTATTGTGACGTTTCATATTTGTTCTGTTCTTACAGTTCCGATTCTGAATGACGAGGATATATCAAATATCCTCAATGAGAGTGATTTCGAAGTATCTGATGGCAACGAGTCGGATGATGACAGCCTCTACGTGTTTGAAATACCAGAAGAAACTTCTCCACTGCCTCTAAACGATCCAGAGGAGTTCTTTGAAGAGGAAGAAGTAATGGATTCGCAGCCGAGACTTTTGCCATGGCTTTCAAAAGTGTAAGTCTTTTAGTAATATTTCTTCAAAATAATTTAGTAATAATTATGTAATAATTATTTAGTAATAATTTATGTTACGTTAATTAGCTTATATGTTTATTTTATTCTCACACCATTGACCTATATAAAACCTACTACCTATCATTTTTGTAAACCACAAAAAATCAAGTCTCACTAGTTGATATTGAAGAAGATTTTCGAGTACCTGGACCTTCAGTTTTGGGAACAAGTGGCGGACCAAACAAACTTGTATTCCGTACAAGAAAGGGAGCACAGGTCCGTCAATACTAATTCAAGAGAGTTGATTAACTTCACTGGGGTTCAGGTGCTGATGGGGAGTTTGAAGTTCCCACAAACTCGGATGTATTGGTCTACAGATTTAAGCATAACTGTTATTTCTAAATGTATGTCCAGGGATCGGTATTTTGAGCTACGCAATTTTTTGCATTTTGCGGACAATTTGCAGGATAGGCTAACTGAACCAGATAAGCTTTGGAAGGTCAGACCTTTCATTAACAACATCCTCAAAAAAATACACACTTTGCCTAGAGCATCTCATTTATCAATAGACGAGCAAATGATCCCCTTTTCTTGACGTTGTCAGCACCGACAATACGTTCCATCCAAGCCCAACCCTCTCGGCCTGAAAAATTTTGTTCTTGCTGCAAGGGATGGGCTTGTGTTAGATTTTCAAATCTACGTAGGAGCTGGTACGGTCAGCGAAGTGGACAAAAAAGCTTTAGGCCTAGGAGCGAGTGTAGTAAAACTGTTGTGTCGTACTGTACCTAAGAATAATTCATGTATCATATACACGGACAGATTTTTTACAAGCCTGAAGCTTGCGGATATGTTGTTATCTGAGAAAATATTCCTTACAGGTACAGTACGAACCAACAGGATTGGAGAAGTTGTGAATAAGCTAAAACCTGACAAAGATCTGGCGCGGGGAAGTTGGGATGAGAAGGTACGCCAAGATGACAAAGTCTGTGTCGTCAAATGGAAAGACAACAAGTCCGTACTTCTCCTCTCAACTTCTGCAGGGAGCTCCCCATTGGGGACTTGTAAACGATGGTCAAAGGAGGAATGTAGAAAAATTGACGTTCCTCATCCGGCCATTGTAAAAAATTACAATACCTCAATGGGGGGAATAGATCTCTGCGATAGGCTCATTGCCTATTACCGTATAGCCATGCGTACCTGCAAATGGCCCGTAAGATTATTTAATCATTTTGTAGACCTAATCATAGTCAATTGTTGGCTAATGTACCGAAGGAACTGTGCTTCTGAAGGGGTGCTTGCTAGAGATAAGTTGGGACTTTTGGCATTTAGGATGCGAGTAGCCACAGCCATGATTCACTACCAAGGTGGTGATGTGGAGTTCACGCCACGATCAGACAGAGGCAGACCGAGAAATGCCTCCTCATCTCCTCAATGTGAGCCAGAGCCTCCGAAGAAGCATAGAAAGGTTATTCCTCAACCTATTCCCGAGGTACTTCTTGATAACATCGGATATCTTCCACGTTTTCAAGATGAAGCGAATGCCTCAAAATGTAGATTTCCTGGTTGTAAGTCTAGGTCTAAGTTTATTTGTATAAAGTGTAATATGTTTTTTATGTATTAAGAATTGTTTTGAGTTGTACCACACGGTTAGATTTTAAGTTTTCCATAATTTTGTAAATATTTTCCCAATTTCATGTAAATATATCACTTTTTTGTTTTGTCTTTGTTATTTTTTTTAAATCTACCTTTAAAATGTGTTGGGATATTTTATATGTCCTAACTAAAGTTAAATGTTTGCTTTTCTTTATGATTTTAGACTTTTTAATATATAATTGCATACCGCAAAAAAATTTTTTTTCTGCGTTGTGGCCTGAGGTACAACTACAGTGTACCTTCTGTAATTAATAAACTTTGCATAAATTTTTTTTTTTTTTTAATTTCTTCATCTTTAACCCTTAACCTTAATTTAATAAAGAATAACACAAAATACCCTTTAATTTAATAAAGAATAACACAAAAAAAAATTCTGGTGCTTAGTTTAGCCTCGGGTCTCAAGAGGTTAAAATAAATGGCGTAGAACTAACTTAAACATTTACCTTTTTTTTTTAAATAGAAACAAATAACTTTGTGTACACCAATATTTAATTAACAATATCATCATTTATTTGTTTTCACTAAATTAATAATGACGCCACAATGTGAATTTGCGAATTTTTAAGAAATTTATCATTTAGTTTAATTATCTTATTTTCGCAGTTTGTTTTTTAAACTTGCAAAAGCTCTGTTTAGTGACCAAATCAAATATCCAAGTACCTACTTAACATTCTCCTGTAAAAAATTCCAGTTGCAGTTCCATGCCGTTCCGGTACTAGACACGAACGGGCAACGGTTATCTTGGGTTGTCTCTCTCATATAGTTTAAACTACTGACCTCTGTTGATACACTGTAGAACTACATATAACTTCCCATACTATCGGCATCTGTTGAGACATTTTGACACTACATAAACATTCATGTGTACTACAAAATCTGTGCGTTTTGGAAACAAAATTGCTGCATGAAGGTTTCTCTGCATTCTTATGTATAATAAATTGTATTTCCAATAAAATTCGAAGGCATCGTTAAAAAAACGACTTAGAATAAAAACTTATTGTACACAAGTTTATTTTATAAAGACACACCCACATACTTAAATTTTTAAGTAGGTTGTAAAATATTTCATAAATAATACGTATTGCATCAAAACTGCCTAAATAAAAATAAATAGATTGCACCAAAACAAGAAGCCGTTAAAAATTAGCTAAATAAAAATATCAACATTTTTTTTAAATATTGGTACAATAGTTATAACCAGTATTAGGAAAGTGTTTTTTTTAATAAATTAAAACAATATTAGCGAAACTTAATCGAAAATTGAAAACGGAAAAATCACATAAAGATACGGTGACATCTAGGACTATAAACCAGGACTCTACCAACTGAGCTGACATGTACCTATCCGGTTCTATCATTTTTAACTGCATCATACTTCGACTAAGAACTACCTAACATTATCTTAATTTTCTGAACGCATGTTTTTACTGGCTGCTATGATTGAGTTTTGCTAATATTGTCTTCATTCAATTAAACATTATAATTTGAGGTAAATTATTTACAAAAATTAAAATGAAAAGCTTAAAAAATTGTATGAAATATCTGTATAAATAAAAATGAATCGTCGAAATGTAAGTACGCGCATAACTTCCGAACGATTGCACCAAATTGGATAAATTTTTTTTGTGTTCGTTATTGTCAGAACAAGGTTTGTGTAAAACTACTAGTGAGCTCTGACCTTATAAAATTTGTATAAAAAATTGAAATAGGTTGCATGCGAGCTGTTTAAAAATTGAATGGACAGGGACTGAATGAATGCAATACGGGAGGGTGGTGGGGGAAGAAACCCGGGAGGGGGGTGGGGGAAGAAACCCGGGAGGGGGGAAGGTAACCAAGGAGGGTGAGGGGAACTCGAGAGGGTGGTTCGCGGGACGAGGGAAGGGTGGAGTGGAGTGGGGAGAGGGAAGGTGGAGGAGGCAGGGTGGGAACGCGAGATGGGAAGGGGACGCGGGAGAGGAAGAGGACGAATGGGAAAGGACACGCAGGGAGAAACAATTTCTTTATTAAACGGCATAGCAACACATGCCGGGAACCAGCAAGTTGGATTATAATTTGGTACGTTACTTGACATGATTGTGCGGATTATATTTATGATTTTTATACATGTTAAAGTGGCAAATCTGTTCAGAAGTGATGCAAAAGTTATTAATGCCATAAATTACGATATGATATATATGGGAATGATACTATTTCCATTCCCCAATAGCAATTCTTTCAGCATCTCAACATTTGGGATGTCGTTATTGAGACTTGCGAGATTATTTCTCCATTATTGCACGATCATCTGAATCCGTGACCTAATTGACCTTTTAGTTTGCTCCTGTCGCTATGCCAAGAAAAGCAAGGTCCTGTCCGTGAGAAATTAAAAGGGCCACAGACAGTGAAGTCAGTCTGCGCAAAAGTGCAACCTGCACGACGTTATACTTGCCAAGCCTGGTACATTCTTTACCCGAGACAGAGATGCTGCCCGGCTCATAAATCTGCGCTCTCAAGGGACTTGCCACAACACAATTTATATAAGAATAAACATTTATGTATTTACGAGTATATCACAACTACAATTACTAGTCTTTACTCTTTATTGTCGAATTGAACATAACTTATCAATGTTACAAGCATCAATAAAAAATCACTATTATCGAGGTATTATAATTCCATTGTTGAAAAAGACTTAAAGACTTGTTGAAGAAGTTAATTTATTTTTTATTTTTATTAATGACTATTTAATTATTGTTTTTTACAATAGCTCTATACAGGAAGCCCAAAGGTAAATTATTTTCTCCTAATCTTTTGGATGATGTGTGAAGGGTCTTTTAAAGGAAGGGAAGTTCTAGGAAGGAAAAGGCATGAGGAGTAGATAGAAATCTGAGCGAGTGGCTCCAAGCGTGATGGAGGTATGAATCCATTCGTCCCACTGCGGTGCAAGGCGATAGGTCGAGAGAGTCCTTCTGGAGATTTCAAATAGTATCCCTCAACCGGTCTTTCCCGATCCAGTAAGTGCGCAGGCGCGTCCGCCGCCAAGACTTGGACAAACTTCACCACCTCATCATGAACCCGGGCACCGCTTTTGATTTTTTCACATTTGTTCCGCGGCGGACTGTGGCTGATAGGGCATGAGAAAACGACTTTTGAGGTTCGACCACCAGCCTAACAGATGAAAATTTTTCAATTTGTTGAAAACTGTTGCTAGTGTTACATCTTACTTAACCATTCGGACACAAAGCTTGTTTTCACGATAATATAACATTAACAGACATTTGTCTGACGTATGAAGCATACCTGTCTTATTAAAATATTTGTTTGTTATAATGTTATAATATATTATGTATGTAAATACCCACTTTATCGCTTGTCCGAATTGTTCCCCACGCAAGCAGTTCCAATTTTTAAAATGACACATAAATACAAAGCAAATTTGAGTTTATTGTACATGAGCAACTTCATGCAGGAATAACGCACATCACAGACAACAAAAATTAGTATGGTTGAAAAAGTTTGACAATAATTTGTATGCTACTAAAAAACTGTTTCATTTACGACTGCTTGCCAAAAATTTTCATTAAAACAAACTTTAAGGCATCTGCCACTCACGACAGTTTAAAATAAAAATAAAATATTCCTTACTGTGTATAAAATATTCTTTTAACTAGAAGAAGAAAATATCTTAGACCGTAAAATATTAAATTGCTCCCAAAATACGGCGTTGTAATGAAGCTCTTGATAGCCCCCATTCCCATAGATTATGTCGTAATTTATGGCAGTAATAACCTTTGCATCACTTCTGAACAGATTCTACCGCTTTGAAACATGAATAAACATCGTAAATATAACGCGCACGATCTTCGATACCAACTATTAATTACACTTTACAAACAAAATTTTTAACACTTACTGTCTTATACCGGCAATACTTTACCAATATGACATTTTTAAAACGTGTTGACATTTCTACTTTGCTAATTTTAAATGGCTTTTTGTTTTGATGCAATCTAACTATTACGTTGATGACATTTATTATTTAGGCAGTTTTGATGCAATACATACGAGTATATTTCATGAAATGTCTTCCAACCTACATACTTAAAAATTTAAGAATGTGGGTGTGTCCGTACAAAATTAACGATTTTTTTCTCAATCGTTTTTTTAACGATGCCCTTAAATTTTATTAGACGTACGATTTATCATACATTAGAATACAGAAGAAGCAAATAGTGTTTGTAGTGTATGTGAACATGTATGTAGTTTCGAAGTCTCTCAACAGATTAATATAGTTAGTAACATAATTACAATGTTGTTAGGATAGGTAGTTATGCGTAGTTTTAAGGTGTCTCAACGGAGGTCAGTAGCAAACCCGGAACTACGACTTTTTCAAACCGGGGCAGAAACTTTAAAGTGGCGCCCCGTAGAGCGGGGGAGGGGGGCTCGACTATCACGTAATCAATAATTCGATTAAAAATTCCTTCTTTCTTGTAATCATGATATAGTGTCAATTCTTAATATTTTTTTTTTTTTTTAAAGAAATAAACATTCCCGGGTTACGAATAACCCAACAATGTTTGAAAATCTCTTCTACCACCACAGTAAGCCGAAAATGTCGCAGAGGAATCAAACACGCGACGCCCGGGTGGGACCCAAACGCGATGCCCACTCAACCACTGACCGATCAAATAATAATAATACGATGATAATATTAAATAATATTTTTATTTTCAAATCATCCAAATTAATGTAGATCTGAATGAAATGGAATATTTCAGTCCAATTTTCATCCACTTACCAAACTACCGTAATATGTGAATTTTCGCACACGTGATAAAAATTATTACAGTACAAACAATAACAGAAATTAACCAATATAAAAGTTAACCTTGTTTTATTAGTAAGTAATTAGCGTATTTTTTTCGTCTTTTTTGACCATTTTTTTTTACCAGCTCTCACTGTGCCATCTCAACGCCTCCTAATTTTCTCTGTGTCTTCTACTGCCCCTCTGAACTTAGGAAGTACATTATGCACGCGTTTAAAATAGACTAACGATATGTTCATAATAAACTTAGGATGTGTTCAAAAACAATTTTGGCGTTTTAAAATCAAATGAATAATCGATAGAACAACATGCGCTGGATGCGCCCCGGTTTGCCACCCCCCCCTAGATCCGGGCCTGGTCAGTAGTTTATGTGAGAGAAAATTGTCGTTACAAAGATAGCCGATCAAATCCGTTCTACAGGCGGGCACCTTCAGCGACTATTTCTCCTGATTACGGAACATCAGTTAGAATAGACGTTAAGCTAAGTTAGAAATTCATTGTAAATAAGACGGAAATAAACATAATATAAACGAATCAAAGTAATTATTGAAACTCCCTTTCATCAGATTGTTCATTAGGGGCCATCCATAAATTACGTCACACGAATTTCATGATTTTTCGACATCCCCCCGTCCCTGTCACACATCGTCACAATAGAGAATTCCAGTCCAATTTTATTATTTTTTTTTAATGAATAATGACCTTCTTACTTAAATAACTGCATATTTATTTTATTTTTTATAGTTAGTTTTAATAGTTAAAATAAATGTCAAAGTTTTAATTTTTCAAGATCCCCCGAAAACCACCGAATCTAGTGTGACGTCATCATGACTAACCGAAGTATGAATTTTGTATGGAACTGGAATCAGCTGTTCGACTCCCGCCATTTTGAATTTCAGCATTGGAGCGTTTTCATAGACATTACTGGGCAATACGATCGTTTTTTGTACAGTTAAAGTTTTTGAATATTTTAAATAATATAGATAAACTAATAGAGATACCTTTTTTTGATACTGAATTATTTAGGCCTAAATAATGTTTCAATAAAAACAAAAACTATTATAAGTCCAATTCTCTATAAACCAATATCACGGAATGCCGAACGGCTTGCGTCTACATTTCTATTGATTTCTATACAACTTTGACCCAGGTGACGCGGCGCGGTGACGTCACGCCGCCAAAATCCAGCAATAGGGTGTTTTAATGACACGTTTTATAATGGACTTTTTAATATTTTTTTAAAAACTCTACGTTAAATATTATGTAATAATATATTCAGAATCAGCGTATATTGGTCTATATGAACATATTTTTTTAAAGCCATAATATTTTTCACTGGAGTTCCTTATTGTGAGACCCCCTTCCCCCTAGTGTGACGTCACATATTTTTCAATTTTACATCAAATTTTTTTTTGCGTTCTAATAATTTAGATTTTTACAAGCGATGTCGCAGAACCGAAGACCTCTCATACCCCTTGTCACACTTCTCTACTCCCGTCCCACTTAACGTGTGACGTAATTTAGAGGAAACCACGGGTTTACTTTATTCTTAGCCAATACAAGGAAAAAAGGTATCTTCATTGCCTAATTGATCATAATCGTGAGAATTAAAAAAAAATGTCAAAATTTATTGACAGCAAGAAATATTCGTTTACTTCGTTCAAACTCTTAGCATTATTAAATACTAGCTTTTCCCCGCGGCTTTGCTCGCATGGTATTACGGGAAATTACTGTAGCGGTTGAACTTATCAATTATCCTCCCTCCTCCCCACCCCCACCCCCTCCAGATTCCATACATTCATTCCCTTACATTCAGTTTTCAAACATCTCGCCTTCCACCTAAATTTCATTAAGCTATAGCTTAAAGAAAAAAAACAGTTATCCAATTTTGTTCATTCGTTCGGAATTTATGCGCTTACAAACATTTCGGATGTTTATTTTTAATTAAATATTTGGAAGTTTGTTAATATAATAAAAAATTACACTATTTATTATTCAGTCTTTATACCTAATCATTACGAATTATATTTTTAATGTAGGAACTCTATCTGACATTTGTTCCAAAACAGAAGCTTGTCCAAAAAAAAACAAAACATATTCTAATATTTGAATTTCCTGGAGCAGTAGCTGACCAGGGAGCTGAGTACCTACCAGCTTAGAGCCCACAAATATATCAACATGGTTTCCATGGAAACGATTTTTCTGACCTTAGCAAAAACTCGCTTTTGTTAGCGACAGAAAACGTATAACAAATAAAATATATTAATATTTATAATTTCATAACGCCAGAGCTTACCATCATATACAACATATAGTCAGCGCATATAATTTAGCATTCTATTGGTGAATGAATGAAGTCTTTTTATTGGTTAATGCCTGAAAAGGTCATAAACAAACTCGAGCAGTTTCGCATTTATAATATTAAGTATGGATAATTATCTATATTACCTACTGCAAATAAAGTTCATCCGAGGTCGTTCACAAAATTGTGACCAAATAATTAAAATGACTATTAATTTTATCCTTAAGACCAAATTTTTTTATTTAACGGCTTTTTTATAATATCTGACTAAAGTGGAAACATTACATCTGCTTTTTTAAGGTGAAATAATTTGCGATGCAAAAGTGTGTAAGCGATGGCTGAACGTGATTTTAGTAAATGTAATTAATAATTGTTAACACAGCTCAGGGCCACATCGCGATGGATGCGTATGCGTTATTTCATTACGTCGCGCGTCGCGTCGACTGCATTAAATGGCAGGACAAACGATAAGAAGATCACCTTGAATTTAGTTAAAAACAAATAACCATTTACGACCAACCAACTTAATGGCGAATATAAAATCCTTAAATAAAAATACATAAAATTGATGGATTTTCGAAGTGAAACTTCTTTAACCCCGTTGTGATTTGAAATTCGGATTAAACGGAAATGACGCATTGCAGTACCTACGAAGCGTCAAACTGCGCTCATTGGCCGCTTTTATTATGAACTCACTTTTCACGGCTCCTATTGGTTGAGGTGTGAAACGGAAATGGAGCATTAAGTAGATACCTACGAAGCGTCAAAGTGCGCTCATTAGCCGCTTTGATTATGAACTCACTTTTCACGGATCCTATTGGTTGAGATATGAAACGAAAATGACGCATTGCAGCACCTACGAAGCGTCAAACTGCGCTCATTGGCCGCTTTGATTATGAACTAACTTTTTAAGGCTGAGAATGTGTGGGTGAAAGTTTCATTTCGGCACACAACTGCACTCGATTTTTTTAATTTTAAATTCAAAGGTTGCGTTTTCAGACCACTATTATTTATTTTAGGCATTTTCCTGTTTATAATTAGCAAGCCATAAAATTTGGGAGGCGGGTATGGGTACCGTCACCCGGGAACCCCTGCCATAGGTCACCCTAAGGGGTTCGCTACGTTTGGTGACTTTGCAGGTATGCCCGGTTCAGGAGTGAAGTTTCTCTAGGTCTTGGCGGCGAATGCGTTTGCCCGTTTACCGTTTACTGCGTGTTGGGCCGCATTGGAAGAAACTAGTTAAGGGAGATCTTTTGATCCGGAGCCTTTGACACGAACTCTCTCGTACCATCGCTTTGCACCGCAGTGGGAGGAATGGATTCAAACGTCCCTTACCCCTGGATACACTGACCCCCAAATTTCTACCCATCCTTTCCCCTTTTTAAAATGATTCTTCACGTAGCAGACTCAAAGATGACATCGGCCTCGACGGATATTGTTTTCTTCAGAGCCTCTTGTGTGACTCTAATGTAAAAAGGGTGACCAGATCTGAATAGCCAGGTACTTTCCGACCTTCCTCTTTTAGTAAAAATACCCCAATCGTGAATTTTGGTCCAACAGGCTTCAAACAGTTTTGGAGCAGTTGGGTCTCTCGGTATTCACATTAAAACATTTAAAACATATGTAAATAAAAATAATAAAAATAATTTTTTCAAGGTGAGAACTTAAGGAATCTCATTTTAAAAATTAAATTCACTTTCATTGTTTTCCTGGAAAAACGAGGCCGACTATCACGAAAACGAAAAGAGTATTAATTTTTTTTTCCTGGAAATGAAAAACTTTTTTTTTCAAGGTCTTGACTACTTTCCTTTTCGTCAGACCCTTTTAACCCAATACGAATAAAAGTATTGTACAGGAATCGAGTTTCACCTCGCTTATGGAATTGAGTTATCCTTTCTGTCATAGTGAAATTTTTCACACAACTTAGCGTTCTTGTGATTAGCAAATCCTGCCGTTAGACGATGTTATAACATTAATTCATTACTGATATCTTAACCTCTTAAAAGCACCAGTAACGAATTATTATTTGTTTTTGTCATGGAAACTATATAATATATATATAGCTCGCAAAGCATGTTGGTTTTGTAAACAATAAAAGTGGTAAAAACCAAGTATTTTTTTAAATTTTTAATTAAAATATACATAGGTAATAACATATAATTTAAGCATATAACTATGTACAAGGTGATTTTAAAACGGGGTACCTCAGCAAACACACATTCTTTCCTAAAAAAATCCATTTTCCAAAATCTATGTAGTCTTTATATAGCATTTTTAATTCTCTAAACATTTAAACTTAGGTATTGACAT
The DNA here is from genome assembly GCA_936435175.1 of Glyphotaelius pellucidus. Lineage (NCBI taxonomy): Eukaryota > Metazoa > Arthropoda > Insecta > Trichoptera > Limnephilidae > Glyphotaelius > Glyphotaelius pellucidus. The sequence continues at coordinate 9,465,898 of OW386550.1, forward strand.
ATAATTCAAGCATACAATTATGTAGGATGTGACCTTAAAACGGAGTACCCCAGCAAACACACATTCTTTTCTAAAAAATTCTATTTTCCAAAATCTATGTAGTCTTTATATAGCATTTTTTATTGCGGCATTTTATTTAATAGCAGCATTTTTTATTACGTGTGGTTGTAGATGTGCACATCAGAAACGATAGTATAATATCGTTTTGCTGAACAAAGTAAAACCCGAAACAAAATAATGTGTAACAACTGAGCATGAATAATGGAATTTGCAATGTACTTATAACGTACTGAAACAATTCCAATAAATAATGGGACACAGTACTGGTTTATGTTTACCAATGATTTCCGGGGCGGCGGTATATGTACCCGCCTCCCAAATAGTAAAAATTTCAATCAGTGTGTTCAAGCACATAACTAGGTTAGGAAATAGGATTGTACGTTCGTTAACCATATTTTCGTTGGATCTTCTACTGTCCGTTGGTTGCCAATATTGCCATGATGCAAACAAACGCCAGAAATGTTAAAATATGCAATATTCACAACACCGGTGTATGTTGTGAGCGGTTCGACGACTATTTAGAATAATGCAATTTCAACATTAAAAGTTATTAGAAATTGAGAAATAGCCCATAACCTATCCTTATGTAACCTGTTTATATATTTATATACTTTTTTTCATCACTTTTAATGCCATAGGTCACCCCAAGTGGTTCGCTACGTTTGGTGATTTAGCAAGGATGCCCGAGTTCATGGGGTGAGGTTTGTCTAGGTCTTGGAGACCAGGATACACTGAACCCCAGATTCCTACCCACCCCTTAAACCCCTTTCCTTCCCAGAACTCTCCTCCCCTTCTTTTCCTTAAAAAAACTCCCACACAGCATTCCCAAAGATGACATGTGTGTCTCTGTGTGTGTGATTTCTGTGTGGATCTCATGTAAAAAAAAATGACTTTTCAAAAGAGATGTTGAAGTTGTGTGATTCTGAGCTTTCCGGTCACCGTTGTTAGCTCAGTGAATTATTGATTCCTTGAAGATTTATTAAGTGTGAATAATTTTTGAAAATGCAAACACAAATAGAAAACTTTCTAGAGCTTTCATGGTATTTCAATTTTTATTCCGGGAAAAGCGGAAAATTAAACAAATTAAAAAAACTTCTATCATAATGTATATAAGGTATCTTAAGGTTAAATTGCACAGACAAGGGGATATTTCAATCTTCTTTCTGATTTCATACTGGAATCTTAAAAAAATAATTGTTTAGTTTATGAGGATAAAATTTGGGAGGCAAGTGTGAGTACAGCCGCCTCGGGAACCATTTATTGGTTTACCAACACCTCTGCCATAAGTCACCCTGGCAAGTGGTTCACTACCTTTGGTGATTTAGCAAGAGTGCCTGGGTTCATGGGGGGTCGGGGGGTGGTTTGTCAATGCGTTGGCCCACCTATTGCCTGGCGGGCGCAGACTCTCCCGATCCATCGGCTAACACCACAATAGAGGGATGGATTCATACGTCGGTCACTCCTGGACATATTGACCCACCCTTACCACCCTTCCTTCATACCTTTTTCCTTCCCAGAACTTCCTCTACTTCTTTACCCTAAAAATACCATCCACACAACTTCCCCAAAGGTGACATGACAGGTGAGGCCCCGAAAGATTTTTTGTAGTTTTCCTCAGGGCCTCATGCGTTGTGATGATGAGAACGGAACTTTTAGCGTAGGTACATAATTACTTAATTGAATGTTAACGGTGAAGAGACGGTCAGCCTTCTTTGAGTCGCTAAAAGACAAACTTTACCCGAAACTTAACACTTTTTGAACAGAAGTAGTACGAAGTAACAAAACTTTTAACAAACATGCGAACGCAAGCACAATATTTACGTTTAGCTGCTAGTGGCTGACCCTCGACATAACTTGTGATGTGACATCTATCAGACATACCTAAATTATGATTTATATCTAAAAAAATTCGTGATACAAGATGGTGTTAACTATCAATCAATATTATGTGGGGGTATTCAACATAAACTAATTTAAAAATTGTTTGTGAATAACTTTTGAAAATAAAAACTTTTTACCTGCTTTAAGCACACAGTTTTAGGACATAGATTTTTTTAAAAGAGTATAGTTCTCTCAGTTTGTTTATTTGTTAATTGAGTTTTTTTTAAATCTGGATTGTCCTTAAGATTAACGTATGCGCGACTCATTTCAGCTAGTTTCATACAAATCTGAAATTTGGATTTCAGATCAAAATACCCAACCAAACTAATAAATTATTTTTGTAATCAAAAGTTATATACTACTTAGCTTTTTTATTTATTTTCGTTTCAAATTATGAAATGTAGGTCATTAATGATTTTAGTGGCACCTTGGGCAATTATTTGTGAGTAAATGAAAAACAATAAAAAAAATTACTATCTTTATCACAGAGATATAATGAAATTTAAAATACAAATAACCCAATACGGCGGAATAAAAATTTGTCATTTATATATCAAAATTACTACCCAAAAGAACGCATTTTTAATAAATTTTTATTTTATTTTTCATTTTATCTGTAAAATAAACACTGATAAAATTATTTTTTCATTGTTTTTCATTTATTCGCAAAATATTGCCCAAGTTTTTTTTATACCGCACAAGACTCCCAATTTCTCCCGTCTGGAGCCAGTGAGACTATGGCATCCCCAATTAGGGTATGTTGTGAGGCTGAAGGTAGAGGGGAGGGGAAGGAGATGAGGAAGAGGAAGGTGGGAAATACCTGGCTATTCAGATCTGGTCACCAAACACGGCTAAAGCCATTTCAAGCAACGTTTCAATTCTGAACGGTGGTCTTACACCAGGGCGATACTGAGAGTATCTTCCACTCTGATAAGTTGCCTTTAAAATCATTAAACACTAAAATCTGACCCATATCTTATAATTTAATGCAAAAATAAATAAAGTAACTCTCCGTACTAGATATTTGATATAGGTAGCCTTTGATTACAAAAATAATTTTTTGTTTGTTTGGAATTTTTATCTCAAATCCAAATTTATGATTTGTTTGAAGCCTCACTTTAGAGAGCACCTCAGTAAAACCCAATACAATAAATTAATAATTTAACTTCATTGTTTTTCATCGTTCAAAAAACATACACCCTTAATTCAATAACTGAAGACCTCAAATTTTCTCACAATCTAGTTAAAAGGTACCCATAAACACCTTTCATTGTTCCATACCAAAGATAATAGAGTATTCTATTTTCTTTGTTCCTACATCAGAATGGCTTCCTTAATTTAACGCCTGGCCAAACAAATCTACGCAATTAGCGAACACTCAACCCAAAATCTGGACGCAGCCATTCTAGGAATAAACAGCGGCTAGCTATTTTATTTAGTGTCATTAACGAAGTTACTTAACATTGTTAAAGAACAAATAATCCAGCAGTTGGTCCTGTGAACCCAAATTCACCGCGGGCGGGGTTAATTACAAAAGGGATGTGCGCTGTTATAATAATATGCATACCTGGGGCGCTATTCCAAACTTACGTACTTAGTCTTTGGTAATTGAGAAATAAACATCATACACAATTTAAATAAATCATAATTTATAAACAAGTGGATAAATATTCCTGAGAAGTGTGATTTACACATTTGAAAGTGAACAGTTATCGCTAATTTAAAAAATCTGGGGCATTCAAACGTGAAAAAATTACTAGTGATTGATCTCTTCTTATTTGGCCAGCTTCATACAAATCTTAATTCTGGATTTGAGATCAAAATACCCAACCAAAATGAAAAATTATTTTTGTTATCAAAAGGTGTATCAAATATCTAGTACGTATGTTAGCTACTTTATTTATTTTCGCTTTAAATTATAAGATATAGGCCATTAAATATTTTAGTACTTCATGATTTTAGAGGCAACTTGGGCAATTATTTGTGAGAAAAGCATATTTTTTTTTACTATATATGTTTTAAAAATATAACTAAAAATAATTTCAAAAATTTAAACACCGTAAAAATGCATTTTTGGGTTAGTAATTTAAGTATATAAAGGACATTTTTGTTCTGCAGTAAATAGGTAATTTTTGTTTTAACTTTACCCACATCAAAATGATTTTTTTTTTATTTCAATTTAAATTTTATATTTATCATAATATATTTATGATTAATAAAGTAGAATATTTTTTTTGGTTTTTTATTTACTCACAAATTATTGCCCAAAGATGCCTCTAAAATCATGAAATATTAAAATCTTTAAAGGCTTATATCTTATAATTTAAAGCAAAAATAAATAAAGTAGCTCAAATTCGTACTAGATATTTAACGCACCTTTTGATTACAAAAATTATTTTTCATTTTGGTTGGGTATTCTGATCTCATATCTAGAATTAAGATTTGTATGGAACGGGCCGAAAAATGCCGCGCAAACGTTCACTTAAGCAAATAAAATAACTGAAGACAGAAATTAGAAGACTCTATTTAATTTTTTGCTTTAAAATATTTTTCATTTTCTCTAAAATTTTATTTTTTACATTGTGGTACTACGTGCCCAGTAACGATAACGACTCAAACAGGGCAATGAAATTGAAGACTTGTCTGTAAAAGATCTAATCAAGGTGTTCTAATAATTCATTTTTTTATAAGAAAACACTCTTTTTTAACTTTTGAAGGTTATTCCCATCAATGTAACGAAGAAAAAGATAACAAAAGTTATCTAAATGAATATATGAAAATATCTTTTAGTTTAAACAATTATCTAAATCTAGGTGTATAAATATTTTCTATAATAGTTTTAGCTGAAGTAAGAACCATTGGGGCTAATTTCTGGCACAGAAACAACCCCACAGCACAATACTTCTATCGATTTACCGATATTAGCATTCCTAAGAAATTTTTGCCGTTTTTCTGGATGTTGATTCAAGTGGATGTTGAAAGTGAAAATTTTTTTTTTATGTTTTCAGGAAACGGTTTTGAGATTTTAATATTTGACCAGTCATTGGTTGAGTGGGTATCGCGTTTGGGTCCCACCCGGGCTCGATTCCTCGGCTGGCTAAGTCCTCCAGCACAACACAAGCAACATTTTCGGCTTTCTGTGGGGGTAGTAGGAGATTTTCAAACATTGTAGGGTTATTCGTAATCCGGGAATATTTGTCTTTCTTTTAAAAAAAAAAAATTTGTACTCTTGGGTAATTTTTATATTTGACTACTCTAATATCAGTGTAATAAAACTCATTTCATATAAGCAATTGAAATTCTGGGAGACAAGGAATTTAAACGTTATTTTTTGCTTTTAGTTCTAAATGTAACGCTAGTCTTTCCACGTTGTTCAGAATAAGATTCGTCTGCATATTTTATTTGGATACAAACAAATTACAATTCATAATCACTTCTTGAACCCTTTTAAGGGTCGGCCTGATGAATTTTATAAAGCCATTCATTGCGCAAGGGTTGTATTTGAATCAACTACGTGCCTGCCTAGGAAAAGGAAAGGGTTTTCCCCGTAAAGTTTTGTTTTCCTGTATTTTTAGTTATGAAAAATTTTCTTAAAAAAGCCTTCAAGGAAAGTAAAAAGAAGTAAAATGTTATCAGCATTTACTTAGAAATTATTGAAATAAAAGCGATTCAAATAAAAGCCTTCTGAAAAAACAAACAATGGACTCGACACACAAGAAAATAAAAGTTCATTTGGGATTTATAAAACGACCCTAATGTAATAATTGAAATCTTACCAATAAATCTCGTCGTGTTAATAATATATAAGGGTTGTATTCAGTGACATAAAATGGACTAGTTGTTAATTTAACCGCTTCTTGTTTCGAAAGGATTTTTGCTTTGAATTTTTTTATATTATTTTATTTTATTTTAGTGACTGTATAAAATAAATGTACATACAAAAATATGGTGAATTTAAGTAAGTAAAGATATTGTATTTCTTAGTCTTCCTCACTAGAGAATCCTGTGGACTAAAGTTATTTAAAGTAGTTTATTTGTCTTTTATGTCGTTTTTAATGTCTTCATTAGGGTTTTTTCATTGACCTCTTTCAGCCATATTTTATTCTTGATTTGTACTCATTAGAATTTTTTATTTGTTTTATGTCTTGGGAAGGATGTTTTGTTTTGTTTTGTTTTGTTTTGTTTGTTTTTTTTTTTTTTTATATGAAATACCGCACAAGAGTCCCAACTGCTCCCGTCTGGAGCCAGTGAGACTATGGCATCCCCAATTGGGGTATGTTGTGAGGCTGAAGGTAGTGGGGAGGGGAAGGAGATAGGGAAGAGGAAGGTGGGGAAGTACCTGGCTATTCAGATCTGGTCACTAAACACGGCTAAAGCCATTTCAAGCAACGTTTCAATTCTGAATGGTGGTCTTACACCAGGGCGATACTGATAGTATCTTCCACTCTGGAACGTGCCGCAAATAAACTATATATTATTTTAAATGAATAAATTGTGAAATAACACAAATTAATCAAATAAAATTTATTTGCGCACGCCGGGTTCGAACCCGCGACCTTCGGATTGTGAGTCGAGAGTCTTGCCTCGGGACCACGGAGGCCGTCATGTTGCAAAGTATGTGTAGTTTCTTTGTCCGAATCTGGTTTTATAACTTGAAATATGTTTTAAGTCATTTTTATTCGATCTGGTGTTATGCATACACGATTACACGGTCTAGTAGAGGATTTAGTATTTTTGAAATGCTTCAATAATACATTTTTGGTATATATCTGTTATACATGTGGTACGTTAAAGCTATTGAAAATTTCGATTGAAGGCGTTCTTATGGGTACTTTCAGTACGGTCTTTATGATTCATTTTTGAATTGTATTCAGGTAATGTATGTACTTACGTGTAGAAGATCCCCTTCCTTCGATTCCGTATTCAATTCGAGAATGACACATTTGGATTAAATTTATCACGACTCGTCTTCTTGGGACACCCCCGACATCTTTTTTAATCCACTTTCATTTATATCCTCCTGAAACTACTTTTCTCGTCCATCCAAAAACACTGGCTGCTTTAAAAATTTTCAACATTAACCAAAATAGTAGGAACTTGAGATAAAATAAGAAATCTTAAATTTCTTGACAATATCATGAGGGATGATAAAAATATCACTTAACGTGACAGAGAGGAAATGCAATTGATTGTTTCGATAACCGATTGAAAGAAAAATTTCAATTATTAACAACCGAGATATTTCCATTAATAAGAAAGAATTCTAAAAATTCATTGCAATGACTCAAAAAAAGGCCTCTAGAGGCATTGCTTTGTGTCGGAGTTAATCAATGAAAGTAGGAATCATTGGATTTTACCTTTCATTTTGTTGCATTCAGATTTATTTTTTCACTAACTCTACACCTGGCTTATGTCATCTTCGAGAATGCTGTGAGGAGGGTCTTTTAAAGGAAAGGAAGGAGAAGAAGTTCTGGGAAGGAAAATGGTATGACGGGGTGAGTAGGAATCTGTGGGTGAGTGTGACAGGGAGCGATTAATGAATCCATCCCCCCATTGCAACGCAGGGCGTTAGGGTCGAGAGAGTTCAACTGGAAGGGTTATGGGGTCTTCCTCACCAGGCCTCTCTCAATCCGACCCACCAAGCTACTGTTGGGCAGTCGCATCATCCACTAAGACCTGTACAAACCATTCCCCATGAAAGCATGAGTCACAAAACATAGCGAGTGTTGGTTACCCTATAAATGATTCCCGGGCCAGCGGCATACCCGCCTTACAAATTATGAATTATCTTTATTATGTTTCACTTGGAATACAATTCTTCCACCTGATGTAATGATAAAGTGTCACCTCGGAAAAAAAAATATTGTTAATTGTTTTCGCAAATTATTTATTTGTTCCACAGTACCCTCCTTGTGAATTCCATATCTATGGTTGAATGGAAGTGAGGCCTGAATGTGTTAATCATGGAGAACTATAAAGGGGAAGAAACTTTTTTTCGTTTATTATTCAATCATGCTATTCGGAAACACGCAATATGGTTGGGAATTGCGAATTTCTTTGACGGAAAGGAACTTAACTTTTTTGTCATTACCGAATTCGGCAAAAAGTTCGACAACTCGACCTGTTCGACGGAGACGGAATATTTTATTTCAAACTTTCTTCATTTGAATAGAATTTTTTTCATGTAATTTCAGATTTTTTTTACAAATTACGATAAAGGGAGTTGTAATAGGTTGTAACAGATTTGCTCCTTTGGCCCAGCTTGTGAAAAATTATGATCAAGATCCAGGGAACTCTACATTCATCAAACGCATTTCTAACATTTAAAAAAAATTAAATGCTCGTTATGCTTTTTGTATAATTTGGTTTTCAAAAATACATATTCGGCAATATTGCTATGTGTGGTATTTCAATTGATAGACCTTATGAGTGTGGTGTTTCGATTGATAGATCTTATAAGTGTGGGGTTTCGATAGACCTTATGAGTGTGGTGTTTCGATTGATAGATCTTATAAGTGTGGGGTTTCGATTGATAGACCTTATGAGTGTGGTGTTTCGATGGATACCTAGATCGTGTGGTGTTTCGATTGATAGACCTTATGAGTGTGGTGTTTCGATTGATAGACCTTATGAGTGTGGTGTTTCAATTGATAGATCTTATGAGTTTGGTGTTTCGATTGATAGACCTCATGAGTGTGGTATTTCGATTGAGAGACCTTACGAGTGGGTATTTCGATTGATAGACGTTACAAAATCTAATTTTTTTTTGTGAATATGGCACACAAGACTCAATTGTTCTCAACTTCCTAGAGCTAGTGGTACTATGGCAACTAAGGGTTGTGGAGAGGGGAATAGATGGTGAAGACGAAAATGGGAAAGAAGCTGGATATTCTATTCAACTCGACGGCCGGCGCGGTCTAGCGGTAAGGCTCTAAACTCGCAATCCTTAGGTCGCGAGATCGAATCCCGATATGACAAAATAATTTTTTTGTTAAATATTTAATTAAATTGTGTTATTTCACAATTAAATAATTGAAAATAATAAAAAGCATATTTGCGGCACGTTCCAGAGTGGAAGATACTCTCAGTATCGTCCTGGTGTAAGACCTCCGTTCAGAATTGAAACCTTGCTTCAAATGGTTTTAGCCGTGTTTGGTGACCAGATCTGAATAGCCAGGTCCTCCCCACCTTCCTCTACCCCATTACCTTTCCCACCCCACTACCTTCAGCCTCACAACATACCCCTATTCGGGATGCCACAGTCTCACTGGCTCCAGACGGGAGCAGTTGGGACGCTTGTGCGGTATTCATAAAAAAAAAAACAAACAAAGACAGAAACTGCCATTTCAAGAAATGTTTTAAATCTTAATGGTGATATGATGATGTCTACCACTCCGAAAAAAAAAAAAAAAAACATATATAATTAATGTATTAGGAATTTTTAGAGCACAATTATTCGCCGTATAAGAATATCGATCTAAACAAAGAAGTCTTTAAGAATAACATCATGAGACTAATTATGCTTTTAGATCTGCAATTAATATGCAACGACATGTTTTGACTCTCAACTCTCAAGTATATGAAAAGTTTGTTATTTTCCACACAAAAGCAAGGGAAAAAAATTTCAACAAAGCGAAAAAAATTCTAAACACTTTTCTTTAGTGAGATGTTCTAACGAGTTTCAATGTAAAGCATCATTTTCAGCGCTTTTTAATATAAATGAGTTTTATTTTTAAGAAGGAAGCATTGTCAGTTTAGATGAGTACTTTTCTAGGGAACAAGGGAATAAAAAGTTTTAATGGGGGATAGTTTATTTAAAAGGAAAAAAAAAACTGATTCCACAGCCGAGATAGTAAAAAAATAACCCATTAAAAGTTACTTCTTGTTTGTTAAGGTATGAAATTATTTTGCTTGAGGGGTTGAATAAAACCCAAATTAAATTAAATTAAAATATTAATTTTTATTTTTATTTAAATGTACATTCCTTGTTTTGTGTAGCGTGGAACATTATATTTACCTAAGTGCCCCAAAGTTTTGTTTTTGAATTATTCTTATTATTTTTATGATGAAAGGTTTACCCGTAGTGTAGTGCTTGAATGATTTCTATTGCATTATTTTCATGAGAAAATCAACCAAAGGGCGCCTTATATTTTATATTTCATTCTTATTTATTTTATATTTTTTTACCTAATTTTATGGCAAAAAATCAAAACTTAGCCACTGAAGCGCTTTGTGCCACAATATGGCACTATTTAAAATACCTTGGATTGCTTTGCTGCCAATTTTGGCAAATTTTCTCGAATTTGTAAGTAATTAAGTAGAAGTTTACAATTAGATTTTATAATATTCTTTTTATAAACCCTACAAATATGTAACAATCAACACAAGATAGGTGAATTCATTGGCTATATAGAATCATATTCAGTTTGCATATCTTAATATTAGAATTCGGGGGTATGATTTTTTTTAATTTGGGCGGAATATGTTTAAAATGATTACCAAAAAATTTCGAGGAATCGGAGAAAAAAGTTTTAAATTGCGCTGTCGCTCCGGTGGTAAAGACATCACAAATAAGATACCTATCGATTTAATCAATTTTTTTTTCTTGCTGAAAAGTTATAATAAAAATCAAGCAATTAATTTTTTTTATCAGAACAAATTTTTGTCGATTTTATCGATTTAATTTTTCGATTTTATTTAACATATTGAAAACAAGGGTATCTCGCACGGTGGATCTAAAAAGTATGTATTGAATTGTCCGTTTCATCGTTCCCGAGCACGACTGCACGACGCCTATGACTGCATGACTACCCACGAATGACTGCCTGACCCAACAACAGTTCATAATGACTAAGTTTTCGTAATTTATGTGACGTTAACTGCTGCTTTTACGTTAGCGATCTGCATTTCTTATCGGGAACGATGGACAAGTTATAAAACCTTTATCAATCGACCGTGCTAGATACCCAGAAATGATAAAAAAGCGATAATACTACGTTGGTCCGCCCTATTTTGATTTTTCGGTAAAATAAATATATATTTTATTCACAAAGTTATTTTTTTTCATAAAGTAAAAAAAAAAAAATTTAAAAAAATTTTTAAAAAATATATATATTTAAACATTTACATTTCAATATGATTGTAATTTGAATGAAAATACGATAGTGACGATGAGCTGGAAAAAATTACAATGAACTAACTTCAGACAAAAACCTTTTCATAAATTGGCGACCGGCATGGTCTAGGGGTAAGGCTTTTGACTCGCAATCGAAAAGTCTCGGGATCAAATCCTCGGGGCAAATAAATTTTATTCGATTAATTTGTGTTATTTCACAATTAATTAATTAAAAATAATATATAGTTCTAACGAGTTAACACTTAATAAATAAATTGTTTCTCCCTGCATGTCCTTTCTCATACGTCCCGTTCCCCTTCCGCCTTCCCTTCCTCTCCCGCGTCCCTTTCCTCTCTTGCATTCCCCCTCCGCCTTTTCCGCCTTCCTTCTGCCCACTCCCTTCGTCCTTTTCACCCGTCCCCCAAACCCCCCTTCTAAGTTCCTCTCCCCCTCCCCCTTCCCGGGTTCCCCTCCCCCCTTCTGCATTTCATACATTCATACCCGGTACATTCAGTTTTTAAACATCTCGCGTGTCACCTATTGCAATTTTTTTATACAAATTTAATAATGCCAGAGCTCACCAGTATATATAGAAACCATTGTTGGCAGACACACATCAAATCCCCAAAGTTACATCGCAATCGGATGAACTGTTAGCAATGCATAATTTCATGATGCCAGAGCTCAATTTCGTATATAGTAAGAATTGCAGGCATGCGCAATCAAATACCCGAAATTTCATCGCAATCGGATGAATGGTATAGCAACGCATAGCATACGTAATATATACATAGATATAAGCAAACATATTTTTATAAATATAGATATTTGCGGCGTTAAAGAGTGGAAGATGCTCTCAGTACGTTTCTTGAAATGGCTTTAGCCTTGTTTATTGACCAGATTCGCCAAGCACTTCCTCACCTTCTTTTTCCCCATCCCATTCCCCTCTCCACTACCTTCAACCTCACAACATGCCCCAATTGGGAATGTCATAGCCCCACTGGCTCCAGACGGGAGCAGCTGAGAGTCTTTGTGAGGTATTCACATAAAAAACGACCACAGATTAGTTCAAGAGTTTTTAGTAGGAAACAAAAATATGTTTTATGCTTTGAAGCTAAGATATTTAAAAACTTTAGTGGCTTAAAAATTAAATATATGATTTTTCAGATGAGGTTTGGATGAAATACATTGTTATTTCAATCAGACCAAAATTTCGGCAGGCGCTGTTGGTAACTGGCTACAAATTAATTTAATGAAGCATAAAATTTCAATTACTCATACAATCACAATAATTTTCTCCATTGTTTGTGTACCCTTTGTCAGTACAAAACTCATAACAGGCAGCCAAAGCGTTCAAAATCAAAAACCAATTAGTCCTTTGGTTGGGCGGAGCTAAACAAGATTTAAATAATATGAACAATAACATGAAAACCGTAATTCTATAATCAATGGCTGCTCCGTGGAAATTTCCAAACGGTTTTTGTTTATTTTCAAATTTAAAATTCCAATGTGGAACCATTGAATTAGAAACTAAGGTCGACCCAACTCGTAAAAGTGTCCAGCATGAAATAAAAGTTTTCATTTCTATAAAAATTATTTGAATTACAAAACTGGCGTAAAGTTAAGGTTAAAAAATAGTATTTTCCTTTTACCGCGCAAGAGTCCCAACTACCGCAAACTTGTGGGGAGAGCTAAAGGAATATATGAAGATATGCTCTTTCAGCGGGGCAATCTTAGATATTATACTATCATCTTCTACGCTATCCCATAATAATTTAAATGGATTCGCTTAACCATTAAAGAAAATCGTGGCGGGTATAGGTACCGCCGCACCGGAAGCCATTTATTGGATAACCAACACCTATGCCGTAAGTCACCTCAAGTGGTTTGCTATGTTTGGTGACTTAGCAGGACTCTTTCGACCCATCGCCTTGCACCGCAATGGGAGGGATGGATACATTCATCACTCTTGGACACACTGATCCCCAGATTCCTACCCACCTTACCTTGCCGATAATTGAATTTTTTCAACTCCTAACTAAGAGCTTATGGGTATAAACCTGTTGCAAATGATGTTATTGTAATAAATAATTTCACCTACTAAATATTTTACCCTAAATAAATACTTGTTACTGAGACATCACTAACCATTTTATTAGCATTATTAATGGCTATCAAAATATCATTTAACATTAGATTTGACAATAGTTGAACGAAATATATTTTTTTTGTAATACGTATTTCGAATGTGCCTTTGTAACTGTCCGTTCAATGAACGCTTGATGTTTATTTACCTTTGAATTTACGCTTCAGATAAATTAATCTATATTATGGCCTCCGTGATCGAGGGGTAAAGCTCTCGACTGGCGATCCGAAGGTCGCGTTCAATCTGGCGTGTGCAAGCAAATTTTATTTGTGTTAATAATAATAATAATAACATTACATTTTTATAGCGCAGTTTTGTGTCACTTCACTTCAAGTGCGCTTAACTTAATAAATTAAAATAATAATAAAAAAATTATAATAACAATCCTACAGTGCTCCTTACGAATACATTACAAAATATTGTTAAAATATTATGAAACAAAGAATATACAGTATTTACAAAACAATGACAAGAGAACAAAATTTAACAAAAACCGTGCTTTCATAGCACACACTGGACAATAATAATAAACCATAACGGTGCTTGTAGCACGGGACAGAACAAGAACTTTAAAACTAAAATATTATATACTAACAGAAGGCAGTTTGCGTTTAGAAATGAGAAATATTCTGACATTATATTCGAACATTAAACATAAAAATACAATTAGGAGGAAACCGAAACCAAACAATTATCGGAAACTTGAGAGCATGGCTTAGGTATTACGTGTATTGAAAATATGTTAGGATTCATGAATGGTATGATTTTTTAAATAATTTTGTTTTTAAATCCCGTTTAAATTCAGCCAAATTCTGGATATTAGTAAGAGCTGAGGGAAGTTTATTTCAAATGAGAGGGCCAGTTACACGAAAAGAGCGATCACAGTAAACGGCTCGATTTGACCTAGAAAGTTCGATTAAACGATTATTAACATCTAGACCTGCTGACCTTAGAGTAAGCTGTCTCTCGCTTAAGTTTTTTCGGACACATAGTTCCGATATATAGGCTGGCGCCATTCCTTGCAATGCTTTGAAGGTCATTAAGCAGATTTTGAACTATTGTGTTATTTCACAATAATTAATTAATCTAAAAATAATAAATTGCATGTTGCGACAATTGCGTTATTGTAATAGGTGTGTTTAATTTAAATTAGCTAAGGCTCACACCTCTCCAGACATTTCGATTTGTTGGTTTGTTTGAAGTCAATTAATTAACAAATGAAATTATCAATAGATGTCAGGAGACGCAAACTCCCTTCAGACAAGACCGCTATAAAAGACCTAAGTTTAGGTTTATTTTTCTCTTCTCTTTTCACCATCCTAACTTCTTAATAAGTAACAGTAAAATCCTTGGTCTGTCTTGGGTAGTTTGTGTCTCCGAAATTATTCACAATGTAATTGGGAATAAAGCAAAATAAAATGTCACGAGTCCTTTGAAAGTTTCCTGAAGCGGCCTTATTATTTTATGAAGTTCCTTCTTCCAAAACAAAACATATGATCCTACGAGTCGGATAATTTAACGCGAGTGATTAAATTAGTAAAGAAGAACCAGCACTGAAAAAAGGAACAGCCAACATGCAGTTTCCAGCATCCAGCAAGCAGCAGAGGCCATCAGCGATAAAAAAGGGCAAGTGACCAATCCATATCCATACTATCTACCTTACCATTAAAATCCTTAAAAGCAAAAAAAATCAATGACATCAATATTGTGCATTACTCAAAAAAAAAAATTGTTGCAAGCCGGTATGACAAAATTATTGACAAAATTATTGATTATTGACAAAAACTACAGCAATGTTTTAAATTTCGAGATTTATAAAGTTTGTTTGAAATTTTTATTTTAAATTAGCCGCGAAGTCAATAAAGCAGTTTTTGTTGGAAATGCTCTATGGGCGATTGAATAAAAATCAACGGGATTCATCTATGATTAACGACGTTGGTAAATTATTATTATTGTTATTGTTGTCTCGTGACAGTTCGTGAAGTAAATAACTAAAATTTGGGAAGTTATCAGTGCGTATATTATATGATTAATAGTGATTAAACGGTGATTGCGATAAAATAATTGGATAACTCTGTAAATTGTAAGTACACATCTGATTAATCAAAATGGATTTAAAAACGCTGATCGCTCAACGGGGCGTTTGTAAAGGCAAGATAACAAGGTTCAGAGAATTTTTAAACAAAGATTCACTGACGCAAAGCGAACTAGAATTGCGTATAAAGCGTTTCGAACCTTTGCTAGATAATTTTGAAGAAATTCAAGATAGAATAGAGGCATTATCTCCAGACGATGTTGAAGGCGACCGAGCGAGCTTTGAAAATGATTATTTTTGTATATTGGCCAGCGCAAAAGAGAGGTTAGCTAAAAAGGATTCTGCAATCACGGCGAATAACAATATTAAATTACCGATAATTGAATTACCGAAATTTAAAGGGGATTACTGCGAATGGATGCAGTTCCGGGATGCGTTCATATCTTTAGTAGACAGCAATCATAACCTGGATGCCGTTCAAAAATTTTATTATCTGCGGTCTTGTCTGAAAGGGGAAGCGTTTAAACTCATAACAGCGTTACCGATATACGCGGATAACTACGTTACGGCTTGGGAGATGCTTACGGATAGATACGAAAACTCAAAAATAATTATAAATAATCATGTAAACGCATTGTTTAAATTACCGGACGTAAAGGCAGAAAATCACGTCGCAATAAGGAATCTATTGGACGAGGCGCAATTACATTTAAAATCACTAAATAACTTAAATATAGCTACGAAAAATTGGGATGTAATATTAATTTATTTGTTATCAAGCAAATTAGATTCAAATACAAGGGCTCATTGGGAACAATACCCAACAAAGAATAATTTACCTACCTACGAAGAATTTATTAGTTGTTTGTATACAAGGGCCCAAGTACTAGAAGCCTCGGCAAATAACGAAAAAAGAATTAATCCGGGAAAAACGAATCCGCATAATTATAAAAAGGAAGTTTTGGTGTCGTTGTCCGCACAAAAATTAAAATGTTTACATTGCAACGATAATCATAAAATTTATTATTGCCGCAAATTTTTGGAATTAAAACCGAAAGAACGAATTGATAAAATACACAAATTAGGCGCTTGTTTAAAATGTTTAAACCCCGGTCATAAATTGAAGGATTGCAGGTCTAAATTCAATTGCCGTAAATGCGATGGTGAAAATCATAATACTTTACTTCATGTTAAGAAGGAGGAGGAATCAAAACACGAAAGGGCATCAACATCTTCCGCGAAGGAAGCGCCTTTAGTATCAAATCATGCCGCGAAGGTAGAACAAAATTTCGTGTTATTGTCAACTGCCATCATCAACATAAAGGATGATGCAGGAAACTCAATTCAAGCAAGAGCTCTATTAGATTCTGGAGCTCAAACGAATTTCATAAGTAAGGCATTCGTCAAGAAATTAAATTCAAAAACGAAAAAAGTCAACATTCCTGTCACGGGAATCCACAATAAAATTTTAAATATAAGATCTAAAGTGGGATTAAATATAACTTCAGGCTACTCTGAGTACGAAAAGAAGATAGAATGCCTGATTATACCTGAGGTGACCAGTAATCTGCCCCAAATTTCCTTTCAGAGAAAAGAAGCGGAGATCCCCAGCGGTCTCCAATTAGCAGATCCAAACTTCAACATTACCAGCCCGATAGATCTACTACTAGGAGCGGAGGTATTTTGGGAAGTCTTGCATAACGATCGAATGAGGATTGGAGATGCGGGACTCACGCTGCAAAGGACCGAGCTAGGATGGCTTGTATCCGGGCCTATCTCCACTCCGAAACCAAAAAGGCCAGTAAATTCCTGTCATTTATCTTTAAATTTATTGCATAAGCAATTAGAAAACTTTTGGAAAATAGAGGAACTAACTCCTGTAAAACATAGAAGCCACGAAGAAAGAGCATGTGAAGAGAGCTTCTTACACACGCACAAAAGAGATGAGAAAGGACGTTTTGCGGTAAGATTACCGCTGCGGCCTAATATTAATCAAATGGGTGAAACCCTAAAGGTGGCTGAAAAAAGATTTTATAATATGGAGAAGAAATTCCTTGCCAATCAAGACCTGATGCTAGATTATAAAAAATTCATGAAAGAGTATCAGGAATTGGGGCACATGACGCTGTGCGAAGCACCACCAAAAGATAAAATTTGTTATTATTTGCCACACCATGCAGTGATGAAGGAGTCTAGCACGACAACCAAAACCAGGGTCGTGTTTGACGGATCAGCCAAGTCATCAACCGGTATATCATTAAACGACGCCCTCATGGTAGGGCCAGTTTTACAAAAGGATTTATGTGCACAACTGTTATTTTTCAGAAAGCACCAGTATGCATTAACCGCCGACATCGAGAAGATGTATCGTCAAATATTGGTGCAACCTGAGGATAGAGATTTGCAGCGCATAGTCTGGAGGGACTCTCCGGAAGAAGAAATCCGACACTACCAACTCAATACTGTCACCTACGGTTTGGGACCATCATCCTTTCTGGCTACCAGATGCTTGGAGCAGTTAGGAACGGAAAATCAGGAAGCATACAGAAAGGTCAGTCAAATCCTAAAATACAATTTTTATATGGATGATTTGATAACTGGCGACGAAAATGAGGCAGATTGTCTCACTATTAAGCATCAGTTAAGCAGCATTTTGGCATCTACTGGGATGAATTTACGAAAATGGCGATCGAATCTACCCTCTATAGGTTCGAAATCAGAGAATGATGCGGATATGATTATTACTGATAACCCCAAGGAAAAGAAAATTTTAGGGTTGTCATGGAATAACCAGCAAGACTATTTTCAGTACATTGTAGAGCCCTTAGAAGCGTGCGTTAAAAGCAAACG
The DNA here is from genome assembly GCA_936435175.1 of Glyphotaelius pellucidus. Lineage (NCBI taxonomy): Eukaryota > Metazoa > Arthropoda > Insecta > Trichoptera > Limnephilidae > Glyphotaelius > Glyphotaelius pellucidus. The sequence continues at coordinate 9,483,985 of OW386550.1, forward strand.
CCAAATGCTATCATGTATCGCCTCTACCTTTGACCCATTGGGACTGATAGGCCCAATAACTTTAGTCGCAAAACTGATAATGCAAGGTTTGTGGCAAACTAAAATTCAGTGGGACGAGGATGTTCCATCTGAGCAGATGAATGCATGGAATTCGTATATAAATGAATTACCTATTTTGAACAAGTTAAAAATACCGAGAAAAATAATTTGCAAACATCAAGTTAAACTGCATCTGCATGGATTTTGTGACTCGTCAGAAAAGGCCTATGCAGCTTGTATATATATAGTGTCTACTGATGAATCAGGAAACACAACTTCTAATTTAGTCACATCAAAATCAAGGGTGGCACCGTTGAAAAGCATATCACTACCAAAGCTGGAGCTTTGTGGTGCTGTTTTACTCACAAAATTAGTAAACTATGTCAAAATAGCTATGAACTTAAATGAAATAGATACAACCTACTGGTGCGATTCCATGATAACGATTTTCTGGATTCGTGGACAACCAGCCAGGTGGAACACATTTGTGGCCAATAGGGTGGCTGAAATCCAGGAATCCAGTCAACCCGCACAATGGAAGCACGTAAGATCGGAGGATAATGCGGCGGACGTTTTATCCAGAGGCACCACAGTCTCGCAACTACTTAAATCTGACATTTGGTGGCATGGGCCCACCTGGTTGACTTCAGGCGATTACCCGATTACTTGCAGTGAAATTACGCCGTTGGATTTACCAGAAGAAAGATTGAAACTAACGTTAATTTCAGCAGTAAAACAGGATTGGGAAATATTCTCCAGATACTCTTGCTTAACCAAATTGCAAAGGGTGACAGCTTATATTTTAAGATTTATTTTTAATTGCAGAAATCCTTTGTCAAGGCGTGACGGAGCGTTAACTGTTTACGAATTGGAGAATTCACTTCACATATTAATATCTCGCGCACAATGTTTTGCATTCCCGGAGGAGACGAGGGCATTGAAAACCGGGGTGTAACCCGAAAACAGAGCAACAGCTGATGGCGGACTTACCGACCGAAAGAATAACGGAAGGTCGCCCGTTTCAATTATCCGGCGTGGACTACTGCGGACCCATTATGATTAAATCAGGTGTCAGCCGTAAGACTCACAGCGTAAAATCTTATATATGTCTATTTATATGTATGGTAACCAAAGCTATACATCTAGAAGTAGTAATGTCTTTAAGCACTGATAGCTTCCTAAATGCGTTTAAGCGTTTCATCTCGCGAAGAGGGAAACCCAGTAAAATGTTTTCAGATAACGCCACGAACTTTCGGGGCGCGAATAACGAATTGAGGGAAATCTATGAATTTTTGAAGAATTCAAATGAAAAAATCGATAAATACTTAGCCAATTTATCCATTCGGTGGCATTTTATACCCGCAAGGGCTCCGCACTTTGGGGGACTGTGGGAAGCAGGGGTCAAATCAGTAAAATACCACTTGAAGAGGGTGGCAAATGCTTCATTACTAACATATGAGGAATTCAGCACTGTGTTATGTCAAATTGAATCATGCTTGAACTCCCGTCCTCTCTGTCCGCTGTCCAATGACCCCCAAGACCTAAATCCTCTGACTCCTGGTCACTTTCTCATTGGAACGAGTTTAGCAGCGATCCCGGAGCAGAATTTGCAGAATGTGGCAGTCAATAGATTGAATCATTACCAAAAATTAAATCAACTAATACAGTCGTTTTGGTCGAGGTGGCGCAAGGAGTACTTGGCTGAGCTGCAGACCCGGACGAAATGGACTGGCAACCACCAAAGGCAGCTGCAACCAGGCCAAATGGTCATTTTGAAGGAAGATAATGAGCCTCCTTGCTTTTGGAGGCTAGGACGAGTGCACGCTGTACACCCGGGGCCCGATGGAAGAGTACGAGTAGCTACCATCATCACAGGACAGGGAACGGTTCAGAGGGCAATATCAAAACTATGCCTGCTGCCAATTGAGGACAACAAATGCGGAGACCATCTACCCGAGATAGACCAAGGAATATAAGAAGCAACCCGGCAGCGCCTGTGCACAGTGCGGCGCCCACAAGCAAAGGAAAATAAATGGATGGAGCTGGGTGTTTGTTTTTATAATCAGACTTTAATGATAAATTCGCTTTTGTGAATAAAAGTGAAAGGCAATAATAAATTCGCTTGTGTAAATAAAAGTGAAAAACAATGATAAATTCGCTTGTAGAAAAGTGGAAAATACAATTAAAATAAAAAAAGTGCAAATAAATAAAGATGGTGGAGGTCGTGACCTCTTGTGAAAACTCATATGAAAATTAAAGGTCATAATCTAGCCAAAGGAAAATGAATGAACACTGCAAGTGCCCATTTAAATGTATATAATAAAATTAGCTGTCCTGGAAGGAAGACCTGGTCCAATCCGCATGGCATTGTGTTTGTCCTAAAATTAAATGTTTAATAATTGTAGAACTTATTGATTTTAATGTTAATCGTTAACTTAATCTTTAGCTTTAATGTTTAACTGGAGCATGTAAAATATGAAATGGTTAATTAATTTAATCTGGTGTGAAGCAGTTAAAGTTGTTTGAGTTATCTTTAGTAGTATAAGTGAGATATTTTAATTATTATATTCTATTTGTGTAAAAAAAACTCTGGCCTTTACCGTTTTTTGGGCGGGAATATGTTTAATTTAAATTAGCTAAGGCTCACACCTCTCCAGACATTTCGATTTGTTGGTTTGTTTAAAGTCAATTAATTAACAAATGAAATTATCAATAGATGTCAGGAGACGCAAACTCCCTTCAGACAAGACCGCTATAAAAGACCTAAGTTTAGGTTTATTTTTCTCTTCTCTTTTCACCATCCTAACTTCTTAATAAGTAACAGTAAAATCCTTGGTCTGTCTTGGGTAGTTTGTGTCTCCGAAATTATTCACAATGTAATTGGGAATAAAGCAAAATAAAATGTCACGAGTCCTTTGAAAGTTTCCTGAAGCGGCCTTATTATTTTATGAAGTTCCTTCTTCCAAAACAAAACAAGGTGATATATTGAAAAGAAAGAACAATCTCGTGCACTTTATATCAGTGTGAGGTTACCTATGTAATGTTTATGTTTATTCATTATTTCAGTGTTCAGAAAGTTTCGGAAAGATGGGTTAATCGCATGGGAAAAAGGAAATTTTCAGCTGCGGGTAGAAAACTCGAATATAATTCCGCAATCCCACTGGGAATAGAAGATACATCGTTTAAATATGCATGCTCACCGCTAGAAAGGATACCGTGTTGGAAAGTCCATAGAAACAATACAGTATGGGTATGCAGCAGGTAGAAACACAGAATTACAGTTATTAAACTAACATTATACAGCGTTTACGTTGTTTTCGACGAGATCTGTTGAGGCGAAATGTATTCAACCCTTTCGTTTAGTATGCGCAATGAACATTACATTACGTAGTGGAAAATAATATTTCTGTTTGTGAAAACATTAAAATCGGTTGCGAGATTATATTACCTTATTTTTGATTAAAAAACTTTTTATATGTGAAAACTTCTTTAGCACCGTTATGATTTGAAACTCGATGAAACGGAAATGAGCGACACTAAAAATAGACAAATACATACATCTTCAAGATTTAGCACGTGAGAGAATGAGATAGCAGTAAAACATTTATTTATTTCACGGGTACTCGGTTACAAAGTAATACGATAAATCTACGGCTCTTTTGGTCTAGTAGTGGTATGAAGCGCCTGACGAGCCTGAGTGGCCAGACATTCAGAGGACCAAGGATAGAATCCCACGAAATCCAAAAAAAATAAAAAATTATTCCAAAATGAACAGGCAAAGAAAACAAAAAAGCGACATCTAGGGACTGATGAAAAAAAAATCGAAGAAACACTGTTGTTAAGGTACCCACTTAATGACAGAAATTTGATTAAATGGTGTTTCACAAAGTGATTTGCTTTCATTTAATTTAACATAATTTGAATTAAACAGTAAGTAGAAAGGAAATAGCACTAATGGTGAGTTTAGTTACACTACTTTTAGATCCGAATGAATTTTTTTTTTATATGAATACCACACAAGAGTTCCAACTGCTCCCGTCTGGAGCCAGTGAGACTATGGCATCCCCAATTGGGGTATTTTGTGAGGCTGAAGGTAGTGAGGAGGGGAAGGATATGGGGAAGAGGAAGATGGGAAGTACTTGGCTATTCAGATCTGGTCACCAAACACGGTTAAAGCCATTTCAAGCAACTTTTCAATTCTGAATGGAGGTCTTTCACCAGGGCGATACTGAGAGTATCTTCCATTCTGGAATGTGCCACGAATATACTATATATTATTTTAAATGAATAAATTATGAAATAACACAAATTAATCAAATTTATTTGCCACGCCGGGATTTGATCCCGCGACCTTCGGAATGTGAGTCAAGAGCCTTACCGCTGAACCCCGCCGGCCGTCAATATATTCAGCTCTAAAATTAGAGGCACGATTTAAATCCCGGGAAACGCTAGGTACATTAGCTAGTTTTAAGTGAGCGATTTCTAAACTGTGCTTATTATTTTAAAATTTATTTAATTTTAATTTTTTTTTAAATAGTTTTTTCGCTTTTATGCCTTTTTAATTTTTTACAAAAATGTAGGTAGGTTACACAGCTTTACACAATGAGTTATATTTTTAGTATTGCCACAATGAGTTTTAATTTTAGTATTGCCATTTGAATAACAGTGGCGCCCTCCTATGTTATCTATTTAATATTTTTAGTATTTCCACAGTGAGTTATATTTTTAGTATTGCCATTTGAACAACAGTGGCGCCCTCCTATGTTTCCTACTCTTATTTGACAAACCGTATCTGTATTCGTCTCCTCGTGTATTGTGTGATAGATGAACGCGAATTCTGTGCTAATTTTGACCCAACGATCCGAGGATTTTCATTAAGTACCTACGAGTACATAAAAGAAGACGTAGTACATCGGAGGATCGGCATGTTTGGCAGTGGTTTCGTTTGATGTCAGTTCGCTGTAGTTCGGCGAATGATCGAGTCATATTTACTGACTGTTTTCGACTGACCCACTTAAATCGAGAGGACAAAGACAACTTGTTTCCTGGAAACGGGTTCTGGTAAATGGAATTAGTCAATTCAGTTCGTCGCCTTGGTTCGTATTTGTCCAACAGACCATTATAAAATTTTACATGAGGAGAACGTTTTCTTTAATTATTTCAATGAAATATTAAGATTGGTGTTAAAGATAAAGCTATTTCGGTAAAGATAAAGGACTCATTAGTTTAAATAATTCTTAGTTTAGTGATTAAATATCATTTTTAATACCTATTTTTAATTTTAAAGTGGATTTTGAACAAAAACTTAAATGGTTTGTTGGACAAATAAGAACTGAGGCAACGAAGTAACGGCTCCACGCTGACGTTCGTCTTTTTATGTAAAATTATACAACAATATTTGAGGGGCTCAGTATCAAAGTGGGACATACGCCACTTTTTCTAAAATGCATATTTTGATTGATTATGGTGGTATATCTGATTCCCTTTCTGAAAAACTGAGAAAATCTATCGAAAACGGACAATTAATACAAGAAATCGCATGTTAAAGTTTGGACTTTGTTTCAAAAGCGGACACTTGCATCTCGTGTTTGCAACAAACTCGGACATACAATACAAAAGCGTCACACAAAAAGTACCACGGCAGCTGTTATTTTGACAGTCAGGTACTCGGGCACCAACCGCCGAATTTGATTTTGGGTTAACAGTTTTAGGACGAATTTTAAGGTTTATCGAAGTTTTCCAGCTTAATATTGATCAAAATAGGATAAATTGGAGATCGCTCGTAAGCGTGTAACAAACTCCGAAAATTGGAAAGGAGCAAAAGAAAAGACGTTAAAGTAAATCACTTCTCTCGCCTTAGTATCAAAAGCCGGTATTTTCAAATTTAAAAATAAAATAGTTTTTTTTTTTTTTATTATTGTTTTTATTTCTTGCCAGGGCAATCCCGATGAGTTACAGAACTCATTTTAGGACAGGAGGAACAAACAATTCTTAGGTGGGAGGAAATAAAAATTTTACATAGGAACTTAGATATAAAAAATATAAATTTCATATAAAATGTAGACGAAAAATAAAAGACAGGTTAAGTAGAACAAACAAACAATAGAAAACAATTAAAGAAAAAAGGAACAAGTTTATACAAATATGGATGATAACAACTAAATTAAAAAGAAAAGAAGAGAAAGGGAAAAAAGACATTACAAGAAAATTACATAGTTTCATCCTTAAACGTACTTAAAAAATATTCTTTTAAAGCATTACTCTGAATTTTTTATTTTGCTGTTTTCCCTTTTACATATCTGGATGCGAATTATATAGTGTATAGGCAATGTAGTTCAGAGATTTTATCCCATATTTTGTAGTATGTATTTGAGGTACGCGGATTTTATTGCTATTTCGAGTATTGTGAGGGTGGATGTCTTGATTGTAAAGTGGCTTGATGTTAGTGTGAGTTGATTGTTGAGTAATTTGTAGGATGGTGCTTGTGATTTCTTGTTTAGGAAGGATTGTGATTGGAAGAATACCGGAAACCGAATAGATGTCTCTGACATGGGTGTCCCATGGAAGTCCAAAAACATTTCTGAGAGCACGATTTTGAACCACATGCAGATCAGCTATCAATTTCTTTGAGGCAAATCCCCAGATACAGCAGAGATAGGAAAGTTGTGAATGTACCTAAAATGTAGTTAGAGTATTAAATTATAGAATGTTGTGTATTGCTTGTGATTCTTTACGCGCAAGGATTATGCGGGTAGAAAAAAACATCAAATATTTCATACCGGCATATTCGAAATAAAAAACTCACTCTACTGAAAAATATTCCAAATGTCTTATGTCCTACTTTGATACTGAACTCCTCATTTGATTATCGTAAATTTAATCAATGTGCAAGGTCCTTAGGTTACCCTCAAGGTCTAATTTACTTTCGAAGATACTGCGCGGTGTTTTCTTAAAAGTAGGAGATCGATAATATTTGCGTCCGGAAGACACATATGATGAAGGAGGGAGGAATCACAATAGTCAAAAGTCCAAAGCCGAGCTGTTAGGCACTTATTATGAAAACGAACTACTCTCGTGCGGTAATGATCAATCTTATTAAAATGTTGGTTGTACACTCAACACAATGCAAGGTGTGCCCAACAATTGAATTTGGGAGCCACCCCTGGGCTGGCGCCCCGCAATATTTGATAAACCCGCATGATTTTGTGCTAAAGACGGCGGTCCGTCTGATTGACAATCCGTTGTTAACAGATCGATTGCCTTCTCTAATGCGCAGGTGCAATGTTGGCATGCTGAGTCTGTTCTTCAGGTATTTTAACAAAGACTGCTTTAATGATCTTGTAGCATTGACCCGGGGCACCGGTGCACATGCGTTAAACTTGACGGACATGAGCGGAATACTCGTTCACAAATGATTTTGACTTTAAGAGAACGGTTCTCCGAGACTCTCCGCTAAAGTTAATAGGTCGACTATCATTTTTGATACGAATACTTGCTCTGTTCATTTGCGAATTAAATAAAAAAAACTATTCAACAATAAAACGTAAAAACAGTGTAATTAAAACTCTAACGCATGCATTGAAACAAAAAGTTGACCAAAACCACAATCAGTAATCTCTGGCTGGCTTGCCATTGAAGTAAAATCATGTATGGTTTTCATAGTGCTTTCACACAAACGAAGTATTGAATTCCGTAAGTCTAAACTTAAACTTTAGGTTGCACAGTTTACACCCGCGCTGTGCAAGCGGGTTCCCTACAGAGCGTCGGACCATCCCATAAAAAAAATATTCAATAAAAATTACTTACCAATGTAATTTCGACGCCCGTCAAAGCTTTGGAATATTTTCGTTCACACAAACAAAACGCGTGCGTCTACTCACTTTTACATGTCACTGAGGCCTGCGAGAGGGGCACTTTTAATTAAAGTAAAGCGCTAATGCCACTAACATCCCTAAAATAGTGTATTCGAAACCGGGGCATGTATCCCACTGAGGCTCTTACCTTATGTGGGAATAAATAAGTAACACAATCGTCATTTTTTTCCCTTGTCAATAAAATCAAGGTTCTAATAATTATTTCAAGAAAAGATATAAAAAGACGATAAGACTTCCTGAAATCGCACATTTTATTGAATACAGAAAAAAACCTTTTTTCTTGGAAGGATTTCATGGCGCCTTTTTTACGGCTGTCCTTGTATTACGTTTGCATAACAAATAATAATGCTTTTCAATTTTTGGTTCCTTTGTGCGAAAAAGATCGCTCCGGGCCGCAGGTGGCATCACCAGCACGGTAAACCATGGAAAATTCATATTTTATATTTCCCGAGACTGGAATTGCGATGTGTATTTTTATGCAGACTCGCGTCACACTGCGCGAGATGTGTCAGAAGAGGATTACGCGAGATAAAACGGGAGTTGCTTTCTCCTGAAATTGGAACACTTGTTTGGAAAATATGTATTTTTAGTATCGACTTCTTTTTATAGACGTTTCACGGAAAAAATATTCCGACGTCTTTTATGGCGGTTCGGAAAATACGTTATTTTTGTGTAAGTTTGCTTTTATCACCGAAGAGATACGCTGACAGAAGTATGCTGTGGGCGTGTCCGTTTACCTGAAATAGCATTTTTTTTTTTACTTAAGGTGAAATAGATCGGGCACTTTTAATATTGAAACTATTAACCACGTTCTGCTACTATACAATTGGGGATATGAGTATGTGTACTGCCGCCTCGGGAATCATTTATTTTATAGCCAACACCTATGCCGTAGGTCACCCCAAGTAGTTCACTACGTTTGGTGACTTAGCAGGGGTGCCCAGGTTCATAGAGTGAGGTTTCTTCGGGTCTTGGCGGCGGATGCACTGCACCTGCTGCGTGGCGGGCCGATTTATCAGCATCATCACTCTAGGTAGATATATCTTTGAGGACGTTTTCGCTCCATCTTAATCTTGGTCTTCCTAGACTCATTCGCCCTATCGTTCTTGAGTTCAGTTCTTATGTGTTTATATTGATGATTTATAACAATACTTAAGTAAAAAAAATCAAATAATCATTCAAAATATGACATTATTGTGTCACTTTTGGTACAAGTAGAGAAGTTTGATTGGAAAAAGGGAAAATTTGATTCAGTAAAGATCACGCTTCCAGGAATTTTTTATTCAGCAGCTTCATCTTATAATTATCATTCTAGTTCAAAGCTTATTTTATAACATGAACACCCCCCGTTCATTTTAATAAATTTTGGAAATTATTGAACTAGTAATTTGTCTTGTATTGTCTTATTTTTGGAGATAAATAAATTTTGCAAAACTCCGTTTTGACTTATCTCTTGCTGGCAATCGAAAATCTTTTGTTCTGGGATATTGTAAATATAATAATTCGAATATCGTTAATACTGTAAACTTATTACTGTAAATTTTCTAAATTTAACGTTGGTAATGTTGGAAATTTACTCTGAATATTCAATTGTTAAAATAATAAATTTAATGTTGTGAATTTTTTTTATTCAGTACTAGCTTTTTCCCGCGGCTTCGCTCGCGTGGTATTAGGGGAAATTACTGTAGTGCTTTCACTTATCATTTATCCCCCCTCCCCTCCTCTCCCCGCCCCTTCCCGCATTCCATACATTGATTCCCGGTACATTCAGTTTTCAAACAACTCGCGTGCCACCTAAATTTCATAATGCTAGAGCTCAAAGAAAAAAAGAATTATCCAATTTGGTGCAGTCGTTCGGAATGTACGTGCTTACAAACGTTTCGGAGATTTATTTTTATTTAAATATTTGGAAGTTTGTAAACGTAATTAAAAATAACACTATTTATTATACAGTGTTTATAATCGTTACAAATATATTTTTAATGTAGGAACTCTTATATGACATTTATTCCAAAACGTAAGCTTGTCCAAAAAAAACAAATCATATTCTAATATTTAAATTTTCTCGAGCAGCAGGTGGGGGTGAGTACCTACCAGCTTAGAGCCCACAAATATATCAACATTGTTTCCATGGCAACGATTGGTTTTTCGACGTTTGCAATAACTCGCTTTTGTTAGCGACAGAAAACGTATAACAAATTAAATATATCAATATTTATAATTTCATAACGCCAGAGTTTACCATTATATACAGCCTATAGTCCCCGCATATAATTAAGCTTTCTTTTGGTGAAAGAATTTTTCAAATCGTTTTATTGTATTATGCGTGAAAGCGTAACAAACAAACTCGAGCAGTTTCGCATTTATAATATTAGTATGGATTGTGAATATTGTAAATTTACTGCTGTGAATATGGTAAATTTATCATTGTAAGAGTTGTATGTTAAACATAGGAAATATTGTAAATTTAATATTTTTATTGGCATAAGTAACATTAAATTATTTTCTTAAATGGTTAAAAGTTTGAAGCAACCGGTTTGTACTCGCATACGCGTTTTTATCTTTTACGCGAACCTTTATGGCCACTATACACGATCAAGTTTACTATCCAATTAACATGATACTTGGGGCTTAATCAAGTAAACTTAACTGTATGTGGGTGTCAACTTGCATGACAAGTGTACTTAAAAATGTAATCGATATTCGATCTTACTGACTTGATCAATCTGAAAGCATCACGAATACTTGAACATGTGTATAAGAGTTCGTCGGTTAAATCAACTTTTTTTTCAATTAATAGAGTTACTAAGCAGAAAAAATTTAAACCAATTTCTTTGTTCAGTCTTAAATAGTTTTGCCAATTCTTTGGAGCAAATATTAATTCACGAATAACCATATCGGTTTTGTAGGCAGTCTATATCAACGAAACCAATCATGGCCATAACGTCTTCTTCGAACGTACGGCGATCTTCACAGAGTACGTGACCACTCGAAGATGTGAACTTGAACTATGAACTGATGTCTCTTTAAATATAGCATGTTTAGTCGCTTTGGACGAACCGCAAATTGAATCACACATATTATGGTTTAAGATTGTTTGCCAAAACCTATTGTCGGATTCAATATACAGAGAAAAAGAAAATCATGCATATGGCACTAGATTTATTAAAAATGAGGGTTTGTCAATTCCGAAAATTATAAATAAATACGCGTAACGGACATTCACTTATCTTGTCCCTACCATATTTAATAAAATGCCAATGAACATAAAAATCGAATCAAATTGCACCACCGATCTAAAAAAATAATAAAAAAATGACTAAAAGATCAAGATTTTTTCGTTGATATTGTTTGTAATCTTGTGTATAATATAAATATGAGTAGTTTTCCTGTCTTATATCTGTCTATCTGCGTATTTTACGCCTTTATATTGTAGTTACTTAAAAGTTATTCTTCTGTATCTATTTTCTGTATTGTGGTTTCTTGTTATTTATTCATTTATTTAACGCCCAGAGGGCTTTTACACGATTTGTAGTGTACTTTTAATTTGACAGATACTTTGAAACTTAGGAAATAATACAAATAAAAGTACATTAGATAAAAGTCATACAACAAGTCATACAAACACATAAACAAAAACAGAAAAATACAGCTATTTTATAGGTTTACAAGATGTGTTTATTTAAAGTGTTGAAATAAATGTTTTAGATGATCCACAAAACTCGCCAAATTGATATTGAAAATGTCAACATCACCCAAGTACTTATTTCCCATGGTGTGAAGTCGTTGTATCGGAGAGTGGGCAATGTAGTTACGCTTATGAGTGTTGCTTTAGAATGTTTTTTTTTGTCGTGTTGTTAGGCGGGCGTTCGTTATAATTGTGCTTTAGTGTTATATTAATATTCTTTAATTGACTTGCTGACAAATTGCTTTGGCGGTTTAGCGGGTGCTTTAAATGAAGAATAAAAAAAAATAATATATAAATAAAATTAAAAAAAAAACATCAAATTTCTTTCATACGAATTGGACAGTAAACTTTATCGTGAGCAGTGGCAATTAGTCTGCATTTTTTTTTTCAGAACTTTCCGGTAAACGAATCGGTATTAATTTAACGAATATAAAGCATTATATTTGCTGTATGCTTTTCATTCTAGTATTTGGCTATCTAAATTCTAACCTAATTGTATATTAAATACCTATATTTAAAGAGCCAATCTCCCAGTAACTTTGTTTACGAGCCATCAGTTAACTGTTGTAAGTTTTACGCTGACTCATAGGTAAATTCAACTCGTCCGGTGAATTCACCATTTATAAAGCATCAAGCTCCGATGTTGACGCTACTGCTTCAACACCGATAAAGGGGAACTTTTTGCTGTATGATAGCACATTTATTATGCTATCAGTTATCATGTACCCGTACATCGACTGCGGTTTGCTAAAACCTTCAAGCCACAAAACGAAAACTTTATAGGAGACGATAGAAACGATTTTTTTTTTAAATTTAATCATGTCATTATTAAGTTAAGCATTTAATAAAGTAAAAAAAAATATTTATTCACTATTTCGCAGTGTGTTTAGAAAACTAAAACAATACAACACATTTAAGAAGTCAATAGCAGTCGCATCGTTATTAAACAATTAATTACAACAGATTTCGAAGTATCCCACAATTATTTTCTCAGTAAATTGGTTAACCGGTAATAAATCAATTTAGGCACCTTTAAAATTTAAAGTTAGAAACATATAAAGAGGTCGTCTCAAAGCGGTCTTATCACAGTTTGAAAATGGTCTTATAAGCCGAAACAGCTGTCACAATAATAAAAAACTAAAATACTCGCAGAACTTGATAATGATTATTTAATATAAATTAAAATTTAAAAAATAAATAAATGGAGTTCTATGAATTAAACCGGAGAGCATTACACATATTAAAATTACATTTTTTAAAATTAGCTCCACACAGGAGGCACTGAGGAAAATAATTTCCCTCAGGGCCTATGTCATCTATGGGGATGCTGTGCAGGAGGGTTTTTTTAAAGGAAAGGAAGGGGAGGAAAGTTCTGGGAAGGAAAAGGATTTAAGGGGTGAGAAGGAATCTGGGGTTCAGTGTGTCCTGGTCATCCTCCATGACCTAGACAAAGCTCACCCCATTAACTCGGGCACCCCTGCTATACCACCAAACTTAGCAAACCACTTGGGGTGACCCATGGCAGAGGTGTTGGTTATCCAATAAAGGTTCCCGGGGCGGCGGTACCCATTCCCGCCTCCCAAATTGGAATCCTTCAACACCTACTAGAATTACGTAAGTACGTCAAAAAATACTTTTTACTTATTTAAATGTTAGAGTGTTTTAGTATACTGAACAATTTTCAGTTAGTTAGTTTGTTCAGTTAATTAGTTAGTTGTAGTTTTCTTCATATTTCAAAATAACATTATAGAAAAAAATAATGCTTAATAATGGACTATTATTTCAAAACATTATTGCACCAAATATAATGAGAAAAAAATGCAATTTGTAAATCATGCCACATCACCCGAGCACTAAGTATAATTTTATCTTTGTGTTATTTTCCCCACGAGTAATTCCGTCCGGGTGTTAATTCTGGCATTGTGATATTGGTACACAAAATTCACGCCTTTGTCATTTTGTCATGCAACCCTAAAAACAGACCATGTTGCGGCTGTACTCAATTTCACTGTCGGCAAATCAAGCTTTTTTTAAAAAAATTGCCCATTCACACGCTCTGTCAACTGTGACCAGCCGAATTAATTTTTTATATCCTATCATTTTATCCGACGTCTCATGCGGTGTGCGGTGTTTAAAAATGCGATATTATTATATCGATTTCAAAACACTTTTTTCTGACTGACTAGATGAAAATATTGATGATTTGCTCCAACATGGTCATGGATAACTCATGATAGCTTCATCTGAAATTAAAAAAAAACATTTTTTTCTGTTAGTAGATAAGTATAAGCTGCCTTTAAGCGAAGGAATTCTAAAAAAAATATTGAATTTTTGGCAGAGGTGTATGCAAAATAATTAAATTTTTGGTTCAATTTACACTACGTATAGCCTTGTAAATTGGTTTGTAGTTGAAAAAAAATAATCCTTACATATTAATAAATAATTTGTAATTGAAATAAAATAATAAGGGAATGGTAAATGGTATTTTAAAGAAGTGTGCTAAATTTCCATGAGATCGGTGTATTGGTGTCTAAAAAATGCCGTCAGCCTACTGACTTCAAAAATGGTGTTTGAAGATAAATGCAATTGCAAGGTCTTTCCCAATGGGGTGTGGGATTCGCAAAGGCTCTCACTCCTAGACTTTTACTCCAATTGATTTGAAACCTTAGGAGAATACTCTAGACATATTGAAATATTAGGTAAAGGGATTTTTTTCCAGACACATGTCGATCTTACTTAAAATGTACCACTCATTACTGCTACATTGCATCAACTCCACAGAAGAGGTACTGAAGGAAATAATTTCCCACACGGCCTACAATTGGTAAATGTCTTGTACAATTGGTAAAAATTTAAAAATCGGTTTAAATTTTGCCAGGGGAAACGGGGAATACAAAACCTTGTATTTATGTAGGTGTAATCAGCCTGAGTTGCATTTGTCTCTTTAATTTGATATTCGGAGGGAGTGGGGGGGGGGGGGTAAGAGCAACAGTGACAGCCAAATAATGTTATTCAAATTTTTTGACTACCGTTTTTCCTCATAATTTAGTGTGAGCCAATCAAAAGTTTTTGAAATCTTCAAGGCATTTTAGAGAAACACAAATTTAAAAGTAAAATAAGTCATTGAAGAAGAAGCTAACAGTAATAATCTAAACGAAAATATGAAAGAGAACAAGATACAGAAAAATAAAAAAAACAACAACGATCGCAACTGAGACTCGAACCCAGACCTCTCGTTTGAATGATTATTTCCAATAAAAAGGGTAGTTGCCCAAAATATGGAAAAAAAATAATTAAAAAATTAGTTGAAGATAATATTGTTAATTCTAAAATTTGAAATATGAGATTGACAAAATGACGGTTTGGCTAATTGGTTAACGTGCACATCTCGGTTAGACGAGAGGTCAAGGTTCGAGTCCCAGATGCGACCATTGTTTTTTTCTATTTTTCTGTGACTTGATCTCTTTCGTTTAAATTATTCAATGACATATTACATTGATGGGAATAACCTCCAAGAGCTATAAAAAGTCAGTTTTTCTTATAAAAAAAGTAAAACAAGCGTTTTACTCAATATTTTAATCTCTTATAGATTACATTATACCAAAACCTTGTGCTTTGGGAAGGGATTCCAAAGGGCAGAAATTTCACACAAATTTCATTTCAGAATTGTTGAATTGAATTTACTTCACCTGTATGCATACTCATTCAATTCATGCTAGTAATCCATGCTAGTTATTAGAACATTCATAACATTGTACCCTCGTCCATTAAATGGCTATTAACACAAGTTCGTGCTGAAATGATTCATTAGTCTAGTACAGTAATTATTAACAGAAGATCATTTAGGAACTTCAAAGGCTATGTTTGATGCACTTGCAAATTACATTTAACTTTGTACTTAACACTTCTAACAACATCAAAACTACCGCTCATGTGTTGGTTGAAGGAATTTAATAATATCAATTTAATAATTTTAATAATCGCGGGTTCAAATCCCGGCGAGCGCAACTAAATTTCAATTGATTGATTTGTGTTATTTCACGTAATCATGTAAAAATAATATAAGGTATATTTGCGGCACTTTCTGTCGTGGAAGATGTTTTCAATAAAGCCCTGTTGTCAGATCAATTCAGTGTTGACATATTGCTCGAAATGTTTCAATTTCAATTTTAACATTTATTTGTACAAAAATTGGTGTAAAATAATGTATCTCCAATATAACCACGCACATAGATATTCATCATAAAAATAATCCTTTCTTATTTGCTAACTCCATAGTACTTACTTTGATTTTAAATATTTTATAATTAAATACTTTTTATATTATTTAATGTATAAGCTTTCTATGTTCTACACTTTTTTATTTTTTTATATTCTACAATATTCTTCTATACTCTTTTGTATAAAGTCATTTGCATACTTTTATATTCTTCTGTATTCTTTAATATTCTTAATATTCTTTAATACTATATTATTTTATATATATTTTTTACATTCTCGCACATTCTTCATATTGCATATATTAATGTACTGTATAGAAAATCGATCACCACAACACGGGCATGTGCCTAGCATGGTGGTCGAAAAATCCTCAATTTATGTAACAAACAATTGAATGAATAAAGAAAATTTTAAAAAAATGGTGGTCGAAAAATCCTCAATTCATGTAACAAACAATTGAATGAACAAAGAAAATTTAAAAAAAATGGTGGTCGAAAAATCCTCAATTCATGTAACAAACAATTGAATGAATAAAGAAAATTTAAAAAAATGGTGGTCGAAAAATCCTCAATTCATGTAACAAACAATTGAATGAATAAAGAAAATTTAAAAAAATGCTGGTCGAAAAATCCTCAATTCATGTAACAAACAATTGAATGAATAAAGAAAATTTAAAAAAAAATGACTTTAGCCGTATTTGGTGCCAGATCTGAACAGCAGATACTTCCCCACCATCCTCGTACCCACCTCGTTCCTCTCCCCACTACTTAATTTAAATTGTCTAAAATATGCGTTTTTCCTGTTTAAAAATTATGAACTTTAAGGAACTCAAATATGATGTGAATTTAACTGATTGGGTGACGAAAATTTTAAAAAGATTTAACAAAATTGTAAATTGAATCGAAATAAGGGGCCATCCATAAATAACGTCACACATTAAAGAGGGGGAGGGGGAGCAGAAAAGTGTGACATTGTGTGACAAGGGAAACGGGGGGTCATCAGTTCTGTGATATCACATGTAAAAATCTAAATTATTCAAAGGCAAAAAAAATTTAAATGTAAAAAATTGCAAAATATGTGACGAAACACTAGGGGGGAGGGAAATGTGACAGGGACGGGGGGGGGGGGTCAAAAAGTCATGAAATTCGTGTGACATAATTTATGGATGGCCCTTAAGTGACAAGCGATAAAGTAGATAGGTACCTAGTACCTACCTGTGATATAGTTTTTTATCAGAAATTAGAGTATAAAAAACACATAATTATCTTTTTAAAAATTGCAATCATAATATCCCGTGAATTTTCAAGGGTCTTCACTAGTTATTGTTCAATAAAAACCAGGAAATATTATTAATGGCCAAATAAAATCAAATAGGGATCTACTCGCACATGTGTTAAACTTTAAACAAAATTAAGTCCCCGATTGTTTACTCCGAGACAAAATAAATAGCTTTGGTAACTGTGTGTGTTGGTAACCGACAAACACAATAACTAGGTTTCGAATGAACTGAAGCTCGGACTACTTCTCAAACTCTGAAACTTGGGAAATCAACTCTAAAGTACCGCATACACGAGGATACATTCATTAAAACCTTTGCCATGGTAGCCCGAAGTAGGTACTAGTAGTTATGGTTATCTACAATCTCCATCATTATTGTACGTACCAATGGTGAAACGTATGCTTCAATATTGTTATTGTGGAATCTATATATATATAAATCAAAATATGCTTGCTTGGGTCAAATGAGTCAAGAATTGTCTATATATTGCTATATTAAGCATAGGAAAAGTTTTAAACTTTCAAAATAACTTCTTTCCGTCCTCGCAAAGGTTTTTGGATTATTACAACAACATAACAATACATTTGAAAAGTTTTTGATCACTGCAAAAACTCTTACAAAACTGTAAAAAATGTCACAATTTGAGAATGACATTTTGCAAACCATCGATTGTTAAATCAAAATTCAATTTTCGAAACTCTTTAAAATAATGAATTTATTTAAAGTACTGTTCTATGGTACTATACAAAAACGAATAGGAATTGTTTATTATGGTGAGCTATATGTTTGCCTCCTCAGATCGGCAGCTAGTCCTTTTCTATTGTCGAGCTGCAATCGTGTGTATGGAGATATGTGTGTGAATAATACTTCGAATTTACTTTTATTTACAATAACTTTATACAAATTACGGCAAGTCGCGTTACACTAGGGGAGATTGATAGCACCCGAAAGGTCGGGTAGTAAACAGCAGAATGAAATTGCAGATTTTGTCCACTCGGCCTATCGGTAAAAGGTAAAATTAGTTTTTGTTGATTATATGGCTGTTCGCTATACTTTGAATCTAATCAAAAGTTATATTTATTTTAAATAGGTGGGTACCAAATTTGATTGATTGTTATAATAATAAACAAAAATGAATGTTTGTAATAGAAAATTTGTAACAAAAATTGCAATCGATGGTTCGCAAGCTGTTTGAAAATCTGAGTGTACAGGGACTGAATATATTGAACAGGATCCCCGGGAGAGGAGAGGGGATCGTTTCGTGAAACCCAAACTGTTACACTAAACAAACCTCACTAAACGGAGTGAACCACTTGGGATGACCTATGGCAGTGAGTTGGTAAACCATTAATGCTTCCCGGGGCGACGGTATCTATACCAGCCTCCCAAATTGTAAATACTACTATTATTTTAACTTGTTTACGTGATACCTGAGTACCCATTTAAATTAATATAAAAGTTAACAAGGATCAAGGCTTCAGAAACAACATTAATTCTGCTCTTGTCTGATCATGTCAAGAAAGTTTCTCACTAACTTGAGAGCTTTCTTACAACTTCAGATCGAGAGAACAATAGGGAAAACTTCTAAATTACTACAGATGACGTATAAGAGTAGTAATTTATCGTCCACCTGCATTTAAATTAAGGGTGGAAATCCACACCCTGCTAGCCCGAACTTTGGCAAACAGCATGGGATCAACCCTTTAGAGGATTTGCTCCATCGGAACGTGATTTGGAAGCCCGCACCAGGGAGAATCCTTAATTAAACAGCCTTACAGTTTCATACCCAGTGGCGTGCGGTTCGTAAAGACTTAAATTGTGCCAACCTTAGAAAAATCAACATTGAATGATAAATTAAATATTTTCATTTTTGATACTGACAATTTGTCGTGGAATTCCTTAATAATAATATATTAAAACGCATATAAACCTTATTTCCAAATTTAGGGAAGGGGTGGTCTACGTAGATTTTATTCAATTATTATGGTTTTTTTAATATTTGTTGCTAGGTCGTCTTTGACGATTGGATTTCTAGTTATTTGGTTATTAGCAGTAGACATAAGTAATTAGGGATTACTTTAATGTTGTCTGAGGAATGTTGTCTTACTTATAAGTGATACGAATTATTAACAACCCATATTATTGTTGTCGTGTCTATTGTCTATTAACATTTTAACCTTAGAAGCCCAATCTAGGTCATTTTTACCTATATGCAAACAAATATCTGCTTTCTCTTTCGCACACTTGATTGATCGAACCAACTTGGTACCCACCAGAGCCCACAGGATACGGCGGGGTTGCCTTGGAAAGTCCCTTCATATTGGAGTTATCGTACTGTTGTAGGTCAATTTGACCTATGTTTAGGTTTTTGTAATTTTTAAATGTGTGTGAAAGTGTAGATAAAGAAAAACAATTGTATAAAACTGTTTAATTGATATAAAACATTTGTTGGTTAGTAGAATGAAGAAGATTTTGTTTAGATTTTTTTTTTTTAATATTTTTAATTTAAAAGAAACAAACCGAAATGATCTCATTTGTACCAATTTTTTGTATTATCTAGTAATAATTGTTTTTCCAAAGTCTAATATATTATTCTAATTAAGCGTTTTTTCCTAAATAGTTAATATGAATAAATAATGTTAAAAAATAATAAAGTACATAATAAACTATGTTACAAGTATATTTATTCATGTAGGTATATTTCATATATAATTGGGCTTTTTAGGCTTTTGAACGCATCGACCCCCAGATTCCTACTCGCTCCTCATAGCCGTATCCTTCCCAGAACTTCGTATCTTTCCTTTCCCTAAAAAAACGCCCCACGCAGCATCCCCAAAGATGACAAAGGTCCTGATGGATTTTTTTTCTCCTGTGTAGATTTATTGTAAAATTAATATGATAAACTGTTTTTTCATGAATTGGGAAAGAAGCTTATACATTAATTTGCCAATAAAATCAGCAAAAGGTGATAATGAAAAATCTTTTCCGAATAAATTATTTATTTATTTATTTAAAATTTACTGCACAAAGTGCCATTTACAAGTTTGTGTATATTTAATTACAGTCATAGTACATTATACAGGCATTAAAAATAAACAATAATGTCAAAAAATCATTATGCAGTGACCTCGTTAACGTATAATTGGCTGAAATGTTCCATCAGTACAACCTTATATTTCAGTATGGAAATATTAAAAATATCAGCCACATTGGCATAAAAATTTCAAATGGTGTGTAATCTATTTACAACTGAATTGGAGCCTGATACCGACATATAGTTGTCACAATAAAACAAACTAGGGAACCTTGATCTAATTGTAGGTATATGAAATAGGATGTATAAATATTCATTATATATAGTTCATGAACACAGCCTACCCTTGGCCATTGATTAATGCAAGCCATTTTGTTATCCCCTACTTACATTCTCATGCTTGTTTCACCGACGGGCATAAAATATATCATATTATTAATTTATGTTATTTTTCAAGAGACAACCAAATAAATATAATCTTTTTTATATTTGTTACTGAAGGGTGATGTTTATTTCTTCCTCCATTAAACTAGAATTCAATTGTATCTTAGACTAACGAACTAAATAAATATATTATTTCTTGATTCAATCTGCTTGGACAGATTGGGTCGGTAATTCTAAATGAAGTCCACATTTTTATATGAAAACAACTTGGGTTCCAAATCATTATAGTTATTGCAGTTAGCTCTTATGATTATGATTTGAACCCGTGACCTTCGGATTTGTGATCCAGGGGTAATGCCCCTAGATCACGAAGGCCGTCTAACTATTGTCTCAGGGAAGAGGTCATGGAAGACGCCGCACTTCATGGCTTATAAACTTTATTACAAATGAGCAGTCGTCCTTAACGTCCTCTATAATCATTCTTATGAAAGATCTCAGGAGTAAAGAGATAAAAAAGTTGAAAGAGATATCAATAGTATGAGGATTAACACTTCCTAACCGGACCGGGGGAACGCACCTACACTAACGAGAGTTTTACGCTGAATCAATGTTGTTTTTTAAACCACGTACTCAATAATTTGAGTAATCTTAGAAAAACTATTTGGTTATCGATTTGCATTAAAAAAAATAATATCGCATTACTACTTTTCTTAAAATTAAATAGTTTATAACAAATTCCGGCGAATAATCTGTGCCACCCGCCCCCCTTCCCCTTTGTTCGGGCGTACCCCGTCCCTATCTGCTGAATGTATCGGGATAATTCTAAGCGATAGCAAGTAATTTCTAAGTTGTTAGTGGAAAGGACTAGATCGCGTTCGTTTACACTGCGCATCTCGTTTGCTCTTTTTACAATGCTATAATGTTCGCTTGCCGGTCAAAGATCATTCGGTCTGAGTCGTTTCCGGTGAACGCCAATCGCCAGTTGAGATTCGGAAACAAGGTGTTATGTCGGCTATGGGCCCGCCTTCTCTGTTTTCTATGAAAAAATACACGTTATAGTCTAAATTCATTAGAATATTAATTATGACTTTATTTATGAAACGATTTTGAAAATGACTACTGAAATACGATGATTATACTTCCCTCTAATCATTATCATAACACATTACAAAAAAATATGTCATTAACATCCTTTAATATGCAAAACAAATTGGGGTCCCCGAGTGACCCCACTTCGGGTCATGTGTGATTTTTTCGTTCCGGGACAAAAAGGTTAAAACAACTTTAATTTTAATAATTTTGTAGAAAATATCGTAATATTATTGATTACCAGTTTAATGTGACAAAAAAAAATCTATTTTTCCAAACTTCGCAAATGAATTTTATTTTTTCTTTATGAGTAAAACCTTAAATTGTAATATTTAATTAAATAAAGACAATATTAGCGAAACTCATTCGAAAATCTGGAAACAGAAAAATCATTAAAAGATATTTGCACCTCTGGGACTCGAACCCAGGACCTTTCACTTTCCGGGCAAATGCGCAGTGGTTAACGCATTATCTTTTTACGATTTATCTGTTTCCAGATTTTTCAGTGGCGCCATTATTGATTTAATGAAAACAAATAACTTTGTAAACACCCACTATATTATTAACATGTTCGACATGTTTCAAAAACAATGTCTTCTTCGTCAGGATAAGAGATTTATATTACGATTAATATGACAAAGAAAACATTATTTTCGAAACACGTCGATATTGTTAGTAATATAGTGGTATTTACAAAGTTATGTGTTTTCATCAAAACAAATTTCTGATTTACGCATTGAAATATATATTTTATTTTTATTTTTTTATTTAGTAAAATATTTACACATTTAAGTACATTATTTATAAAATGTTTTGACTGTCCAACTAGGATGATTCCCGTTTTAGGACAGTCAAATTAGGTGAAATATATATGGACCATGATTTATACAAAAAGAGGGAAAATTGAGGAAATAAAAAGAAGAGAAAGAATAAAACATAAAATTGGAAAGTTAAAAGCGTATTAACATATTACTTAAAAAAAAAGGTTTATATGTAAAGGTTCTTAAAAAAAAGGGTTTAAACATAAAGTTCACTTATGCATGGCATACAACAGTTATTAAAATGATAATAATAATAAATAAAAGGAATAAAAATATTTTTTCATAATGTAGTCCTATTAATGAGAACTATAAAGAGAACAGAAACAATAAAATAAAATAAACAATTAAGGTATGATTATTACTGTTGTATGCTTTGCATAGTTATCAAAATAATAATAAAATAAGTTTACTTATAAATGGCGTTTGCATTACAAAATAATAAGCTTACATATACATTTTGTATGAATATGAAATAAAAAAAGAGAAGTGATAGAATAAAATAAAATATCCAATAAATTAAGATAATACTTATTAATAAATCTAAACAACAAACAGAAAATAAAAAGGTAGTAATTGGGAATCGAACCCAGGCACTCTATTTTATCGGTACAACGCTATCTATCCAGCAATATCACGCAGTAAAAAGGCTTGCAAACATTTTATGATGAGGTTGTTAAAGTTTGTCTGAAGACCATTTTTTCCCAAGAGAATCACCTCGAAAGGTGGTCGGCTAAACTAATAATATGCAAAACTTATTATGGAAATCCGTACAAAATCCATAGGAGAAAATTACATTTAGATATTGCCCAACAACAAAAAAAAATTATAAACACACTTCGCTATTGAGAATATTCTAGGCTGATCAAAAAGCTCCTCTATTTCTTATTGCAGCAGTTTTGCGATTTTTGTCTAACGTCAGCGATTCTTTTGAATTACTTTTTCGGTAAGCATACTCTATGGAAAATCAGCAAAAATCTCGAAAATAAAAGTTTTCGTTCAATTAGAATTAGCATTTTAGCAAGGAGCGCATTTTCCGTATTGAATCCAACGAATATATAGGTTTGCTGTCTTCATAATACCATTCACGAAAATACGGCAAATAATCGTTACTCTTCAAAACAATCGTTTGAAATTTGGTCCGATCGTGTTGCTTCCTTTATTTTTTGGAAATATGATCAATTTAAAAAAAAAATACTTCCAAAGCATGAGATCAATAAACAAGTGATTTTAGTGGTTAAAAAAGGAAGTTTTTAAACATAAAAAAACGAAAACTTACGTTTAAATAAAAATCATTGACTTGTATTCCAATTAATTTACTAAGTGACCAACCAGCTCAGTCACGGAGGCTCCTTCTGGGCCCTAGTTGAGCTGGCCTCTCAGAAGCCGGCGCAGTACAGAGCCTGCAGATACTTTAATGGTACACAAATGCTGACCCTATATAAATCGCAAGTGCGCCCCACTGTTGAATTTGGCAGCCACCTCTTGATTGGAGCCACGAAATTCCTGAAAAAACACGGGCGGACGGTCGGTTGGATACTCGTAGATTCAATTATCTTAACAAACGAATTTCAATCTTTCCAGCATAGGCGTCAGCTAGCATACTGTGCTTATTCTACCGGTATTACAAGGAAAAATGCTCTTAGGAACTAGCGTAATTGATCCCTTAAGCACCTGTGTAACACCGGTGCAACATCAAACGCGCACCCAATATAATATGTACACGGTTAAAATTATTTGTCACAGGAGAACGAGTCGCTTCTACGACTCGTTCTTAAGTTCAACAGTCGGCTGTGGAATGATTTGCCGGCCTTTGTGTTTCTCCCTTTCTGCAACACGAGTCTCTTCAAGACCCATTTTCACCCCTTCTTTTCCTCAATAAGACCCTCCGGCATCTCCAAAGATGACATAGGCCCTGAGGGAAATTATTTTTCTCAGGATCTTCTGTGTGCGGCTAATGTTAAAAAATTATCTTTCTAACCGGAAAATACTGGAAAAATAAAACCCATTTAAAAATTTTGTGTTTATTTTGCTGTGGGAAGTGAGACTTCTTAAAAATTTATAATTATATCTGAAATGGATCCAAAACACTTTGATAGAAAACGGTTCCCA
Organism: Glyphotaelius pellucidus; assembly: GCA_936435175.1. Taxonomy (NCBI): domain Eukaryota; kingdom Metazoa; phylum Arthropoda; class Insecta; order Trichoptera; family Limnephilidae; genus Glyphotaelius; species Glyphotaelius pellucidus. The sequence goes on from OW386550.1 coordinate 9,508,523, forward strand.
AAATGGTTAGTTTGATTGATATGTTTTTTTTGACAATCAATTTCATTTTGAAATTATTAATTCGTTAAAAAAATAATTAGTTTTAAATATTTTGACGTTTGTCGAAAAATCAATATTTTGCAAACACGAAAAAAATCAAGAAAATTGTACCTTTTCTCCATTACACATTACCTCTTGGATTTTTTCCCAGAATCAATTTATTTTTTAATAATTTAACATATCTGTGCTGACTTTGAATACCGAAGCTGTCAATTATGAAAAAAAAAATTCAAAGAAAACATAATAACAATAATAACAATATTTATTTGACCGGTCAGTGGTTGAGTGGGCGTCGCGTTTTGGAGTGGGCATCGCGTGGGCATTTTGTGGTTCCACCCGGGTGTCCCGTGTTCGATTCCTCGGCTGGCTAAGTTCTCCATCACAACACAAGCAACATTCTCGGCTTTCTGTGGTGGTAGTAGAAGATTTTCAAACATTGTTGGGTTATTTGTAGCCCGGGAATGTTTGTCTTTCTGTTTAACAAATTAAAAAAATATATGTTTAAATTTGATTTGATACGATTTGAGATTTTCCGTATTATCGTAATTACATTTATGCACATCCATGCGTCTCACTCACTCATGTACGGGGAAGATGGGAACGTGGAAGGGGGGACGCAGGAGAGTGGGAAGCGGGAAGGGCAGCGGGAGATATATTAACGGTAAGGCACTGTAATGCTTAGCAAAATATTGGCTTTAGAAGAAGGTTGCGCAATGACGTCAAAGCAACTCATAAATAAATTAAATTATCAATTTGATTAGTTGAAAATTGTAAAATTAAACTTTTCTCTCATTAATTGCATCGGTGTAGAAATAATATTCCGTATATTCAAATAATTATTTAAGGTCAATATCGTAGAAAATAGCGACCTTTCATGCTTATTCAATTCATTTGATACCTATTTAGGCGATTCGTCCGCAAAGCTGCACCAATTAACTTCCGGCCTTTTCAATCGCTCTAATTTTAGAGTGGCATCCAATAAATGTCGTTGCCCCCACCGCCATTTCACGTTAGGCTTCCCGGCCCTCCAAACAGTGACACGTACGTCTGACACAGCCTAACACGTGGACGCAAAGCCTATTTTTGGAATTTATACAATAACCGCAGAGGATGTGGCATTATATAGAAAATATTTAATTATTAAATTTATTTCATATTAACTGTTGGTATTATAACACGAAAATACTCTTTTTTTACATTAACTCCATACAGGAGGCCCTGAAAAATATTATTTTCGTCAGGGCCTATGTGATCTGAAATGCTGTGTGGAGGGTCTTTTTGAGGAGAGGAAAAATGAACATTGGTCTTGAAGAGATCCATGTTGTAGAAAAGGGGAAATGCAGAGGCCGGCAAATCGTTCCACAGCCGAGCTGTTGAACACAAGCACGAGTCGAAGAAGCGACTCGTTCTCATGTGACAAATGTCAACCGTGTACATATGTTGGGCGTTTAGCGTGTTTCCGGACTATGCATCGGTGCCGAAGGTATCAATGTCGTGAGTTTATTTTCCATTGAAATACCGGTAGAGCAAGGATAGCATTCCCACTCAATGCCTGTGCTCTAAAGATTGCAATCCGTCTATTAAGACGACAGAATCTATCAAACGGACCGCCCGTTACTGCACAGAGTCGGGGGTATTTTTCAGGTATTTTGGAGCTCCAGACCAGAGGTAGCTGCTAATTTCAACCGTGGGGCGCACTTGTGATTTGTACAAGGTTAGCAGTTAATTTGTACTATTAAAGTATCTGCGAAGTACAGAACGCCCAGTTTTTTCAGAGGCTAACTTTACTCTGGCTTCGGTGGAGCCCTTATATCTGAGCTGGTCACTTAGAGCTACACCTCGAACCCTTGTCACATTTTTCAGGTTGTATTTAACAGTTCTATTTTATACATTCAAGTCTTACAACAACGGAGATATACCTGTTCAGTTTAATTGTAAGAAATTACGAATTTTAACATAATCAAAATAAATCGCTTTGAATATACCACCTATTTAATTAAAATTATAAACTTGCTTTTGTCATAATAAAATTAAGATAAAAACACATTGATAATTTTGTTCAATAAATGGTATAAACAAAATGGTTTATTGTCATTTAATTAAAATGATGCCACAAACCAAATTCGCGATTATTCAAGAAGTTATACATAATAATTTGTTTGCAATTTGTGTGTTTATTTATTATATTTATTTGCAATGTTGGTACATATTTATTTGTTTGCAATGGAGGTACATATCTATTTTTTTGCAATGTAGGTATATACGTATTTGTTTGCAATGAGGTACGTATTTGTTTGCAAACAAATAAAATATGTGCCTACATATTTTATCTGTTTTCATGTTCTACGGTGGTGGAAATAACGTTAGAAAAATAATTTACTTAAAATTTTGGATGGTTTACTATAATATTTCTTAATTATATTTAATAAGACATTAAAAGTAGAAAATACTGCAATTAGTAAATAAATTAAGTACAAATACTATAGTTTTCAGCGAAAAATACACCAGTCTGAAGATGAAAGATTGTCTGAAACAGAAATAAAATTGGAATAAAGTTTTAAAATAATGGTTTCACCTATTTTTCTGAGGATTTCTACAAGTTATAACAGTTGAAAAAATAGACATTCTGTTAGTTATTAAGTTTTTTTCATATGTTAATTTTTTAGCTCTGCCATTAAGTGTAAAGTGGTTTCTTTTGCCTCCATGAAAATCTAAGTTTTCAAGAAAATTTATCCATGTTTCAGTTCAACAAATCTCATCTCAAAAATGAGAAATCTTCGTATTATTACAATTATATTAGGAAAGCAGACAACTTCGAAGAATATAAACTTATGAACAACTCACTAACCAAGAATTTGAAATAAGAAGTATTATCTTATCTTTGAAAGAGTTTATTGTAAAAATGTAATGTAAAACAGTGGAATATTGTTTCCAACTTTCAACGCAACTCTTGTATCCTTTAGATTATTATTTCATCTGAGTATATTCCGTACAGTTTTAGTAGCGCTTCTTGATAAATTTTCTTTCAGCAATCCTTAAATTCAGAGATGTGAGGCAGTCATCGATTGAAAGCCCGACATGCAGAAAAATCTGTGATGCACTTAGCGGCCAACCCATCAAACGTGATGAAAATTGAGACTCATTGGGTGACTATTGATTGTGATTTTCATTTATAAGTATCAATGGCCTAATAATAATAATATACTCTCCCCTATCAACGTGCAAGGTGTAAAACTGAACCACTTAAGATTTGCAGATGATATAGCCCTGTTCGAGGAAAACCCAATGCATCTAAATAGAATGTTAGAATTACTAAACGACGAAAGTGTGAAAGTCGGCCTATGCATGAACAAAGACAAAACGAAATTGCTTACAAACTCTGAACCAGTAACTGTAAAAATAGACAACCAACCACTCGAATATGTGTCAGATTACATCTATTTAGGACAGATAATATCTCACAAAGATCAAGCCACTAAAGAAATCAAGCAAAGAAAAGCTAATTGATGGAAGGAATACTGGTCTTTGAAAGAAGTCTTGAAATACAAGAAGCTTAGTATGCAAATAAAGAGGAAAGTCTTCAACACATGTATACTTCCAGTCATCACCTATGGATTTGAAACTTGGGCACTCACCAAACGCCACAGAGAAAAGTTGGAACGCTGCCAGAGAGCCATGGAGAGAAGTTTGACAGGGATAAAGAAACAGGACAGAGTGAAATGTAGCATAATAAGGGAGAAAACTAAAGTTGCCGATATAGTTACCCGAATAGACCAACAAAAGTGGAGATGGACAGGTCACATGATCCGCGATCCGCAAGAGAAATGTTGCAAAAATGTCACTGACTGGTATCCCAGAGATGGCAAGAGAAGTAGAGGACGTCAAAAAATAAGATGGGAAGACGACCTAAAACTCACGGCTAGACATCATTGGAGAAGAGTAGCGAGTGACAGTTTCCACTGGAAAATGTTAGAGGAGGCCTATGCCAAGAGGCAAACTGAGCTTCGGGATATATTATAAAAAAAATAAAAATTCTTCTCCTTTACACACTAGTGGTTATGCTATCATTTAAATAAATTTGTGTTGCGCCTTTTTTGTCAAAATCAACACAAGAGCGCTGTACAAATTTTTTGATATTTTTTTACAATCCTCTGTTTTACTTCTAACTACAGACTACACAAACTATTATAACAAATTATGGCTATTGCATCCACCAGTTCGTCGACTACTAAAATAAAACTTCATGTACAATGCGTGTGAACAACACTGGATTTTTTTAATTTAATCTTTACATAGAATAAAATGAAGTTGCTCCCGCGTCGGTACGCTTAGATCTTTTAAACTACGCAACGGATTTTTATGCGGTTTTCACCAATAGATAGAGTGATTCAAAAGAAAGTTTTGTGTGTATAAAACATGCATATTATAGTAGAGAAAAGCCGAGAAATTCAAAGAATCAATTCAGGCAGCGGGCAGCAGGCTGGCAAGCGGGCGGTGTGGATCTGATATGTATGCAAATAACATATGGCATTGGTTATAAAGGTTGGGTAATGCCGTTGTGTTTCGTTAGCTACAGCAACGTTTGGCTGGGTCTGCTGTTATTATTATCTACCGATCAAACTCTAAACACAGAGGTCGAGGGTTCAAATCCCGGCATGCGCAAATAAATTTGATATAAATTTTTTGTGTTATTCACATTAATTCATTTAAAATATTATATCGTATGTAGCTTAACCACCTTTTAGAAATAAAATGTTGCTTGGAATGGTTTTAGCCGTGTTTAGTCTCCAGATCTGAATATCCAGATACTTCCTCACCTTGTTCTTCCCTAACTTCTTCCCCCCCCTACTACCATCAGACTCACAACATACCCCCAATTAGGGATGCCATACTCTCACTGGCTAGTGATAGTTGAAAGCAGTTGTGATTCTTGGTGACCGAACAACTCAACAACAAATCCTCTAAAAGTCACTAAAAGTAATGAATAAATAAAAGTGAAATACGTTACGCTATTTTTCATTTTTTTTTTCATAACTATAAATGACTTTTCAAAGGGGTGTTGAAATGCCACTTTGTTGAGTTGTTTTGGAACCGTGATTCTTAAGCGGTATTTGTATAAAAACACAGGAAAAATTATTATAAACGCTGGAAAGTATCCCCCGTGAACAGTTTTCAAATTTTCCGACAATTCGTTGAAAAATGTAATTTATTCACACGTTGTTCTCTTTGGGACATATTGTACGGATTGTGGTATGATTATATTCGGTATCAAAATTTGTTATGAACGATAATGAGGATAAATTAACTGATAAAATGAAATTATAATTAGAGAGCCATTGATTTATGAGATAAATAAATTAATAACGTACAATTACGCAATTGTGAACGTGGCTTGTAATAATTAAACATTATTGATTCGTTGGAATGAAATGGCTTGAATTATTCAAAGATAATGCAAAACTACTTTATTACACTCAGTTTTGAAATATATTTTATTAAATTTGCTGATTTATCCTCCTACACTGATTCGACCCAGTGGAATTACGGTATCCCTCAATTTGGGGTGTATTGTGAAACTGATGGCCTTTAGATGCAACGCTAAGATTATGAATGGCACCGTCGCAAAAAATTTCTCGAAACGCGAACGAGTAATTTTATGTCTGTCAAATTTGGATCTCTACGCGAGTCGACGTGTGCACATCATCGCAATAAATCAAACTAAAACTACTGTGTTTTTCTGAATCTTTATGATAGAATCTAAGAAATCAGGTGATTATCACAACTATTTAACTTGTGTTTTAGTGTGATAAAAAATATTGAAGTAACGATTTTTCAAAACATATTTTTTCTTTAAGTTTAGAATTCATCGAGATTTTTAAAAATGTGTCCGAATGTATTTGGTAAAATTTTTCGTTTTCTGTGCTTGTTGGATATTAGTTTGTCAAATTAACTTTAGTTTTGTGGTGTATTCAGGGTTTACTCTAACAACTTAAAATTTTTTTAGCACCGAGGTGATTTTTGATATACAGATCGGTATATACGAATATCATAACGCTAGAGCTTACTATTATATAAAAAAACACTCTTTTACTAAAATTCAATGTTCTGTAAAAAATTTGAGTGAATCTATCGATTACTTTCTGAGATTTGGGAACGCAAACATACGGAACCTAAATTTTTATAATATATTGCTGTAAGTATTAAAAACGACTGTATGGTTGAATCGCGCAATATATTTTTGTTAGCAATGTTTTCATATAATGATAATTTGTATCGTCCCAAAAACATACTAAAATAATAAATTTACGCTAGATACTCAAAATTACTAACTGTGCGACGATAGAGAGAAAGCTTCTACCACGACTCCGGAACAAGGTGCACTTTTTTGTGACAAATCTACTATTTTCAAATTTATTGTTACTCTTACTTTGTATTCATTACAAATTACAAAAATACACACCCGTTTTATTGCACCTAGTTGGCCTGTTGTGTAGACGCCGACATGCTTAAATAATTAAAATAAGGTTGCAAATAATCTCAATTTTGGAGGCAGGAAGGCTTCTACCGCTTCGGGAACCATTTATTGGATAACCAACACTTCTGCCATAGGTCATCCGAAGTAATTCCTTAGCAGGGGTATCCGGGATCATGGGGTAAGGTTTGTTCGTGTCTTGGTGGATCTTGGTGGTGGGTCGGGTGGTTCCACCACTTTTTGACCTCTCCAGCAGGATTCTCTCGGAATATCGACTCGTGGGAGGGATGGATTCGTCTTTCACTCCTGGAGACGCTGAATTCCAGATTTCTACCCACCTCTCATTTTTCCTTCCTAGAACTTCATCTCATTCCTTTCCTCAAAATACCCTCCACACAGCATTCCCAAAGATTATTAATTATTTATCTCAGGGGCTCCTGTGCGGAGCTAATGCAAAAGAAGTCATGAACAAATTAATTCTTACAAGTTTAGCCATGAGCATTTTCGTAAATTTCATATTGAGTACGTTATTTTAATTAAATTGTTTTCGGATGAAGCGGAGGTGTTAGCAAAACCGAAAAGCGAAACAGATACATAATAAATATCAATATGTAGATATTCATAAAAATTGTATGCTTTGCGTAGTTTATGCGAACTTTCACCCCAAGGTATAAATACTACTTCCGAGGACTATCTAATTACTTTTTCAGATCATATAGTGGAGTTAATATCATCGTGTTACAAACTTCTTGTATTTGTGATAAGAATAAGTAAACAATTTTCCAAGCCCGAAGCAATGACATCGATGTTCAAATGCAAAATACGATCAAAATTAGAATACGCTTCTGCTGTTTGGGCCCCATACCAACAAAGATACATAGATTTATTGGAACAAATCCAAAAAAGTTTCTAAGGTATCTATATATGAGAGCGCATGGTGAATACCCGTGATTTATGCATCATCCGGATTTACTATCTGAAACGCGGTATGAAAGTCTCCAATCTAGAAGGAATGGAACCCTTATAAAATTATAAACTATTAAATTGATAGCCCATACCTCTCTTAGAATACTATAAATTGTTCGTACCGAACAGCTACTGCAAGGGTCGTCACCACGACTTGCTCTGTATATCACACGGCAAAACAGACGTTCTAGCCAAGCTCAGCATGACAAGAGGTATGGTGCTGCTAAATGAAATCTATAGGTCCCTTGACATTTTCAACTTGGCCTTGAAGGTTTCAAGAGTAATTTTAAGCAACAACTCTAAAATATGTATTATTAAATTTTTTTTTAGATAATATTTGTGAATATTTTATGTGTATTGTAATAGGATTACGTTAATCTGTAATGCACAGAAAAAAAACAGGCAGGTAACTTCATACTGATTATTTAGTTATTTAACACAATTTAGTAATATACTCCGTTTCATTTCATGGCTTAACATATCACTTGTCCGATTTCAACAGCAATTTGATTACTCTCAAAGCAGTTTATTAAAATATTTTGCCATTTTGGTCGGTGAAGTTGTGGCTCTCCCGTGTGGGGTTAGTGTATTTCATTAGGCGGATCATGACGTACGGCCTCAAAGTGTTAATTAAACAAAGCTGAGAATAAAATTAAACTAGATTAGCCATTCTATTTGACAGTATAAATATGGTGGTTAAAATAGAGTTTGATATTTCTAACTGAATTATCAACTGAAGCCTTTTATAACTAAAGCATGGTTTGAAAGAACATTGTACGAGCAAAACCTGTGAAGAATTAATTATTATTATTATTATTATTATTATTATTAATCTAAAGGTACAACACATTTTTATTTATAAAATTATTAAACTTCAAAAAGTTCCGTTTCTATATTTTTTTAATGTAAATACCGCACGAGAGTCCCAACTACTTCCAACCGCCTGCAGCCCATTGAGACTATTGCATCCCCAATTGGTGTATGTTGGGAGGCAAAATGTAAGTGGGGAGATGGCAAAGAGTCACCAAACATGGTTTAAGCAATTTCAAGCAACGTCGCAATTCTGAACGGTGGTCTTACGGTGGCAATACTGGGAGTAGGTATCTTCCACTCTAGAACGTGCCGCAAATATACCATCTAATATTATTATGAAAGATTAAATTGTTAAAAAAATCAATGAAATATAATTTACATGCGCGTGCCGGAATTCGAAGCCGCGACCTCTGGATCGCTAGTAGAGCCTTGCCCCTCAACCACGGAGGCCGAGATCTTTATATATGAAATGTTACTTAAAATCACACATAACTTATTTGAAAGTCTTGATTTTCTTTAATGCCTATCATATGCAGACAGTCGCTTAATTTTCATCTCTCTCTCTCTCTCTCTCTCTATCTTTCTCTGCAAGACCAACTATAAACAGAACTCCTTTATCTACAGATCATTGACATTTTTATATTCACGTCCTCCGTCTGTATATTCTAATTCTACGCTCCTCCTCCCCACCTCTAATATGATGAATTTACCAATAAACCCACACACACTAATACACTTTCATCGGCATAATTAACTATTTTATTATTGTACGTATATTTAATTCACGATTTGCTGTCAATTTTCATAAAAATAAATAAATAAAGATATTTTTTAAATTTCTAATATTTATTTTATATTTTTTGTTTGAATACTGCAAAAGAAACCCAAATGCTCCCGTCTGGAGCCAGAGAGACTAAGGTTTCCCCAATTGGGGTATGTTGTGAGGCTAAAGGTAGTAAGGAGGGGAAGGAGTTAGAAAGAGAAAGGTGAGAAAGTACCTGGCTATTCAGATCTGGTTACCAAACACGGCCAAGGCCATTTCAAGCAACGTTTCAATTCTGAATGGTGGTATTACATCAGGGCGATACTGAGAGAATCTTTCACTCTAGAATGTGCTGCAAAAAAACTAAATATTATTTCAAATGAATGAATTGTGAAATAACAAAAATAAATCAAATAAAATTTATTTTCCACGCCAGGATTCAACCTCGCGATTGCGAGTCAAAAGCCTTACTGCTCGACCACACAGTATATTGTATTACTTGCATATTTTTTACATTTTTCTTTGAATATGCTCAATTTAGGTACATTTTTTAATATCACAAGGAACTTTTTTTTTTTTTTTTTTTTTCATTAACTCCACACAGGAGGCCCTGAGGAAAAAATAATTTCCCTCAGGGCCTATGTCATCTTTGAGGATGCTGTGTGGAGGGTGTTTTTGAGGAGAGGAAGGAGTGAACATGGGTCTTGAAGAGACCCATATTGTAGGAGGGAGGAAACACAGAGGCCGGCAAATCGTTCCACAGCCGAGCTGTTGAACTCAAGAACGAGTCGTAGAAACGACCCGTTCTCATGTGACTAATGTCAACCGTGTACAAATGTTGAGCGCGCGTTTGGCGTGTTTCCCGACTATGCACCGGTGCCGAGGGGATCAATGACGCTAGTTCCTCGGAGCATCTTCCATTGTAATACCGGTAGAACAAGGACAGCGTTCCCACCTGGCGCCTGTGCTCTAAAGATTGCAATCCGTTAGTTAAATTAGGAGAATCTATCAAACGGACCGCCCGTTTCTGCACAGAGTCAAGGGTTTTTTTCAGGTATTTTGGGGCTCCAGACCAGAGATGGCTGCCAAATTCAACCGTGGGGCGCACTTGCGATTTGTACAGGGCTAGCAGTTGTGTACTATTAAAGTATCTGCGTGCCCTGTACAGTATGCCCAGTTTCTGAGAGGCTAACTTAACTCTGGCCTCGATGGAGCCCCCGTACCTGAGCTGGTCACTTAGAGTTACACCAAGCATATCAATGGAAGGCCTGTTCGGGAGAATGCTTCCGTTGAAGGAGACTAGATTATCATTTCGATCCCTTTTAGACGTGATCAGACATGATTGGGTCTTTGAAACATTAAATTCGACGAGGTTATTCTTACCCCAAGAGGAAACACTCTCGAGGTAACCGTCCATTCTTTGTTTCAAAGCCCTCCGAGCCATTGGGGTTTGTGAGCCCTTTGGAGGTTTGTCAAACAAAAAGCTATCATGGACTGTACTGTCGTCCGCGTAGCAATGAATCGGTGCACACGTCAAGAGGTCATTGATGTGCAACAAAAACAAAGTCGGAGACAGAACCGATCCCTGTGGGACGCCAGCATTTATCGAATGCGAGGAAGAGGTGAAACCATCAGCAACCGCCTGAATCGACCTCTCCCTCAAAAAGTCGGCAATCCACATACACAAGGATGCGGGAAGTCCGTAAGAAGGCAGTTTGTTGACAAGCCCTCGGTGCCAAACCCGGTCAAAGGCCTTGGAAATATCCAGTGAAACCGTTTGGGTTTCACCAAAACGTTCCAGGCACCGCCCCCAAACATGCGTCACATACGCGAGAAGATCACCGCACGAGCGGTTCCGCCGGAATCCGTATTGACGGTCGTTAATAATTTTGTTCTTCTCGAGGTATGTGAGCAGTTTGTCGTTGATCACACGTTCCATCACTTTTGACAGAACAGATGTGATCGCTATGGGGCGGTAGTTGGCCGGGTTGGAGAGGTCACCCTTCTTTGGAATAGGGTGAATGATCGCTTTTTTCCAACCGGAGGGCACAGTCCCAAACTTCAGGGACATTTTGAAAAGCTTCGTCAAAATTGGAGCTATTTCTGCAGCGCACCTCTGCAATACCAGGGCAGGTATTCCGTCAGGCCCACTAGCTTTATTAACATCGAGCCCTCGTAAGGCTTGGAGTACATCCCGATGCCGGATCCTCAGCTTTTTCATATGAAAACCGCAGTGAGGAACCGACGGCGGGATAGCACCTTGATCATCGAGGGTCGAGTTTTCCGCGAACATTTTGCCTAATAAGTTAGCCTTTTCGGCGGCGGTATTAGCTAGAGAGCCGTCAGTTCTGGTAAGAGGTGGCAGACTGGATTTGCAGAAATTGCGACCTATTGAGCCCGCAAGCGACCAGAACGCTCTGCTGCCATGCGGGCATGCAGCCAGCTTTCTGCTGATCTGCAGGTCGTGCTCAAATTTCGACCTATTTATGATTCTCTTGCTTTCCTTTGACATTTTGTTATAAACTATTCTGTTTTCGGACGTTCGAGATGTGTTGTAGGCTCGATAAGCCGCGTTTTTTCGTCGCACTGCTTCAGAGCATTGTCGACTGAACCACGGCTTTGAGCCCACACCAGTTTCTTTAACAGTGGATTGGATGAAGCCATCCATCGCGGACGCGATGACTTCACCAATTTCCTGGGCACATCTTGAGGGATCCGAAGTCCGAAAACAGACAGTTGACCACGGAAAAGCATTAAAATGTGCCCGCAAACCGAACCAATCTGCAGACCTGTAGTGCCACACTTTTCTTTTCAGCCTCTCGTTTGGCGGTCTGAAGGTTACGGGGATTGACGACGTCACCAGGCAGTGGTCTGACGATCCTAAAGGCGCTGTGACGTCAATCTTGTAACCGTGTGGCACAGTGGTTAGAAACAGGTCTAACAGATTAGAGCGGTGAGACTGGACATCAGGAACCCGTGTAGGCTCCTGAACCATTTGCTCCAGTCCGTGGCAAAGGGCAAAGGATTCCGCTTGTCGTCCAGCTGAGTCTGTTGATCCTGAGAACTTCAACCAAGGTTCGTTATGAACATTGAAGTCCCCCAGGACCACAAACTCTGCCGTAGGGAAGCGGGGCAAGAGGTCATCAATAGTGTTGCTTAAATGTTTGAAGAGCTCGGACGTGTCTAATTCGTTTAGGTTTGGTGAACGGTATAAACACGCATAAAACCTTACCGTACTGGCAAGATTGACGCGCACCCACATTACGTCGAATCTGGAGTTTTCCAGATTCAACATTCGCACACAGTTGACGTCAGCTCGGCTGAAGAGACAGATGCCTCCCTTGGGTCTGAATTTGCCCACGAGGGTGAAGCCCGGGCAGTCCAGATAGGAGGTGTCAGGAGGCTCGGCTATCTGTGTTTCGGAGAGGAAGAGAAGGTTAGGACGTTGGGAGAGAAGGTGGTGGTGGACGGAGTTAAGGTTTTTGTGCAGGCCGCGAATGTTGGTGAAATTCACCACCAGTTTTGGCCTGCACCGGGGACTCCTGCTTCTCGCCGTTGTTGTTACGTTATGGTTGTAAGTTTGTATGTTCATATATATATATATTTTTTTTGTTAGTGGAGATGGAAGGTCCGGGAAGGAAAGGGTATGAGGGGTGGGTAGGATGCTGGAGATCAGATTGTCCGGGAGTGATGGACGTATGAATCCAACCCACCCACTGCGGTGCAAGGCGATGGGCAGGGAGAGTCCGGTTGGAGAGGTCGCCCAATGCGCCCCGAACGCTGCTGCTGGGTCCCCTCCGGTCACGAACCGGCACAACAGCAGTGGCGGGGTTTTTACACTCGTTGATGGGGCAGCCCACCCTCAGTCGTGAGCCTGAGGGTCGGGCCCCTGTACTACCGAGCGGCCCGGACAACGGTAACCGGTTGTAAAGGGTCTCCCTCAACCAGCATCTCCCAATCCGGCCCGCCACGCAGAAGGTGGGCCGACGCACCCGCCATCAAGACCCGGTCAAACATCACCCCATGAACCCGGGCACCCCTGCTAAGTCACCAAACGTGGCGAACCACTTGGGGTGACCTGTGGCAGAGGTGTTGGTCATCCAATAAATGGTTCCCAGGGCGGCGGTACCCATACCCGCCTGCCAAATTAATAACTAATTAATAATAATAACTAAGCTATACATTTCGATGCCTTTAGATTCAGTGAATAATTCTGTGTTTTCATATAATAATTTTGATAGTCTGATGTTTTCTTTCTGTCTTATGCTGTGGGTCTATATATCTTTATCGCAATGTAGTTAGGCAATATTAGCTTTCGTTTTCCAAGTAAATCTGGTGGTTAAACGAAGACAGTTTATTTTAAACTGAATTATTAACAGTTAACGTTTATAACGAACATGAGTACAGCTTGAAAGAACACTTTGTGAGCAGATCTATTCACGTAAAGCACAAATATCTGAGAAGGCATGTTGAGCAAAGCGTTCTCAGAATGGATGTTACCATCGACGCAAGTCAGACTCAAGTTATACTGTATAATATTTACAGAGTTAAACGGATGTCTTGTGGTATTCTTCGGAAAATAATTGAGTTAAATCATCGTCGTCTTAGTTCGTATTTGTTCAAAAGACCATTAGAAAATTTTACAGAAGGAGAAGGTTTTCTATCATTATTTCAATTGTGATAGGTTTTTAAGATAAAGCTATTTCCGTACAAGTGAAGGTCTCATTAGTTTAAATAATTCTTAGTTAAGTGATTAACTTTAATTTTTTATACTTTATTTTTCATTTTAAAGTGAAGATTGAACAAAAGCTAAAATGGTCTGTTGGACAAATAAGAACTGAGGCGAAGATGTATTACTTGCTTTATCAACCGGCTTATATGTATACAAGATGTTATGGAACCTATTCTAGTTACTTTAACCAGAAATTCCTGAAATTATTTTCTTTAAGAAATTTTGATCTCCGGTGACTTTTTAGATGTCTTTTTTTTTCTCTCAATTAATTTTTCCATAAAATCAAACAATAAAAATTTTTATTTTGCATGTCATCACTGGTCATTTAGTCAACTATCACCCTTAACTGTCCAATACTTAATAATTTTTTAGTTGAAAAAAAAACACATTGGAAAGTCACCGCAGACCAAAATTTCTTAAACTTTTTTTCCAAATAATGTCAGGAATCACTGGTTAAAGACAGTCAAGTACGACCCGTAATACACAAATGAGCTTAAAAATTGAAGCTTTTACATAAATGATCCTAGAAAACTTACAATAAGCTTTTAACCGACGACTTACATATTAATGCTAACATAAATAGTTTTTTTTTTACAATGTTTTAACCAACAACTAAAAACTGCAAACATATAATATATGATCCAGGTGCGTTACATAGTATGTACGCATATATTTTAAAGAACCTGGAAACTACATATATTGTCGTCAGAAATAATTTTTAAAGATTTTGCAAAAACTTTGGCCAATTTGTAACTAATCGACTAAATTGATTCACTAGTTTCTTGCTACTTCTTCGAGTTTTCGGACAACGCGCATAAATGAATTATTTCTTAATAAATTAATTTTACATTCAAAACAATATTTTTTCAAATATTCTTGCTAACGATACCTTTATTATTTTATTATAATATTTTATAAGTAGACTAATTAGACGCAATCTAAAAAGATTTTATAATCGTATGCCGTACATGAACATATCTACGTGTCTTTGAAACGCAAAAAAGTTTTGATTTTTCCTCCGTATTTTAACGTTGACATCAATATTTTTAAAAAATCCGAAAGATTTTGCCTTATTTTAAACTTTAATAAAGAGTCTGATCTGAATAATGTATTAAACATCTTGTTTAAAATTACAAGTAAAAAGTTAAAGACCGGCGCGCCTTAATTATACAGAAATATTCCCCCGGGAGAACCTTCAATTAAAAACGGTGTTCTGGAAAATATTTTAAAATTTGAATTTTTATTTTAAGCTTATTTACCGTCACGTCATGTTCCGCAGTACTGGCGCTGTAACAGAGATAATATTAAAGCCTTAAACCACCATGCCGTACGAGAAAACGGTAAAAATGCTATTTAGAAAATTAATGTCGTCAAATGTGATGAAATTGAAATTTTATCGCTGAGGAAAAAACTGAAGATCTTTTGCCGGTGCGCTACACCGCCACGTACTACTTACTTTTTTATTATACTTAAGGTTTATATTAATAAATATATTTTTATTTTAAGACGACAAGGAAATATTATTATAATTTTTGTGTAAATAAAAAAAAACTCTATTACCTTAAATTTGTTTTTTTTTGTTTTTTAAAAAAAATCAAGTAACACAAATCAAGTATCTTGGGATGTAACTTTTTTGATAATTTGAAATATAGATTAAAAATATTTCTGGTCTGGCAACATGCATGTAATATATCGATTGTCTGGATTCGAAAATATTGTTTTTTTTACATTATCTCCAGACAGTAGGAGAGGAAAAAAATTTCCTACAGGCCTTACTATATCTTTGGGGATGCTGTGTGGAGGGTCTTTTTAGAGAAAGGAAGGAGAGGAAGTTCTAGGAAGGAAAAGGTATCAGGGGTGGGTAGGAATCTGGGGGTAAATGTGTTCAGGAACATATGAATCCATCCCTCCAACTGCAGTGCAAGAAAACAAGTCAAGGGTCCGGCTGAAGAGATCAAAAGGTCTCTCTCAATCAGTGGGTGGGCAAAAACATCCGCCGCCAAGGACAAGAAAAATGTCACCTAATGAATCCGAGCACCCCTACTAGGTCACCAAACGTAGTAAAACTCTTGGGGTGACCTGTTGTGGTGTTCTCCAATAAATAGTTCCCGAGTTCCCGGTACTCATGCCTCCCAAAATGATTATTTTTTTACTTTGCCAATTTTTTTAACTCTCACACACGTACGTACGCACAAAGAAAACTTAATGGCATAATAATTGATATTAATTAGCAAGTAAAAGCGTGCACCGGACTTTCTTCCATAATTTTTAAGAAAAATAATGTTAACAGAGAATAACTTTTCATGTTCTTTAATAAAGATTTTGAAATTCTTACTTTTAAATGGAAAAAAAAAAACAAGAAACCTGAAAAAGGGGATGAAAAAAAAACATATTTAAAGGCTTTCATTGAAAGCCGTTTGACGCCAACGAGCTATTTAGCTCAGACAATTGTTTTTTCATGGGTCCTTTATCGTCTTGTTGCGAATAAATATAAATTTGGCCCCTTTAATGATATTTCCCTTGCAAGCAAATAGGTTATGTCGTTCTTTGTTATGTCCAAGTAGGAACTTGAGTCGTTACATGGGATTTCGGTTCAATGCTTTGGAAAAGTTTATTTAGTCACATTTTCAAAAAACATTCAGAATAAATATCTCTAACAAAATGTGACATTTCAAAGACTTAGGTTTTAGAGAGAATAAGTAATCATTACTACTAGACCGGAAAAACTAAATTATTTTTATAAATATATTTTTTTACTTCAGTTCGGAGGTAAAAAATCCCTCATGGCCGGTTTCACCTTTGGGGACGCTGTGTAAAATTGATATGATTAAAATCAATGAAGCAGATTTTAGACGACAAGATTTGTTGCTGTTAGTATAAATCTTCGTCCTTACATTCATTCCTTGCTGATCGACGTGTTTTGGATTTTGCACTACGATTGTGTGATTGATGAATTGTGTAGGATTTGAAGCGCATTTCCGTAAGGCAATTAATGAATAAATAGAATTGAATTGAATTGGAGGATCTTTTTAGGGAAAGGAAGGAGAGGAAGTTTTTGGAAGGAAAAATGTATGAAGGGTAGGTAGGTATATGGGATTAATGTGGCCAGGAGTGGTGTGATTAGCCATCCCTCCCATTGCGGTGCAAGCCGATGGGTCGAAAGAATGCAGCTGGAGAGGTTTATGTTGGGTCTTTCTCAACCAGTCTTTCCAGATCTGGTCCGCCACGCAATATGTAAGCACGTGCAGACGCCGCTAAAAAGTAGACAAACCTAACCCCATGAACCCGGGCACCTTTGTTAAATCACCAAACGTAGCATCACTCCGGATGATCTATAGCAGGGGTGATGGTTGTTCAATAAATTTTTTCCAGGGTGGCCTCCCAAAGTTTTACATAGGTCAAGTTTGCGTTATTATTTTAGTCAACCCGATGCAATTATTACACGTTTTTTTTTACATAAGCTCCACACAGGAGGCCCTGAGGAAAACGATTTCCCTCAGGGCCTATGTCATCTTTGGGAATGCTGTGTGGAGGTTTTTTTTTAAGGAAAGGAAGGAGAGGAGAGTTCTCGTAAAGAATAGGGTTTAAGGGGTGGTTAGGAATTTGGGGTTCAAAGTTAACCTAAACCCGTAATCAATATCATATTTGCATTTTATGTCTTCAAAAAATTATATTTTTGTACAAGTTTACAATTAAACACGATTGATATAATACGCACAATGAGTAAATTGAAGATAATAAATATTTATGCATAGTATCTATAGCTATACGATAACATGCTTTTATGTTATGTCTGCAGAAGGATTTTGCTACCCTTTTTAAGATATGAATTTTATAAAAAGAATCGTTAAAATATTCACGCCATAAATTTGTTAGGTGACGTTTTCATTGATAAGTGTTATTAACGTTTTCATTGATAGGTGTTTTTAACAAAAGAAAAACAAAATTTGTGGACGTGATGTGGATTAAATGAAGAGGTATTTTCAGAACTATAATTCTTTTATCAATAAATTGAAAAATGAAAATACAGTTTTTAGGCCAACGTTTTTTTAATGTCAAAATATTTTTGAAAAGAAATAAATAATAGATTTTAAATTCACGTTTTCAGTAAATTAAAATAATCTCTATTTTTTTTTTTTAACTTTTTTATATTTTCGTCAAATTTTTATATTTTAATTAAATATAGACAATATTAGCAAAACTCAATCAAAATCTGAAAACAGAAAAATTATAAAACGATACGATCACATTTAGGACTCAAACTCAGGGAGAGGGTCACATAAGCTCAGTAGGAGCTCTACCTACTGAGCTAATGTGACTCTATCCGATTCGATAATATTTAACAGTATCATACTTCGACTAAGAACTAGCGAAATTATCTTCATTTCCTTAACGCATATTTTTATTGGCTGCTATATTTATGTATGATTGCAAGATTCAAACCCTAACTAAATGCTATCTAGGCAGTGTCTTGGATAAATTGTATATATTTTTATTTTTAATGTGCGACATGCATTGACTTTTTGCAAGTCTAGAATAAATATTTATTTTTATTTCTAACTTAATGAGTAAAACATCAAATTGTCAAATTTTAATGGAATGGAGACAATATTAGCTAAACTCAATCTAAAATTGAAAAATCAGACTCCGTCCCGGCAAGGCGTTAAGTCCTGAGTTCGAGTTCTAATAAATAATAATAGAATTTTAATAGGTGAATAAAGATAATACCTGTTTTTTTAACTTAATTAGTTAGACCTCAGATTGTCATATTTTAATTAAATGAATATAATATTAGCGAAACTCAATCGAAAGTCCGAAAACAGAAAAATCAGACTCCGCCCTGGGTAGCTATTCTCCAAGCCCTCGTCGCTCGCAATCGCCGTCGAAAGTACGTACATTGGTCGACACGGTTATTCTTGAGCCTGGTCGACCGGAACATTCTTAGACGCCAAAC
The DNA here is from genome assembly GCA_936435175.1 of Glyphotaelius pellucidus. Classification (NCBI taxonomy): domain Eukaryota; kingdom Metazoa; phylum Arthropoda; class Insecta; order Trichoptera; family Limnephilidae; genus Glyphotaelius; species Glyphotaelius pellucidus. Next base: position 9,527,262 of record OW386550.1, read on the forward strand.
GCCAAAAGTCATTCGACACAACAACAGTGGGGTAGACCAGTCGTAGCTGGCGTCTGGCGAGTAACGACTGATCGTTGCTCGGGAATAGCTACCCTGGAAAGGACCTGCATTCGAGTCCTAGATGTGACCTTATCTTTTTTATATTTTTCGTTTTTAAGATTTTCGAAAAAATTGTATTCATTTAATCAAAATAATGTCGTTGTTAGCCGAGTAAACGCTATTTGAATATAATGTAAAATATTATTCAAGCAACACATTGAAGAGCTTTCAAACTAATATTCTTTTTACAATATTATTTAAATCTGAGAACAGTTTTCACCTTTTTAGTTCAGAAATAGAAAAAACCGTCCGATGTATGTAATAAAAGAAACAGCACAAGATAAAATGCGAATCTTAGGATGAATAAATTATTTTTATCAAAGGCGAATCATACGGAGAAGATTTACGACTTCAAGACCATTTTGTAAAAGCATCCACGGAGAAAAATATATGTTTGATTTAATTCCACCATTGGTTGCAGTTCAATCTTATATAACAAATTTTATTTTATATTTTTGCTTATTTCAAACTCCCTTCGATTCGGATACGCGTTAAAAAATAATGATAAATTAAAATAAAGTACTAGTAACTGACAAGGGTGTGTATTTGGTAAGCAAAAGTCCCCGCTTTCCGGATTTTTTTTAGTTACTGAAAAAAACCGTTAATTAAGTGCGAAAATTACTTAAAACTTGTTTTGTTCTATTATTTAGCATCATACGTATGAAAAAAAATTACAGTTTGTCTTTATATGCAACATAGGCATTCGTTGTTATTATTAAATATTTTCACAATTTTTGGAAAGTTATTATCTTTTTTTTCATTAGTGCTCTCCCTCTAACCTTCGTATTTAAATATCTCCCTTTCAAACCATCTTCTTCTTGAGTCTTATGGTGTATTTGCATATAAAAAACATCATGTTTATTGAGGCCGAATTAAGTCAAGGTTTTGTTTAAAAACTGTTAAAATAAACCACGTGAAAATAATAATATTTTTTACTCTTACCAAATATAAACAGCCCCATGAATTCAATTCACGGTTCTTTTATATTAACTGCTTGGTTTTATTTGTTTTGTTTTATCTTTTGTGTTTCTGTAATATGCATATCCATCATTAATTTTGCATATCCATCTCCGATTTCTTTGCGCCTCTCCCAATGACATGTGCTGGCTTGGGGCTTAATCAAGTGACCTTAACTGTCCTTCGTCCTGCTTCTGACTACTCAACGCTGAATTTTCTTTTAGTCTTCGGGTATTTTACCCCAAATATGAAGTTATCGTTCTTTGAGGCTTCATCGAGTGGTTAGCTAAGGGACACGGAAGCTAAGTGTGGTTTATGGTCAGACCTAATGCCATTCACATTTTTTGTTGGTACTTGCCAACTGATTTCAGATTTATTGAATTTTTTTATGTTCTCTATTTTAAACAGGTGCTTGCAGGTTTTTTATACGATGCAACGCCACCTCATGGAGCCTCATAAATGAGTTTTTCTTTTGCTTTGCTTAATTCGTATATGTATTACTAGCCTATTTTTTGCATTTTGTTTTTCCTGTTAAGCACTTGCATACTGCTTACTAACAACGTGTGCAAGGACTCTGGAGGTCTAGAATCGTTCAAAATAAATAAAAGTAGCTTTTTTTAACAAAAAAATTAGCATCCTGCGAGAGCCTTGAAGGAGTTATATATACTTGAGATCTGTTACTTATACCAGGGCGGGTAAGTGGTGGATAACCTTTAAAGCCCCATGAATCTTACATAAAGTCGGAAGATAAATAAACACCTAATAATGAAATTGATCATTTTGTTTGAATTTCTACTTTCGATTTTTTACAACATGGCATCCGATAGAAAAATGAGAAAATGAACATAAAACACAAATTTGTCGATTGTAATTCGTGCGCTCTGATGTCCGAAAATTTTGTACCAATCTTAAGTATTAGGTGCTGAACGAGATACAAAAGTTTAAATACTTCAAAAAAATCATTTAAGGTGATCCCATAGTCCTTGAAAAATTCGAAATCGTCTGTTTTGCGAGGGATTATAAAATACTTGAGAAAACTTGACAACCAATAATAGACGAGAGGCGTCAGGCTCATAAATCCCGAGTTCCGCCCTCAAATACACTGTGGTAAAAATTGTGAAAAATATGAACATAATAATTATATTAAATACTTATTTATGATTATCAAAATACATGGTAAAATTAACATATTATGGGCCTAATTTGTAGAACAAGTAACTTTCATTTATCAAATTTTACAGGAGGCAGTAAAGACTGTTTTTTAAACTCATGAACCAAGATGAACCGCTCTCCTTCGCACGGAATAGACTAGGTTTATAAAACATTTGAACGTACTTAAGATTTGTATAGTTTATTAATAAAAAATGTTTAATAATTTTGAATTTTAAAATTATTTTTTATAATATAACTTTATAGGTAGTTATTAATATGCAATTTACAGTTATTTTATCATACGATTTATTTAACTCTTCTATACACTCTTGCAGTTCACATTTCTTTAGAATTCTATTGAAAAGTTTTTATTTTCAAGCAACCAGTTGGGCAGCGTTGTGGGGCGGCTTAAAGAGGATCTGTAAGAAGGGATGTATTAACGCGAATTTTGAAGATGACGGAATATATGAAGGAATCATTTGCTCTGTGTGGAGGAGGGTACATTAATGCAAACATTTAGTTTACAGTTAAGTAATTGACTGAGAGTGGTGAACTCCAAATTTTAAGTGGATAAAAAAAAAATCTTCATTCTTGGGAATCTGTTTTATACAATACCGACTAAACTTTAATTAACAGTTAACAAAATTATGGCGTTGTTTCTATCAAGAAAATTTATCTTATTTTCTAGTGCCTTTTTTATTTTTTTTTTATGTGAATACCACACAAGAATCTCAACTACTGCTAATTTGGAGTCAGTGAGACTATGGCATCCCCAATTGGGGTATGTTGTGAGGCTGAAGGTAGAGAGGAAGCGAAAGAGATGGGGAAGAGGAATGTGGGGAAGTACCCGACTATTCAGATCTGGTCACTAAGCAACGTTTAAATTTCGAATTTTGGTCTTACACCAGGGCGATACTGAGAGTATCTTCCATTCCGGAACATGCCACAAATATACCATAATAAATTATATTTAATTATTTGAACCCGCGACCATCGGATCGACTTTCCCCTCAAACACGGAGGCCGTCAAATGCATTTGACCAGGAGGCCTACAATTATATTTGAACTGCTAATAAATTAGATTGTTTAAAATTCTTTTGGACAATTTGCATTTATTTAAAAATAAAAATATTGGAAATAACAATTTTCAACAAAAATATTCACCAACAGCTTGGCGGTTAACAACTGAAAGGGAAAGCTTCGGACTGTAATTTAGGTATTAATAAACAAAAAAAATATATTTAATCATTCCCCAAAAGTAAGAACTTGGCAATAAAAGTTAATTAATTAAAGCTAATACGTTTCTCTTCTACGGAGATTTCATGTGCATAGTTAGATTTATGCCAGTGTTAACAACGTAAAAATAATTAAGTTCGTTAATGTTACGGCGGAATTTAAAAAATCGTGTTTTTTTAAATAAAAATAATATAACTTTTTCAAAATGTGAATCGAGTACTTCAAGGAAGTCGCTTTATACGGAAAATGAAACGAATTTATAAATATTAAATTGTTAACGATATATTGAAATTTGCTCACTGTGCGGTACTGTTGTCACTGTTTAATACTCAAAAGCGCGCCAGATTTAAAATTGTAAATGTCAAATCATTGGCAAAGTTATTGCCTACTTCAAACGACATTTGGCAACAGAATTATATATTTTTTTTCAAATACGAGTATTATTATATAAATAAAGTAAATTATAAAGTGGTTAACCGGTATATTCAAACATCTACGTATATAACTAGGAAATTTTAAAATCGATAGTACGTAAACTCGAATAACATTTTACGGCGCAGAGAGTCACTGACGTCAAGGACGTCCGTCCACCACAACTGTTGGGTGGAGAATGCGACAAAAAGGCGGTGACGATTGTGTGGTTCTTACGTCCATGGCATAAGGTTCACTTTGAAATAACATTTTCGTCGAATGCCGGCGGTCTTGATTGATGTCAAAAATAACAACGCGAAAATGCACATTTTATTTTATTTCGGGAAGTTCATGCATAAATATCGACTTTTTTCGCGATTATCATAAAAGAAACTAAATTTGCCACATTATGCAATAAAATTAAATATGAAGAGGGGTTTACAAGTAGGAGAGTTTGCACTTGAAAGTGTTTTTTTATAGACCTTATACTTTATTTTTTTCTAGGCTTATTAAAAGACTTATAAAAAAAATGACCGATATTTTTAAGGGCAAAGATATGTTCTACACGCAGTATTTAATTGAAGCATCTAAAATACTTTTAAGCGATTAAATTTTCAAAACAAAAATACACGATTTTGTATGATTTTGCATTATGTCGCAAGGCATCATCTTAAATACTTTCTTTCCTACAAAAACTATAGTAATTGCATTTTGCCGTAGTTGATTCGGCGCATGTTTGTAATCTTGGGTTAAGAGGGGAATCTTCAGGCACTGGGAAAATGCAAAGCTGTAATGGAGGTAGAATGGCTTTTCCTAAAGCGAGTAAGTGGCCATTTAAAATGCAAAGAGCGGTGAAAACTCTGGCTATTTGTTAGTTTATTCAACTGCAGTGGATGCAGCGGAAATATTAAAGAAAACATTTATTTGGTTGTGCTTTTCAGTTCTAAAAATTATACTGGTTAGATGATTTCCAAACATTAGATGTTCGAATTTGCATATTTTGAATGGAAGTTCCATAAGAATAATAATGTCTATGACTGGACTTGTACAAAAAAAGTTACTTCTGTGGTAGCAATGTCTTGCTGCGCATTTTATTTCCAACAACATGAAGGCTAAAAACCTAAATGAAAGTAAAATTAACATTAAGATAACCAAACACCAAGCAGGGTAGCAAAGGCCTTTAATCTTTTCATCCCTTCGCTTTTTCTAACTTTCCAGGTTAAGCTTTTTCAAGTGTGATAGATACACTCAGTAACGCACTGCTGAGAAAGAGATAAAAAGACGACAAAAGCCAATCGAATTGCCTTAAATGCCTTTAGCGGTGTTAAGTGGTCAGATCAAAATTATAATTACGCACTTTTATGTTGCCCCATTAGCACCAGACAGATGGGATTCTTGACCAGAATTCACGTTAAAAAGAGGGGACTTCATATTGTTATACAATAGGGCTGTAGGGCTTTTTTCGGAAAATGAAAAGACCACACTGGCACTGGCGTTCATATATTAGAAATTGAATTATTATGGCGTTCATATATTAGAAGGTTCATCCAAAGTGAATGATGATCTAAATATTTCCTTCTAGATTTTCTGTTTTTCTTGCTGTATTCGCACATACGCACAACATTATATATCAGTATAGGTATTGAAGTTTTAAAGCTCCTAAAAGAATATATGTTATTCTTAAAGATAATGTCTATACATTCCCCCTGCCGAAAAGCAAATTATATGAAATTCCCGCGATATAAAAAAAAATCGCCAAGTATGCTCCGAAAATTATTATGAAAAAAATCACTTTGATTCTTTAAATGCTGTTTTAGACAACCCCGCGAGAGTTTTGTTCTATTTATAATGAGTCGTTTTTTATTAAACATTTTCACAATTGTCGCTTAAATATGATCGCTTTTAACATTCGCGCGCTCTCTCTAACATTTGTATTTACATTTATCTCCATCTTCTTTTTTTTGGAGCGGATATACCGCGCCTAACTGCAGAACTAACTTAATAATGCAACTGTTAAATATATTGGTGTACAAGTGTTTTTGGGGAGTGAAAAAAGAGATTAATGTTCCTGTAAAGACGTAGTCGGTTAATTAGTTAATTTGTAGTCGTTTATTTAATATAATACTGGTACTTTACAACTTGATATTTTCCACGCGTCCTTCAAAAAGTTTAAGCACGAAAGATCCTTTAACTTAAATTAATTTAATTAACTTAAGTTGAAGGATATTTTTTTTAATTTAATGAAGGATATTTCGCTTATTGAGTTATTATTATTTTTTCTTTTACTGTTTATTATGAAGTTCTATTATGTTCGTATTTTCGAAGTGCAAATTACCTGTGTATGCAAAGACTTCAAATTATAACTTATCGTCGAATAGAAATATATATAGAAAGGGGATGTCACATCACTATGTTGTATCGCACATCACTAGTGAGCTACCTTAATATAATTGTCGTCTATGAGTCAGTCTCAAAGTAATGTCAATGGAGTTAACCCAGTCAATAAAGTCTATCTTGTAAAGTCATTAAGTGTTTATATATTAACATCCCAGTCCAACAAACAACGAAATATGGTTCAGACCATTTTAGTTTTTGTTCGAACTCCACTTTAAAATTAAAAATAGAGTATAAAAAAGTAAAGTTAATCACTTAACTAAGAATTATTTAAATTAAGGAGACCTTTATCTTTACGAAAATAGCTTTACCTTAAACACCTTTCATAATGTTTCATTGAAATAATGAAAGAAAACCTTCTCTTCCTGTAAAATTTTCTAATGGTCTATTGAACATACAAGAACTGAGACGACGTTATGGTGATCATACAATCTGTGTACGTTTTGGAACATTTTATGTGAAATGTGAATTCTTATGTGGACACCATCAACCCAGCCTGCTACATTAACATTACAGTGAATTTTACGCCTTTCCTAATTTTTCCACTTAGAAAGTTCCTAACAGATATATATATATATATATATATAGAAGATTGATAGAAGATAGACAGAAGATAATAATGATAATAAATAATATGTGGATGATTTTGTGGAAAAATCACCTTAAGGGCGGATAGATACAAAGGAAAGATATATAGATAATCTTGATACTAGATAGATAGAAGATGCATATCAGATATATAGAGAAGGTTGATAGAAGATAGAAAGAAGACAGATATACGATACTTAAAATATAGACTGATAATAAATCGTAGATGGATGCACAAATAAGTACAAAATTAGAAAGTATCGTCGCTTTAAACCAAGCGGATTAAGTCAGGTGTGAATACGTCATTTTACAGTTACTTTTAAGAGAAGAAAGTAATAAAACAAAAGCATATATTTTTTAAACAGGGAATCCTTTTGAAAAATTCCATGTAAAATTTAAAAAAACCGTTCAGTTTTTATTTGGCCGCAGTGTATTACATCCCCAGTGACCATCGGGTGGGAAACTCCGTACTTTTGCATCACAAGGCTATTCTCGGCTACACTCGACATAGGAATATTGATTCGCCAATATGGGTGGCTTTATGCAAAATCATATCAATACCCAACGAGGAATGAATTTTACTTTTATTCCCCGTGATAAAAACGTGGAAATGTGTTATGGGGTTAAGCAGAAAAAGGGTCACGTTCAACAGAAGGTTGCGGAGGGCTTTTTCATGGCAGACCTTTATTAGAAAGGAACGGTAGAATCGATCGCACTACGGAATAATAATTTTATACATTTTCACATCGGTTTGATGCCAAGAAATATGGGAAAGAGATTGCATTCCATCCTTACTATGTCTTGCAGTATTGTAGGTATGAGAAATATGTAAGTAGTTAAGTTAATATTTTCTGTTTTGCACAGTCACAATCAAGTGGGCAGTAAAGTTATACGTTTCGTAACCAGAGTTTTTTTTTAAGTTTGCTCCATACAGGAGGTCCTGAGAAAAAAAGCATGACTCATTGTCACGTTCCGCCTGAGCCGAGCGTGCAAGCGAGAGCGCGGAATAAGCGTTCGGCCTAAGCGTTGGGCTTGTGACGCATCTATCTCTCTTCCACTATTTCGTTATTATATGACGTTATCACGTAAAATGATCGTCCGTAAACCGACTTTACAGACAACCATTTTTTTAGGGAAAGGAAGGAGAGGAAGTTCTGGGAAGAAAAAGGGTTTGAGGGGTGGGTAGGAACCTAGGGTTAAATGTGTCTAGGAGTGGCGGACGTGTGAATCCATCCATCCCACTGCGCTGCATGGCGATGGGTCGAGAGATTCTGACTGGAGAGATCAACCAGTCTCTATCGATCCGGACCGCCACGCAGCAGGTGGGCAGACGCATCGGCCGCCAAGACCTAGAAAAACCTCACCCCATGAACTCGGGCACCCCTGCTACGTCACCAAACCATAGCAAACCACTTGGGGTGACATACCCGTGTCCCAAAATACAAAATTATTCTGTACATCCATCTTCAATCTATCATCTTGTTCTATGTATATCAATCTATTCTATGTATCTTCTTTCTGTCGTCTATCTGTCTTCGATATATATCTCCTTTATATCTTCTACCTACCCATAAATCAATGCAACAAGTGAAGTTCCACAAGGTTCAGACCTTGGCCCAATCTTATTTATCTTGTTTATAAATGATCTTACAAAAATATTTCATGATGATATATCTTACTTTTTGCTGATGACCTCAAAATTTTTAAAATTATTGAAAATATTTATCATTGCAACATTCTTCAAGATAATATCAACAAATTGTTAATTTGGTATAAGGAAAATAGTCTTTATTTAAATATAATGAAAACAAATAACTTTGTGTACACCACTACTTAATTAACAATATCAACATGTTTCGAAAACTATGTTTTCTTCGTAAGGATAATAAGTTAATAAAAAATAACAAAAGACAAACAAGTATAGACTAATTAGAACAAATACAGAATATTAGAAAGGAGAGGTGATTAATTACTTAAAATATCATAAAAAACAATTATATAAAATAAAATATAAAAATTATTTTAGAAAGGGTAAAAAATTACATTAACATAATAAAAAATCTTTTAAAAACAAAACAAGAAGTCTAAATAACAAAATTAATTGTTATAAATATAAGTATTAATACGAAAATGAATTAAAAAAATGGCTATTTTTAAAAAACGTTTGGTTATTTATAATATTTAATTTACTATTAACACTTTTCCTAATTTCTAAAATTCCTAAATTATCTAATTGTTTACCCGTTGTGTTAGTGTTTTATTTAAATATCTTAAAATGTCAAATAGTGAGATTTTCTCGAATAAAAAATCCAGTGATCTTTAATTACAACATTGATAACAATGCTCTTGAGACATTAATGCAAATTAAAGACTTGGGCATCACTTTTCAATCAAATCTTTCATTCGTTAACAAGATAACAGAAATCTGTTATAAGGGATTAAAAATGTTGGGGTTTATAACTAGGCTAACTAGAAATTTTAACAATATAAAGTGTATTAAACTGTTATATTTTGCTTATGTTAGAAGCCAACTTGAGTACAATTCTCCTGTCTGGAATCCTCATTATAATATGCATGTACAAGCTGTTGAAAGAATACAAAACAAATTCTTACGTTTTATAAATTTTAAAATGGGTGGGTATTCCAGCAATTATGTTAAACTACAACACTATTTTAAACGATACGAATATGCTAAAATTGTCAGACAGAAGAATTTTCACTGACTTTTTTTATATAAAATTCTTAATGATTTAGTTGATAGTCCGGAATTGCTTGAATTGATAATCTGAATTCCACTTCGTAATACTAGAAGTCAGGATTTATTTCAGTGCAGAAATTCTGGGACTAACTACCATATGTATTCCTCTTTGCCCAGAATACTAATGGAGGGAAACAATTATACCAAGTCAGTGGACAACTTCAATTTATCTTTGAATAAATATAAAATGTTGTTATTGAGGCAGTTCAGTTATGTAAAATAAATATGTATTTTTCTAACCATGCAATATTTGTAAAAGCCCCGAAAAAAGGCGTTTATTAATAAATAAATCTATCTTCCATACATCTCGTTTCTATAATATTTTTTTTTTTTTTTAAAGAAAGACAAACATTCCCGGGCTACGAGTAACCCAACAATGTTTGAAAATCTCCTACTACCATCACAGAAAGCCGAAAATGTTGCTTGTGTTGTGATGGAGGAATTAGCCAGCCGAGGAATCGAACACGGGACGCCCGGGTGGAACCCAAACGCGATGCCCACTCAACCACTGACCAGACGAATATAGATAGATAATATAAATATCCCCTTGTGGGTTTGTTCTTCTTTACGAAATTTTGCACATTTTGCGTTCAAAATAAGAGGAGAACTACTATGGTTCTTGGGGCGGCGGTACCCATTACCGCCTTCCAAATATCAAATATCTGAATGGAACTACCGATACCGATTCATTGCTTAAACCCATACTGATTCATATATCTCATTGCTTGCTTAGAGGACGTTTAAAATTTGTTCATCGGCTACCAGTCTAAATTCCAGAGAAAACGATAAATGTTGATACAGGCTTTCAAAAATTCCGAAATCTCCACGCTTTATTACGCCGAATGTCTTCGATAATTTAGTGTACAATGATACAGTCCCGGGGCCCATAAAATCTACAGGTTGCCATGAGCGTTTTCCAATTTATCGGAAAACTATATAAAACTACCGCGTGTTTTAATGTCGCTTATCAGTCGGCGGACAGTTTCGTGCGAATCTTTTATATTAAACAATCAATAAATAAAACTTATCATGCCTGAAGTGTGCTTTTATTGGGTCATAAAAGTCATTTTACGAGTCTGTTGGTGGGAAATACTAATATATGAGACAGCGAAAGGCGGGGAGAGTGCACCTTTTAGCGCGTTTTGCATTAAGTTATGAATTAATATCTATGTTATCTGAAGTGCAGTACACATTTCGCGGTAGTTGAATTTTCTGGAATATGTAATAGGAAATGGGTAATGAAATTCTAATACTTGAGTAGAAATAGGATTCCAAGTCATGAATACAGGCATTTTGTAATGTATTTTTACCCATCCAACCGTATCTACTGAAAACATGCCAAGATAACACTGTTCTTTATTTTAAATACAAAATTTGCAGAATACACTTATGTGCATTTTTAAATTCTTTCTTGTTATGTTGAAGAAATAAATGCTTTCGGAAAGAAACGTTTTTTTCTTAAATATATTTTTAAAATGTTTCTTAACAGACAGCATTATTTAGGTTTTATCATTTATTTTTCTGATTTCTTCCGGTAGACACTAGCAATATTTAGGTTTTATCATTAATTTTTCTGATTTCTACCGGTAGAGATTGAAAAAAGTTCTTCCCAGGTAAGTTTAATGATGTTGAGCAAAAGTTTGTAAATCAACGTAATTAAGTTTTCAAATTGTATATAGTTTTTGGGCATAGAAAAACATATTTAAGTCGAGTTTGGTTTTCAGTTAAAAATTGATATTGATCTTTTTCTTTTATAATTTGAATGAAAGAATTTTTAATATATAAATCTTTAAATGTAAGTACTTGAAATTCTTCAAACAGGCGTTCTGTTGGGTAGTCAAAGGATTTTTTTTAATATAATTTTAATAATTGTTATGTGTACAATTTCTATTGGAAGAAGGTTACATTTACACGCGTATCCCCAACTTATAATAGCGTATTGTAGAGTAGATTGAACATAGGCATAGATTAAATATAAATTATTTATTGACAGAAAATTTCTAATTCTTAAAATTATATAAATTATTACTAGTTCCACACAGGAGCAGGAAAATAATTCCCCTCAGGACCAGTGTCATCTTTGGGGATGCTATGTGGAAGGCTTTTTAGGAAAAGAAGGCGAGGAAGTTCTGGGAACGTAAAGGGTTTTAGGGGTGGGTAGGAATCTGAGGGTCCAGGAGTAACGGACTTCATCCCTTCTTCCGCGAAAGGCGATGTTCCGAGAGAGCAAAGTCAAAGGGACTCACTCAACCATTTTCTCCCGATCCGGCCTGCCATGCTGCTGGTGGGCAGACGCATCCGCTGCCAGGACTCAGACAAACCTCACCCTATGAACCTAGTATATATGGTTTATGTTATGGACAAATTATAATCATCAAATATTTTACTGTGTTCTTTATTTAATATTCACTTCACCAGGTGACTCACAAAATTCTTATTTTATAAGATGGCTGATAAGCATCACATCTTGTTGTTCATTTAATCATGACTTTTTTAAGTGATCACTAAACCTGTATAAAAATAAAGAATTAAAGGGGTGAATTCTTTGATAGGCGGAACATCATACAGATAATATTTGGAAGAGTTAAATTTGCTTTCAGTGTCTTTATCCGGTTCATAAAAACATTCTAAAATAAAATAACAGTCATTTTAAATTATTATTTTAGAGGTACGAAATTGCAAGTACATCAAACTAAGAAAAAGTCAGCTGTGACTTTTCTTCCCAGTCAATTCAGTTGACTATTTGTATTACAACAGCACTGTTTTTGTTCTGGTTTTGTCCATGGAAAAGGTTATATACTTTTACATTTTTTAAAAAGTTCCTCACAAAAACAGAATAGTTCTTACCACAGTTTTTAGATTTATAAATCGAACAAATCAACGGAAATTTGCCGTTTACATATTATCGACTGATATATTTTCCTAGGACGTTATTTCATACTGACACACCGACAATTTTACGCAAACTTATAAGGGAAGTTTTTTTATTTATTTATTTTTTATTAATAATTTCCTTAATATTTTGTTTACAATATTTTTACATTTTTGAATTAAGTCCCGTTAAACTGATTAATATCAGTTTGTCAGCGGGTTCTTTTAACATTTTTTTAATGATACACATTATAACATTAAATATTTTCATAAGAAACACGTATATTTTTGGCGAAATCATTGTTAATAAAATTTATAAAAAATAAAATCAGAGAAAATGAAAGAAAAAAAAATAATAAAGGAAAATCATTAAAACGAAAAGCGGAAAAACAGAAATTAGTACAAAAAAGTTCTTTCACTTTACAATTTTTTTAGCTTACCTACATTTCCTTCTAAAACTCAATTCACAGCTTTTTATTAAGTTGTCCAATAGTCTTACTGATACTATGGCTGACTATTTATTGATCATTTATTAGTAGTTAATCTATTTGACTTTGCACGATCCATTGAAAATTTTTAATGTAAAAATTAAATGTTTAAAAATCAGAATATATTAACGACTTGTACATATTGTATAATTTATACTTGTCACTTCTGGAGAAGGTTCTAAAATTCACTTATTTTCTTCTAATATTTGATACACCGTCTTCTGATGGGCAAATAAAAACTTGTGTTATTTGATCTGGTTAGAGTCGTCAACTGACCGGAACTAGTCGAATTATGGCAACCCCTTGGAATGCTGACAGGGAAAGAGGTGAAGAAGAAGTATCTGGCTATTCAGATATAGTCACTCACCGCAGCTAAAGCCATTTCCATCAACTTTTTCATTTTGAATATTTGTTATAATATTATTCAAGGTTTCCTACAGGTCCTTGACAGTATTTATTTAGGTATCTGGGAATTACAAGTCCATCGTTTGAGTTAGTCTTGTATTATGATTATGAACCACTAGTTTATTATATTCATATTCTCACAATTTTATTCAAGCCACAATATAGCACGAACAGATAATACATTCACAGAGTTGTATATTAACGATTTTGGTACATCATGTCTGTGTTCGTATTCAGTTTTTTTTTTTTTTTTTAATAACTTTACCAAAGAATATTGAAAGCAGTGAGAAGTAAGACAATCCGATAATCTTAGTTGAGAAGTAAGATCATCGGCTTGCTAAAAAACCTAAGAGTACATAATTAGTTTTTTTTTCTACATAAATGATTTCTAACAATACCTAAGTATAAATTTATTGATCCTCTACAAAAAGTCCAAAAAACGATAATACGTGCCACGTAACGATAATACAAGCCACCGACGAGATATTCCTCCACTCGACTCTTCACTGAATATAATGTCTTAAGCATATGGCAACTCCATCTAAAATTTACTCTAACTCATGGTCAAATATGAGAAAATCTTACATCACAGTTACACCACCAGAACAATAACCAACCGATACTACAATGTACCTACACTTCTTACCATTTCAGCTCAAAGACATTTCATGTACCTAGCTCCTAAAATATTTAACCTTCTCCCTGAGATCTTAAAAACCAAAACCCAACCCCATACCTTTAAAAAACAATTAAAATAATGGATCCTTACACTTAGAAACTATGCTTTGTAAAAATTGCTACTTAAATTGAATTGAATTGTATAATTACAATTTGTTACTTAAATTTGTTACTTGTATAGCATAACTATAATTTTGAATAACTATTATTATCAAATTGAATTGCATAATTTAATAACTGTACCCAATCTGTAAATTTCAACCGCCATAACACAACATGGCGGATGAATTAATCCAAAAAAATTTCAATGTATAAAGTTCTTAAAATAAATAAAGGGTTATTTTTTATTATTCTGATTGTAAGATAACTAAATATTCCCAAGGTTTAAAAAAATGCTTCAAAATTGGAATTATGGGAAGTACTCATCTCTGTTTTCCACTGAATAAAGGAAAATAACATTTTTATACCATAATTTTATGTAAAATTTAAACGAAGTGCTCGGCGCTGGAAATATTAAAAAAAGTAATATCCTGATTATAAACGATCCATTAAATTTAAAAGATTAATCTTGGTAGTTATGCTGCCTATGATCTTTATCTTTTTTGCCATTACCCTAATATAAAGTCATAATCATTTATTGAAATTGGTTTGTTTGGCAGAAATATTACAAACTAGACTCTCCTCTCGCTCTATGGGAAATAACTTTCGGAGTTACTACCGTAGTTGACCGGATAAGGAATATAAATGATCATTTGTGCCGGAGGAATGATGGTAAAACTCTACAATTTTGATAAAATGTTGTTTTTGCGATATTAAAAAGTCTTTATCTTCCACCTTTTTTCTAGTTTTTTTGGTTATTTATTCAACAAATTTAATTGATGCGAGAAAAATATCACGTCCTTAAATTTCTTATTTTTATAATGTTTCCTTTAGTATTTAAAACACAAACACAAAATTTATAAAAACATCGCAAGTACACGAACATTATACTAGACAACACAATAAATTGTACACAAATACAGTCAAGACTGAAAGTGGCAGGAGAAGTATTGGCCACGAGGGAGTTCACATATATAATCTCCTTCCAGATAACCTAAAAACGGAAAAGAATATAAACACCTTTAAAAAAAACTATTTAAACTTAAGATGTTGGAACAAAATTAAAAACTTCTATACTATATATGCTCTGTATTTAAGTTAAGAAAGCGGAATATTATATTTCTTTTAACTTAATAATAAAAAAAAAAATAAACGAATATGTCAAAACTCAACGACTGATGATAGAAAATTGTTGCCTTAACTTACATTTCAGACCAGCCAACTTTCACGATGCCAGAATTCACCTATCGAAAGTTTTAATGGAATTAAAAAAAATTTCATTTGTAGGCTTAATTTGCAAGGCAACGAAGAAAATATTTTTTATGATTAAACTAATACTTCATATCATATTTTACGACAAAAAAAACGTTGTGAGTTCAAAGCAGATTAACTTATTCTAGATTGAAAATCATTTAATGACACCGGAGATCTCTGAAACAAATAACAAGGTTTTCTACATTAGAGATTGAAAATAAGGTACCTACTTTGGGTAAAAAAGAATGGCTTAAAACTTGTTTGATTTGGAAAACGTTAATGTATTTTTAAAGCAATTTATGCTGTTAATGTTTTTGTTTTACGTTCGCCTTTAGGATTTCTTAAAGACCTGCGTCATTTCCGAGGATGCTAAACGGGGGAAGTCGAACACGCACGTCAGTAAACTAATGATTTTTTTTTTTTATCTTTCAATGGTACCTGTAAAAGAGCACAAAGGTTGTACAAAGTTTTCAGCTATTAGAGAAAGCGGCACTTTTTTTCGCACCGAATCAATTCATTGTTCAAGTTTTCCACGCAAATTTCCCCCAAGGGTGTTGTGAATGAATATAAAACAATTGAATTATATTAAAAATGAAATAAAAATCGTTATTAGAAACTGTACGCATGTTGAAAAGTGTATTTGAGAGGTTAGTAGAGAACTGTTTGCAGTATTCAGGAATAAATGTCAATTATTTGGACCCTCTCTGAACAAAATAATATCCTATAAATTGAAAGAGTACAAAAAAGCTTTGTGCTTTATCTTTATATGAGGAAATATACATACTATCCCTCCCTGTATCAATCTTTGTTTTTAACAGATGGGCTTGATTTCAACTCTGTAAATTTTTTTAGGTGGACCTCTGGAACTAAACTTAATTTACCTATGTTGAAAGAGGTTCAATTACATATGCCTAGCAAGAATACTCGTAAATACCATGCACGGAGTATACGAAAGTGCAAGGGAGATCCCAATCACTTTTTTGTACTCCGAAAACGAGGACTTTTGCTTATCAATCAACAGAGCGACTCAACTGCTTAACAATTCTGCATTGACCATCGTTATTTTCACCTTTACTTACAGATAGTTTACCAACTATCTCTTGACGTATGTCACAAAATAAATACTTAAACTGCCCCCATGACTTTGTGTACATATTGTTGCGTGCAGATATTAAGGTAATACACAAAAATGACTCACGCTGGGCCGCCGGCTCAGGGCCGCAGTCTCGGGCGTGGTTGTGGAGAGCCCAATGACGACTAGCCCATTCGGTAATTGAACTGAAACTCCTCGAGGGTCAGGATCCTGCCGCAGCTGTGTTTATCGGGGGTCCCTTAAGACGCCCCATAGGTTATTTCGGGAAGCCGTTTCGGGCATTGAAAAGACAGAGGGTTCGAGACACAGGATTTATTAGATAAAAAGGCAAAACATAATGGGAACACACACACACAAGAAGGATTAGTCAATAACATGGGCCCTAATATTAAGTAACACTCTCTCTACTTCAGGGTACTGGCCCCAGTCTCACGGCGCGTAATTACATTAATACGGCACAAGTTAAGGGGAGTGGCAATTAGTCAGCTTACTGTGGAAACGGTGAGCGGCGGTGTCAGCTGGACGCGACACCAAACGGCCAGGCGAGCACGGGGTCACAACACATTGCGGCACAAAATGGTGGCCGAAAGGCCGCCGTGTAGGAACAGTGTGACTTGGTAACATGGCTTACGGATCCAAAGGCGGGGCGAGACTGGCTGGCGTTCGGTGTTCGGCGTCTGCTTCTCGCGCATTTTAGGTGGCTTAAAACGGAGACCGGCGCATAGCGATCTGCGCGTAGGATTCGCGCTCTTTATCAATCTTATTTGAATTTGACACCAACAATATATATACCTCGAATTAATTCATTCTCCATAATATATTGGTGTATGCCCGTTTTAGAACATGAAGAAATAAATAAGAACTCTTTTCAATACGCGCATCTTGTATACGTGGAGTAATTTTAATTAAATGAAAGCAAATCACTTTGTATACACCACTAATTTAATCGAAATAATAAAAATGTTTGGAACCAATGGTTTCTTCGTCAGGATAAAATGAAAATTATTAAATTATTATTATTTTTATCGTTAAGAAGAAACTATAGGTTTCAAAATACGTTTACAATTTTGGTTAAATAAGTGGTGAATACAAAGTAATTTGTTTTCATTTGTATAATAATAATTCTTTAAGAATAATTCTTTTAGAGCTTAAGGAAAATGGTTATGAAAGTTATTATTAAAAATTATTTTTATTTATATTTCTTTCTTATTTAATGTAATTAAAAATTAATTACATTGAAAAATGACAAACTTCGTTGATTATTTATTAAAAATTGAATTTACTACATTAATAAGTACATTCCTTTTGATTTAACCCAAACAAACCACTTGAGTTTAATTCAATTTCCTTTTCTTTTGATTTAGACGAATATAACTTTCGTAGCAACAGTTATTCAATTAAGGAAATTCAATGAAGACAGAAGATTAAAGTAAAGGTTCGACTTAAATTTCTTAGAAATGAAAAATGATTTAATTATGGTACAAGCTTGGATAATACATTATTATTTTATTTAAGAAGAAGATAACACTTATAATCTGAATGAAAATATGAAAGAAAACAAGACGCAGAAAAACAGAAAAAAAAAAAAAAACAATTGTCGCAACTGGGTCTCGAACCCAGACCTCTCGTCTAACCGGGACGTGCGCGTTTTCCAATTTCGCTATTGCCACCTTCTGTCAAACCGTCATATTTGTCAATCTCATTTTTCAAATATTTAGAATCATTAATATTATCTTCAACTAATTTAACTAAATTGGAAAACGCGCACGTCCCGGTTAGACGAGAGGTCTGGGTTCGAGTCCCAGTTGCGACCATTGTTTTTTTTTCTGTTTTTCTGTGTCTTGTTTTCTTTCATATTTTCATTTAGATTATAAGTGTTATCTTCTTCTTCAATGATATATTACGTTGATGGGAATAACCTTCAAAAGTTATAAAAAGAGAGTTTTTCTCATAAAAAATTGAACATTATTATTTACATAAAAAGGTTGTTTTTATTTAAATTCAAAGTTTTCAACAGCCCCTTTTATCCATTTAATTTAAATTAAATTAAATATTTTTATTAAGTTTTGCTGGTATTTTAGTTTCTAAATTGATTTATTATTATCGGTTAAATCAATTTGCTAAGAAAATAATTGTATCTTTAGATTTTTTTATTATGTGGAGTCTTTGGAAATCTGTTCTCCCCGCACTAAATGTTAATGTGCTATTTATTGTTTAATAAGTCAGGTACGCCTTTTACGATGTGCTTATTTGAATGTGTCATATTATTGAGGTTTTTTAAACATACTAAGAAGTGGGGAATAAATTATTTTTCTTACTTTATTCAATATCGAAATTCAGAATCCTATAAAAAAGTCATCTCAAAGTGGTTTACCCACAGTTTGAAAATGGCCTTATAAGCCGAAACGCCTGTCACAATAATTTAACCTAAAATACGTGCAGAGTTGAATAATAACATTATTAAAATTAATTTTAAATACATAATTTTTAATTAAATTGAGTTCTACAAATTAAACACAAAAATTTGATAATAAGAGTTTTCAACAGCTTTTTACGACCCCCATCACAATTTGCAAGAAATGTTGTGGATATAGCATCAATATTTTTTTTTCTGCTCTGAAGTAATCAGTATATTCTGCAATTTAGATAATAATTAATTTTGCTAGTAAAAAGAAAATTCAAAGGAATTAAGGAAACTAAGCAATTATTGTCCATGAAAGCAAAAAAGCGGTTAGATCCTCGAATCCAGAAATCGCGGGATCTAAACCAGGCGTTTAAAAGTTAGTGTATTTAACATTGTGTTTTTTAAACTTATTTGTGTGTTTTTTTTAATATTATAGATAAACAAAAAAGTATATGTGCACGTTAGTTTGTGTCGCTCTCCATAGAGAAAAAAAATTGGCTTATTTTTAAACACCTGGGGTCTCAAAAGTTGCGTACGATCTGTATTTATCCGAAAACGTAAAAATAAATGAAATTCATTTTCACTATTGGCTCGCTAAAATGACCGGAAGTTTTGAAAAAATAAATATTCGTAAAAAAATTAAACAAAGGGTCCATATTCTATAATTTGTAGCAAACTTCATTTTGATTCCACTAACTGCACTTCAAAGAACGCAAAAAAAAATTTTTTTAAACAAATGCTTGTTAAAAATATTGTCGCAGCCGAATACTACGACACGAGATTGCGGACTGTAAATCCCTTTTGTAAACGAAATAGACCATATATCGTGTTTTGAAGGCAGATCAAAGGAGAATCGGTTTGAAGGGAATCTCCTACCTTTAACGGCTTCTGAGGGCTGCTGCTCAATGTCGTTTCTGTTATCACATATATATTGCACAACAAGGTTTTATGCACGACACTATTATTTTATAAAAAAAGCGAAACTTTGCGATTATTTGCGACTACTTGCGATATTTTACGAGAACGAGTTGTGATCCATATCACTTCCGAAATGCAACTGATAACAAGTGGGTAATGTGCACTTGGGTGTCAATATTGTTCATCATGTAGGTAAGCACATCTTCTTTTCCTGGTGGAGACTTTGAGGAAAGGAAGAAGAGAATGGATTACATGATGGAAGGAATAGAGGAATATGGATTAAGTTTTGTTTTCAAAAACTGTTTCAGAACCAAACAAATATAAAAGGGGAAAATAACATATTTTTTTGATAAAATCAGTATTCTTGTAGACTTAAACCACCTATACGCAGTTTTTAATAACAAACGAACGTTAAAAGGTAAATTATTGTAAAAAAAAATTGTTACCATAATTATTCAAAAATGCATGTTTTAGGTTTTTTCTGATTTTCAATGCATTTTAGCCAATAACCATTTTTTTAAATAAATTTAAACGCAGTTTTCATTTTTTTTTAAATTCGCAACTATTGAGACCCCAGACGTTTCCGAATTCAAAAGTTGAAATA
Organism: Glyphotaelius pellucidus; assembly: GCA_936435175.1. NCBI lineage: Eukaryota > Metazoa > Arthropoda > Insecta > Trichoptera > Limnephilidae > Glyphotaelius > Glyphotaelius pellucidus. The sequence goes on from OW386550.1 coordinate 9,547,671, forward strand.
ATTGACACACCCTAATGCACGTTCAAGGGTGGTAGATATTCTCAGTATCGCCAAGGTGAAATACTACCATTTAGAAAATAAATTTAGCTTAAAATGAATGGAAAGTAAACCAGAAAAGTATTTCTAATTATGTCCTTCTCTTCCGCAATCCATTTGACCACACAATACAAACCACATGAGGATCATAGTACCACTGGCTTCTGACTATTGGGAAGAGTTGGGACTCACATAAAGTGTACCTACTATCTTACGCATCAAACAGCTTTACATTTTCAAATCGTTCTTTTCTTTTGACAACTCAATTAAAATAATTCGAGTGTAAAAAAATAAATTCAATGGAGTCACAAGAATGTAGAGAGGAATGTTTTAAAAACTGTTATATTCAGTTATAATTCTATTTTTTCCGCCACGATGCGACCCGAGAATTTTACCAATTAAATCCGACGAAGTGAAATATTTTGCTGTATTTCTGTGAAAGCTTTGTTGTATTTATGTGCTGGCAAAAATTGCCGCGCGTAGAAATGTGCGTAAAAAGTGGGCTCAGTGAATAAAGCTTTAGCACAATGGAAAAGGATGGGGAATAGATAGATCTATCATGGGGATGTTTTTCATTCACCAATCTAAAGAATGAAAGGTAATAGAATAAAAATATGACCGTTAAACGAATAATTTAGTACTCCTTATCAATACGTTAGCAATCAAATTAAGATTTGATTAGTATCGCCCTTCTTCTATCCGATTGATTGTTTGATTCGACAATTGTGGCCCCTATTCAGATCCGAAAAATTGCTTGAAATGGCTTTGGCCGGGTTTGTTGATCAGATTTGAATAGCCAGTTACTTTCTAACCTTCTACTCCCCATATCCTTCTCGTCTTTACTGCCTTTAGCTTTACAACATACCCCCAATATCGATGCACTTACTCCGGACAGTTGCTCGGAACTCATGTATGGTATTTATATAAAAAATCGTGCCTGTGAAGATATTTCACCAAAAATTGGGTTGTTATAAAAGGCTGAGTTTTATTTTCAATAATCATTTTAAAAATACGCTTATAAGTTATACGATACTTAAGGCTAATTTTTTAATTAGACCTATCAGTGGCTGAGTTGGTATTGCGTCTTGGCCCCACCCAGGCATTGTGAGTTAAGTTCTTGGCTAAGTTCTCAATTTGACACAAGCAACATTTATCCGCTTTTTGTGGTAGTAATAGGAAGAAGCTGTAAGCGGGAAGCAAAAAGCAGGAAATAGGTAGCTAGGAGCAGTGAAATAAGAAGCCATGAAGCCACGGAAAATGAAAAGGAAGAAGCAGAGGGAAGATGGAAGCGTGTAGTGGAAAGTATAAGATAACGCGAAGCTGGAAACGAGAAGCAAGAAGCAGTGAGAAGCTAGAAGCAGCGAAAAACAAAAACCAATAAAAAAAATTACCCGGAAAGCTCGAAGCGGGAAGCAAGAAGCTGGAAGTGAGAAGAAACGGGAAGCAAAAATAAGCAAGCGAGAAGTGAAAACCAAAGCTCAAACAATCCGGCCCATCCTACATTCCAATATTGGCTTATTAGGTTTTCCATGCATACCGGTTGATTCAACCGCCTTCTCATCCTCAGATTCCCATTCCCATCTTCCCATCACAGTGTTCCAAGTCTTACCAAATCAGTGTCTCCTCGTGTATCGACCTCACCGGGACAGGAGTGCTCCTGGCTGGAGCGGTACAATCGTATTGTTTCGTATACTGTGATAGTAGTAGGAGATTTTTAAATATTGTCAGGTTATTCTTTACCCGGGAATGTTTATCTTTCTTTAAAAAAATCCTGTGTTTAGTTTTCAATCGTCAGTCTATTGTTAATTGCTGTGCTGTGACCTTCCTCCCTTAGTTCTTAATTATGTCAACCATCAAAAGAAACTTGTGCAGGAACTTTCTTTTTTTTTTCAAGTTGTTGTGCAGTGATAACCGCTAGTGGTGTCCCTCAGGACCGTGAGATCGACTAAGGATTTATCATCACAGCCGAACAACGTTGGGTGAGTCAGATTCTGTCCAATTGCACATTTACTTTCCCGTATATTTGTGTCAGCATCAGTCTACAAAACAAATTTAAATACAGTTCACTCTTTGAATCGCAGTAAATCAAGATTACATTATTTATTTGCGATTACAGTATGTCTTTGTCATAATAGTTGTAAACTATTAATAAAAGTGGTACAGCTTCTTTAATTGGAAATCTCCACGACAAAATCCCATGAACGTTGTCAGCCAATGTTAAGATTAAATTATTAACACCTTACAAAATGTTAATTGAGGAAATCACAAATAAGAATTTATTATCCGTGAGCCAAGATAAATTAAAATAATTCATATAACACTAAACGCCATCTCTGATTTTGCAACTGAGTCAGTTTTTCATATCGGTACAAATTATCTCAAGATTGAACTTTATTTTAGCAAATTTTGCGGAAAATCAGCTATCGGAAAACATTCAAAGAGACAAAGAAAGGTATTCACATAAATTTGTAATATTATTTGAGTTGGTGTGAAATGAAGCAAAAAAAAACATTGTAATAATGTTGTAACTACACCAAAAATTTTGCAGGCTTCATACTAAGAATTTTGTTAACATTTTTATTTTTACTCAACCCTATACATTTGAAGAGATCTTGGTGAAACAACTTTTAAAATCAAGACAAGGATCTTTCCACTTTTTCTAAAAGGCTTCAAATCAAGGCTTAAAATCAACGTAGGTAAACCTTTTTAGGTAAACCTTATTATAATTGGCGACCTCTGTGGAAGAGGTAAGACATTTCGCTATGGATCAAAAGGTCGTGGGATCGAAACCGACATGGGTAAATGAAATTTCTACGAAAACGTGTGGGTTCTATCATATACATAAACGAAATAATCAGCATTAATTAGACTTTTTGCGTTTCTTCTGTCAGTAATTTGTTTGTACGTTCCGTTCAAAATTCTTTGCTTTCGTTTTTAAAGATCCTTCTTTTTAATGTGAAATCTTCGTGTTTATTTAGACTTTTTCATTCGCATTTTTTCAATGATATGGTTTCTACAAGAGATATGCTATGATGTCCGTGCGACTGTCGGCGGACTACAACCTAATAGGAGTAGTTTGCATACGAAAAGAATTTGTTCATTTCGATGATTTTTTTACGGTGTGCAATAGTATTGGTTAATGATATAGTTTGAATACGGAAAGAATTCGTTCATTTAGTGTAACGTTTGTTTGGTTTATTTGTTAACTATTCGTTCATTTAATTCATTCGTTATTTGGAAAACAAAATCGGCGACACCAGGAAGCAGAGTCCCACCCAGTAAAAACTGCGGATAGCACATCTCTTAGTTACATCTATTTAGTAACGTTTCTTTGAACAAATTGTACAATTTCTTATCTTCATATAAAAATGAATGTTTCTTTATTTGTCTCGTATGCGTTACTATTCCAAGAAGCCGATTGGGATGAAATTTTTGTGAGTTATTGTGCGCACGCCCGGGAAGGTTTCTGTACAAAATGGTTTGAAGAGGGGAAGAAAGGGGGGGTGAGGGGGTTTGCGGAAGAGAGTACGAGGGACGGGGATGGCGGGGAATGTGGAAGAGAAACGCGAGAGAGGAACGCAGGTAATGTGGCGAGGGAAAGAGACGCTGGAGGGGAACCGGAATGGAGGCATTGGAGGGGACCCCACCACTTTCCCACGGCGTTATAAGGAAACATATGGTTTCCTCCTTCACCGCACACGTCAAGACTCTACTTTTTTATTGAACGAAGCTACATTTATTTGATCGACTCTAGACCCTCCAACGTCCATGCACATGGGGTTATTAAGCAAGTACTTACATTAACATAATACAAAAAAAAGAAATAAAAGTGGCAGCCCGTGGAATAATTCTTCTGAAATTCTATATAAAATATATAAAGATATTAGTAAAAATAAGAGCTGCACCCGGTTGAGGAAGTCTGGAATAGGGAAATAATGGAAAAAGAAAAAAAAATAATATAACAGTAACAAATAAAAATAAAATGTCACATAAAACATATCAGACGATTCAAATTTAGCAGGTAAAAATTTATGAAACTACTTACAAAGTTTGATTAATTAAATGAAAAAATTAAAAACAACCTTTTTGGAAGCAAGGCCTACTGTTCACAGAACTATTAGTATAAAGCTCTAAACGACGTTTATCGTTGATTTGTCGTTTGTCGTTTGTCTTTTTGTTTTTTTTTTTAAAGTTTTCTTTATTCATTAAAAATGTTTGTTACATGAATTTTATGATTTTTCGACCACCATGCTAGGCACATGCCCGTGTTGTGGTGGTCGATTTGATCTTCATTCCAAAACTGTTGTTTGCTTTCTATTTTTAATATTATATTACCACCATGTAAAACATGTGCTCATTTGCACAACATTTTGTGATTCAAAATGTGTTAAAAAATTACATATTCAAAGTAATCTTATGTAGGTAACACTTGTCTGTAATACCGCCTGAAAGACAATCATTCAATAACGAAACTTAATGCCACTTTTTCTTGGTTAATTGATCACCTCTTAAGAACCCGATATATTTTTAGTCTTCTTTTTTCTCTTCTCTTTTGTCTCATTTTCTAGCTTCCACCATACAATATTTCTCAAATGGTTAAGACATAGTTCCAATTGCTTCGGGCATTTGGAACCATTGTGCGATATCACACAATAAATATATTTATAATCCTTTATTTTGTTAGAGGAACTGAAAGGCGCCACGATTACGCGTGTGAGCATGTACGTAAAAAAGTAGAATACCGAAAACATACTAACAAAATAAAGGTGTTTTTTTTTTTTTTTTTTTTTTTTTCATGTTTACATTATACCTGCAAAGCTACTGCAAGTAGCTTGTCGGCAGGAACAGTGTGGACAGAAACATAGTACAGTTAAAAAAGGTTTTTAAAAGTTATTAAAAAGGATCAATTTATATGCCGTCAATGAATTTGACACCCTTCTCACATTTATGACGTTTTTTGAGACTGATGACTTTTGTTATTGTATTGGGTATGACAGTTTTTATCAATGTTCCTACGTTAATATCAATAACGTACAAATAAATTAAAACAGAATTGTAGAAAGTGGCAAAGTAATTCCTTTGTAAGAAAATGACATCACCGAAATAATAAAGTTTTTTTATTATTGAGATTTGAACTAAGGGTTGTTGTGATTTTGTTGGGATGGTATTTTTATGAACATTTTTTGTTCTTTGTATTGTGAATGGAAATTCTAGTATGGTTACACGCCTCGCGGCACCCGAATGGTTTACAGTGTAGAAGGCCGATTTTTCATTTTTACGAACGATTGGAATATATTCCAAAGGTTTCTGTTCGGCGCTGAATTTTACAGATGAAAAAATTGACTCGTAGCTTTTTCAATACATTTTTAGGTAGGCATTTATTGTGTTTACCGCGTCGTGTTTTTGGTGGAGGGCCTAAGTTTTTCTTTTTTAACAATTATTACATAAAAAGAGCAGATTCATATATATTTTTATGTGGTGCCGCACATCGTAATGCAATCTGTTTTGTCTTTTTTTTGTACATATGATTTTTTTAATTTTTTATATTAACTCCATACAGGAGGCCTTGAGGAAAATAATTGTACTAATAATAATGTCATCTTTGAAGATGGTGTGTGGAAAGGGGTTTTTGAGAAGAGGAAGGAGTGAATATGGATCTTGAAGAGACCCATGACGTAGGAAAGAGGAAACACAGAGGCGGGCAAGTCATTCCACAGCTGAGTTGTTGAATTCAAGAACAAGTCGTAGTAACGACCCGTTCTCATGTGACAGATGTCAACCTTGTCAATTACCGGCTAGAACTTAATCTTTAATATCAATATGTTTAATATACGGCATGTATATGCAAAAAAAATCCTCACTCATCTATACACTAATAGATATAAATATTATAAAAAAATAAATACTCGCTGTACTCGAAACAATAACAAAGAATTACTACGAATTCCGATAACGCATACTGCTTTTGGTCAACGAAGCTTCAGATACCTTGCTACAAAACTTAACAATATTCTTCCAATTAGAATAAAAAAAAATTAAAAAAAAAAAAAAAACATTAAAATTTGGATAAAAAATAATGATAGAGCATTTACCGGTGCACTCATCCATATTTGAAATTAGTAATGAAAACAACGCTCTTATTATTTTAACCAATGTTATTGTTTTTATTAATGCAACCAATCTATTGTGTGATTATATTTTAATATCAGTGTGAGTTTTTAAAAGTATTATAAATTGACTTAAAATTACAGCCTTAACGCAGTTTAGCCTTGTGAGGCAGGTTACGAGAAATCTAAATTGATAATTTTAATTCTCTTTTCTTTAAGTACCTATTGTTTTCTGTTGTTCAACTTTTGTACTTTTGTAACTTTTAAGCTTTTGTAAAATGTACTTATTTTTCTTTTTTGTAATTATAAATCTTTCAAATTTAATTCTATAAAGATATTATATTTATTATGTCGGGGGCGCGTTTGGCGTTTTTCCACCGGTAACGTATAAGCACCGGTGCCGAGGAGATCAATTCCCCACCTCCTTTCCATCCCAACTACCTTCAGTTTCACAACATACTCTAATTGCGAATGGCGTAGTCTCATTGGCTCCAGGTGGTTAGGAGCAGTTGGGACTCTTCTGCTGTATAAAAAAATAACGACACGATAGTTCAGTTGGCCTTTGTTAAAACTTTCTGCTGCAGGACCAAACTAATCTCATTTTCCACCGACTGTCCCAGTTTTCCCATTTTCCCAGTCTGTTGATTGCCATTTTCATCTTTTATACTCATGTTTCATGTTATACTCATGTTTCATGTTATACTCATGATCATATTATAAAGCAACGCATGAGCTTTTGCATTTATATAAATTAATTGCTCGTGGAAAGCCATTGAAATGTCAAAGAATTTTTTCTGCCACTTCCAACGTTTTTACTAAACGTTCGGGGGCGTAGGAACTGCGAATATTTTTTTCTCTTCGATCCATGAAAACAGTTCCACCTTTGTGTGTTTGTGATTTTATCACTGTGCACATATAGCAGGTGTAGGTATCATAATAATATTAGGCAGAACTCATATATTATTTTTATTAGTCCTTCAAATTCAGGCCCTGCAGGTGATCTCATGGTTCACATTTGAACTGCTAGTACCAAACGCAAGTACACCCCACTGTTGAATTTGGCAGCCACCTCTGGTTCAAATATAGATGAAAAAAAATACTCTTTGCGAATTCCATATTTTGAGATCTGTGTCCATTAATGACTTCTTTTTGAGTTCAACAGTTCAGCTGTGGAATGATTTATCGGTTTCTGTGATTCCACCCTCTTACAACTCAAGAACCATGTTCACTCCCTCCTCCCTTAATAAGACACTCCAAACAGCATCTCAAAAAGACATGACATTAATGAAATTATTTTTAATGAATTCATGTAAAAAAAGGCCTAAGTAAGTAAAGTATTCAGTAACTAGCGTACAATAGTACTACCATATTTTGCGTTAGTCAGAAGTGCAATGGAATATGCTTTGCTAATTTGGAACCAGAAGTACAAACTTTACATTGATAACATAGAATATATTCAAAACGAAATTTTAAAAATATCTTACCATCAAATTCAACAACTACTTCGAATGTATATTTCAACATTAGCAACAATGGCAACCAATTTAACATTTGTACAAAGAATTTTAAATAATAAAATAGCCGGTACGCATATTTACAAAAAATGCAGAAATTAATGCGCTGATAAACCGTGCTCTTCATAAATGTAATCATATTTGATTCACTATACAATTTTTAAAAGAACATCATGTCGATTACCAACTGTTTAATGCGCATACATTTCCCTTTACAGATAACCACTTTTCACACATACAAACATACTCACAATTACACACACATCACCAGGTAAATTACGAAGACTTGACAAAGAAACATATCATGGGAAATATTATTTTATATCTGTAAATTGTTTCATCACTGCATTCAATGTACTGTTTGTTTCTATAATAAAATTCATAAAACTAAAAAATCAAGTTTTATACCGCATTTGACAATCTAATCAAAAAATTTATTTTTCTTATCACGACATGTGTTTTAACTATGAAACTTTGCATTGCTTAAATACATTAGAAAGTTGTTAATAAAGAACATAAGACAATAAAGTCGAGTACTTGTCGGGAAATATTAGATAGTAAAGGATGTAGCAGAGGATAAACAAACGAGTCATATTGAAAATGGGGTCATGTCTTTATCAATATAGATTTAAGTTAACGTCATGCTTTAAATCGCCTCGACATTGGCTTACTTCAGGCGAATTATTGTGGAAAATACTATGTCATGGTATCTTTTACTGCGTAGGTATTAGCAATAATATTATTTTAATGTAGGTAAAGCAATATTAGCACCACTTTAAAAACTATACATAATATATTGCAAATCAATTAAATACATCAAAAACTTAATTTGGAATTTTTGATATTGGTGAATAATTTTTTAAATTATATATTATCGAGACGTCACGAATAATAAATAATCCAATTTTTATTACAAATTTCCTCCTAATAAAAACTTTTGAAAATTATTCCCGTCAATGTGATATATCATTGAGTAAGAAGATAATACTAATAAATCTAAACGAAGATGAAAATGAAAAAAAAACAAGACATAGAAAAATAAAAAGGTAATGTCACAACTGGGCTCCTCCACAACCCAGGATCTTTCATCTTACCGAGACAAGCGGCTCAAACAACTCAGCCTGAGACCTCTTATTTTTAAGCCACCAGACCACTGTGAAAAAACTTTTTTGATGATGTTTTTTATTTCATTTTCTAAAAGATGCATTTGTTAAGAATGATCTCAAAAAATGTTTTAACGAAAAACGTAAAATTGGCGGAGATACAGCATTTTATGTGATACCGTTTGAAACAGTTGTATGTTGAATTATCCTTCTGCAAAATTTTGAACGCGTTTTTCTCTTTTGTATATTTTTCAACCTGGTTGACAACATATTAAAAAAAACTTAAAATCCAATTTGATGCATCAAATCTTAAACTGTTTGAAAAAGGATTTTTTTTATAAAAAGCCCCCTTTTATTTTTTTTTTGAGGAAATAGAATTCGCTGCTTTCCATTTTAATTAAGATATCGAAATTCCCCTACGTGGTGCTATAATCCTATACGTTTAGTTTTTAAATATATTTTTATTTTATTTTTCTGATGAACCGTCTTAATCTCTGTCAACCGCCGAGCAGCAATTTCGTCGTATTGTCCTGTTGAAAGCGGCGTACATCGCAACTACACTTTAGATTCGTGTACAAAAATATGTTTACAGTCTTCTTTACGTAGGTTTATATTGTCTATGAGTATTAATTAAAACAAAAAAAAAACAGCCTTCGTTTGTTTGAAAATAATTACGAAAAATACACCCTTGAACCGTCCACTCACCGTGGGCTGGTGCCTTTCTGTCAATCTCAAATTTCAAATTCACAATTAACAATTTTATCTTCGAATAATTTTTTCCCAGCTGCCTTTTAGATTTATTGCTATTATCTTCTTCTTCAATGAAATATTTCATAAAAGGGACTTTAAAAGTTGTTAAAAAGGAGAGTTAGTCTAATTAAAAATTGAATATTTATTTAGACTTTTAGAAAAAGGTCGATAGGTGTCCCATATAAATAAATTGAAAATATTTATCCGAGACACTATCTAGGTTACAAACCAGTTCCTTTTACTTTGTGATCATTTAAAAAGATAGCTGCCCAAAACATGGGGAAAAAATGAGTTGAAAATAAAATTGTCAATTCTGAAATTAAAATATGAACTTGACAAAGATTACTTAAAAATAAATGATCTCAATGACCGAGTTGAGACGTCTGTCGCGTTAAGACGAAAAATCGTGGATTCGAGTCCCAGTTCAATGTGAAATGTTAAATTTGTAAACTTAAATGTACAAATTACTAAAATAAAATTAATAAATAATTTTAAATATTTGTGACCCTTACCATTTTATTTTTCTGGGTTCTGTTCTTTTTCATATTTTCGTTCAGATTTATTAGTATTTTCTTCCTCTTCAATGATGAATATAAACTTTTTGCTCTATTTCACATATCACAACTCAAAAAGATAGGAACCTTGATCTTAATAGATGTTAAGTCGTGACAATCTACTTCTTACTAAAAGAGAGTCAGTGTTACAATAGATAATTTACTCCGTACTTATGTTTTACTGAGTGAATAAATTATTAGGGACAATTGATTCAGTTGGGGTCGAAATGACACAGAGGTCATCGTTACGCAAGGTGAAGTCATTTTTTCTAGACTGGAAGTCAATTGAAAGATTCAACAATCGTGTCTCGATTGGGTGATCGGAGAATTTAAATTGAATAATTCATTTTGTTTTAATTTATTTTCGCCATTTTGCACGGAATACATCTTTTCAGATATACAAAAGACATTCAAATTTGTTATCGACCTGGTGAAAGAACACCATTGTTCTACCATTGCTTGAAATGGCTACAGCATTACTAGATGATTGTAATATCCACGTATTGTAATTGTAGTGAAAATACGAACTCGTGAAAATTCAGGTAAGTGAAAGCAAAGAGGAATTTTACGTAAATATAATCGAGTTTAGTAAGCGTCTTGAAGGCAGACCTCACACGAGATGGGCAGACGAAATAACAAAAATAGCTGGTCCTTGCTGGCCGCAAATAGAGGAGGCCTTCGCCTTCGCCTGAGAGAGGGGTTCTTGCAAACAAATAATTTAATTTCTCATATTACATTTTTCAACAAGATCGTATATAGCATTAATTATACTTTTTTATAACTTTGTAAGATACCTATTTGTATGAAATAAGAGGCTTATTATTATTATTAATCGAGTCTGCAGTGTATAAAGGTTCAAGTATACGCAGACCGATATTAATTCAAATAGAAATATTTCACAAAAACTAATTGGGATTAAAAATACACACAATAATCATTTGTGTTAATTGCTGGGAAAACGCACGTGCCAGTGTGCCTACGTGCCTTTTAACTGTTACACCATTCTTCTGTGTATCGATGTTCTAATTTTTTTGTTCGTGTCAATTGAACCATTAGAAAAATTCAGGTTGAAGCTATTAACGTTCGTCTTCATGGAAAAGTTTATACATTTTTGAGAAAACTATCACTTTTTTTTTCAAAAAATCGTTGTTCCTAAACCCATATGTTTTTCTGTTAATGTTTCATTTCTACCATCTATATCTATACATCTATACTAATATTATAAATGCGAAACTGCGTGTGTTTGTTACGCTTCACGCACAAAACAATAAAACAATTTTTAAAAATTCTTTCACGAATAGAAAGCTAAATTATATGCGAGTACTTTAAGCTGTATATAATGGTAAGCTCTGGTGTTATGAAATTATAAATATTAATAAATTATATTTATTAAACGTTTTCTGTCGCTAACGAAAGCGAGTTATTGCTAACGTCAGAAAACAAGTCGCCATGGAAACGATGGTGATATATTTAAATAAAAATGAATTTCCAAAATGTTTGTGTGCGCATAAATTCCGAAAGACTGCACTAAATTGTATTATTCTTTTTTCTTTGAGTTCTGCATTATGAAATTTAGGTGGCACGGTAGCTGCTGAAAACTGAATGTACCCGAAATTAATGAATGGAATGCGGGAGGGGGATGGGGAATGGGGAGGGGGGTTGGAGAGGTGGAAGAGTAAGAAAGGGAGTGGGGTATAATTGATAAGTGCAAGCGCTACAGTAATTTCCCTCTAATACCATGCGAGCGAAGCCGCGGGTAAAAACTTGTAACTTAAAAATACTTTTAAATATCTGCGTAAGTATATATACTAAAATCGAGTGGATAACTTGTTTAAATACTTGATGATAGAAACGTATCAGTACTAACTACGAGTATGACACGAATGAAAAAAAAACCCTTGGTTTGACGACGACGACGACGTTTTTCTCAACCACGCTGATGTCACTGGATTTTAAATTATTCTGTTAATCTATATGAAAGAAATTTGTGTATTTTTTTTCAATTGAGATAATGCTTCACTATCAACTCAATTATCTGAATATCAAAAGCAAAGATCAATAATATTGCGTCGTTTACTCTCTTAAAATGTAGATTGAAAAAGTTGTTGCCTCTGTATTGGATTAAACAACGTTTTAAGTCTGGGTACTTTAGTCTCAAACAGACAGAATATGCTAATATGGTTGTATCGTATAAGACTCCATTTTAAGCCGAACGTTAAAAAACTGCGCAGTTCTTTAGTAATCTAAGTAATTGTTTCCCTAAGTAAGAGATAAAGTCTTTGACGTAATTTATTGAAGAGCTTTTCTTTGGAGAAACAGATAAACATATTATTTTTAATCGGATGGTGTCAAAGGAAATTTATGAAAGTTCCGAGAAGTTTTAGAAAGTTTAGTTAATGCTATTATAAGGTTTCGATAAAATGTGACACAAGAAATAATAAATTTATTTATTTGAGACACAAACAGGATATTTATAGAACATTCTTGTGGGTAATATAAAACAAATTAGAATAAAAATATAAATATCCCTAGACTAATGTGTCTGCAGTAATCATATTTGCGTATTCACAGAGGCAAACACATGAAAAACCATTTAAGTATTTTTATACATAACTTAAAAACTTAAAAAGAAAATCTGAAATACATCATCATAATCATCTTCATCCCCTTATCCTTTTCGGTTCATCGACATTGCATCGACAAAGCTTCTCCATACGTCCCTGTCTTGTGCTGACTGTTCGGCCTCAGTCAATGGCAGTCCCATCCTCTCCTCATACAGTTTCTGGAGTTGCCTCGCCCAGCTGAGTCTGGGGCGGCCCACTGAACGTCTACCCTCTGGAATCGCACATTTAAATAAATAATAGTGGAAAATATTTATGAAGTATTTATTAAAAAATAATAAAACAACAAACAATTTTTTTTTGAGGTACACAAATCGTGGAGATATTTCTTGAAACAAGTTATATTATTTACAAAAATATATATGATAGTGTTTTTGCAAGGTCGGTGTATGATCGAGACATTCTAGACACAGGATTAAAATATCTATTATTATTGGTAAAAATTTGGGTCCAAAATAAATTAAGGTTTCTGGTAGATTTGGCCTGGCGTATAACTTGATTTGATTGGCTGAGTTACTTTCTACTCGATTAGTCACAATTTTATAAAGCATTTATGGTCATTTATGTTTCGTCTTTTAACTAGACTCTCTAATTTGAAATGTGTAGGTCTTTGTTCGTACCCGTCTAAAAGATGGTAGACCCCTGATCGTTAAGACAAAATCGGTGAAATTTTTTTTTGGACTGATTCGAGTCTAGATACCTGTGTAACATAATGTGGATTCAAGACTGTTGACCAACCACTTTTATCCGCAGTTTTCTTGAGTACGGTAACGTAAATTAACAATTTATTCTCACATAAACAGAAGCAGACTTTACCGCCGCCCCGGGAACCTTTATTAGATAACCAACACCTCTGCCATAGGTCACCCCAAGTGGTTCGCTACGTTTGGTGATTTAGCAGGGGTGCCCGGGTTCATGGGGTGAGGTTTGTCTAGGTCTTGGAGGTGGATGACCAGGACACACTGAACCCCAGATTCCTACCCACCCCTTAAACCCTTTTCCTTCCCAGAACTCTCCTCCCCTTCCTTTCCTTTAAAAACCCTCCACACAGCATCCCCAAAGATGACATAGGCCCTGAGGGGAATTATTTTCCTCAGGGCCTCCTGTGTGGAGCTCATGTAAAAAAAAAAAAAAAGAAACTTTAAAAATAATTTTCAAAAAAATCGTATTAGATAGCCATAGTAACCAATAACTTTCAAATCTTTATCGCAACGCGAAGAGCTATAAAACAACAAAAAAAGAGTTATTGTCGACAGAGTACCTTATGGTTTTGAATTATACTCCCTACAGTTTGATGGTAATTCCCCTCTAGAGCCTGTGAAGTGAGGATTGCCTTGATGATAATCAATAATTTAAGGCGGAGGACAATACAAAAACTAATAATAACTTCAGATTAAGAAATAAAAATCTATAGAAGCATCTTATCTGAAATATTTCATAATTAATTTAGAATTAACCGCTCGAATATATTCGTATAAGTAAGTTTCACATGCAGGATAATTATTGTCAGCCAAACGACGAATAATATGAAATTGAGAAAGGAAGAAGACAAAAAAATAAAATAACATTTTTACGTAAATATTTTTACAAATCGAATTACACCCCAAACAAACACCTATTACATTAAATAAGATTAATATACAGTACTGGTTTATGGGATTGATAAATTGAGTAACAAATACATCAACTTTCTCTTTCTTGCAGGAACTCACATCTCGTATCTTTGCAATTTATTAATATTGCGGGAGCGAGAATGAAAATCAAATGAAATCATGTCATATTTGTAGCAAAAAGCCGAGAAATTTCATGCGTCTAAATATAAATCGCTCTTACATAGCGCGACCGGCTAGGAAACTACCCGACGTTTCTTGTTTTGGCGCCAACGGAAGCCAGCACAGATAGGGTAGAAAAGTTGTGTCGGAGCCTTATTTATGACCGTACAGCCTTCCGCGGAGCCGAACACCGTACACCGTATACTAGTCACTAGTCAGTCGGGAAGCGTCGCCGAACAAGGACGCCCGCAGCGCACACCGCGTAAGCTCGACAAACCGGGAGCTTTTAGCTTTTGTTCCGCGAGTAAAGCATATCTTGTTACCTGCCAAACACTGTGCAATTGATTGGATGATAGAATCTTTTCGCTCGGTCAGTTTACATTAAAAAAGTTCAACCGTGTGAAAAAAAGACGAACTTTAACAGACATATTCCATGTTTAGGTTTTGTCTTTCTAAAGTTGATTTGTGTGCATTAACCGAGACTAAACATGTAAGTAAAATACTCTTTTTTTAAACATCTGTAAATTAACAGCAATTTTCCCATTATTTAATAATATTTTCATTGTTTTTTTTTTTACTTCGCATTTCGAACTAATGAATGCATCATTATTCTGCAAATAAGTTTTAGGCGTAGTAAATAACATAATAACTATCTTTAAGTTATAAAAATATTGAAGGGTAGATTTGTATTAATACCGGTTTGACAGCCGTGAATTCTAAATAAGAAAAGAGATAAGGAAATGGAAAAAATATCGCTTTTCCACTATAAAATAACCCTTAATCAAGTTCATGGAAATGGGATGCCAAAATCTCGGAAATTTTTCCGCGTTTTTCCTCCGGTAAATCAATTGATTTTTATTTATGGAATTCTCCGAGGGAGTATTTATGTATCTCTCTATGAAAAATAAATAAATTCAAAATGACAAGGAACATGTTTTCCCAACCCGCTGACTGAATAATTTTACAGTGCTTTCGTAAAGGTTTTTCGGCGAAATTTTTTCCATGTGAATTTATTATATTATTCAAAGAAGCATTCTTGGAATAATATAACATCTGCTTTGCTTGATAAAAAAAGCTCTAGTCAAAATCACGTAATTTCACTTTTTTTAAATTAACTCCAGATAGGTAAAATAATTCCCCTTAGGGCCTACATCATCTTTGGGGATGCTGTATGGAGGGTCTTTTAAGGAAAGGAAGGGGAGAAAGTTCTGGGAAGGAAAAGGGTATTAGAGATACAAAAGAATCTGGGAGTCAATGTGTTCAGGAGTGACGGAAGTATGAATCCAACCCTTCCACTGTGGTGCAAGGCGATGTTCCGAGAGAGTGCGGCTAGAGAAGTCAGTGGCTGAGTTGGCATCGCGTTTTGGTCCCGCTTGGGCATCGCGTGTTCGATTCCTCGTATGGTTAAGTCCCCAAGCAACATTTGCCGCTTACTGTCGTGATAGTACCTACTGACAGAGATTTTCAAACATTGTCAGATTATTCGTAACCCAGAAAAGTTTGTCTTTCTTTTTAAAAAGGACTCCCTCAAACAAAATAGTAAAAAAGGTACTCCCTCAAACATTCTCTCCCGATCCGGCTTGCCACGCAGCTGGTGGGCAGACACATCCACCGCCAAGATCCAAACAAACCTCACCCCATGAACCCGGGCACCACGGCTAAGTCACCAAACTTAGCGAACCACTTGAGCACTATGACAGAGGTGTTGGTTATCCAATAAATGGTTGCTGGGGCGGCGGTACCCATTCCCACCTCCCAAACTTTAGGTATTCGTAAATTTAAACGTACTACAGTGGTAATTTTAATAATTCGAACTAATGACATTCCAGAACCGTAAAGATATAAATTTCTTTAAATGGTTTTTTATTTTCTTACTTAATTCCTTATAAAATATTTCGTTTTTTTTTATTTTTTTTTCCTTTCGAATTAAGGAATTGATGTTTGCCATATTTTCAAACTTCTTATCGAAATTAAAAGAGTCACACATTATTAGACAAAAATATTGTCACGATTAAGAGAATTAAAAAAAAAATAATAAAAACACACATTTTTTTTTTATTCTCCATGCTGGAGAATTTTCAATAATCATTAATCCAGAAAATCTAGTTTTGTAGAATAATTAATGAACCTCAACGATACAAAAAATAAGTTAGTTTTTTGTCTATGTTGCATCAATGAAACGCTAACGAGATATATTATGTAGAAATGGATTATTTCAGAAACTGAAAAATTCTCCAAATGAACCTAAGACACGGAAGACAATTTTTTAAAAACTTAATAATTTCAGTTACCTGGGTGTATGCTGCTGCGTAGTAAAAGTATTACTAAGCGAAGGTTTAATAATGCCTCTCCCTTTTATGATAATGATCATGATCTGGAGAGCAAAATTAAGATATAAAAAGTTGCCCAACGAAAGTTTCCTTAGAAGAAGCTTAATAATTATTATTCTTAGCTGTAGAAATAACATTTTTAACTTGTTCCTTGCAAAAATAAACTGCAAAAAGCTAGAATGTGGGAGTAATTAACATGATATTTGCTTTCGAAGGAAATGAAAAGTTCTAAATTTTAGATGATGTCTTAATTTCATTGTTATTTTTTTTTGTTTTTAATTAATTTCCTGACATTTCCTACACGAGTCTTAAAGTCTGAAGGAACATTTCGCTGAGAAGTTTGGTCTTTTATTTAATACAAACGAATTGGGTAGTCTCTCATTACGTACTAACGAATTACGTTGTCTGTAATTCAAGACTACCATTTTAATGACTTCAAAGATGTAAAATGAACATAACGCGTATTTTAATTATGTAATACGTTCTTACCTTACAAATACGCTAAATGAAAAGTGTTTTGTAAAAAGGATTCAACAAAATGTCTTGTTCTCTTAATTGTAATAATTAAAATACCTTAAATATCTCTTTAGAACTACTAAGTATTCAAATAATATCATCTCTTTCTTATGTACGAATTTAACTTTTTACTACCCATATAAATAAAATCACATCGAAATTATTTATGTGAATTTATTTTTATTTACTATCAGTTGTTTTAGGCACCTTCGAGAGATAATTAAATAACAACGAAATCTAAAAAAATTAGAACAATCGGTCAATTTACATCTAATCAACATACAAAATTTATTTATTATTGAAAAATAAGACAATACCAATGTACCTAAACGAAATATGATAAAAAAACAAGACACATAAACATTTTAAAAAAGAGAACGGTTTCAACAGGAAACCGATCCCAAGATCTCTCATCTTACCACTAACAAAATTATTTTTTCAAATACCCGTCGTTTCGACGGATGATTAGCTTAAATGGGGTACTTCTGAACGTTAGCTTTCTAGGGTTAACCAACTGGGCGTTTTTAAGGCGTTTGTCGTTTGGAAGACAAGAGATCTTCGGTTCGATTCTCAATTACGACTTTTTTAAATTTTCGTGTGTCTTGTTAAAGTTCACATTTTAATTAGATTTATTAGTTTTATCTTCTTTTTCAATGACATTTTACATTGATAGGTATAACCTTGCAAAGTTATTAAAAAAAAAAACAGAATTTAGATTTTTTGTTTTTTGTAATCGAATGCTGGATAAATATGACAAGTTTTGTTCTGAACATATTTTTAGTCGGTTCCGAGATACATGACATTAATAAAAGAACGTTCTACAACGAATCAAGTTAACTTTAGAGTTAGTTTATTTTATTTTTCCGCAAAATATAGATGCAAAAACAATCAGAGAAGAATATTCTCCCACTGCATAATATACATGATTTCATTTTTCAAGCAAATCTGTATAAGATATTTATTTTTTTTAAATTATTACCTGTGTTAAGTATGTAATAATTATTTATATTTTAAATGCTCATGTTTATAATGTTTAAAGTGCCTTTGACGAAATCTTTTCATGGGGAATGTACAAACAAGCAACAACCAACATTAACTTCAGCTAATTTTTTCCACATTACAGGAAACTACCCTTTTGATTGGAAACAATCATTCTAAGAATTGGTTTGTAACCTGGATAGCGTTTCGGATAAACGTTTCCAATTTTATTTATTTGGAACTATTTTCTTTTTATAAAGTCTAAATGAATATTCAATTTTTTATAAGAAAAACTCTCTTTTTATAACTTTTGAAGGTTATTCCCATCAATATTATGTATCGTTGAAGACGAAGAAGATAGCAATACGTAAGAGAACAAGACACAGAAAAATAGAAAAAGACAATGAAAAATAGAAAAAGTAACTGGGACTCGATTTCAGATCTCGCCTCGTCTGATTGGGCCGTGTGCGCTTTTACATACACAACTACCCTACATAGGCAAAGAGAAGCACAAATGTTTATTATTAATTTATTTCAAAATGTATACGGTGATAGAACAAAAAGGCATAAAATTCTGGAAATATTTCACGCATTACCTGAAAATATAAAAATGAGGCATCTTAACCAAAAATCAAAACAAAAATCAGAGCATTCTGTCTCCGTAGAACATGAAAACAAATAATATTGTGGACAAATACCTAGATCTGTGAAAAACAAATAATATTGAAAACAATAATATTGTGAACGAATATTAAGATCTTTTAACCATAATTGGTTTAATATTTAATATTAAGTAGTATGCTATTAAACAATCATTATGCGTTGTGAACCAAAATATCAAACATTTAATTTTATTTTTGTAAGAAAATAATTAGGAAAAATGAGAAACTTCTTACAATCTTCTTATAATCAACTTGATTGATCAGTTTTGTAAGATTTAAGTAAAATATGTCAAGCTTATAAAAGCAGAGAGTTTTTCTTATAAAAAATCGAATATTCCGGTATGTTTTTAGGTTTTCACGGCCAAAAAGTATTTTTGTTATTGTTTTTGGGGTGTTATGCCGTGTTTCGCTACCTTTAGCCTACGTTTCGGACAGCGTTACAGTGTCCATCATCAGGCTCATCTGCCCTGAAAAAAAAAAAAAAAATTGAATATTCATTTAGACTTTTTCAAAAAGTCAATAGTTCCGTACGAATAAAATCGGATATGTTTTTCTGAGACGCTATCTAGGTTACAAACCAATTCTTAGAATGATTGTTTCCATAAAAAGGGTGGTTGCCTATAATATGAAAAAAAAATTTTTGAAGATAATGTTGTTTATTCTAAAATTTGAAATATGAAATAAACATTAAGATTGTTTAAGATTAAGGTTGTTCAAATCAAAATCAAATAGCACAAATAAAAAAGTTTGTTCCATACATTTAGAATGAATATAAAGTAAGTATTCTCGTCTTGCTGCAAACAGAGGCAAGGATTATTTACTTCTGGAAGCTTAGATGTTATATTTGCTCTCCAAACATGGTATTATTACAAGTAGGTAGGCGTTTTGCTTTCATCCTATAATTCATATATGTACCAGAATGGTCTATGGTTTTAAGTCTTAGAACAAGTTGATACGCCGTTTCTTCGGGAATTTCATTATCTACTTACAGGTAGTACTGCTACCTAAGCGGTTTGATCGTGGAAATCTTTTGTATTTTTATATATTCTTTTTTAATGAACGATTTTTTAACATTTTCTAAGGGTGAACTCGTTTTTATGTTTTGTTATGATGCTATGTTTGTCGGCCCAAAAATACAAAAGTTCCTAAGTAAATATTTATTCAATTAAATGAAGACACTATGAGCGAAAAGTCAACCGAAAATCTGGAAACAGAAAAATCAGAAAAAGATATTGGCACCTCTGGCTCGAACCCAGGACCTCTCTCTTTCCGGGTGACTGCTCTTACCACTGAGCTAAGGTGTCAATATCCAATTCGGTCACTTTTAACTGTACCATACTTCGACTAAGAACCACCCATATTATTTTCATTTTCTTAACGCATATTTTTATTGGCTGCCATCTTTAGTTTGAGTTTCGCTCGTAGTGTCTTCATTAAATTGAATATTACAATTTGAGGTTTTACTCATATAAGTTGAATAAAAAATAAAAATATTTATGTACTTGTAATATTGAGAATTTTTATTTAAAAATCATTTGATTGCGAACTATTGTATTTTTGTTACCTAATCTCGCTACTATATTTAAGGAATGGCGATGGATGCTCTAATATAATAGCAAGTAGTTATTTTGATCAATGATCTTGTTAAATTTAACTTATTACTCTTTATGTACAAATATGCTCTAATAACAAAAAAAATATATGTATTTTTGACTTTCACAAATTTAATTAAATGAAGACAATATAAGCGAAACTCAATCGAAAATCTGGAGACAAAAAAATCAGAAAAAGATATTGGCACCTCTCGGACACGAATCCAGAACCTTCGACTTTCCGGGCCACTGCTCTGACCACTGAGCTAAGGTGTCTTTATCCGATTAGGTCATTTTTAACTGTACCACGTTCCGTGCATCATGTCCCAGAGGTGTCAATATATTTTTCTGTCTTCATATGTTCCATTAAGTTTCGCCAACATTGTCTTCATTTAATTCAATATTTTAATTTAAGGTTTTACTCATAATAACAATAAATATTCATCCTAGACTTGCAGAAAAATCAATAGATGTCGCATATTAATAATAAAATGGATTCAAATTTATCCAGACACAATCTAGATAGCATTAAGTTTGGTTTGAATCTTGCAATCGTACATAAAGATAGCAGCCAATAAAATATGCGTTAAAAAAATGAATATAATGTTGGTAGTTCTTAGTGGAAGTATGACACAGTTAAACATGACCGAATCGGATAGAGACACCATAGCTCAGTGGTCAGAGCAGTAGCCCAGAAAGCCGGAGGTACTGGGTTTGTGTCCCAGAGGTGCCAAAATCTTTTTCTGATTTTTCTGTTTTCAGATTTTCGATTGAATTTCGCTAATATTGTCTTCATTTAAGGGGGTGTTCTAGTCTAAAAAAAAAAAAACAGTTTTTTTTTCTTCACATTTCCAAAGTTTAAATATTCAAAAATATCTCCTTAAAAGTATTTTTCGAAATTCGCATTATTTTAAAAGTTACAACCATTTTAATATCGCGGTTTAGACGGAATCTAACCAAAATCTAAATAGAACAAAATTTTAAACCCATTTTTCTCCAAACCACTTTTTTTGGGACGTTTGACATGATATCTCAAGTTCTACTAAACCAATTAACTTGAAATTTGGTGTGAGCCTTTTCTATACATTCCTCTACGGCGGGAACAAGAATTATAACAAAATTTCTATTTTTACTATTTTTAAAA
The DNA here is from genome assembly GCA_936435175.1 of Glyphotaelius pellucidus. Classification (NCBI taxonomy): domain Eukaryota; kingdom Metazoa; phylum Arthropoda; class Insecta; order Trichoptera; family Limnephilidae; genus Glyphotaelius; species Glyphotaelius pellucidus. The sequence goes on from OW386550.1 coordinate 9,569,350, forward strand.
AATTTGGAAAGTCAAAAAAACTGGTACAAAAACGTCTTTTTTATTTCAGACAGCCGTCATTTTGCGAAAAAAAATTTTTTTTATACTTTTCCTTAGTTCGGGCCATAGCCGCATTTGTTTGGATTAAGAATTATTTTTTTATATTCCTGGGAGGGTTGCAATCGTGTCAACCAGGGCGCGCAATTTTTTTAAGACCCCCCCACTTCAACACCCTGTAACTTTTTGAATTTTTTTGTTCAACTCTTTTTTTAATAGATTCTTCAATGTTTAATAAATATTTGGCAAAACAATAGTTGGTAAAAATATTATTGTTTTTTTTTTGTTGCACCTGAAAAAACACCTACAATTCATGCTTTTAGACTAGAATACCCCTTTAAATAAATATTACAATTTGAGGTTTAACTCATAAAGTTAAAAATAATAATAAAAATTTCACAAATTTGTTATTTAAGTTTGTTGACCTCAAAATAGACTTAAATAAATGCTTTTAATAAGTTCATTGTAGGAATTTGTGTATACGGGGTTGTGAAAGTATATGTGCGCTCAATCTCTTTTCTTGCTTTAGAATTACCTTAGCAGTGAAAAGCTTCTTACACACTCAAGCTTTAACTTTACTCACTTGCCGTCAATCACTAGCACACCCATACAAAACACGTCTTAACAGCACCCAATAGTCTCGAACATTATCAATTATTCTTAATGTTGTGATTTAGTGAGAAACTTTAGGAATAAGCGGGGGCAGTATGCATTATTGCTGTCGGCTTCTCGACAAACTGGCCTACAAAGGCTTACGTGTCTTCCCCAAAGTCCAAGCCATCGAGAATTCTGTAAATAAAATATCTCCTTCAGAGATAGAGAATGCCTCCAATTATTCGTCTCTCATCATTTATGGAGCAGGCAGTGGACCACGTAAACACTTTGCTAAAGAAGCCTCTTCGAAACTACGGGCTATGTGCAGTCTTGCTTTATTTAGCATTCCGCCGACGTTCGCAGAGAGGGGCCAACTCTACTATTAAAAATGCAAATCAATGACGCCGAAACAGTGAGATTACTCCGAAGAAGATTTTGAACCTGCTTTAGAGCTTATGGGTTTCAGTTACATTATTTGATTATCTTACTAAGGATTATCTTGCTACGGATTGAAGTTCTCTTCCTGACTTTTTTTATGTCGGCAATCACGACGTTAGTTAATAGTGACCGCGATTCATATAGGCATTTATTCATTTGAAAGAGACAAATAGCTTATGCATAAAAATATAGAGATACATAAATACAACGTTAAATTAAGTCAAGCCAAAAAGGTTTACAGCTAATGGGTTTCAGTTACATTATTTGGTTACCTTACTAAGAATTATTTTGCTATGGGTTGAAGTTCTCTTCCTGATTTTTTTTATGTCGGCAACCAGGACGTTAGTTAATATTGACCGTGATTCATATAGGCATTTATTTATTTGTAAGAGACAAATAGCTTATACATAAAAATATAGAGATACATAAATACAACGTTAAATTAAGTCAAGCCAAAAGAGTTTACAGCTAATGGGTTTCAGTTACATTATTTGGTTACCTACTAAGAATTATCTTGCTATGGTTTGAAGTTCTCTTCCTGATTTTTTTTATGTTGGCAACCAGGATGTTAGTTAATATTGACCGTGATTCATATAGGCATTTATTTATTTGTAAGAGACAAATAGCTTATACATAAAAATAAAGAGATACATAAATACAACATTAAATTAAGTCAAGCCAAAAAGGTTTACAGCTAATGGGTTTCAGTTACATTATTTGATTATCCTACTATGGATTATCTTGCTACGGGTTGAAGTTCTCTTCCTAATTTTTTTTTATGTCGGCAACCAAGACGTTAGTTAATATTGACCGTGATTCATATAGGTGTTTATTTATTGGTAAGAGACAAATAGCTTGTACATTAGGGTGGATCAAGACTGTATGGGGGAAAAAAAATCTTGTTTTGATTTGTCTAATAGTGATAAAAGGGTGGTCAATGGAGATATAAAATCACGTAATTTAAAAAAAAAATTGATATCATCTTCTTCCTCCATACTGACTTTGAAATTTCACACGATAGAGAAAAACCCACCCTTGTTAAATCTTAAAAAAAAATCAAATAAACCATTAAAAATGAAACATTTTGTATAAAACACGAAATAAAGGGAATGTTTTCATTTATTTATTAAAAAATATATTTGAATATAATTCAAATTACCTCAAGGTAGTGTGAACTTATACCAGCAAAATCCGTCTTACTCTCAAATTTCGGCATTATTTTGCAAGACTCAATTTTGGGACTTTTTGTAAATGATTTCGTCAAAATATACTACGTTTGCTATGAAAGATTACAAAATAATATGATTAGGTATAAAAAAGACATTAAAAAAAAAATATATAAAAATTTTCAAAACTTTTACGTGAATCCGGAGGAAGAAGGTCTTATCAGAAATTCGAAAAATTTTAACCCATTTGGCACCCTTTTATCGCTCTTAGAATTTAAAAATAACATTTTTTGTTGAATGACTCACCTTATTGCACATAACAATATAGAGATACATAAATACAAAGTTAAATTAAGTCAAGCCGAAAAGGTCTCCTACGTTGGAGTTACTTGGAGATGAAGTTTTATATTATCTAAAAATTAATTTTAGGTGAGGAGGAGAGGAAGAGGAAAATATGATAAGGTTAGGAGATGCTCTCGACATATTCTACACTTGTATTAATTTTCGATCGAACGCGTTACTTCTATTCGTTATTTCTGAAGGGTATTATAAAATTACTATATTGTAAATTTTTATTGTATTGCGTACATATACGAGGACAGTTAGTTCGACATGTGAGATAGTAAAAAAAATGTGTTGTCTTGTTGATCTTGTCAGAATGTGATTTTTTATTAAGTTGGTAAGCTCTGGCGAGTCCAGGCCATTATTCAGAGTTTAAAAAACAAGTTTATATGATAGTTATTAAGTAGATAGATAGCAATATTCGTCAATAATTTTAAAAATATCGATCAATATTCTAAAAATAATAAATTAATTTTGAATTACATAAAAATAAAATTTCATGAACTCTTTAAATAAACACGCCTTAAAAAAAATGCATTTTATATTTTTATATGACAAAATTAAGTTTGTAAAGGCAGCGGAAAGGTTGTCACTCTTTTTTAAATATTTAATTTTGAATTTTTCCATTGTGAAAATAATCTAGAAATTAACGTTCAATTTATAATTCAAATAATGGCCAAGAACACCTTGAAGGGTAAAGCCAGAAGCATTTGGAAAAAAACGTTGACGAATTTAAATTTACTAGTGGTCGCCCAATGGTCGAAATTCGACCACAATTAATTTTAATTACATGTATTGTTTTATGCTTAATCAAAAAAAATATAAGCATTCTGCACTCCTTCTCTATATAAACTATAAGTGTGCGAAATTTCATACTCCTCCGTCCACGCAATTTTCGTAAAAAGGGGTACAAAGTTTTTGTTTCACGTATGAATATACTGATTTCATACTAGCGGGTACCCGGCATGCGTTGCAATGCCATTCAAAGAAATAAATTGTTTCTCCATGCATTCTTTCCCATGCGTCCCCGTTCCCCTTCCGCGACTCCTTCCCCTCCTGCATTCCTCCACCACCTTCACCGCCTTCCCCTTCCTCGTCACCCCTTCCGCGAACCCCACCTCCGTCGTTATCCTCCCCCTCCTGCCTTCCCTCCCTATCGCTAAAATAAATGAAATATATTTTAACATTTTATGTAACACATTTTCAAAGTTTCAATTCGCCAAAGTTTCATCGCAATCGGATGAACGATATGGCAGCGCATAAAATACGAACATACAAATATTGATTTTTATATATGAGATCGAATAAAAAGATGATAACTTTCAGTAACTATACATGTGACATCGCCCTATTTCATCGAAGACCTATGAAATTAAACCCCTGAAATTTAATTTAAATATTTGAATTGGAGGAGGAAAAACAGAGTTGGATACTGCGTCGACATATTATGTATACGTCGCGGATATTATGAAAAAGTATGAGTATTTTTTCACGAATTCGATACACAAAACCTTGGGCACGTATTTATTTTGATAAATATTAGTTACACAACGTGGATAAAGTTTCATATTCAAACAAATGTTGACAGGAATAGTTAAACATTATTGGGTAAATAATTTATAGCAACTTTCCGTTGTGAATATTTCAACAAAAAAAATGTTCCGGAATTTCACTGAAATTGGGAAAAAAATCTTTAAACTACCTGGTAAAATCTCACTCAAATGTTAAAGCAAATTTTTTTAGTGAAATAAAACAATTACTTTATTTATAACCATGATTTATTTATTATTTTTTTTTTATTACCGACCGGTTTCGCTTAACACAAGAATCATCGATGATGTTTGTGTTAAGCGAAACCTGTCAGTAAAAAAAGTAAATAAATCGTGGTAAAAAACTTATTTTTTTTATTTCATTAAATATGTCAAACCACAAAGTGGCTGTTTCTACCAAAATTCAAAAAAGATTTGTCCGAAAAGTGATAATTCCAGGAAGGGATGCATTTCGCGTGCAGGACCACATCAAATGCCCAGCTTTATTTTTCTTTAAAAAACAGGATAATAAAAAAATATATTTATCGCAAAAAATATCAAAGGAACATCTAAGAACATCATATTATTATATCATCACATCCATCACGTTATTATAAAATGAAAACAAACTCTTCGTCACTACCTGCTGATTTATGTGTAAAAATAGTGTACAAAATTTCAAAAGTATCGGTCAAGTAGATTTTGAGTAATAATGTTCACGAAATTCAAAAATTTGTTTGCGAGAAAATTGATTTAAAGTTTTTTTATACTCGAAATATACTTGAATCAAGCAATAGGGCTGGCCGCTTGAAAGGCTGTATCTTCGTTAGTTTTGCTCCGATTTACTTGAAATTTTGACATAATACTTTCGACGTGTTTTACATTTAGATTTTTTTTAAATAAGTTTTAAAACTTTACCCCCCCCCCCCCCCCAAATCAACTAAATGAACAAATTCTTTCCGTATTCAAATTACGCCCATTAGGTAGTAGTCCGCCGACGGTCGAGCGAACATCATTGCACATTACCTCTTGTATTTTAATATCTTTGGAATTAGCTCACTTGTTACAGCAGAGGTTTGGCAAGCTAAGGTTCTGGGTTCAATTCCTAGATGCGACCGATTCTTTTTCTCATTTTCTGTTTCAAACTATCGTTTGATTGTCTTCAATGATTTTAAAAAATATGAATCACCGTATGAGTATGATATTTACAACACACTTAATAAAAACAGAATAATAACCTTTATAAAGCGTTGTTGTAAAACGTAGTTTATTCATTGTTTACGAGCTTACTTGCTGAAATTACTCTTGCTGTTGATTAAAAATTATGTGTACTTTGGCGTAAAATATAAATGACTTTAATTAAACAAGAAGCCAAAGTTATGCGAGGGTTAGTTGTTGGAGTTATTTGGGTTCGGTGTGAGGAAAGCACTGAATTAACTGGACAATAAAATTGTGAAATCACAGAGCGGAAGTACATTCCAAATCCGGTCCGTTGGGTACGAAAATGAACCGGAAGTTTTTGGTGAGGGGATTGCGATGCGCGTCCATCATGCGTTTATTGTATTTTTATTTCGTATTTTTTTTTATAAAACCTTTGAAGGGTGTTTGTGTTATGTGTAGTTTGTTTTAATTAATGATATTTTAATTTGTTCTCCCCAAAATATAATTTTTTACCGGAAATACACAGGAAGCAGAACAAAGTCATTTTTTTAAATGCTTCGTGAAATTAGCGCCCTTTTGTCTGCCGGTATTTTCTAGTCATTCGCAATATTTTTACCCTAAAACGTTAAGAGGAGTCCAAAAGACTGTTAACTGTTACTCGCAATCTTTTCCCCAATATTTATAGCTACGTCCTGACCCTCTACAAAACGCACGTGAGTCGTTACCAACTAGCAGATAAATAATTAACGGTCAAAAAGGAAAAATAATGTGTTGAAATCAATTGTGACCAAGATTGTGAAGAGATTTAAAAATTTGACTTTCAAGAAATTGAAAACTGAAATTTAAAAAAAATATATCTTTTCTCTTTATCTTGTAATGTTATGGCACGACTCCCCAATTTAAACACGAGAAATGTTTTTTCTCTATTAAATTGGGTAGTTTCATTAACAAAAAAATACTTTACTGTAATTAGTTTTTAAGAACCACATATTTTATTTTTTATGTAAATCTGTATGTATTTCAAATATTAAAAAAAATATATATATAAATATATATATTTTTTTTAACATTCAAATCTTTGGATGAAGATTTTTAGGTTTTTTCAGTTAGATGGGGCAGCGCCCAATATGTTTAAAAATGTATTCCGGCCTTTCTGTCAATGCTCTACAACTATTTATTAAATTACTGATGTATTAAGTAATACTTGACGTCCTCCATAGTCGACGGGTAAAGCTCTCGACTAGCAATCCGAAGGTTACGGGTTATAATCCCGACGTGCGCAAGTAAAATTTATTTGATTGATTTGTGTTATTTCACATTTGAACAATTTAAAATGATATAAGGAATATTTTCAGTGCGTTCCAGAATGGAAGATACTCTCAGTATAACCATTCAAAATTGAAACGTTACTTGAAATGGCTTTAGCCGTCTTGGGTGACCAAATCTGAATAGCCAGGAATGTCTCCACCTTCCTCTCCTGCGCTTTCCTACCTCCCCACTACCACCAGCCTCACAATTTATCCCAATAAACAAATGTGAAAAAAAGAAGACAAATATTGGGCTTTCCTTACCTTAAAGAGATTTCGATACAGTTTTCCTGGTTACACATCCGTTGTAGGAAACCTCAACGCTTCCTTTCCGAAGTAAATGTACATAATAAAATGTCTCATGATCCTTGGCAAAATTCAAATTAGTTGGGAGAAACAGATGAAGATCACTGGACTGATCCAATTTACTGACTCCAGAGTCCGGAACATCTCTGTTCAGAGCTTTCAATGCACCACATGACCGGGTTGAGAAAGGAGTTTGGTAGTTCTAAACTTTGCTATTGAGCAGTGGCGGTTTACAGTAAGTAAGTAAGTTTTATGAATGGTGTACCTAGAACATAAAAATAAATGTATTTATTACCTACGTCCGACTATAGTTATAATATGCAAACATAATACAGTTAATTATTAGGCACAACCACAAAACAGATCATAAACTTAAAATTCACAGATTTAAATTAATCCAAACAGTCGTACTCTATAGGTACTGACGCCTACTATCATAAATAATCACAAAATTGAAAACTAACAAAACTTGGTCACTAGAGCGATAGAGCTGATTGTAAATGATCGGTTCTACTTCGGAAGTGTTCGTTTTTTGAGGCGTGCCTCAGACTAAACAACACGCAATCGTTTTGGCTACGATTCATTTCGATTACATGCGACTTCCCCACTACTCAAATCGTTATTATCTTTATGATGGTATGGAATTTTAAATTAATGCATTGATTTTTTAAGGGACGCATGTTTTACGTTGGTGTAGGAATAATCTTATAATGGTCATTATATAAACAGAATATAATATAGCAAATCTTATATGTGCTCCGATCGCTCCGATAAAGACACTTTGTTATAAATTAACGTAATATAAACTATATATTAAATCAGCGAGTCTCGGAGGCGGGCCCTATCTCTGCCTCACTATATTATTGTAGAAGCTTGGTGCGGTGAGCGGGAATCCAAACATGACCGGTCGCGTTACACCGGTGTGACGGGTTACATAATAAAAATACAAGCAGGCCTTGTGAAATACGAAAAAATTAAATGGTAATATTTGATTTGAAGTAATATTAAGAAATTTGAAATAAAATTACGTTTTATAAAATGGTAAAATTTAAATTAAATTTTTACTTTATTTTGGATAAGTTCATGTCATTTTCTCCTCTATTTTTAGAAGAGGCACATCTTCTCCTGCCTCATTGCATGACCCGCCAGTGCTGTTGAGGTCACGATTTTCAGTATTGGGTGAACGACAAAGGAAGAAGTAAAATTATTATTAACTGGAAATGTTATCATAATATCCTTGGTTAAACAATCATCACCCTACAAGAACAAGGTTTAATCAACGGTTTCAATCTTAACTGTGGTGGCCATTCAAAAGGCAATCACACCGCCTGTAAGCCAATTGTGGCTTATAAAAATAACCCTATTTTACAATTAAACTAAAGTGCTTTGTGTATTTGTTTTTAAACTGAACGTGTACGTAATGAGTATATTGTATAAATAACCTATTTTAATGGTGGCATAAAATCAACACAGTTGTTTTGTAACTAAAACCGTAACGTTACGTGTAAAAAATAATTCGAGATTCAGTTATTTTCAGTGAACGATCTATGCAAGTTCTGTTGTTATTTCACTTCTGTGATGCAACTGGTCCATATAATAACAGAACTTCAATAGAAATTTCACTGAACTTGAACATTAATTTTTAAATATGATGAATTATTTAGATCTGTGAAACAACCCTTTTATAAACTTATTTTATTTATTTTATGTAGTCAGATAATAATGTAAACAATATTATATTATAATGTATCTACGTAAAACGTCATAATATAAACAATATTACAATTGTACCTATACCTTCGGTGTAGGCATATTCTCATTTTTTGTTCAACAGGTTTGTACCCACAAATAACTGTTGTATGCATTTACGTATTTTCTTGCTTTTATGTGCCAAATGGTTATGGTTATATTATTGCTGTTACTACCTACTGCGTTCTTCTGTTTACAATATTTTTTATAAACTTTATACGTAAAAGTCCAATGGGCGGCTAAATAAATAAATAAATTATGTGGTGTATCATGTGTTCTGAATGATGTGTACTTACTTTAATGATGCATATTATTTTTTAAGGTTCCGTGAACACCTCACTAGGAGAACCTGTGCTGAGGTGTTATGTTTTTTTATAAAGTATTGTTGTAAATTGATTAAATATGAGCGAACGGACACCGGTATCGGTAGAGATGGGAGATGAACGAAGGGCGTCAAATCGTAGTAGTGAATCGAAGTCTATATTGAAGAGCTGCGTAGCGAAGGTCAGTGAAGTGGTAACAGGTTGTAAACAGAAAAGTGCTGTAATCTTAGATGTCTGTTGAAGTCGCGAACATTCCAGAAGGTGGCAATAATGACTGAGGCGGCCGAAATACATCGCGGCCGTGTACGGCGTGGGTAGGTAAGTAGCTAGCCGGCACCGCGCGAATATGTAAGCAAGTACTTAGTGGCTTGCAGATATTTCTAGTGTGTTTTTATGGTGGCGAAAAATAATGGAGTGGTCGCCACATATATTTATCTTAAAAAATATTATAAAATAAGAAAAGAAAAAAAATACACATAATAATAATTTTTTTTAAATGCCATTGCGTTAAGTTTTAATTGGTGATACGAAGTTGCGAAAAAATGATTTATTTTTTGTTTTTATCCAGACAGAAACATCATGCTTGATTATATTACGATGTGTATTTTGTGTGGAGTGTTTCAGTTGTTTAGGCAAATGATTATGGAGTGTAGTGACGTAGCACTTAAAATGTTTAACCGTTTTAACTATTTGCTTTAATTCTCCAAAACAAATATTTCCGCAGCGTTATCTGAGACGAATATGATATTACTCCTCTTTATATCTTTTAAAAATTTGTATTCTTAAATCCCCGGGTTGTGCTTATTGAGATAAAGAAGTTTTATATTTTCCCTACTCGAATCAAATGTTCTTTTTTTATGAAGCCACCCCGTTTCAACGGAGCCACTTCTCCTTTGTCTTTACTCCGTATACATTTTTCACAATATTTTACAACTTATTCACACAAAGAACCTTAAGAGATTTTTTTCTTTTCTTTCAACTCAATCAACCTTCACTTAAATGTTTGTATGTCTTGATAAAAGCTTACGAATGACAAGCTAGAATTGTAGAATGCAATGTTATGCTGTTTAAGAATTGGTAGGTCAATGCAACTATTTTCAGTTTGCCAAACATTCCCATACTTTGCGGGGCAACTAGAGTGGTCAAGTCGACAGTTTACAAATAGCGGCGATTGTTGTTTGTACACATTGTTACTGCTGATCTGTGTGTTATCTTAATGTAAACATATTTAAAAACAGAGTGATTCGACAATTTTAGCAGTGAAGTTTACTTAAGCGTCATTACTGACTTCTTAATTTGCTGGTCTCGAGCCCTGGTCTATTCTCTGGTCAGCTTTGCGTTCTTTATTATGAGGCTTTAAAATATCCACTTAAAATTCCAAAATCATGAAACGACAATTGTTTATTGGGTAACTTTCTTAATTATAAGTCAATTTTTTTTTCATTGCATATATTGTTTTTCAGTAACTTTCATTCAGATTCTAGTAATTCCGTCATTTTTGCAAGTTAGTATGAAAAGTATAGCCATCAAGATTTTAAAATATCCTGTGCAAATATATAAAAACAAACAAATAAACATTCTTAAAGATAACATCAACAAATTGTTAATTTGGTGTAATGAAAATAGACTTTACTAAAATATCTCAAGATGTAAAATAGTAAGATTTTCTTGAATAAAAAATTCAGTGATCTTTAATTGCAACATTGATAACAACGCTTTTGACACATTAACACAAATTAAAGACTAAAGCATCACTTTTCAATCAAATCTTTCATTTGTTAACTACATTACAGAAATCTCCAATAAGGGCTTACAAATGTTGGGATTTTTAACTAGGTTAACTAGAAATTTTAACAATATGAAGTGTATTAAACTGTTTTATTTTGCGAATGTTAGAAGTAAACTTGAGTACAATTTTTCCATCTGGAATCCATATTATAATATACATGTATCAGTTGTTGAAAGAACACATAACAAATTCTTACGTTTCCTAAATTTTAAAATGGGTATTCCAGCAGTTATGTTAAGCTACAACACAATTTAAAACGAAATGAACATGCTCAAACTGTCAGACAGAAGAATTTTCACTGGCTTGGTATTTCTATATAAAACTCTAAATGATTTAGTTGATAGTCCGGTATTGCTTGAATTGATAAGCTTCCAGATTACTAATTCTGGTACTAACTACCATACGTATTCATCTTTGCCCAGAACACTAATGAAGGGAAACAATTATACCAAACAGTGGACATCTTCAATTTATCTTTAAACAAATATAAAATATTGTTATTGAGGCGGTTCAGTTATGTACAATAAATATGTATATTTCTAACTATGCTAAATATGTAAAAGCCCCAAAAAGGGCGTTTATTTATAAATAAATAAATTGCAATATGTACTTCGTTGTAACATTTCAATTTGAAACAAAAAAAAAACGACTGAATTAATTTGAATTTCGAAACCTGGTATTTAAATGCTAACGCAACATTGAAAAACTATTTTCTTTGACCCATCTTTAAAGCAATTAAACGAAACTTAAACCGTTGATACAAAGTTTAACCGTGATTGAAGCAGCAATTTCCGAAGTTTGATGTAGCTCTCCATCCCGTTTATGGTCTAGTTTGTGGCTTTCTAAAGCATGTAATTTTGCCTGAAACTGTAACCGAGTTGGGTTATTAGTGTTATTATTTGCGATAGAGACCCGGCCTGATATTGCCCATGATCGTAAATAGATACAGATTGCATCAATATTCTGATATTAATGTCGGGTATTGTGATCACCAGATAAGTCTGGAATGGTTTAGGGTTGTTTTGATGACAGTTTCGATATCTCTCTTTTAGTATTATAATATATATTCATTTTTATTTTTAAATTTATGTATAAAACCTCAAACTGTAATATTTAATTAAATTAAGACAATATTAGACACTATCTAGAGATAGCGGTGACCGAATAACTCGGAATGAAACCAACCCAGAACCATCTTAGATAAGTAATTTAGAGTGATAAAAATATAAATATAAAAAAATGGTCAAATAGGTTACGTTAGGTTAGGGTTATCGGCTAATTTAAAATTATTTTTTTCATAGCTTTTAATGACTTTTCAAGGAGGTATTGAGTTGACTTTATTCTCAGTTGGCATGGAACCCTAGATAGCATCTAGTTCGGGTTTGAATCTTGCAATCATACATAAAGATGGCAGCCAATAAAATTTGCGTTAAGAAAATGAAGATAATGTTACTAGTTCTTAGTCGAAGTAGAATACTATTTAAAATGACGATTCGGATAGGGACACTTTAGCTTAATTGGTAGAGCTGCGCTCGGAAAGCCACAGATCCTGGGTTCGTGTCCCAGAGGTGCCAATATCTTTTTCTGATTTTTCTGTTTTCAGATTTACGATAGAGTTTCGCTAATATTGTCTTCAATTAATTAATTATTGTATACATAAATATATGTATTTTTTTACATTAGCTTCACACAGTAGGACCTGAAGAAAACAATTTCCCTCGTGGCCTATGTCATCTTTAGCGATGCTGTGTGGAGGGTCTTTTTAGAGAAAAGAAAATGTTAGTGGTAGAGAAAGGAAAGAGGTATGAGGGGTGGGTAGGAATCTGGGGGTCAGTGTATCCAGGAGTGACGGATGAATGAATTTATTCCTGCCATACAAGGCGAGGGATCGAGAGAGTCGGTCTGAGGAAGTGAAAAGGTCTCCCTCAAACAGTCTCTCCCAATCCGCCATGCTGGGTGTGCAAAAGCATCCGCCACCAAGACCTAGAATATCCTTACTCCACTAACCCGGGCACTCCTGCTAAGTCACCAAACGGAGTGAATTACTTGGGGGTGACCTATGGCAGGGGCCATCCAATAAATGGTTCCCGGGGCGGCGGTACCCGTAACCACCTCCCAAATTGATCCATATCGTTGGTAAAGAGACGTTGAGATTTTTTGGAGATCTAGCTGATTTACTTATCAATTTTTGTAATCGTTGGTTTCCTGAAAATTAATAGTTACCACGTGTTGATTCACAATCACGACCTCCATAACAGAGCGGTGATCTCTATGAACCTAACCAATAAACCCGGGTACCCCTGCTAACTCACCAAACGTGGCGAACGTTGTACAGTATTGTACATAACTGAACTGCCTCAATAACAATGGTTTGTATTAATTTAATTATAAATGAAGATCTCTACTAACTCGGTATAATCATTCCCTCTATTAGTATTCTGGGCAATGAGGATTACGTAATATATATATATATAGTAGTTAGATTCAGAATTTCTGCATTGAAATTAATCCCGCCTTCTAGTATTACGTAGTGCAATCTGAAAGTTTATCAATGCAAGCAATTCTGGACAATCAAATGCATCATTTAGAATTTATACAGAAATATCAAGTCTGGGAGAATAATTCTATTTGACAATTTAAGCACATGCATATCATTTAAAAGAGCGCTGCAGTTTAAGGCGGTACACAACGCTAATAATTTTTGTTTGCGGCAAATTTGTAACTAAAATAACTTTTTTATTCCAATAGACCCCTGGGGATGTAAGTTTTTTATATTTAAAATTAATAAAAACAATACCTTATCATTAATATATTTTACGTACAACTCTTTTAAAACTTTATAATAAGTTTTTCAACTACAAAGTTAGCGGTGGGCACCAGATTTTAATTTTCTAGACGATGAATAAATAACTTCGGGAGGGATTCATAAAGGAAAATCTTAAATATTTGTAACACGTTCTTCAGAATTAATTAAAATGAACGCGGCGGAAAGGTCGAATCTCCAGGTCCGCTACGGCCAATTCAACCGTGTGTTCGTCTAATACGCCGTGCCGCGGGTGTATATTTGTTTACACGCTTTCTTCACTTACGTCGTTAAGATTCACACATTATTTGTCTTCTTCTTCTTTTCTTTGATAGAGCAAATTCGACAGTAGGTTCGTCCAATACAAGGGTCGCGAGTCGCAATTTGTATACACGGCTCCTTTACTTACGTCATTAAGATTCTGAATATATTTTAGGGTATATTGTCGTCTTAATTGCTGGAATATCCATTTTAAAACTAAGAAAACGTAATAATGTATGTTGTTTTCTTTCAATATGACCATTATGTGTTATTATAACATTATGACCATTATGTGTTATTATAACAGTATGAACATTAATTTTAAAAAAACGGCAAATAATCTTAATAATAATAATATTACAGTTAAACATTTACTGTTTTTGTCATTTTTTTTAAAATTAATTTAAATGAAATTAAAAAAGTTATTACTAAGTGCTGCAAGTATTTTTGGTTTTCACAAGGCCCTTTTCAAACTGAAAAAAATTAAATAAAGAACGTAATAACACACGTAATGTTGTTAATTTCCAGTTTATCTAGTTATAAAACCCAATATTTGTTAGTTTTTGTTTTAAATTTTCGTGTATAAATGTGATTAAAAAATCGAAGATTTGATAGAAAAGTGATGCCTAGGTAGGCAAATATACCTGTTACGACAAGATATATTATTAAAATCTCTGCCGTGAACGAGTAACACAGGCTAACGATTTAATATATTATACTTATAACAAATCAATATGGAATTGTTCGAGTTTTATTTTTTATCTTAAAAAATACTTCCAGAATGTAAGAGTCTGATAAATCATTAAAGTGATTGTCAAAAGAATTCATATTCTACTCTTTCATAGATGGCGCACTTACAATTATTTTACGGAAAAACGCATTTTACAGGTTGTGCTTTAAAATATTAAGAATAATTAATTGTTTGCGCCCGTACACACGCAATATGAGCGTAAATAAATAGTTTTGTCATTGAAAAAAAAACTCTAAACTTTCAAGAGAGGCTGACAAATACAATATTGCATCGGTGATTCAATCCACTCTTGTATTTGTCAGCCTCTCTTGAAAGATTTGAGTTTTTTTACTGACAAAACTATTTATTCATATTCATATTGCGCATGTACGGGCGCAAACAATTAATTATTCTTAATATTTTAAAGCATTAAAGCGTAAAATGCATTTTTCTGTAAAATAATTATACGCGCGCCATCTATGAAAGAGCAGAATATGAATTCTTATATTTGACAATCACCTTAAATAATATGGTAAAGGACATTTTCTCATTTCAATCAGAACACATTAACCGAAAATTCATATTGTAATAATCCTCGGGTTTTCGTCAAGCTGTCGACGTAATATCAAAAGCACTGTTTAGCAAAGGAAACTTGCATTATAATCCCGTAATGCAGCCTCCGATATTGTATTTGCTACTTATCCGTCGCAGGTACACAGGGGCACTTGTCACGTTAATGCATTCTCCTAAGCGTGCGAGTGTAATGCAGCTTTGACAGAATGTATTTATGGATACATCTGTGTGGGTGCATCCAATGCACGGAAGCATGAGTTGTAAGATTCCGTGCACACTTTACAGGCTAACGGATAAACCTTTCAACGATACACGGTTTAAAATACATAATATTAATAAGCGTGGAAAAATATTGACGAACATTATTGATTCGCGGGGTAATTTCTACAACTATGTAATTCCTGAATCAGTTTTTTGGAGTTAAACACAAAACCTTATATTTATTTCCTTGCATGTGAGACACATAATTTGTTTTGTGGCATACATATGCAAAGAAATAAAGGTAGGCACGGTTTTATGTGTAACTCAAAAAATCGGCGTTATCTAGTTGTAGGAATTACTCCACGAATTAATGTACTTAAAGAGGGTTAAAACATTTTTTTAAAATATTTTGTGTTTATCATTAACATTGACAAGTAAATATGGTGATGATAGATCCATATTATAAAAATAAGGTCATCAATCCATTTACAAAGCGTTCACATAATGCGTTGAACACTGGTTACGAAACTATATCACAGTCATCAAAGAGAAAGAACACCTGTATACAGCTGTACATAAGTAACACTTAATTCACTTTGTCTTTTCCAGAGTGGAAGACACTCTCAGTATAGCTCTGGTGTAAGACCACCATTAAGAATTGAAACAGTTGCTTAAAATGGCTTTAGCCGTGTTTAGTGATTACATTTAGCCAGGTACTTCCCCACCGTTATCTTCCCCATTACCATCCCTTCCCTACGACTTTTGGCCTCAATACAATATGCCCCAATTGGGTACGCCATAGTCACACTGACTCCAGGCGGTTGGAAGCAGCTGGGACTATTTGCCAAACTGTGGCAAATAAATTTTATTTGATTAATTTGTGTTATTTCACAATTTATTCATTTAAAATAATATATAGTATATTTGCGGCACGTTCCAGAGTAGAAGACACTCTCAGTATAGCCCTGGTGTAAGACCACCGTTCGGAAGTGAAACGTTGCTTGAAATGGCTTTAGCCGTGTTTGGTGACCAGATTTAAATAGGCAGGTACTTCCCCATCTTTCTCTTCCCCGTTACCATCCCCCCCCCCCCCCCACGATTTATAGCCTCAGTACAATATGTCCTATTAGGTACGACATAGTATCACTAGCTCCAGGAGGTTGGAAGCAGCTGGGATTCTTTGCTTAAAAGTTCTTCTTCTAATTTGACATTTAAGCTTTGTGAGCTTATTAATGACTAAATTAGATGCCGGTTACGAACCGCAGAAGATGTTCAATGCACGAACGTGAAACGAAAATCTTAAAATAAACTTTTATTTTCCAAACATTAATGTTTCGATTGCTTTACAAAATTACAAAATTCAAAGGACTTTCTGCATAGTAATCATAAAAGTTCACTCACCAGAACCCTAACATAGTATTTTTAAAATGTGAACACGCTTTTGGGATTCGCTTGTTTGAATGTTTATTTGTTCAATTTTTTACGAGAAAAACTCTCTTTTTATAACTTTTGAAGGTTATTCCCATCAACGTAATATATCATTGAAGAAGAAGATAACACTTTTAAATCTAAATGAAAATATGAAAGAAAACAAGACACAGAAAAAGACAATGGTCGCGACCATTGTCTTTTTCTGTTTTTCTGTGTCTTGTTTTCTTTCATATTTTCATTTAGATTTAAAAGTGTTATCTTCTTCTTCAATGGTTTATTTGTTCGCCTACGCAAGTCCTTAATGATATCTGTCAAGCCATTGCGTAAGGCTTACAGTTAAATACAAATAATGGTTTCTGGCCGCTGGAAGCTTTACTGTGCTTTCAAAAAAGTTCTTAAAAGTCGGTAAATCTACTTATTTTAAAAGTCACGTACCTACGTGCGTGGGTTAAGATCAAACCTTCAAGACCAAACTCTGAGACTGAATTATTGTCCTGGCATTTTGCTTTATGCACGTACGAGTATATAACGTTCGCGATGCATTTCAAGTACCTACCAGGCGGCGGAGCCTATTTTGCTACTCCTTAGTCTTCCCTGCCTACAAAGGACGCCCTATCCCACTGTCCTGTATTGTGTGTTGTGGCAAACATGTTCATTTGTGTCTCTCAGAGGCGGACTGGGAAATAAACCGTTATACGAAAGTTATTAAAAATACTAATTTTGGTGGTTTGTACGTCTTGCGAAACAGCTGGTTCAATGAATTCAAATTTGCTTTGAATTTAATTGTCTTTTTAAAAATTGAAACTGAATGTGTGAATAATTCAGAAAAGCGATAAATTAACCAACTTACGATACGAAATTTTAATAGATTTTAAAAAATAGTTGACATTTTCAAAATTGAAACTCACTTGTCTGGAATTACTACTCTTCTGTTTTTTCACGGATCTGCGGTAGTCTATTATAAGAAAAACATGTAGATAAAGACCGTATACATGTAGATAAAATTTCAGGCTAAATCGTTTTGATTAAAAAAAGATATTTAATGGAAAAATAACCCTTAACAATTCTTTTATATATTAGGTATTTCTCTGTGTTTATTTGGTGCGCAACAAGTGCGACTATGTTATTCCTTATTAGGGTATATGGGGATTCTACAGAGATTATGGAAAGGCAATAGAAACGAGAAATGTTGGGAAGTATTGGGAACTTTAGATTTGTTCAACATTTAGCCATTTCAAGTAATCTATTTTGAATGGTTGTCTTTCACTATCAACAATGAAAGTAGGAAATTTCTACCATCAATCTTTATAGAATATTATTAATTTGTCACAACGGCCGCTGAGCGGAGTAACATCTACTCCTCGCTCCAACTTACCAATTAACTTTTGAAAAATTCAAATCGCCTTTTTACATTAAGCCAATTATGTAGATTTAGATTATTTGTGTTACCTTGAAGAAGAAGGTAACACAAATAATCTAAATGAAATTATGAAAGAGAGCAAGACACCGAAAGATAAGAAGATAATGGTCGCAACTGGGACACGAACCCAGAACCTCTCGTCTTACCGGGACTAATCTCATATTTCAAATTTAAGAATTGACAATATTATCTTCGACTATTTTTTTCATCACATTATTCTCTTTGGCTTCCTTTTACATTGGAAACAAGTGTTCTAAGAATCGGTTTGTAACCTAGATCTACCAAGAACTTCACTATTTGAACTCGAGCACCCCTGCTATGTCACAAAATTTAGCTTCCCTCTTGGGGTCATCTTTAGTAGAGGTTTTGGTAACCGAATAAACGGTTTCCTGGGCGGGAATAGCATGTTGCATACGCACGAATCAGGAAATAACATGTTGCCGACAGGGGTGGTTCCATTCCACCCCTGAAGCCTGTTCAACTCTCGTGCGCTGCGGAACACCTGTGCACCGTGCAACTCCTGTTAGGTAGTAGCAACCCGGCAACCTTCCCGAACAATTAATCAAGAAAGCTGCACACTCGGAACAGCGCTTAAAGCAACCCGCGCCACGGCTTATTCTCGTAATTAAAAACGGTTCAGTAATAATTTATCTACCTAATTAGGCAACTAGTTTGTAACGAGTGACAGCTGCAGCAAATTGATATTCATGATACCTCATAAAAGTATCCCTGGAAAATTTGATGAACAGTAAACTTGCAAAAAAGATATTTTTTAAATTTAAATTCTTGACAGTCAGATTGTAGTAATCATGGATGCTGTGTTTTTTTCTACCAGCATTTCAATGAATACTATTCCAAATAATAAATTAATGTTGATGATACCTTCGCCATAAATAAGTGCTTAAGTGCATAAGTGCATGCCGAGCGACCTATAACTCTTTTTTGTTCGGAAAATACCCTCAGTATACCCATTTGGGATGAATGGTGACAAGAGCTGAATTTTGTATATGACCAAATACGGTTCAATCGGCTAGCACCTATTAAGCATGCTACTTGAGGTGCGATTGGAATGGGGTGTGCTCTTAGAATGTCTGAACAGCTTTGATTATGAGCATGCTTTAGTATCGGATCAATAAATAATTAATTTCATCAAATTTCTGCGGAAGCATGCGTTAATGATTTTTTTCTCCAACTAGCTGGTTCCCGGCATGCATTGCCATATTCAAAGAAATACATTGTTTCTCCCTGCATGTCCTTTTCTGTGCGTCCCCTTCCCCTCCCGCGTTCCTCTTCCATCTTTCCCGCCTTCCCACTACCCTCTCCCGCTCTCCCGTTCCGCCAAACCTCTCCCGCTTTCCATATAATCAGTCCCAGTTCATTAAAATAAATTCATTAATTTAAAGAGTTTCGAAAATTGAATTTTGATTCAACAATCATTGTTTAGCAAAATATCATTCTCAAATTTTAAATTTTTTGACAGTTTGGCGAGAGTTTTTGTAATGATTAAAAAACTTTTCAGATGTAATGTCACGTGGTGGTAATAATCTAAAAAAACCTTCACGGGGATCCCAAGAAGGTATGTTGAAAGTCTTAAACATTTCGTATGCTTATGCTTTATATAGCAATGCATAGACAACTCATAACTCATACACCTACGTATATATTCCCAAGCAAGCTTTGTTTGATTTTCTTCTCGCATCTCTACTAATAAATAATTACTAGGTCCAAGGTTTGCTCTTTTAATTATCAAATTACCGACCAAAACGGAACTTTTATTAATTTTTCTTCTTCCGCCAAAATTTTATTAAATAATTGCTTTGCAAGCAGTAAGACTATTTTATTTAGTTCTGTGCGTGTGGAACTTGCTCTATTTTATCGTGACTGTGGGAATTGATAGTTTTGATTACTTGTATTTTCTTGCAAAGCTACCATTTTGGCCAAGAGCATAATTTTAAATAGCTCGTGTGTTCAACTGCTTGCTTAGAGCACGCTTATTCATGAGTATGCTTAAAACATGCATGCCATATACAATCAAATGTGGACAGTTAAAGAAGATACTAGTTTGAAGTTTTTTCGCAAGAATGAACGTTTATGTTTCTCTGTATTTTACTCATTTGGGAACTGCTTCCTTGATTTTGATTGTATTATTTACCAAATTACAATATTTGAAATTCTCTGAAACGAAAGCGGCACTTGATGGAATTAAGGCTTTTCTGGATCAGATGTTTATGAACATCAATAAATGTTATAGATCCTCACAACTTTAACCTTTCCCTTGCGGCGCGCGGCGTTAAAAAATTCCGCGCGCTCCGGTGCTGTGTACTCAGTGCACATTATTTAGAATTATGTGATTTTCAAGTCGTGTAAACATGAATGGTTTACACGTATAGGTTATATACGTAGACATTAAATTAATTTATTCCCGATTTTCATATAAGACTTTTTTCTGTTGCGTTCCATAAATACTAATCCACTAAATCGTTTATGAGCTTACACCCACGAGCGCCCGATGGTTAAAATGTGGCCCATTCGAGGAAATATTTTAAAACATTTTTTTTTTAGGTTTTTTAAAAAATTCTCGCATAGTTACAAGAATAAACGTAGTAGTCTCACAGTTTAATAAGATATTATGTCTCGCATCTTTTCTTCATAATTTGTCATGACATTCCACAAAGCGAATTTATTGATCATGTGTTTAAATTTTAAAAAAATGCATGTTCAAAATGATTATTAACTAGTCCATAGATAATATATAGAATTTATAATAATTAATAGTCTCAAAGCAGGTACCAAATAAGGCAATCTTAAAGTAAATTATACTCAGAATTCAAGCATTAATATGTAATTAATTAACTATATTAAAAATTAATAAATTTAATTATGTTTCAATTTTTTTTTAATAATTCCTACAAATATGAGATAAACGATCAAATGAAGGTGCATTTAATGGCTCTCTAGCAATATGTCTCCAATTCAGATGAATTATTTTTTCAATGAGACGTTTTTGAATGTTTTGGACGGGAAATTTACAAACCGAACGCATAAAAATGTCCTAGTGCTTGGTAATCGATCGTATTGCAGAATACTTCGGTTGTTATATGTTGTTAGATTTGCATCAGTGTAAGCTACCAGGGGCGGCAATGTAGGCGCTGGTGAGCTGTTTGCCTAGAAACACCCAGAATTGGAGCCACTCTAAGGCTTCAATTCCAGGCTCGGAAGGATGTCAAAAGAATTGGCATATACACACAGCCCACCACCAAAACTACTTGCCAACCCCTGTTGTAGACGGTGACAACTCTGTTGATAGCACCGGCAAGGAAAGGTTAATACAAGCTGAGGCATTTTCAGTCAGAATGTGAAGACTTAAGTCAATGGCGATAAATTGTGAACACAAAATGTTATAAATAGCTGTTGTTTTTCAGATGTCGATCGGGCAGTACAACAACAAGGGCTCTGCTGGTAACGAAAACTTATTGCTTTTTGTTAAACGAAAATTAAATTATAATCCAATTTTCGTTGAAAAATATTTCATTTTAAAATTCCTGCATTAAATCATAATGAGTATTTGGCATTTCCAAAAAGCGAATTTATAGAGGGTGAGATAGAACGTTTAAACAAGATAAAGCTGATATGTTCGATTTTAATAAAAAATAGAAGTGGTATTTTATTAAAGATAATTTATATTCAAAACAATGCAATTTGTTTTAGGATGAAGTTTAATACCCTTGACCTTTTCACTTAGCATAACTTGCGTTGAAAAGGGTTGGTACCCGCTGTGGAATCAAAATTCAATCCATCCAACTGGCAGTTGTTTATAGCCAACGCGTTTGTTGTTTAACCTCAAAATGAAATCTTTTTTCGATCATCTTTATCATTTATTACATTAATTAAAACAAATTCAATATTATTACATAAAATACTGCATTACAAAATTGACTGTCCTGAATTACTTCAATTAATCAACATCTATATTCTTAAAAGATCTTGCCAACATTTACTACCCTTTTACAGCACCAGGACAATCTATTACCAAAATTCCCCGATTCCGAGACTTCACAATTTCGAAAATAAATATTCTGATCTAGGAGATATATTTCACCTTAAGAATAACCAGTATTAACATTGTTTATTCCAATTCTTTTATACATTTAGACACAAATAGTCGTGGATAATTTCTGCAATTTTTGTTTGTATTAAATATCTTTTTATGTGTGACTTCTTATCACTTTCACCAATGTATTTTAATTTATTTTATAGGCTTTTGTTGTTACATTTTTTTTATTATATTATATTTTCTTTATTGTTTTAGTTTTAAAGTGTTTAAAATAACTGTGATACTTAATTTATAAACAAAAAATATAAAAGCCAATTAGGGCGTGTAAAAAAATAAATATTTTCTTACACAAGATTACGTTGTCGTTTTGACGATTCTTTCGTTATTTAGACCATAGAATACTTCTAAACAGACCATTTTTAAGTTTTGGTTTTGAGTTTCGGCCCTCCTACAAAACGGATTTCAACAAGACCCAAGTTTTTCTTTTTTAAACATTTCCACCTCTTTCCTTTAGAATTTTAGATTATAACACTTCTTTAAGGAGTTACATAAAATAAATTCACGTGGCGTGATGACGAAAGGGGTAATTTTATTAAGGATTTTAGAGTGTTAGATGTACGAAACATCTTAAGGATCTCAGTTTTACAGTAGGCAATCGTATATATTTACCAAAGATTAAAGTATGACCAGTGCATTTTACTTACTCTCTAATGGTAGAGAAAATGCAAAATAAGTTTTTGAGATATTTATATCTTCGAGACTCCGGGTATTATCCTTGGTATTAATAGCCTTGCCAAAAAAAGGAAAACTGCTTTGCTGATAACATCTTAAAATGATCTTCTTAACAGTAATATCTGCATCCCTGACATTATACAAAAAATTGAGTTTTATATTCACAACAACTTCACAAGCTCACGCAGTTACATGTCTTTGTTGTTTCGAGGTGTAGAACTAACCTACCATTGGTAATGCAGCACGGAAAAATGGTTCTGTTATTATAAAACTCGTCCCCTGACGTAGATATTTTTTAACAATTTTAAAATGTTATAATTACACAACTTAATATAATGTATGTTTATTAATACATTTTAAATTAAATAAAATGAAAAATCAAAATAAATTTGATAAACATTGTAACTTGTAGTAAATTCAATGAATTTTAAATTTCTTCGATTTGCTTCGGTAAATTTACCAGAGATCCTGTTGTTATTCCATCATATTTTTCCTCACGCGCGCCTGTTCATTTGAATAAAATTTGTCTTTACATTCTGAGAGTAGATCAGACTGACACACTAAATTTACGTAGGGAGATACTTACTGAGATGATATTTGTTTCATACCTGGAATAACAATGAGTAGACGCCTATTTTGATGAAAATTCGGTTTGGTTTGTTTTCATCGGTTGTCTATGGTGTTTAAATATTACGAAGTAACGAACCTCTGCTTATTATCTTCCAACGAGGTGAATATATTAACACCATTTCATTGTTTTAAGGTTTTACGAAAAACTAATTATCGATATCATTAAAATCTGTGGTCAAAATCTGTCACAAAATTTGTAATTTATTCATATACCTGCTTATATACGTCTTTCTTTAATGAAATAAGCAGTTTAAATGAAAGTACACAGCTGGTTCTAATTGTTGTGGTGTTCAAACGTTTCATTGGACAAAAAAAAACCTTTTTTTTTAATAACTACTGAACAATTCAAATAATATGAAGGGCAATTTTATGTATCTTTTAAAATATTAACTTAATTAAATTATTTCTTTTGTTACATTTGTACTACCTACTTATTTGTTAAATATTCAAAGTTTCAGACCTTAAAAAAATGATAAAAAAATATTGAAAATAAACCGAACTGTCTGTTAAAATTGTAAGGATCCTTTTTAATAAAAAACTCTTTTGCGAGAATTTGAGAATTTTCACTTATATTTTAAAATCACAGGTAACATGTTTTAAATGTGTAAATAACGGTGATAATACTGAATACACCGGGCCAACATCTGGCAGTTGTTTTACTAACTGAACTTGCGAAGAAAAGAAGCGGTGAAACATAAAAACTAGCCTTTTTATAGAGTAAAAAATGCACACATTGACACACCATAAATATAAATAATAAATATCTGACGTTTGTATGAGGTGGTGATCAAAACAGTTTGCTACTTGATCAGACCGACCACAGTCACTAGCCACGGTTCGCACCATTTGTTCAGGTAGAAAAACCATAGGTGTTTGCTCCGGCAACCCATAGATGCCGGTAGTATGTCAATTTTTAACACTGTCATTTAAAAATTTTATTTTTATATGAATACCGCACAAGAGTCCCAACTACTCCCAACTGGAGCCAGTGAGACTATGGTATCCCCAATTGGGGTATGTTGTGAGGCTGAAGGCAGTGGGTAGGGGAAGAAGATGGGGAAGAGAAAGATGGGGAAGTACCTGGCTATTCAGATCTGGTCACCAAATACGGCTAAAGCCATTTCAAGCAACGTTTCAATTCTGAATGGTGGTTTTACACCAGAGCGATACTGAGAGTATCTTCGACTCTGGAACGTGCCGCAAATATACTATATTTTATTTTAAAAAATATATGTTATAATAACAATAACAAATAAAATGTGCAGTCATAATAAGACTCTTCTGACACATTTTATAATCCTTTTAAAATCCTTTCCTTTTTAATTGTAAAACTTTCCCAAAACTTCAATAGGTAGTTACCCACATGCCTATCAATGATATTTTTTTTCCATAAACTGAAACAACACTGATAAAATGAATACTTTAAATATACATAATTCAGTACGTCAGAAAATATTCCCAGCTTTACGCTGTTCCATTTATCACTTGCTGAAAACGCTTTAAGGTTTTTACGCCATCCAATTTTCTCACCTCTGAAATGAGCAAATCCACTTTGCGGCTCATCCGTGCTGCCTTCAAGGCGGCGCAGCGTCCGAAATGTCGCATCCTTATTTACACCCTTCGTCAGATTTTCCCCGACCTTTCCTTACCTCGTATCTTTTCATTTTACTTTGGTGTTCCAGCGAACCCATACAAAGAATGGATGATGATTAGATGAACTAAATATTAGGCATAACTTTGGAGAAAAATATCATTCAGATCATTTTTAAATCGCAGAGTTTTAAAATCAAAATCATCTCAATAGAGTTTCTTTGATTTTTTTCTATTCTCAGGACATCGAGCTTTATAATGGTCTATGTGTTTTAATTTTTCAGTCATAGGCTTAATTCCATAGGAATTTTTTTAACAGTATTTTGCTTCTCTTATAGCACGAAAACCCAACTGACGCAGTATAATTTATTGAGTCTCCAAGTTGGGAATATTGTGAGGCTAGAAATTAAGATTATGACAAATATTGCCTGATTATTGAGATCTGCGATGTAAAAAAAAAAATCTAAAGGGCTGTCTCTTACGTAAGCGATATTACTCTAAATTTTATCTACTGTTAATAGTTACACAATTGTATCTTGAGGGAGTAATCGAATAGTATTAATAGGGTTGAATTTCAGAACCCAGCTTTGAGCACATGTTGACACCACGCCGTACGCGCAGCGCCACAAATAATATCTGTGTACATGAAATTTTAAACAAATCTACCATTGTATTTTGGTTTCGAATTCAAGAATTCGTCAAAAGATGTCGCCACTTCCGTCGGCAGGTCGCTTGGGGCCGTTTCCCCTAGATATAATTACCAAGAATTTGTAGTATCTCTCCGGATATGGAAAGATTGACGGTTGTACTCAGTTGTATCAAGCGGCTATATATTACATTTGACGTCATTGGCTGTCCCAGTGGCTAGCTATCACTGAATGACAGTGGATCCGAGGAACGGGCTAATTTTGGAACCAGTTCCTATTGGATTTATAAAATGGTCATCAACACTAACTGGGCAAAGCCGAAACAAAAGCCGCCCGCAGCGGGTTTTGAACTGCTAGTAATTATTATTGTTCATATCATTGTTAAAAAATTAAACAAGATATGATTAAACAGTTCATTTAATGGCAGAATGATTAATTATGCTACCCACCTTTTTTATAAACATCAAAACTCTGTGCTATGTGCTATTTCAAGATTTCTGTATTATTTTGAATAAACTTTGGATAGCGAAATAAATTATTCACATTGGTGATCAATTTATTATACAACAAGATAACTACTATACCTACCGTTGTAGCAAGAAATATCTTTAAAATGGTTAAACTATTTAATAGCGACTTGCGCCAGAAGTGTGTTTTAATAGATTTTTATAAATGAATTTCAAAACTCTCTCTAATTTTGATGCTGATATATTTTTGTTTACTAAAGAATGGGTAGATACTGCCACTATAAGCGGCTTTCAAAATGCTTAGAACTCTGCGAGTATTCACCATTTATCACGCCCACCCTTCCTGCTGAAATAATTAATCTTATCCAGGGTATTCCTTAATTTTTCAAGCTAACCACGTGGAATTTAAAATTATATTTTCAATATGAGATTTAAAAAAATGCAGAAGTTGGTTTGTGGTTAGTGTTATTACAGGGCTCAAATTTAAATTGAAGGACTATGAATCATACAGGCAAAACTTTTAAAAATATTATTAAAACGCAAACTTATTTTTAGGGTGTTATGCCGTGTTGCGCTACCTCCTTCTTTAGCCAAGTGTAAATACTACGATTTATTGAATTCGCAGTTGCTTTGTACCGGTGACTAGCGATCACTAGATGACAATGAATTCGAGGAACAAGCTTCTTTGGAACCAGTTCCTACGCCATTGCTTGTCTCGGCTACTTTGTACCGGTGACTAATAGATGACAGTGGATTCGAGGAACAAGCTACTTTGGAACCAGTTCCTACGCCATTGCCTGTCTGGGCTACGTTTTACCGGTGACTAGGTATCACTAGATGACAGCGCATTCGAGAAACAGGTTTATTGGAATCAGTTCCACGCCTGATTACGGAGACAAATCTGCAACTATTCTAAAGTATAATGTAATACCAGCTCGTAGTGGAGTGGAGCTGGCAACACGGTATTGCTTCCAAGTATATAAGCACACATTTTACCACTAACAATTACACATCTGTCCTGATGATGGACATTGTAACTCTGTCCTAAACGTTGGCTAAAGAAGGAGGTAGCGCAACATGGCATAACACCCCAAAAACCAATAACGAAAATACTTTTGGCCGTGGAAATCAAAAACGTACTTGTTTAATTTTAATTAAAATGATGTGGTTTTTAATGTTGACAACATTGATCAAAAATCTTTAAATGAAATGTATTTAAATTTAAGTAACAAAACCTGACAGCATTTAATTTTTTTTCTAATTAATATAAAAATGTTATAATTATAGTTGCTTGGGCAATGATGAACAACTTTGCAGAAAATTGAAAATAGGCTACAAACAATTTCAAGAATTTATTCCTTTCAAAATTAGGTACCTAATCACATTCCCGCTTTAAAGTTTAACGTAGATAAATAATTCAAATTGTTTCATCCTTATTTTGGTGAAGAACTTCTAAAATTAAAACAACGGTAAAATTGTAAATGTCAACAGAATCCTTTTCGTAAACCGCGAATTCGTCGCAAAATATCTCAAATAATATTGTAAAGGCTCAAAGCAAAATTGCAAATTGGCCTATACGAGGTTAACCAACGGAGAATAATTGGGAGTTATCAATTCTGTTTGAAAAAGACGTGAAACCAATATATTTAAATGCTTCTTTGAGGTAACGAAAATAAGCTTGTTTTATCGATTTAATCTTGTGTCAATGGAACCATTCTTAGTATTAAAAAATATCGTTTAAAATGA
The DNA here is from genome assembly GCA_936435175.1 of Glyphotaelius pellucidus. NCBI lineage: Eukaryota > Metazoa > Arthropoda > Insecta > Trichoptera > Limnephilidae > Glyphotaelius > Glyphotaelius pellucidus. The sequence goes on from OW386550.1 coordinate 9,597,375, forward strand.
TTTGATTTTCTTATTTTATATGAATTAATTATTGTAATAAACCAACATTTTTTTTAACTAAGCCATTTTTTATGCCTGCTTTATCCTTCCAAATTAAGAATTTAAAATTTACCAGTGGATACGATTTTGAAACATTAATATTATTACAAATCTGTAGACTATAAAAGCTCAAAACTGTCAAATCTACTTATATACTATATAAGTTTTTCAAGTATCCAACAACTATACATACACTTACAATTTATATGTGTGTACACTGTACATATATGTATGTGTATGTGAATGTGTATGCGTATGTATACGTATGTATATATATATATTTATATGCATGTGTGCAGGTACATGTATTTATATGGATGTGTATGTATGTGTATGTTTATATATATATACATATTTTTCTTTTATATTCCTCTAATATATTTAAATACTTTTTTTTCTCTTCTAAATAACCAATGTACAATAACTATTAAAATTTGAAAAAAAAATACATATAAAACTTTCTATTACAACACATAAATACTTGTCATACATAAACATAAATAAACACGTAAACACCTCAGCACAGGTTCTCCTAGTGAGGTGTTCACCAAACATACAACAATACCTATCCACAGTTTCACCTTCACAAACCTACCTTACACCCAACATAATAAAATTACAATATATATTATGTAAAAATGTTTTTCAAAATTGATCTATAGGTAAATACTGTTATGCATAGAAATAAATAAATAAACTTCAATACTATATGTTCTTCAAAAATGGCTTTGCAAAAGTCTGAGATAAAAACGTTTAAATTTTTTTTTCAACTTTTGCCACCCCGCCGTTGTTAATATTGTGATTCCAAACAAAACATAACCCAACCTAATCTAAACCACGGTTTCCTTTTAAGATTTTTATGCAACTAGTAAATAATGATATTTAGGATTTTACAGTTACTTTTACAAAGTACCTACTGGAAAAATGAAGTAAATATTTTCCAATGTTTTCTCATAAAAATGTATTTTATTAAATTCAAATGGTTCCAGAGATCGGAGTGCGCTTTATTTTATTTATGAAAAGGTTGCCCAAATATTTGAGATCGCTGCCAGACTTTGATTTGTTTGGTTCTAATAGAAGAAAAAGGACTATCTGTTCCCCGAAAAGTTTTGGGCATGAAAGCAAATTCAAATACGGTTCAAAGTACCGACACTTTTCTTTAGATAAATAAAGCCCTCAACAAAACATCTCAGACCTCTCAGCAATTCAAGTGTGTTTTTGAGGCTGTTCACAATTTAATCCTGGTTGGCAAAAAAAAATACATTCGCCTGCCAGATACAAATTTATTTCATAAATTCCGCCAAGATGAAATATTTGGCCACGTTTTCAAAACAATATTATCTCTTTTCGGAATCTGACTGAATTCTGGCCGCGGCGTAAATAATATGAGTTACGAATATAATGATTGTTTTATTTAAAATGCAACTGCTGCCGTCATTAAGGCACTCCGCTCATGGAGAAACTGAAAAAAAAAACAACCAATCAATCAACTCAATCGCTATCCATATTTAAGCTATTTATAATTACAATATATTTTTATAATATTTTTGATTTTATTTGAAGTACAAAACTCTAAACTAAATATTCAACTAGCTTTAAACTTTTAAGTATGATAATACGTTAAATATGCAGTTTTAATCTTCAGTGAGTCTTTAAGGCGGCACTCTTCGGCTGAAAAAGAAGAAGATGGAGAGATATGTAATTACGAATGTTGGACAGAGCGCGCTAATATTTTAAGTCATAAAATAGCAGCGAAAATTGCGAAAAAGCTTAATAAAACATGACTCGTTTAAAATAGAGCAAAAATCTCGTGAAATGTATCTTAAGTATCATTTAAAGAAACATTGTGAATTTTTTCACAAATATAACTTGTAAAATAAAATAAATAGACTTGTTTTAAATAATTTTCGGAGCATACTTTGCGATCTTTTTCTATCGAGGGATATTTCATATAATTTGCGTTTCGGCGTGGAACGTATCTAGATATTATCTTCAAAAATAACATATATTTTTTTAAGAGCTTAAAATTTCAAATGTTTAAGGGAGATATTTTTTTTTTTTTTTTTTTTATATTAACTCCACACAGGAGGCCCTGAGGGAAATAATTTCCCTCAGGGCCTATGTCATCTTTGGAGATGCTGTGTGGAGGGTGCTGTTGAGGAGAGGAAGGAGTGAACATGGGTCTTGAAGAGACCCATATTGTAGGAGGGAGGAAACACAGAAGCCGGCAAATCGTTCCACAGCCGGGCTGTTGAACTCAAGAACGAGTCGTAGAAACGACCCGTTCTCATGTGACTAATGTCAACCGTGTACAAATGTTGAGCGCGTGTTTGGCGTGTTTCCCGACTATGCACCGGTGCCGGGGGGATCAGTGACGCTAGTTCCTCGGAGCATCTTCCATTGTAATACCGGTAGAACAAGGACAGCATTCCCACCTGACGCCTGTGCTCTAAAGATTGCAGTCCATTTGTTAAGTTAGGAGAATCTATCAAACGGACCGCCCGTTTCTGCACAGAGTCGAGGGTTTTTTTCAGGTATTTTGGGACTCCAGACCAGAGGTGGCTGCCAAATTCAACCGTGGGGCGCACTTGCGATTTGTACAGGGTTAGCAGTTGTGTACTATTAAAGTATCTGCGGGCCCTGTACAGTACGCTCAGTTTCTGAGAGGCTAACTTAACTCTGGCCTCGATATGTAAGAAATCGGTCGAAATTCGAATAGTGACCCTTAAGACGTATCATTTTCAACATGGGTCAAAATAAGATTATTTTTCCAGGGTTAAATTCATCATTTTTAAAGGTCATTAGTTTGATTAACAATTAATCAAACTTGATGTGACTTTTTTCACTCAAAAGAAGCTATAAATAACCTTATTAATATTATTTAAATTTATTATCGTTTCTCTTCACAATTATTTTTAAGTAAGCTAGATTGTATACTTTGTATAATTTTTAATCTTAATGTTTTCTAAAGTTCTTAACCCCGAATATTTAAACTTTCACAGCAGAATAATAACTGTTCTAATTAAAGTAAATAGTAGCTTTTTACTGCGCCTTTGGCTGTAAAAACAACTCTGACACTGAAGAAATTTTTATTTGCGTTGTAATTTAAAATTATGGAGAACTTGAGTAGAGGCTTAAGTGAAACACTGTTTTACGCAAAGAAGTTCAAATAAGTATTAATCTATTCACAAAGCAGAGTACGAAAACACCGGACTGAATAAAAAATAAACCATTAGTACGTTTCTTCTAAGAACTGGACCACGTTGTTTTTTTATACAAAATTCTTCCATTTCAGTGATCTTTTTGTCCTTCGAATATTTTATTCCCTGTCTGGAATAACTGTACTTAATCAATGTGGTTATTTACAGATTTTTTTCTATACCATTTCTTGTGTTATTTAGACTTCAATAATTGAGGCACATTTATGGTGTTATATAAAACCCTTTTTTGTCAGTTGCCAACAAGAGTATAACTCTATATTATGGTCTCCCTTTTACAATATTCATTCTGACAACATTGAAAAGATTCAACATAAGTTTCTGAAGTTTATCAACTATAAATTGCATAATCCTGAACGAAATATTGATTATAATTACCTAGTGGATAAAATCTCTCTATTAAAACTTTTAGAAAGAAGAATTAATACAGATTTAATATTTTTACATAAAATACTGCATTACAGATTGACTGTCCAGAATTACTTCAATTAATCAACATCCATATTTCCAAAAAATCTTGCCTAAATTTACTACCCTTTTACTCAACACCAGAACACTCTTACCTAAATTCCCCGATTCCGAGACTTCAGTCTCGGATAAATATTCCAATTTATTCCAATTCTTCTGTACATCTAGAGACAAATAGACTTGTATAATTTCTGCAATTTTGTTTATATTGATTATCTTTTTATGTTATGTGATTTCTTATCATTTTCACAATGTATTTTATTTTGTATATTTGCTTTTGTTGTAACATTTTTTGTTGCTTTATATTTTCTTTATTATTTTAGTTTTAAAGTATTTAAAATAACTGTGATACTCAACTTGTAAACTAGAATGTAAAATTTTTGTTTTTTGGGGTGTTATGCCGTGTTTCGCTACCTTCTTCTTTAGCCAACGTTTCGGACAGCGTTTTCGGACAAAGTATTTAAAATAACTGTGATACTCAACTTGTAAACTAGAATGTAAAATTTTTGTTTTTTGGGGTGTTATGCCGTGTTTCGCTACCTCCTTCTTTAGCCAACGTTTCGGACAGCGTTACAGTGTCCATCATCAGGGCAGATGAGTCATCTGCCCTGATGAAAAGAAATAAAGCAGTTGAAATCGGTGTAATAAAACGATACCTTATCACTTAGGTACCTACATAATATAACAGAATTACGAATGAGAATCTCTTTATAATGCACGGAATAAGGGTCGTGAAGTATGGGTGGGTGAAAAAACCAGTGTCAGAAGAATAAATTATGACGCGTAAGAGGGTGGATAGAGTCGGGGTCGTCTCATGGTGAGATCTCACGATCAAATAATGAGGCGTCAACTCGAGACTGGTCGTGTCAAGAGTCACATACACCGTGTTCCAAACTCATACCACAACACTTCGGATGATAAAAAAGCTACTTTGGCCTGTGGATCAGTTACTCTGGGTCAATGAACCTTGGAAGTTTGCTTTGAATTTACGTTTTCAAAATTGGAAGTGTTTATTTGGAGAATTGAATTAAGTACCTACCTATAACAATATTATATTTTGAACAGAATTATTTTAACTGCCATTTTCGAAATTGGAACTATTTGTTGACGATTCAAACTGTTTCATATAGATGAGTAACGAAGCAAAAAAGTGCTTAAACTTTTTTACCTCCAATTAGCTTAATTTGACTCCCAATGTTCTATCGCCGAACGGGCGGAAACTACCGAATTCGGTCCGGGTACACTGCCACTCGTATGATAATAATGGAACACGTTTTGACGAGATATTATAACTATTTTGTGATTTTTCACGCGTTTGAGTTGTTCATTTAAAAAAAAAAAAAATTCTGAACAGCGCACAGGAGTCTCTACTGCTCCCGTCTGGAGTCGGTGAGACTATGGCATCCCCAATTGGGATATGTTGTGAGGCTGAAGGTAGTGGAGTTGAGGAGAAGATGGAGGAGGAGATGGAGAGGAGGAAGGTGGGAAAGCACTTGGATATTCAGATTCACCAAACACGGCTAAAGCCATTTCAAGCAACGTTTCAATTCTGAATGGTGGTCTTATACCAGGGCAATACTGAGAGTTTCTTTCACTCCGGAAAGTACCAAAAATATACCTTATGTAATTTTTATTGAATTAATTCTGAAATAACACAAATTAATAAAATAAAATTTTGGGATTGCGAGTCTAGAGCCTTACCCCTCGACCACGGAGGCCATCAAGAAGCCTGGAGAATGTATGAAAAAAATAAATATTGTGCAAGCAACATTTCATCGGACGAATTCCTTATTTGAAAAAAAAAACGTAAGAAAATGTTATTTAAATATAAAATATAAAGTTTATAAATAAAAGTTAGTATTCAAGTACCTACTTACAAATCGACTGTGTTTTGATAAAATTCCTTCAAGGCACATTTTTGGGGATGCTTTTTTTTTCAGTAGTTTGAATTACAACATCAAAATGCAACGCATTTTTAATACTAAAAACAAAATTTATTCGTATTTTTTCAAAATTCAGTAATTTCTAAAAAAACTTTTGATGAAATTAGTCAACCCTCAATTTTTTTCATACTTAAAATTAGAATTGCCATATTTTACATCAAAATATTGAAAATCCAATTACCACTTTCATATAAACCTTAAGATTTTTAATTTGTGTTACGAAAATATAAATATTCGGATTTATCGTCCATGCAAAGTTTTAATTTTGTGGCTTGAAGGGTTTTACAAAACCGCAGTCGACATAAAATTATTTCAAAGGAAATTTTGGTTTTGATTTATTAAATAAGCAAAATTTAGAAACATACTCGAACGCGAGGTCTACTGCTAATAGAATTATTTTATGTATGCCCAACTTTGTGGCATGGTTGTAAGTAGTTAGTAGAATTATAAACGAATTCGTACTTATGTTTGGGAAATAAAACAAGCATAGATTTGGAGCTTGCAAACTCTGCCGTCGTTGAAAAATTTCAGTACCAGATTACGCCGGTGGCGCCACAGGGCAATTAATTTCCCTTGTGTTGCCGGCACTGCGTTATTCTTTTTTCAAACAACCAATCGGACAAATTGGGAATGGAATCCAGATAGGCCGGCCATTTACCACAATTACAACTGTTACGTGTCGAATATAAAACAACTGGCGAACGATCATTATTTTATCCAAAATACTTCGTCCGCATAACTAATGATCATGAAAAGGTAGATATTCTATCTGGTTTTCCAGAGATTTCCAGTTTTTCTTTTTAGACAAAAAAAGATTAATTATTATTTTTTTTAAATTAACTCCACTCAGGAGGCCCAGGGGAAAATAATTTCCCTCAGGGCCTATGTCATCTGGGATGCTGTGTGGAGGGTCTTTTTGAGGAGAGGAAGGAATGAACATTGGTCTGGAAGAGACCCATGTTGTAGGAGGGAGGAAACACAGAAGCCGGCAAATCGTTCCATAGCTGAGCTGTTGAACTCAAGAACGAGTCGAAGAAACCCGTTCTCATGTGACAAAGGTCAACCGTGTAGATATGTTGGGCGCGCGTTTGGCGTGTCTCCCGACTACGCACCGCTGCCGATGGGATCAATGACGCTAGTTCCTCTGAGCATCTTACATTGAAATACCGGTAGAACATGGATAGCATTCCCACCCGACGCCTATGCTTTAAAGATTGCAATCCGTTCGTTAAGGTGGGAGAATCTATCAAACGGACCGCCCGTTTCTGCACAGAGTTGAGAGTATTTTTCAAGTATTGGGTTAGCAGTTGGGTACTATTAAAGTATCTGCGGGCCCTGTACAGTAGGCCCAGTTTTTGAGAGGCTAACTTTACTCTGGCTTCGATGCAGCTCCCATACCTCAGCTGGTCACTTAAAGTTACATTTTTACTTACAGTTAGATTTTCGAGAAATCGACAGTTAACGTTTAATCAGATTGTAGGTTTTTAAATATAAAGCTAAAATTAGACAAAATATGGAAATCCTTCTTGTGATTTTACCTTTGATGTGACAACTTATAAATTAAAAATAATTAAATTTACAAACAAAATTATGTAGGTAAATTAAAAAATCGCTCATGACAAGTAACAAAAACATTTATTTTGTGAAGGTTATTCGGGTAGTAATCAAAAATGTGATATAATATATCATATTATAAAAGTAAAATAGCATAAACATTTACACAAAAATTTTATAAATCTGACAGTTTGTTTAAGACAAAAAACTTGCACAATCGCAAAATACCTGGCTGTATTATTGGCTGTATTTCACCATCCTCTTGATAACTTGTCCAAGTCTCAATCAAGAATTTTGTTTACGGTTTGTTTTGTTATAATCTATTTTAAACAGGACATAAGAGTGTGTGGAGCCGCAGGTACATTTTGATTCTTATTAAGCAATGGTATTGTTAACCGATTTATGCAAAAATAATGCCTCTACTATTTTTAAATTAACTTCATACGGGAGGCCTTAAGAAAAATAATTTCCCTCAGTGCCTATGTTATCTTTGAAGATACTGTGTGGAAGGCTTTTTGAGGAGGAGAATGAGTGAATGTGGGTCTTGAAGAGCTCATGTTGTTGGAGGGAGGAAACCAGAAGAAAAACAGAGGCCGGCAAATCTAATCTTAAACCATTAAGCAGGCCCTGCGTAATTAACAATCTAACAAAGATATTTTAATAAATATTTTGAAATGTTTCGATTTTATTAATGGCAATTTATAAACTGGAGACCAAACAACAAATGCAAGCTCCAGATAACTCCTTAATTTGGCAAAGTAAAACTTTGCTGATCGTGATATTTTTATTAGAATACGGCAATAGAGTCCCAACTATTCGAAGCCAGTAGGAATATGGCATCACCAATTGGGGTATGTTGTGAGGCTTCATCATTAAACACTCCGTTAAATAATTAATTGATTTTTTCAAAAAATTTTGCAATGATTTTGTATGTGGCTAAACTTCTATATGCATATTGCATGGAGAGTAGAAATTCTCCCCTAACTCCATTACCGTGGCTCCCTGTTCTCTCGAACCTCCCCCACTTAAGGGTGACGGCAACCCTCAGGGAGCATAAAATAAGGTTGTTAACAACGAGATTTCAGTTCGGGGTGACATTGAAAGTCACCGGTCTTCCGCCACTCTTCCAGGAAAGGCTGTTGAACTGATGGCGCAAGTCTACATTACTAAGAATAGGTACTCCCTTGGGGCTTGGTAGCGGCCTCAGTGGCACACTAACAACATAATGAACATGCACCTTAATGTTGATCTTGCTATTAATATGCTGGGTATCTCACTCCACGGAAAGACGTGAACGTGCTGGTAGTCTAAGCTCCTTAGATAGCTATGAAATTCGTAGCTAGGTTAGATACCCAGGGTGGTTCAAAATAACTTGTGGTTTTGTGCGTCCAAAAAAGTGGTTCTAATTTTCTCTCATTTAATAAATCGAAACCAAACACTCCTCTCAAATGACAAGATTAAATAGGTTCTTAAACACCTTGAACCCCCTGTCATCTAGAGTAGAGTATAAACCATCATTTTTGTACAATTGTTTGTTTCAAATAAGTAAAAATACAATTTGTCTAAAGAAGCGTCACTATCTCAGTGACAATTCCTTTTTCAAACATTATTCAGGCAAGTAGGTACCTTAGTATTAATAAAATGTGAATAATAAAGTACAAATAAACATAACGATTTTACATTTGAAAAAATAATCTTAACTTTATCATTAAAACGGTCAAAATCTTGAAACGGAACCGCAACGTACAAACAATGTTTCAGACAGATGAAATGCAAAACGGTCGACTTAAAACAGGACAACGCTATGCTACGCTTCAGTCAATAATTTTGAAGGATATCAAGCATTTCAATTTTGGTGTATGAGAAATGTTTTTGGGAGCGAATGTCACCTTTGTCAAAAATCTTATAAATAAGTCACCTACTAGTGGATTTAGCCACAGTTTGAAAATGGTCTTGAAAACCGAAACAGCTGTAACTAAAATACTTGCAGAACTGGATAATAAAACTATCAAATTTAGTTTTAATTAAATATTAAAAAAATAAATAAATAGAGTTCTACGAATTGAACACAAAAACAATTAATGAGAAATTTGTTAATAATACAAAAATTACGGGGACGCTAGCGTGTCACCTTGGGAATGAAAAAAAGTTTTAAAACGTTTTAAGGTAAATGTTAAAATAAAAATAACAATAAAAAACGCCCTTGAATATCAAGACATTTGTATTTTTATGTACAACGTTAATTTAGAAATACATTTTTCTCACAAAAACAATTATTTTTCAACCTTCATACATAAAAAACTTTTTCATGATTATATTGTAGTAACCATAATGAGTTTATTATGAGAATTGTTTTTACTATAAGATTTGCCTGTACTGTACTAATTGGAGGTGGTATGGGTACGGGAACCATTTATTGGATAATCAACACCTCTGCCATAAGTCACCTAAAGTAGTTCGCTGAGTTTGGTGACTTAGCAAGGGGCCCGGGTTCATGAGGTGAGGTTTGTCTAGGACTTGCCGGCGAATGCTCATGCCCACCAACTGCGTGGCAGGCCAGATCGGGAGAGACTGGTCGAGGGAGATCTTTCGACCTCTCAGGACTCCCTTGGAACATTGCCTTACATCGCAGTGGGAGGCATAGATTCATACGTCCTTCATTCCTGGACACACTGAAACCCAGATTTTTAACCCACCATACCTTTTACCTTCCCGGAACTTCCTCTCCGTCTTTTCCCTAAAAAGACCCGTAGATGACTATAGATGACATAGGCCCTGAGGGGAATTATTTTCCTCAGGGCCTCCTGTGTGGAGCTGATGTAAAAAAAATCGTAATTCGCAAATAAATAAAAATAAATAGGAGCACATTCAAAATTTCATCGAGAAAATTAATGGCCTTGAATTAAATATTATCTTTATCAGCTTTTTTCTTAACTAAATACTAAATACAGCTTTTTGTGTTTTCAACAGATAAAAAATCCACGCCCACGTTTACTTAAATAGAATGAGAATATTGAGTCCTCCGGGAAAAGAATGTTGGATTCTTAGTTGTTTTTTTTTTTTTGTAGGAACATACTTACAATCTGTAAACAAATTACATCAATCTCTCCACCTAATAACATTATATTTCAATGAGGCATTCTTATCATTGTGGAATTATATACAGATCCAGTTGGCGTCTAATAAAACTCTCTTTAGGACTATGAACGTTGTTAGAACATAATAGCTATGTAGATGAAAAGAAAATATTCAAAATTACTTGTGTTGTGTTTTTGATTATATTTTATTCTTGAAATGATTTTATTTTGAATCTGAACTGATTATATTTTATTTGAATTGATTTTATTTTTTATTGGAGCTTAAATATTAAGATTTTTGACTTTAATTTGAATTCCGATTTACATTATATTTTTTTTCTTAATTATTTTAATTTATTATTTCAATTTCTATTATTTATATTGTGCGTGTTGAATGAGAAATGTGATTTAATATGTTATTTAATTTAATTGTGTTTATTTTTTATTATTTAATTCAATTTGATTTTTTATTTTATTTTCTGTATTATATTGGAGGCACTGCTGAAAACCAACTGCATTCCAGGAGAAATCCAAAATTGTAGCTAAGTAGGGACCTTTTCGTCAATACTATCAATGATAAAAGAAAAAAAATTGTAATATTGTAAAAAAATCTATTGATGAATAAAAGGTTTTTTATTATTATTATATCACAATTTAGTCATTTCAAAATATATAAAGTATTTTTTCGGCACGTTCCAGAGTGAAAAATACTTTGAATATCCCTGATGTAAGACCACCATTTTAAATTTGCTTTATTATGTGGCCGGGTACTTCCCGACCTTCCTCTTCCCATCTCCTTCTTTTTCCCACTACTATTAGCCTCACAACATACCCCCATGCCGAAGTCGCAATGGCTTCAGAAAGTTGGGAGCAGTTTCAATTAAAAAATCACATCGTGGTTCAAGAAAACTTAATGCTACACGAGACTCTAAAAATAAGGGTTTATTTGAGGGTCATAATATTTTTTTCAGACCAATACCCACAGATGTAAGTTATTTATATTTAAGATTGACCTTGCCTACCATTCAAATATTATACTCGTGTGTAACGGTTTGAAAAATGCATAAAACGTTTTACATCGATAAAATTAGCGGTAAGCATCAGATTATATTTTTTAATACGATGAATTAATAACTTTCCAAGGTATTTATTCATTCAAAAGCATCTGAAATTTTCGTAATACGTTTATCAGAATTAATTAATGTAGGCCCGCTGACCTACTAGAGCGAATTCGACAGTAGGTTCCATCCAATATTTCAATTTCTGGAGGCGGAACTGCCGAACCGGGAAAAATTTATTGGATAACCTTGGCCACCTTGGATTAGTCACCCCAGATGGTTCGCTACGCTTGGTGACTTAGCATTGGTGCCCGGATTCATAGCTTTGTTCATGCCTTTGGCCTCTCCAGCTGTATTCTCTCGACCCAAAGTCTTACACCGTGGGAGGGATTTTATACGTCCTTCACTCCTGGACATACTGACCCCCAGATTCCTACCCATTTCTTCTCAAAAATTTCTCTCCATCATTTCTTTTAAAAGGCCTTCCTATACAAGATGACATAGGTCTTGGGGGAAATTATTTAGCTCAGGGCTTTCTGTATGGCTTCAATGTAAAAAAAATAAAATCTGCTGGGCTGCGCATTGAATATTTTTGTACCTTCTTCACATACGCCATTAAGATTCCCATCTTTTTTAGAGTATTATATCGTCTTAAAAATGCAGGCGCACAGTTTTAACCCAGCGTCAGCACAGTCAAAATATGTATTTCAATATTTAAAAGAAATTTAATAACATATTGCAATAATTTGATAAAACAACTGTATTGTAAAATAAAACAACTTCATATAAAACTATCTGTTAATGACATTTCTATGAAAGTATAGTAAAATATCAGTAAAATAGACAACCTCTGTCTTAAATTTATAATATTTAAATAAAACAAACTTTTTCTCAAAATGTGAACTAATATCATACATATGAATGAAATCTACAGTAGGACTAAGAATAATACATCATTCTCATGAGTTAATCTTACATGTTATCATTTGCATGATAATATGTAAGACAAATTCATGTCCCGAAATTACGACACGAAGTGTATGGTCGGGTCATATATACCTTTTTCGTTTTTAGCCACGTCTATCCACCGTTGCGGCCACTAAATCACTGAACAGCGATAGCCCACGGGGAGAAGAGATTGTTAGCTCCAGCTACTGAGAAGTATGGCAACGTCGCACAATTTTTTTAAGAAATAAGCCAATTTTAAAATGGCGCGGGTCAAATTGACCCGACTGTGCGAACGCCGGGTTAATCCGCGCTGTGTAAGCAGATTGCAATGTTGTAATGTTAGTACCTTATTAGAAGTACAACCTTCCATTCATCTATTCAGAGTATTTGGGATCTAGAGCGTTCAATCCTGGACACGAATATATCTATGGCATCACCAATATTAGTGATTTTTGTGTCTAAGACTATTATTTTGAAACTCCAGATAAGTAGTGTCTGGTTATTCAGATCACTCCAGACACTGTACACAGTTTTAACTCTTTCAAGCAATCTTTTATTCTGAAATGTCGTGCAAAGATACTAAATTTTGTTGGATCACAAGCAACAATGAGAATGAAGCAATTAGTGTATGCCAAGAAATGTGCAGCGGTCCATCCTTAACACCAAATGAAAAATAGTCTGGTGGTTAGTACTAACTAACTATCGAACTATCGCCTTTTTGTGAATCTATATCTATACTTCTATACTATTATACTATTAATATAATAAATGCGAAACTCTATGTGTTTGTTTGTTACACTAAACCGATTTTAAAAATTATTTTACCAAAGAAAGCTACATTATATGCGAGTAATATAAGCTGTGTATGACGGTAAGCTCTGGCGTCATGAAATTATAAATTAAAATGTATCATATTTATTATACGTTTATTGTCCTTTATAAAAGCGAGTTATTGATAACGTCAGATGAAAAGCAAAACAAATTGTTATCTTGGTAACTATGTCGATATATTTGCGGGAAATTTTATTTCATTTGTCGTAATTAATATCTATCTTTATAAATAAAAATGAATCTGCGAAATGTTTGTACGAGCATAACTTCCGAATTGGAAAATTCTTTTTTTTACTACTGGTGAACTCTGGCATTATGAAATGTGTATAAAAAAATTGCAATATGTGGCCCGCGAGCTGTTTGAAAACTGAATGTACCGGGAATGAATGTATGGAATGCGGGAGGGGGGGGGGGAACTCGGGAGGGAGGGGAAAGTTTTTTTTTAAAGTTTTTTTTTAAGTTTTCTTTATTCATTGAAATGTTGGTTACATACATTTTAGAATTTTTCGACCACCATGCTAGGCACATGCCCGTGTTGTGGTGGTCGATTTTCTATATATTACATTAACATATAAGCAAATAAAAAAATGTGCGAGAAAATAAAAAATATAAAATAAAAATAATAATAAAGAAATATTATAGAATACAAAAGAATATAAAATGATGTAAATTGCTATAGAGTAATTATAAAAGAGTTAGGAAGAATATAGTAGAATATAAAATAATATAGTACTAAAAGTGTAGAACATAAAAAACATATATATACTAGAAGAATATATAAAAGTAGGTGATCATAAAATATATAAGATCAAAGTAAGTGCTATACAATAAGCAAATAATTAAAGGTTTTTTGTTACGATGGAAATCTATAAGTGCGTGGTTATATTGGTAGATAAATTATATTACACCAATTTTTTGTACAAATAAATTTTAGAATTCATGTTTCAAGTCCGGCGAAATTACACTGGACACAAGAGTAAATTATTATTGCTACATTATTGGGCACAGTGTGTGTAGGCAGTGGGCTCATTGGACAGAGTACACGGTACTTGTAGGCACCGTAGAATCTGTTTCTTTAAGGACACATAGTGGTAGTAGACAGTGGTGCCAAACAGTTTTAAGTAAATAGTTTGAGAAGTATTTAAACTTTTTGTTATTAATATTATAGTAATTACGTATAGTTCTTTACAAACAAAAACTTTTATTTGTGGTGTTTAAACATACGTTCTTTAAAGAAATTCTTCAAAGAAATTCTTCAAAGAAATTCTTCGAAGAAATTCTTCAAAGAAATTCTCTAAAGAAACTCTTTAAAGAACTTTCGACCCTTTCCGGATATCCATATTTGGACACCTGTTGCAAATTGAGTAAGTGTACTAGATCTCTTGATGTTGTAATTTAGTGTGTTGTATATTTTAGGTGCGATGTATGTGTATTGCCTTTGTGAAAAAGTGGTTTTTGTTATAGGGACTGTGCATTTTGCATGCGTTGAATAGCGTGTATGTATGTCTTTTTGTGTGGATTTTATTAAACCATTTTTCCAGATATGGATGAGAACTATCTTAATATATAGTTGGCGAATGTCTAGAACTGCTAATTTCTTGAAAAGTGGCTCTGATGGATGAGAAAGTGAGAAAGTGGGAAGAGGGAGTGGAGTGGGGAGAGGGAAGGAGGAGGAGGCGGAGTGGGAACGCGAGAGGGGGAGGGGAAGTGGGAGAGGAAGGGAAGGCGGAAGGGAAACGGGAAGAATGGGAAAGGACACGCAGGGAGAAACAATTTCTTTGTTAAATGGCATAGCAACGCGTGCCGGGTACCAGCTAGTACTCTTATAAATATTAGTTTTATGTATTTATCAATGAATCTTAATTTTCAAAGTAAAGATATATTTTTTTAAATAAATTCGTCAATCCACTTTACCTTTGTATTTCTAAAAGTTACACAACTTTATCTTCGTATTTCACCGACTCAGCTCCGTAGAATAATGGCAAAGCTAGAACACAGCGATGCACAAGTTGCAGACTTGAAAAATAAACGCTATGCTTAACACGGAATAATTGCAGTTTTATCCTGGTCCACTCGGTGTAAAACAAATTAAACGGATGCTGGTGAGTTTTAATGACCCGACCCACCTGCAATAAAACACTCGAAAGGACAGTGTTTTCGTTTGGTCGTGATGCTTTTAAACACAATTAGTTTGTTTGTTTACAACACGTTTATAAGTAAGCAAATCAGTGCTATAATTATAAATGGAGAATTAAAAATAATATCATAAGTTTAGCTAAAGAGTTCATCTAAGCATTTCCATATACTGCATGATTCCGGATTTAAAACCTTTTTTTCTCACATTAAGTAGGTACCTTCCTAATTCCACGTTATAGATATCGCACGAACATTTCACATGCTTATAAGTTTTGGGAGATTAACTTAACCTTAGTTTGTATAGCTTTATTAAAGAAAACAGTAAACAAAAAGTTTACAGTAAAACTAATTTCACATTGGCAAATAAACACAATAATGGCAAATCTAAGCCAGGTTCAATTATTTTGTTTTGTATTTTTGTATCAATTGTATTTTTTTCTGATTTTTATGTTTCAAAATTTCTCTGAGAGTCGCAAAAATTGTCTTCAATAATAAAGTTTTACAATTTGAGGTTCTACTCATCAAGTTATTCCAAAAATAAATATATTTTACAGTTTTCACAATGAAATTCTCCCAAGTTTCGCATAAGCTTGAAACATATTTCAATTTGTTGTTAATTCTCCTACAGTTGTTATTTTTAGACCACGATTCATACACTAATTTTAGTAGGCACTCCAAGGTAGTATTAAGGTTTTTGTAATCACTACCAACTGGGAATAACAGTTGTATTTCATACACGCCGTTTAACCGCAGGGTCTACTCGAAATCTTTTTGGTTTCTCTCAAAGCAGTACATCGGCTTATCGCCAGTCATTCAATGTACATTCTAACACAATTATGTATGCCTTCGATAATATTATGTGTTCAAAGAGCCGTCAGCGATGATATAACTAAGTAACAGCACCCGAATTTATCAACTATTTTACACTGTATTCTTTGCTTAATTCTCCTACGTAGATAATATACAAACCACGATCCATTCTCCATTTCATTTGAACAGCCATTTTTAGATTAGAATGTAAAACCATTGAATTTGGCAGCCACCTCTGGTCTGGAGCCCCAAATTACCTAGAAGATGCCCCGATAAACTAGCGTCATTGACCCCCCTCGGCACCGGTGCATAGTTGGGCAACACGCCAAACGCGTGCCCAACATATGTACATGGTTGACATTTGTCACATGAGAACGGGTTGCTTCTTCGACTCGTTCTTGAGTTCGGCTGTGGAACAATTTGCCGGCATCTGTGTTTCCTCTTTCCTACAACATGGATATTTTCAAGACAAACCTCTTCATTTATTTTCTTCCTCTCCTCAAAAAGACCCTCCACACAGCATCTCTGATGACATCATAGGCCCTGAGGGAAATTATTTTCCTCAGGGCCAAGGAGTTAATATAAAATAAAATAAAAATCACAGTGGTCTACGATTGTTAACATATCCAACCGACGATTGACAAATTTTAGCACGACCTTCATAGAATCAGATAAGTTTTGGTTAACTGTCAATATACACACATATTTTTTTAATAATGTCGTTCGTTTTGCAAAATTACGGACTTATTTAATGAACGTATTGAACTAACGAAGCTCTTACGAATGAAAGAAGCCGTATACGCGAACCATAGACATAAATACCTCTTAGACGCAATCAAGGGTTGTTCGATCAATCAAGGGTTGTTCAACACCCCCACCCTGGGAACCATTTATTGGATAACCAACTCCTCTGCCATAGGTTTCCCCAAGTGGTTCTCTAAGTTTGATGACTTAGCAGGGGAGCCCGGGTTTACGGAGTTAGGTTTGTGCACGTCTTGGCAGCGGATGGGTCTGCCCACCTGCTGCATGGCGGGCCGGATCGGGAGATACTGGTTGATGGAGGCCTTTTGACCTTTCCATAAGGACTCTCCCGACCCATTGCCTTGCACCGCAGTTGGAGGGATGGATTAAAACATCCGTCACTACTAGATTCACTAATCCCCAGATTCCTACTCACCCTTCATACCTTTTTCATTCCCAGAACTTCATTTCCGTCTTTTCCCTTAAAAAAAACCCTCCACACAGCATCCCCTAAGATGACATAAGCCCTGAGCGAAAATATTTTCCCCAGGGCCCCCTGTGTGGAGCCAATGCAAAACTCAATCCATTCGATCTTTGAGAAACGAAAATGGTTGAAATATGAACAAAGACCTCATTAACTAATTAACTCCTGTTTTGTGTCAAAAAGTAAATACGGATAGCCAATGCATTTTAAGGCTAGTATTTCAATTCAAAATTGCCAATTATTTATATTTTTAAGTAATTGCTTGGCGTTTGACATTTCGTAGTGTAAATTCGTAGAAAATACTTTCAGTGTTGCCAGCATATAACGATTTATTATTTATTCGCTATCAATATCGCTAATTTATTCGCTAGGACATCGGAATTTATGCCTATCGATCCGGTATTGTAAAGTTATCGATTTCACCGTGCTAAAGCTACAGAAACTTTTACAAATTCCCTTCGCTATCTATCGAATTCACCACACCGCTCTCTGTATATAATTTCAGATGATTGTTGTTTAACTATGCATGTGTTTGCTAACAAATTCTATGTTGCTTAAAGTTACAAAGCCATTTCAAATAAGCTGAATGTAAAAGATACAAAACATTAAAACGGCGTAAAAAATAATAACTGAATAACCAAATTTAACTGAAATAGCTTAACGGCTCGGATTCTTCTGGCCTCATAAGATAACCCTTGGGAAAGGTTGAGTTCATACAATTTATAGTAATCGTTAACGTTAAGCCTTATCTCTATTCCTTTATGATGTTACACTTTCGCAGCGGTCATTAAAACCATGATTGTAAACCATAAATGAAAACTTTTTTTTTGTTTGAATGGATTAACTTGGCTAATATACGTTGCAAAGCTTTATAGCGCCTAGCTTTAAAAAGGTTTACTTCATTAGGCTTACAAACATTGCGTTCACATGAATAATTGGCTTTCCCTTGATTTTTAAATAAGAATAACAATTCTTGCTGAAAATGGTGTATGTCGTATAACTTAAGATTTTAATTTATGTAGTGTTGTAATCTATATAAGTTCTTATTTATTGTTATCAAGTTTAATTTGTATAACTCCATTTTAATTTTTTTTTCTTTTATATATTCAATAATATTATTCAATTTACAAAATTATTTTATTTATGAACACGTTCATTTGGGAATAATTCGCATTAGAAATAATGATTAGAAGACATAACGACCTTAAACTTAATTATGTTAGAAAATGAAACCATGAGTCATCATTGGGGAATAATTCATATTAAGGATAATGATCAGAGTATCTTACGACCTCCAGTCGAATTGAAACAATATAAGTAATTGGGGAAACTTTAAATAGGGTAATAAATATTAACAATTTCAGTCAGTTTAATGAAATGAGTAAGTTAATGACGGGAAAAATCTCTGAATAACCATGTTCATTTGGTGGCAGAGCGATGCAAGTCCTATCCTTAAAGGTTTACGACATTTCAATTTAAAAAAAGGCACAATAACCATAGTTTTGCAAGTCCTTAACCCGTGAGAAGGCGTGCCTATAAAAATTACTCAGCGCGAGCAAAATGCCTACCCAAATTCAAATGTAATTTATAGCCTAATAGTACTTACAATCATAAAAAAAAGTTTTATATAAATGAAATAACTGTATGTACCCCCGTCGACAAAATCTGAGATATTTTTAAGATTTTATTGGAAAAAGCTTTGTTTAAAATGAATGATTTAATTTCTTTCTTCAAAATTCGCAAATTCACTTTATGGCGTCATTATTAATTTAATAAATAAATAATAAATTCATCAACTTATTATCCTGACGAAGAAAACATAGTTTTCGAAACATGTTGATATTGTTAATTAAATAGTGGTGTACACAAAGTTATTTGTTTTCATTAAATGAATGAGTTTAAGTTTATCAAAAAAAAATTTCAAAACCTTGCTTTATTAATTCGCGTCCTGTAAATCTGCAAATTTGCATTCTTATTATATATGTTACTAAAAGCCCGTAAATTGGTAAATATTAGGTTTTACCAGTAAATCTTAGGATTTACCAACAATGATGATCACAGAACACTTCGGACTTTTGCCATTAAAAGTTGGTAAATCTCAGAATTTACTGAAAAATCTAAAGATTTACCGTTGTACGGGTATTTGCAGTAACATTAATAACATAAGTCATTAATTGATGTATTCTTAGTGAGTCATTCACAAAGCATTAGAAACATGCGAGAATTTCGATATTTTCAATACTGGTGAAGTAAAAACACGAAAGGAATAAAAATAGTTACATTTATTTATTTGGATTATCATCTTTTATTATATTATCCCAAAATAAATCTATAAAAAGATTCACAAATAATAAAAAAAAATCTTTAACGTAGCCTTCACAGTAATTAGTGTAGAACATTTCGAATTGTATTTCGCATCGATTCATTACGGGGACAGCTATTATTTGGCTGGACGGCACATAACTTTATCCTGGTCTGGGAAGTTCTATTTCTGTAGTTCTACAGCGAACGTACAGTGCATGTTCGAGAGTCTGTAGTAATGGTACGTAAAAGACCTTTCCGTCTAGTTCTAGTAAGTATTTTGGTTCTAAATAATACATCCCGTATTGCATTGAGTTCGGACCGTCTGTACGTGTATGGAATCTACTATTACATATCTAATTTCCATTGAGGGTTTCCGCGTAATTATGAAAGTACAGTAATGTCTCAAATGACAGACTTAAACAGAATTGCAACCACTGGATAACTGACGGAACGTGTTTTTAAGCGCCGGCGCCAAGCAGTGAATGAATTAATGCACAACATTTGGTATATTCGGCGAATCCGTTTCCCACCTAATGCCTTGGCGAGCCGGATCGGGAGAGACTGGTAGAGGGAGAACTAATCTAGACCTTTCCATCCGGACTCTCGGCTTGCACCGTTGCTCGGCGGACGCTCGGCTTGCGACTTGGGGACGCTCGGCTTCCATCGGCTTGCACCGCAGTGGGAGGGATGAATTCGTGCACCCATTACTTCTGGACAGATTAACCCCCATCCCTCATACCTTTTTTCTTCCCAAAACTTCCTCTCCTTCCTTTCTCCAAATAACCCTGCACACAGCATCCCCAAAAATGAAAAAACCTTTTTCCTCAGGGCCTCCTGTATGAAACTAATGGTAATTTAAAAAAAATCTTTTTTTGGTGGAATTATTTTTATTCTAAAGTGTTCCCCACATTTATAAGATTTTAAGACTCGTTTTCAGGATATCTTGTGTGCAATGATTGTGCACATTATTCAAATATACATTTTTAAACAGGTAGCCCTTGCAATAAACAACGGACAGAGTGACATCACTTATGTTTCTGGTGCAAACTGTGCAAGGATGGTGCAGTACTCCAACTAACTTACGGTCCATTTGAGCTGTGTGCGCGCATGGGACTTATCTAACTCGTTCGGTGGACAAACTAAAGTTATGGATTGAAGATGAACTTCTCAAACTTATGATTATTACTTATGAACTTCCAGATAGAACAGTTCTAAAGTTGCAGAAGATGGTTCAAGCTTTCGAATCCTGTTTCCGTTGTCAATGTAGAACTATTATAAGCCTCATATATTTCTTTAAAAATCTAAGAAACGTTGTAAATAAAAAGGATATGAGAAAGGTCTATTACGCTTTGTGTCATTCTCGAATTGAATATGGAATTATAGGATGGGGATCTACTACACATAAGTACATACATAACCTTAATACGATTCTAAAAGGAATCATAAAGACCATATTGAAAGTACCCATTAGAACGCCTTCAATTGAAATTTTCAATAGCTTTGACGTACCAAACGTGCAACAAATATATGCCAAAAATATATTATTAAAGCTTTTCAAAAATACTGAATCCTCCACTAGACCGTGCGTGCATAACACTAGGTCGAATAAAAATGATATAAAAAACATTCCAAGTTACAAAACCACATTCGGACAAAGAAACTACACATACTTTGCAACTAAACTTCATAACATCCTTCCCCAAGACATAAAACTAATAAAAAATTCTAATATATACAAATCAAGAATAAAAATATGGCTGAAAGAGATCTATGAAAAAACCCTAATGGAAACACTAAAAACGACATAGAAGACAAATGAAATATATTTAAATAATTTTAGTCCGCCTCGGCACAGGACCCCCTAGTGAGGAGGACTAAGAATTACAATATTTAACATTAAATTCACATTATATTTGGTATGTACAATTATTTTATATAGTTGCTAATAAAAAAATAAAAAAAATAAATAAATTTTAGTTAGGAAGTACAACGAATAATGACAAATGTTTCTCGGTTTGTGGATAATTTTCAAGCAGTCATGTAATCAAAATCAAAACTCGTTTTAAAGACCTACTAGTAAATCGCAACATTTCACGTATGATAAGAATGCATTCGCCATGTGTCCCGTTTGTTCATACTATTTGAATTAATATTAACATTAGTTCAGCAGAGCACCTGTCGTCTATGTTCCGACTACAAATTTTGACCGTTAGATCTTTTCGGCCAGTTTCATACAAATCTTATATTTGGATTCGAGATCAAAATACCCAACCAAACTGAAAAATTATTTTTGTAATCATAAGGTATATTAAATGTGTAGTACGAATGTCAGCTACTTTATTTATTTTTGCTTTAAATTACAAGATAAAGGCCATTAAAGATTTTAGTGTTTCATGATTTTAGAGGCAACTTGGACATTTATTTGTGAGTAAATGAAAAAAAGAAAAAAAAAAAATTTACTAAAATTATCATAGAAATATAAAATAAAAAATAAAAATTAAGAAAAAAAATCATTTTGATACTTAGGTGGTAATTTACAGTACAATTTACCTATTTACGGCGGAACAAAAATTTGTCGTTTATACATTAAAATTACTACCCAAAAAATGCATTTTTAACAATGTTTCATTTTCTTATTTTATTTTTCATTGTACTTGTAAAATAAACATAGAAAAACTATTTTTTCAATGTTTTTCATTTAAATAGTTGCCCAAGTTGCCTCTAAAATCATGAAACACTAAAATCTTTAATGGCATATATCTTATAATTTAAAGCAAAATTAAATAAAGTAGCTTATATCCGTACTAGATATTTGATATACCTTTTGATTACAAAAATAATTTTTCAGTTGTGTTGGGTATTTTGATCTCAATTCCAAATTCAAGATTTGTATGAAACTGGCCAAAATGGGCCGCGCATACGTTCCTCTTAACGGCCAAATTTTATACAGTTTTGAAGGTGTTTTCATAAATCCAGTTGTGTCCCAGATTTTGGTGTAGGTACTTAATTTTGTTTTATTACGTAAAGAAAGTTTGAAAGAAATCGAATGTTGATTTCTGCAAGCGGCGCCAGAAAAGGTTAATACATGTTCACTGGGGGTACATTCAAGTAAAAGCTCGTTAAAAATATATGAGTTTTGTACCAGATAGTACCTACACTTTTACATATAACTGCATACTAAACTCAAATTTCGATTTTTTGGAGATGTCTGACTATTCTACTGGACGATCGATAAGTGCGGTAAAGCACACTTACTTCGGGAGGTGATACCCATAAAAATGTTATTTTAACCTTTGACTTTTCAAAATTCACTTCTAAACTTGTGACACCAAGCGGTATCACTGAGATACCCTCGAATTTATTTATTATTTATTTATTAGTACACGCCCAATTAGGACTTTTACATATGATAAAATTAAAAATACATTTGATGTAATCAAAGAATTAAGAGATAATACAATTAAAATAAATACCAATTATAAAAATTTTATCTTAAAAACAACAGAGTAAAATATAGGATGCAGATTCATATAAATTTCGATACATATTGAAAATTTATAAACATTTCAAAGCTATCAAGATAGACGTACAGATTTAAAAATAATGTATTTATAGGGTGATAGACATTCAGTACCGTTGGTGTTCATGTTATATTTATTTCCTGCACTGTGCAGTCGGTTCATTACTGAATTTATTTCTGCATTGGTACCTGAATTGTTACAATGATAAGGTACTTACTAACGAACCGTTCTACTAGGCACATGAAAGTTATCACTATACGCCTATTTTTATATAGATTTTATGTGAAGCTGACCCACGTTGACAACGGGTAGGTTAAACAACTATTAAAACTATTCTCTTATTTTTCAGTGTAATTTAACAATGTTGGAACTCGTTTGGTAAATTATGTTTAATGGGAGTACTGCGCGGACAGTAAAACTTCGCTCTCAAAATTTGAAACCGTGCTTTCAAAATAACATGTTTTTTTAATGAGTTTAAAGCGGTATTTGATTTGAAAGAAAAACTCATTTAAAACATGTATAATGAGTTGAACGAAATCAACAGGAAGGAATCAAATGAAA
The DNA here is from genome assembly GCA_936435175.1 of Glyphotaelius pellucidus. Lineage (NCBI taxonomy): Eukaryota > Metazoa > Arthropoda > Insecta > Trichoptera > Limnephilidae > Glyphotaelius > Glyphotaelius pellucidus. Next base: position 9,621,068 of record OW386550.1, read on the forward strand.
TACTCACAAAAACAATTTGCAAAATAAATATTGCTGTTATTTATTTGACTGAATAAATGAATATTAGCGGTGTAATTAATTTCTCGTACTTTGTAAACAGAGATCCACTCTGTAATAACGTTTATTTAGTATCTGTATTGCTAGAAAACGCGCCCGAATCCCGAGTACTAAAAGCTTCCAATATCTAACTAACCGGTGCTTTCATACTTACTCTTACTTATTAAGGTACTTTGTCCCAATTAAGATAGTAAGCTGTGAGGCAAATAATTGTTGTTTATTTTGTACAGCATTATATAAGTTATAAAACTTGAGAAGGGCGAAAGTAGTAGCGTTCAGTTAGAATTTAATTTTGTTGTAGGGCGCACAATTTTCTTTACAATTATTTTATACTTTTTCAGCAGTTAAAAATTTGATAACAGCATGCTGTTTACTAGGGTGGGTCACAACTTTATGGGGGAAAAATATTCTTGTTTTGATTTGTCTAATGGTGATAAAAGAGTGTTAAATGGAGATATAAAATCACGTAATTTTTTAAAAAATATTTGGATATCATCTTTTTCCTCCGGATTGACTTTGAAATTTCACATAATAGAGAAAAACCCACCATTGTTAAATCTTAAAAAAATGTTATATAAACCATTAAAAAAATTTTTTTTTCAATAAAACATGAAAAAGAGGGAATATTTTGATTTATTTATTAAAACATATATTTGAATATAATTCAAATTATCTTTATTCAAATATCGGGATAATCCTTCTTACTCTCAAATTTCGGCATTATTTTTCGAGACTCAATTTTGGGACTTTTTGTAAATGATTTCATCAAAATATGCTACATTTGCTATGAAAGATTACAAAAAATATGGTTTGGTAAAAAAAAAAAATTAAAAAAAAATTGAAATTTTTTTTTTTTTTTAAATATTAAAATTTTCAAAACTTTGAAGTGAATCCGGAGGAAGAAGATCGTATCAGAAATTTGAAAAATTTTAAACACGTTATTTTGAACCCATTTGGCACCCTTTTATCGCTCTTAGAATTTAAAAATAACATTTTTTGTTAAATGACCCACCTTACAGTTTACCTTGCGTTGACACTAAAACACGTCTCCATACTTCCGCCTCTATAAATACATTGGATGAGTTCAACGACCTCAAACTTGTGGGTACGTATTGAGGAGAAATGTAACTTCCACATTCCACCTGGCGCGCTCCAGAAGGATATTTTGTTCGCGCTATACAAGCATGGGTGCATTACTTTTTAGCCTATTCTAGTATTTTAATTGGTTGAAAGATGGATATTTGAATTGGCATATTTTTGCTTATATTTCAATTTGTTTACTATAGTTTCAAATGCACTTTTGTGTACCTACTTTTTAATTTTATGATCTACATTCTGAAGGCATTTTCAATTATGAATTTATTTATAAATTATATATCTTTTTAATTTATTTATTTATATGCTTTAGGGGCTTTTACATTGTGTATATAATATGCACTTTTTTTAACAAGAGTTTTTAATAAACAATGGTTTGCAAAAAAAACTCACATAAAATGGTTTACAATTTGATCAAATTAAGAAGAAAAATAATAATAATAAAAATAACTGAAATTATCAGAAGTAACTAAAAGACTGCTCAATGGCTAAGTTGGCATCGTGTTTGGGTTCTAGCCAGGGGTCGCGTGTTCAATTCCTCGACCGGCTCAGCAGGGCCGTACAATCCAGAAGGCAATGTGGGCAACTGCCTAGGAGCCCCGCATCGACTAGGGTAAATGGGCCCCGTGATGTGTATTATCTAGGGGCCCCGACATGTTTAATCCGGCCCTGCGGCTAAGTCCTCATTCACGACACAAGCAAAATTTTCCGTATATTGTGGTGGTTTATAGGATATTTTCAAATATTGTCATGTTATCCGTAATCCACAATTTGGGAGGCGGGAACGGGTACCGCCGCCCCGGGAACCTTTATTGGATAACCAACACTTCTGCCATAGGTCACCCCAAGTGGTTCGCTACGTTTGGTGATTTAGCAGGGGTGCCCGGGTTCTTAGGGTGAGGTTGGTCTAGGTCTTGGAGGCGGATAACCAGGACACACTGAACCCTAGATTACTATCCACCCCTTAAACCCTTTTCCTTCTCAGAACTCTCCTCTCCTTTTTTTCCTTAAAAATCCTCCACACAGCATCCCCAAAGGTGACATAGACCCTGAGGGAAATTATTTTTTTCAGGGCTTCCGGTGTGGAGCTCATGTAAAAAAAAAAAAAATCCGGGAAAATTTGTCTTTTTTTTTAAGAAAAAAACAATGGAGGTTGGGAGCAGTTGGGATTATGGCTGAACAATCTTAAAATTATTAAAATAAAATTTTACCGACTGGTATCCCCGGGAGTCGCTCCCTGGCCGAGTGCATGAGATCGCAAAATCATTCCGGTTCTCGCGTTCTTCTGCTTCGGCTGTTATACATTCCCTCCAGTGTTACTCCAGTCGCGAAAAATTTAATTTTGTACCAAGTTTTATTGTAAATAAATTTGATCGCATAATCAAGAGTAATTATTGGCAAAATTTTCCCTACACACGCATCGCAGCTTACAGGATCGTGAAGGCTGTAGGCTGCCAATCTAAGTCAGAATTAAATACACAATTCATCACAATCCAAAACCCTTTTTCTAAACTGGTGACCCCGACGGGATCAACTGGTGACCCATTCAACAATCTCGTACAAATATACTGGAGACACGGAGGAAGGAACGCGAGAGCCGGAATGATTTTGCAATCTCATGCACTCGGCCAGGGAGCGAATCCCTGGGATACCAGTCGGTAAAATTTTATTTTAATAATTTTAAGGTTGTTAAGGCATAGGATTCTTGTGCGGTATTCACATAAACATTGTGAAATTCTCCCTTATTACGTTAATTTCCCCCTAAAACAAGCCAAAACTAGAATGTTGTATCGACCCTTCCAGTAATTAGATTATCAAATATCAATGTATGTATAATTACATCAGGTAGGTTTATTCTATTGACTTTGCAGCACTATTTATCGTTCACCCTTCCAGCGGCTTGGGATAGGCAAGTTTGGGCCTAATATTTAACATACACCCTTACACAAAGCAAACTTTGTCGAACCCGTATTAAGCTGGGACTAGTAATAAGTTGGTTTGAGCTCTCAATTCGAAGTTAACTAGGCGTTTGTGGCGCCGAGACACGCGTTAAGCATGCGCTTAAATTTCCAATGAATAGGTTCGTACCCGCATTACGAGCTTTCAATTAAAGTTCTACGTTGCAGCTTTGTAGCTTGCATTATAATCACATTTATGCCAACAAAGCTTGTTTTACACTGAATACGACATTATTAATTTTTAATATGTAATCAAATATTAAGCACAAATAATAAGAATCCATTAAGTAGTAATGATTTTGATTCATCTATAATATTTATAATTTCATTTATAATTTGCATAATTCCGTTGATGGCCTCCGTGGTCGAGGATTAAGCCTCTTGACTCGCAATCTGAAGGTCGCGGGATGGAATCCCAGAGTGCTCAAATAAATCTTATTTGATTAATTTGTGTTATTTCACATTTAATTAATTTTAAATACTAAATAATACTACTTTTTTTAACCGCGGCTTCGCTCGCATGGTATTAGGGGGAAATAACTGTAGCGCTTGCACTTATTAATTATCCCGTCACCCCCACCCTCCCCCCTCACCGCCCTCCCTCGCCCCATCCCACATTCCATACATTCTTTCTCGGTACGTTCAGTTTTCAAACAGCTCACCAATAGTAAAAAAAGAATTATCCAATTTTATACAGTCGTTCGGAAGTTATGCGCGTGCTAACATTTGGAAGATTCATTTTTTATATGGATAGATAGATATTAACTACCACGCTTTAAATAAAAATATATCAACACCGTTTCCACCGCAACGATTTGTTTTCTGACATTAGCAATATCTCGCTTTTGTTAGCGACGGAAAACATATAATAAATATAATATATTAAAATTTATAATTTCATAACGCTAGAGCTTACCATTATATGCATTATATAGTCCTCGCATAATAATGTAGCTTTCTATTGGTGAAAGAATTTTCAAAATCGATTTATTGGTTAATGCGTTAAAGCGTAACAAACAAACTCGAGCAGTTTCGCAATTATAATATTATTATAGTATATCTGCGGCACCTTCCAGAAAGGAAGACACTCTCAATATCGCCCTGGTGTAAGACCACCATTCAGAATAGAAATGTTGCTTGAAATAGCTTTAGTCGTGTTTGGTGACCAAATCTGAATAGCCAGTTACTTCTCCACCTTCCTCCTCCCCATCTCCTTCCCCTCCCCACTACTTTCTGCCTCACAACATACCACAATTCGGGATGTCATGGTCTCTCTGGCTCCAGAAGGGAGCAGCTGGAACTCTTGTAAGGTAATCACTAATCACAAAAAAAAGAGTTATTTTTACGTATATACATACGTAACTCATCGTCATCAACTTCTTCCCCTTATCCTATTCGGGTCGGGGACCCACTGCATCGATATAGCTCCTCCCTGCCCCTGATTGTTTGGCCTCCGTCCACGGAACCTACATATTTTAAAAAAATATGTAGGCTCCTTGGTATAAGTCAAATATTGCTTAATCACCTCAAAATCACAGGAGAATCAGAGCGTGATGGGATAAACTCGAACAGAATGTTTGAACTTGAACCACTAAGATAATGTAATTATTGTATTAGGCTATTAATTTAGTAGATGATGCAAACAACGCAGTCTAATATCGTACAACATAACGTACTGGATCTATGGAATGTGGCCTAACATAATTGTTTACTGAGACTCGTTCTAAGCAGCAATTCTTGTTATCCAGCTCTTTTAGAGTTAGATTTAGCTCCAAAAAAAGTTTTTAGCTTCTTAGTTCGTTTTTTTCAGATAACCTGGCTCCTTTATTTGTATACAAAACTCATGAACGAAAAACGACAATTAAGGCGGCACAATCCGAATTTCTACCGATTTCTTGCATATCTCTCTTGAAAATTTGAAGTTTTTAAGCTCTTAAAAAATATATGTTATTTTTTAAGATAATATCTAGATACGTTCCACGCTGAAACGCAAATTATATGAAATTCCCTCGATAAAAAAAAAATCGCAAAATATGCTCCAAAAATTATTTAAAACAAGTCTATTTCTATTATTTTACAAGTTATATTAGTGAAAAAATTCACAATGTTTCTTTAAATGATACTTAAGATATCTTTCACGAGATTTTTGCTCAATTTTAAACAAGTCATGTTTTATTAAGCATTTTCGCAATTTTCGCTTCATTTTTATCACCTACAATATTAGCGCGCTCTGTCCGACATTCGTAATTTTATATCTCTCCATCTTCTTTTTTTTGAGGCGAGAATTGCCGCCTTTAGAGAATTTCTCTCCCCTCTTCCACAGGATGGCGAATTTTTGGTTCCATTACAACTCAGAATCAACCCAACTCAACATCTCATTGAAAAGTCTTTAAAAGCTTTGAAAAAAAATTTAAAATAGGCCATAACCTAATCTAAGGTTACCTTTTTAATCTATGCTTATTTTTTTTCATCACTTTTAATGGCTTTTCAAAAGAGTTGTTGAGTCGAGTAGATTCTTAACTGTCCGGTCACCAAATTTTCGATCCCAACTTAGGTTATACAAGATTTAAGCTTTATTTTAGCTCCTTTTCGGTGACGTCTGGCTTTATTTAAAAAAATCGAGTAGGCGACATTGGTCCTGAGACGTGGTAAGAACTATAGACTTTCACATAAATTTATTTCGTTCTGCACAGTACCAAATTCCGTTCTACGCACAAAAAATCACTTTACATTAAACACAAGCAGTAACAGAAACTAATTTCCACATCATACCAATGAAAATACAGTGGTTGATAGCATGTCAAACTGTCAACCTTATTTTTTCAAAATCCTTATCAGCTTTGCGAAAAGTTATACCTATATGTTGTCTTTATTCGGTGCATTAATTATTTCATTTAAAAAAAATCTATCACCATACTAGGCTGCCCTGTGCCCCTGTGGTAGTCGAAGTTAATATTAAGTTTTACAAGAATATCAAGTTTCATGATCTCAACTAACAAACTAGCCATCACGCCGTTTCCCGGCAGGGGTAGGAAGGGAGAATAGACCGCCAAACAACTCGATATTGGCAGACACCATAATTCACGTTCAAATTACATCGAGTCATGCATACTCTTTTTTTCATGCTGACCCTTGACACGACTCAAGTAGATATTTGATTTACTTGATGGTATCATGTCTTCCTCAGGCATCCCTGACTTCTTCCACCACTCACATTGCAATACAGCATTTAGTTTACTTTCATCCTTCTTCTGCTAGTTCCTTGCCTCAATTTTATACATCAGAGTTGATTTAAGCACTCCATTGGACTCCAAAGTTCTCTTTTTTATTCGTAAATTTTAAATATGTTTATTTTGATTTTTAGAATACAAAACAGTCGATTTCATTCCTTTTACAACTTTCTTGGATTCAATACAATTTTCACATAGGTTCAAATAATCGAAAAGCCGTTTCTTAAATTAAGTAAATTCAATGAGACATTAATGTTATTACACCGTTAAGAAACACTTTTCAAAAGGTACCCTTGTATACCCGCTGTGCGCAATCCTTGAGATCAATAGAGATCAGGGAAAGATTTATGAGCGCACCTTAGCAAGTAGAAAACTCGACAGGGTTGCTATATGCTAGTATAGGCATGTACATTTGTATATAATAGCGATTCAACTATTCAATAGAATAGGTATTAGTACGTTTACATTATACACGTGTAGGTAGTGAAATAATTAACGTATAATCAATAATGTTACTTCGTCGACGGAGATAATTAATTAGATTAAATTGTTAAATTTATATTATTATTTTTTCAATGAGGGGCCATCCATAAATTACGTCACACAAATTTCATGATTTTTTTTTACCACCGTCACATTTGTGAGACCCCCTCCTCCCTAGTGAGACGTCACATATTTTGCAATTTTACGTCTAAAATTTTTTTGCGTTTTAATAATTTAGATTTTTACACGTGACGTCACAGAGCTGATGATGATGACTTCCTCAAACCCCTTGTCACACAATGTTACAATTCTCTACACCCCCCCTCCTCTTAAGGTGTGACGTAATTTATGGATGGCCCCTTAGCTCCACACAGATGGCCCTGACAAAAATAATACCCTCAGGGCCTATGTCATCTTTCTGGGTGCTGTTTTAGGAAACGAAGGAGAGGAAGTTCTAAGAAGGAAAATGTCAAGAGGGGTGAGTAGGTATCTGAGGTTCAGTGTGTCCAGGAATGACGGACATATGAATCCATACCTTATCTACTGAAGTACCATGAGTTCGAATAAAAAAACCGACTCACAACAGCAAAATAATTTATTTGTCACTAGCGGAATCCACTATCAGATACGGAATAACATCTTGGGGAAACTCGTGCAAGACAAATATAGGCTATATTCAAACGATTCAAAACTCTTTGACTAAGCTCTTGGTAAGCAAAAGTGTTTATGCACAAAGAAGGGACATAAAATTACTATATGAATCAGTTAACATATTACCTGTGCGAGGAATATTATGGTTTAAAATTGTATGCCAAAACCTATTGTCGGACTCAATTTACAAAGAAAAAGTAGATCATGAACATGGCACTAGATTTAGTAAAAATGAGGGTTTGTCCGTTCCGAAAATTATAAATAAATACGGCCAACGGACATTCACTTATCTTGTCCCCACCATATTTAATAAGATGCCGATGAATTTCAAAATCGAATCCAATTGCCCCACTGATCTCAAAAGAAAAATTAAAAAATGGCTAATGGGTCAAAACTTTTTGTACTGATATTGTTTGTAATCTTATGTATAAATACAATCTATAATTAATTTAATCTATCAGTAATTTACCTGTGTTATATCTGTCTGTCTGTATATTTTATGCTTTTGTATTGTAGGTACTTAAAAGTTATTCTTCTGGAACTATTTTGCTATTGTGTTTTCTTATAATATTTTATGTTTTAGTGTTTTATTAATATTGTCAAATTGACCTGCTGACAAACTGCCTTGGCAGTTTAGCGGGTGATTAAAATGAAGAATAAAAAAAAAAAAAAAAAAAAAAAAAACCTAAACACAAGGTCTAAAAACAAAATGAATTCTGCAACTGAAGACATTAGCCCGAAGATGTTTTTACAAAATTTGCGTCTTACATAGATTTAAAACTAGAGAAAATTAAAACTAAAATACTCGAATACATCGATAAAAAAAAAATGTTGAAATTTCAAAGAACAACCGAATATATTTGTCAAAAATATGATGACATAATTACTCGCTTGAAATCCTTAAATGGAGTTAAACGAGCAGTTGAAAGCTTAAAAAATAATTCGGCGAATAAAAGTAAAATTATTAAGAATTTAGAAACTAGACTGGCTTGTTTAGAACAGTTGAACCTTGAAGACAGTCTTGAAATAACAGGAATTGAGGAAAATACTGATGAAAATCTCAAAATAACTGCAACAAAATTAAAAGAAAATGAGTTCAGATGATGCCGCCTCGGTGATAAGACAATATGACAGAAGACCAGGTCATCCAAAAAAAATATCTTAAAAATTCGAAATCCAGAAACGAGAATAAAATTATTCTTGTTTCTGGATTTCTTCTATATCAAATTGCATCAATAAAATACAGTCGTATTTCAACGAAAACGGGCACTTCAATGGAATGAAAACTGTACTAAATGTTCTGATCAAAATTTTTTCTTTCGTATCCAAAATTATTTGGTTCTCATTTTAATATTACGTAATAGATTCCCTTGTTGCTTTCTAAGAAAGATTTGCTTTTAACATGGAATCGCTTATAAATCTTTGCTTTTCATTATTTTATTTTTTTCTTTTATTTTTTTGAAAACCATAAAGGTGTATTCTTTTATTTTTATTTTCTCCATTATTGAAAATAGTATTAACTTATGACAAAATGAACAATAACATTTCTTTTGATCTCTCGACACTTTGCTGTTAATTCAAATATTTAAAAAAAAATATTTTCTCCATTTACATATAATTTTTTTAAAATTTTATTAATTTGCATTTACTTAACTGTTTGATAATGACCGATTTTTATATGATTTATTAAATTGTGAAATTATTAACCCCGATACAGGCTGACCCGAGTGGGGTTAATAATTATATGCTAAACAATGTTTTTAATGTTTTTTAATTGTGAAGAAAGAACTTTTAAAAAATATATTTGGCAGAGGTGTTGGTTATCCAATAAATGGTTCCCGGGGCGGCGGGGGCCATACCCGCCTCCCGAATTGAGAATATTACTATAACTGAAATTTTTTTAATATATATATAAACTTTTATAGAATGGAGTAATTTTTAATCGATGTGAAATACTACATTATAATATACCATTTACCTACAACATTTTTTCCATTTTTTCCATCGCATGAATTTTGACTCTCCACGTATTATTTTAAGGTGGATCATACAAACAACAAGAGAGTTTCCATCGCTTTTCTGTACCCATGATCCTGACGTGGTCATACTAAATAACTTGTAAACAAACTATAGCACTACATATTGGTGAACTCTTGTGGTAGAACCATCGATATATAATACTAATTAGCCCTTTCATACCTAACTTCAACCTAAAAATAGCGTCACTCACGATTAATTTCACAATTTATTGTAAACTTGTGGTACAAGCTTCTAAAAACGTGCGCAAAACCGGCGAAGATCGTTCATTTTGTGATAAAAGGGTTGTCGTAAATTGTTGCGTGACTAGAAATAAATGTAAGATTTTCATCAATTGTTTCCAATCGTTACACCGCGCTGCCTCGGAGCTATTAATAAGTTATATGTGTATATTTTGTTTTCCTAAATATTCGTGTCGCTGATTAAATTTTTAGCCAAAATATTTCTAACTGCCTCAAATTCGTGTTTGAAAAGCGATCTCTTAAAAGCGATGGGACGAACATGCTGGAATACAAATTTGCTTCATGTTGACGCAATGCATGACAATGAAAGAATCTTATATAATATAATTTTTTTTTTTACATTAACTCCACACAGGAGGCCCTGAGGAAAAAATAATTTCCCTCAGGGCCTATGTCATCTTTGAGGATGCTGTGTGGAGGGTGTTTTTGAGGAGAGGAAGGAGTGAACATGGGTCTTGAAGAGACCCATATTGTAGGAGAGAGGAAACACAGAGCCCGGCAAATTGTTCCACAGCCGAGCTGTTGAACTCAAGAACGAGTCGTAGAAACGACCCGTTCTCATGTGACTAATGTCAACCGTGTACAAATGTTGAGCGCGCGTTTGGCGTGTTTCCCGACTATGCACCGGTGCCGAGAGGATCAATGACGCTAGTTCCTCGGAGCATCTTCCATTGTAATACTGGTAGAACAAGGACAGCATTCCCACCTGGCGCCTGTGCTCTAAAGATTGCAATCCGTTAGTTAAATTTGGAGAATCTATCAAACGGACCGCCCATTTCTGCACAGAGTCAAGGGTTTTTTTCAGGTATTTTGGGGCTCCAGACCAGAGGTTGCTGCCAAATTCAACCGTGGGGCGCACTTGCAATTTTTACAGGGCTAGCAGTTGTGTACTATCAAAGTATCTGCGTGTGCCCTGTACAGTATGCCCAGTTTCTGAGAGGCTAACTTAACTCTGGCCTCGATGGATCCCCCGTACCTGAGCTGGTCACTTAGAGTTACACCAAGCATATCAATGGAAGGCCTGTTCGGGAGAATGCTTCCGTTGAAGGAGACTAGATTATCATTTCGATCCCTTTTAGACGTGATCAGACATGATTGGGTCTTTGAAACATTTAATTCGACGAGGTTATTCTTACCCCAAGAGGAAAAACTCTCGAGGTAACCGTCCATTCTTTGTTTCAAAGCCCTCCGAGCCATTGGGGTTTGTGAGCCCTTTGGAGGCTTGTCAAACAAAAAGCTACCATGGATTGTACTGTCATCCGCGTAGCAATGAATCGGTGCACACGTCAAGAGGTCATTGATGTGCAACAAAAACAAAGTCGGAGACAGAACCGATCCCTGTGGGACGCCAGCATTTATCGAATGCGAGGAAGAGGTGAAACCATCAGCAACCGCCTGAATCGACCTCTCCCTCAAAAAGTCGGCAATCCACGTACACAAGGATGCGGGAAGTCCGTAAGAAGGCAGTTTGTTGACAAGCCCTCGGTGCCAAACCCAGTCAAAGGCCTTGGAAATATCCAGTGAAACCGTTTGGGTTTCACCAAAACGTTCCAGGCACCGCCCCCAAACATGCGTCACATGCGCGAGAAGATCACCGCACGAGCGGTTCCGCCGGAATCCGTATTGACGGTCGTTAATAATTTTGTTCTTCTCGAGGTATGTGAGCAGTTTGTCGTTGATCACACGTTCCATCACTTTTGACAGAACAGATGTGATCGCTATGGGGCGGTAGTTGGCCGGGTTGGAGCGGTCACCCTTCTTTGGAATAGGGTGATAATTTTTTTTTTGATACCTACATGTTTTTTTAAACCAATGTGATTGGTTTCGGTGATAATTTTAAGGTTCACACGCCCTGTCTATATAATATTTGGTCGATGAATAGCACCGTCAGATAGCTGTAATAAAATGACTCAATTTACTACGTGGAAGGCAACATGTACCGTACGTGTACAAAGTATTGTGTGCCTACAATACATGTATTGTAGGCACACACACTTACTATATTCACGCCTACAATACATGTACTTTAGGCACACTTACCTACATCATATTAACTTTGACATTCAATAATGTAAATTTTAACTTTGGTACTGAACAGACATTTACGTTAGTTGATGACTTGGCAAAGAAAATAAATTTTCTTTATTTATCAAAAAGACAAAAAAAATACCTTTATGCTCAATGAAGATTTAAGTTTAAAGGGACATTTTGTAAGAATTTTTTCTTAGCAATAGCAATACAATAGTTTCTTTCCTTTTTTTTACTATTAATACCTTCTTCTTAGAATCTTCGACCTATTATGGGTTGTCTCATTTTAATTTCACTGTAGTGGAAATACACGCATGAGAAATTTTATTATGAAAATATTGACCGCTGAATCGGAAATTTGTTACTATTTGTGGAAACATTTCAATAACCGCCAGACGCTTTGACTATTTACGAGCAAGAACTATTATTTACAAAAGTGTCCTTTGAATTTACCCGAATCGTTCCAAATCAAATAGAATTGTTAATAGACGTAGATATCACAATTTGGTCATTCGAAACTGGCCTTCTGAACATCTACTACAAATTTGTATTTCAAAAAATGAACGTGGTTAATTGCTCTCAATCTTTATTTAATAACGTATTCAACAATGCATTTTTAAAAATCTACATGGTTCTGTGTGTAAGCGTGTTTAGGATATGGAAAATGTTTAGGGTCATAATTCATGACACATTAGACTCAGTCAATTAATAAACCGACCTTTTTATCTTTTGTCGTTGCTGCCATCAATCAAATTTACCAATTTTTTGCCTTAGTTCTTATTTGTTCAAACGACCATTTTAGTTTTTGTTCAATTTCCATTTTAAAATTAAAAATAAAGTATTAAAATGATAGTTTACCACTAAACTAAGCATTATGGTTGCGCAAATCAATTCGTTCGCAGGCGGGTGCGGTGCGAATCTAAAACAACAATTACTGAAAAACTACTCAAAGGAAAAGGAAAGGATAGGTATAGCCAAAACTTACCGAGTTCACTAGACATTTGCCGCTGGTTCTGTGGTCCTTTTAACAATTCTCCTTTTGTCTTTATAATAGTTCACTTATAGTAATAAACACGATTACTTCTGCAGCCGCGGCGGGTGTAATAATAAGTTCCCAAATTGAACTTATGGCGTTACTTTCAATCAAGTAAGATGCACAAATTTTACCGAACACTCGAATCGGGTGTGTTTTGTGTTTTCAATAAGTCAATAAAAACAAAGGAATGCGGAAATCGAATGTTTTATTTTGTTTTGTCTTGGCGTGGGATGGGTAGGTAGGTACTTGGTGGAAAGGTAGAAAGGTAGGTACTTGGTAGTAGGAACTGGGTAAAGGAATAAGCAGTTTTCCAGTACTAAATCTTAAACAAAAAAAAGAACATTGACTGGCGCAAACACATTATTTAAACTACTGAGACCTTTACCTTTATGGAAATAGCTTTATCTTATTCCTATCATAATGTTTCATTGAAATAGTGAAAGAAAACCTTCTCCTACCGTAATTCTTCTAATGGTCGTTTGGATAATTAAGAATTAAGGCGACGAATTGTCAGGTATGAGCGTAATCGATATTACTTGTCGAAATATTGAAAAAAAACAAAATGTTTTGGTACTTATATGTTATTTTTCTAGACATAAGACATTTGTTTTCAGTTAGCAACAAAGTATTAATGTCATACAGATCAATATAACAGAATACAAACATTACGGAACCTATAATTTCTTGGTAATTTACTTTTATCATTTATTAGTAAACATTGTTTCACTATAAAGTCTCCAGTAAGGTATCACTATAAAGTCTCCATTGTATCTATTGCGACAGTCTAGCGGGTGTTAAATAGAACGTGTGTGACAAATTTTGACAGTTTTCTTAAATGCGATATTCTGTATTAAGCTAACGAGCTTGCGTTAAGACACCAACTCTTAAAAATAGTTACGCTTACCTGAGAGATGACTGCGCATTTGCCGCAATTTCCTCGTTAAGAGTTGTTAGTCGTGGGAAAATCTGCGAATCGAATGCCATCGAGTATAAAAAAAATACAAAAAAAAACAAATATCAATTTAATACGACAAACGGATAGTTATTTATGAACGCCTAACGGCTTTTATAATTAAATATGTACGTAGTTATAATATAACAATATTGATAATACGGCAATACTTTGTGTATTTCACCAGATAATTTATTGGTAAAGTTGCTGAATTCCGCTAGTGCACATTTTCGAATCTTCAAAACATAACTTTGATTGAGAAAAATTAAAGTTAGATGCATATTTTGCCATCTTCCCCGACATAATTGTATATTGTAGTAATTAAGTTGAAACCGATTTATTTTACACAACAAAATATATTTTAAATTCTCTACTGAAAAATGAATTTACAGTCGATAAATTACGACGGACACATTCCGACATTTTGCCTTTTTCTCTTTATTGTCGCTGTTTTAACACAAAAGATAACATAAAAGATCGCTAAGAATACCAGAAAACGGTGCCTGTAGAACATAAAACTCACAAAGATTAGAAGAATCACTCTTCTGCCAACCTAACAGCGAAAAAAATTTAAATGTCACATACACGAAAACATATTTTTGTATTTTTTATTGTAACTTTGAGTAAAACCACAAATTGTAATATTTCATTAAATGAAGACAATATAAGCGAAACTCAATCGAAAATCTGGAAACAGAAAAATCAAAAAAATCTCTGGGGCTCGAACCCAGGACCTCTAACTTTTCGGGCGAACGCGCTAACCACTGCGCCAAGGTGTCGATATCCAATTCGGTCATTTTTAACTGTATCATACTTCGACTAAGAACCACCTATACTATCTTCATTTTTCTTAGCATTTAATTTGGGTTTGAATCTTGCAATCATATCAGCCAATAAAAATATGCGTTAAAAAAAATGAAGATAGTACGGACGGTTCTTAGTCGAAGTATGATACAGTTAAAATGAACGAATTGGACATTGACGCAGTGGTTAGCACGTTCGCCCGGAGAGCGAGAGGTCCTGGATTCGAGTCCCAAAGGTGCCCATATCTATTTCTGATTTTTGTGTTTCCAGATTTACGATTGAGTTTCGCTTATATTGTCTTCATTTAATTACATATTTTTTATTAGGTTTTCTTGCGTACTTACAAAAATTTTCACATCATTAGGTTAGGTTAGGTTATTGATAGGTCGCAACTAATTTACTATGTCATAACGGGGGATGAAAGATCGCTCTTTTCAAAATTCTATCACCGGAAAATTTTATTTGAATTCTCCGCAACAGAATACTAAACACTCCATTAAATAAATTGAATATTTTCAATTTTACACATTGTGTTTTAGCACGGTTCGGATTTTCTATTCTTAAAGACTTTAGTACAAAGTATTAGGAAGTCGTAATAACATTTCCACGGAATATTTTGACAAAGAATATCCAAATTTAGTCATTGTCAGTCAGATTTACGTTGAAACGGATGAATTGCCCGCGGATTTTGTATAAATTTGTCATGGCATTTGTAATCGAAAAACTTTAATTGAAATTTATGTGTTACGCTCGCTAAGGGTAGATAGGTTTAAGGGTGGCTTAGGAAAGCGACGAATGAAAGCCAAACAAGGATGAGTAGGGCCGTCACACCCTTCGCTCTAGGGCCTTTAGGGCTGAAACAGATCCGTAACAGTTTCAAGAATTCAGTTATTTAACGAAAACCCATCCCAGTTGTTTTATTCACATTTTCAAATGTTTATATTTGATTATGTGTGCTGAACTTTGTGAAATTTTCTCAGTTACCATTATTTTGTGCTACTGCTAGTTAAGGATATATTATTTGTTTACACATATACGGCACAACATGTGCCATTAACATTATTGACAAATCATAAAATCATTTAAATAATAGTACAACAATACGAAGAATAACAATATAAATGTAGGTTAAATCTTAAAAAAAGGCAAAAAGTAAGGAGTAAATAAGGTAACAAGCGTAAGTTAAAGATAGAATGTATAGAGTGTTTATGAATCTAAATAATACACTCTCAATTAGTGTGTATCAGCAAATTGGGTTTACCGGTAATAAGTCAATGTAGACACCTTCGAAAATTAACATTTAAAATCTTATAAATATATCGCCTACCAGTGGATCTAGCCACAGTTTGAAAGTGGTCTTGAAAACCGAAACAGCTGTAACTAAAATACATACTTAAGTTTCTTTAATTATATGTTATTTTCTTATTGTACAATATTTTTGTAATATTTCACAGTATTTTTGAAAATCTTATTTTTCCATTTTTGTAACTATGCATATTATTTATTATCTATATATATAATTACATAGACTAGCTCCCCAGTTAGACCCGAGAATATTTCTCTACTAATTGGGTAACCAAAAAAAGTCTGATATGAAATGTAATATATTATTATTTATTGTAAATATTTACTCTTTTTCTAATAAAAAAAAAAAAGTACTTGCAGAACTTAATAATAAAACTATCAAATTTTAATTTTAATTAAACATGATTATAAATATTAAAAAAAATTAAGTGGAGTTCTACAAATTAAACACAAAAACAACTTATTTTTTTAATGATGATTTTTTCCATATTTTTGTTGTCGAATTCCAGTGCACCTTTCCCATACATTTAATTATATTATCAGTTTCTTCTTCAGAGTCAGTAGATGTCTGTTCATTTTGGAGTGGTTTGAAGAAAGGACATAAATTTTACAAATATATATAATAATAATAATTTATTTCGCATAAAATTATACAATAAAGCATATGCGGAAACTTTGACTAGCCAACTAAGAATGGATCCTGTTTTAGGCCAATCAAATCGAAAATTTTAGTTCATATTATAATTTCATATTATATTGTTTAATTATATAACATTTTATTTATAGAAGGAAAAAAGTGTGTATATATATTTTTTTTTGGATTTCGTAAGATTCGGTCCTTTGGTCCTCTGAATATAAGGCCACTAAAGTTCATCAGGCGCTTTATACCACTAGACTAAAGGAAGCTTGCAAGGGACCGTGGATTTATCTTACTATATTGGAACGAGTACGCGTGAAATAAAAAAAATATTTTATTGCTTTCTCATTCCCTCACACGCTACATCCTATAGATGTACGTCTTTGTCTCTTTTTAGTGTTGCTCGCTTCCTTTTTACCGAGTTTCAAATCACAACGATGCCACAACAAGTTTTCCCTTCAAAAAATTATTTCTTGTAATTCTTTACACCCTGCCCTACGTTGACTGTGAATAGGCGATAATAAAAATGATATTTTGATAAGAATATTTTGTTCTTTGATTTAATAAAGAATCCATATTTTGTAAGAAATAATATAATTATTCCAACAAGCTTACAATAGACGTACTTAGTATTTAATTAAGTGACACGGGGCTTTAAGTGCTTAAAAAATAAAGTGACCCGACAACTCACAACCTCCTCAGAAAATTCATTAAAAGTGATGAAAAAAAATATATTCAAAATTCGTAAAATTGGTTAAATTGCTAACGTTAGGTTAGGGCTATGAGTTTTTTTTTAAATATTTTTTTTCAAAGCTTTTAATGACTTTTTAAGAGGTGTTAGGTTGACTTGATTCTGAGTTGGCATGGAAACAAAAGTATACCCCTCCGAAGCTAGACGTGTTGTGCTTAGACTAAAGTAATGGTGTACGTGTAAGTCACCCCTAGACCATAGCAAGTATATATCCGAAAATACCCTTTGTTTTCGTGTTAAAATGAGAAATCCGCCAGTATCTTGAAGAACGAATTGCTATCGTTCAAAGCCTTTTTTGTGTCGGGGGTTTCTTAAAATTTTGTAAATTTTACTTATATACGTAAAAATATTTGCACATGTTTTTATCTGCTGTTAAAGTCAATTTGTGAGAAATTGTTTGGATGCAGGTGAGTTCTCTAGTTGTTGTCTTGTATATTCTTGTCAATTAACATCTGTATCTGTATTTTCGCCTTAATAAATAAAAAAAAAACCTAACCTAAAGTAAACTAAACTAACCTAACCTACTCCAACCTAACCTAACTTATCCTAACCTAACTTAACTTATCTAAACTAACCTAATCTACCCTCAACCCAACATTTTAAAGGAACATTTTTGATGGCGACGTTTTAACCTAGGACATTTTAATTGGGGACAGTTTTGTACAGGGAACATTTATTAATAATTTTGTAATAGCATACGCTGTGAAAAATTTAGATGTAAAGAAATTATTTTCAGATTATTTTTTTTGTAAGTACAATTATTGTGATTAAAAATATATTTTAGGCCCTAATACATCTTCATTAAGCATAGAAGTAATTAAGATGGAGTGTAACCGGTAGTGTAGTTGTCGTATTTTTCGATAAATCAAAAAGAGCTAGGGGTAGAAATATCCCAAAATTTCCACGTATTTTGACTGTCAAACGTGCCACGTGTTTAGTTTATTATTTACCTCCAGGTATAATATTTTTTTACGGAGCAGCTGTCAAATAATTTATACGAAATTCGGGCGTAGATCAAATTACGTCAATTTATAAAAATGACACATCGAAATAAGAGGGGTTACGGCAAAAATCTCGTGAGACCTACCTATTACCTACCTACCCAGAACTTATTATGGAGTACGATGAAGTTACGCACTGTTTGACTTTTACACATACTAACATGATAATAAAATATTGTGTAATAGGGAAAAAAATTAATAATTTTTTTTTTAAATCAATAAAAAAAATTTCGGAAAATAATATCCAAATGACAAATTATTTATCATAAATCATAAAACATTCAAAATTAAGGTGAATACGGCAATGCTAGTGCTAGTACTTCTGTGAACAGTTAATAGATTCCTAAACTCGCGTCCTAAAATATATATTTGCAATTTTCTCTTATTTAGTAAATCAAAGTCAAAATTTCTTCTGAAATCATAATATTTGTATGTAGGAATTTAATTATATACAGCAAAAAAATTACGATTTTTTTTTAAATTTCAAAATTTTTATTAATTTATTTTAAATTAGCTCCACACAGTAAGTAGGCCTTAAGGAAAATATTTCCTCTCAGGGCCTATGTCACCTTTCGGGATACTGTGTGGAGGGTCTTTTTAAGAATGGAAATTCTAGGGAGGAAAAGGGTATCAGCGGTGGGTAGTCATCTGGGGGTCAGTGTTCAGGAGTGACGAGAAGTCGATGTTCTGAGAGAGTATGGCTAGAGAAGTCAAAGAGACTCTCTCAACCATTATCTGCCGATCCGGCCTGCGATACAGCTGGTGGGCAGATGCATCCGCCGCCAAGACCCGGACAAACCTCATCCTATGAACCCGGGCACCCCTGCTAAGTCACCAAACGCAGCGAATCACTTGGGGTGACCTGGGACAGAGGTGTTGGTTATGCAATAAATGGTTCCCGGGGTGGCGGTACCCATACCTGCCTGCCAAATTGAAATCGTATAAATAAAAATACAATTTCTCTAAAGAAATGTGTCCACCAATAAAAATTTATTCTTTTTTCAAACTTTTTTGTGACCGATGGGTACGATAATATTTATTTTTCAGTTTCGACGACTACGTTCAAGTGAACTCTGGCGGGTTAAATTAGAAAGACTCCAACTCAGCCACCATCTTGAACCGGAACCGGAATGTGGCACTCAAATTTAGAGAAAGATAAAATGCCAAATGGTCGAGTTAAAACAGGACTTCGCAGGTTAGTAGCCGAGTGGTCAAAAGCATCTGGTTCAAAGACGTCGTGGGTTCAATTCTCTGCAGCATTTTAATCATTTTATAATAATGGAAGGAAATTTTTTTTAAATATCTTGCCAGCTTTTTTTTAATATGAATACCGCACAAGAGTCCCAACTGCTCCCGTCTGGAGCCAGTGGGACTATGTCATCCCCAATTGGGGTATGTTGTGAAGCTGAAGGTAGTGAAGAGTGGAAGGAGATAGGGAAGAGGAAGGTGAGGAAGTACCTGGCTGTTCGGATCTGGTCACCTAACACGGCTAAAGCCATATAAAGCAACCTTTCAATTCTAAATTATGGTGATTTAGGGCGATACTGAGAGTATCTTTCACTCTGGAACGTGCCGCAAATATACTATATATTATTTAAAATGGATAAATTGTGAAATAACACAAAACTAACCAAATGAAATTTATTTGCCACGCCGAGATTCAATCCCGCGACCTTCGGATTGCAAGTCAAGAGCCTTACCGTTGGACTACGCCGGCCGTTAAATTTACTATGAACCGAGAACGTTTCAACGAACGAACTTCAAAAAAGTAATAATAAAACAGAATTTTATCTTTGAACGTAAAAGTTTCTCATCTGTAAATCTTTATTAGGTACCTTTTTGTTTTTGCTCTTTTAGAGTTGACATAGAACCAACAAAGGAGAAAAAATATGTTACATGTCTTCTTAACGTTATCAAAACAGTATCGGAGAATGACAGCATGTTCAGCTTTTTGTTTGTTCAGCTCCAGAATCTTGCGCGAGATAGTGTCGACGCGAAGGGAAAAAATATTAGTTGAGAGGTTTGAAATAGGATTTTCTAAAAAGAACAAGAGTTAGTTCGTCATTTTCAGAAGAAAATTGATACAGATCGACACTGGTTGAAAATGGATTTGTCATGGCTGATATCAAGTAAGTACCAATGTGGCTGAAAATATATATTTTGTCTGGACTGAAGTACCTACAAACGTAGTAAAAGTTCTTAACCTTGAAACTTTGATATCTGATATCTGATATCTTGAAATAAATAGATTATTTGTTATTTGGATTTCGTATGCGTTAGCTATTGCAATTCACACAACTATTTAGAGCTCGAGAAGTAATTTAAATACTCATAAATGCAGGTTTTGAGAACCAATTTACATGTTTTAATGATTACCATATTGATTGTTATATAAGTAGAGTCACGTGGGGTAACCGTACGCAATTTTTACATTGGGATTTTTGTATTACAGCTTTAGGTATTTTACTCAATTTTTGTTTATTATTATGGTTGATTATTACAGCATCTCATACAAACATGAAAACATCATACGGTTTATAAATCAAAAAGTTACATACAAAATTTTACACGCATGTCGATTGCATACACTTACCCCATGTGCGGGGTAAGTTTTCGCATTCCGTAGGGTAAGGGTTCGCAGCGCAAAAAGTTATCTCCCATTGCAATTATCACACTTAAATTGCCCCTTATAGTCTGTGTAGTTCTCATGCCACGATGCCTTACACATAATACATTCTATCAAATCTTTTCTTAGTGGATATCAATATTTCTCCTTGCATTGTGGGCAAAAACAGTCCTTAGAAGCCTAGCTAAGAGGTGGTCGTTGGATTTCCATAGTTTTATTATTGGTTTTCGGACCAATTTTGCATATGCCTCTATCTGTTTCTGCTGAAGTTTCATGCCTATAAAACATTACACACGCATTAAGTATCTAGTTATCAAAAAATCTACCTCTTCATCTGGTGTAAATGTCGGACGATATCTTTCTGTTGTTGCTTTTAATTTTAGAATTAGGCGTTAACGCAGAGTGGCTTCACTGATCCCAACAATATCTGCAGCAGCCCGCTGACTCTTTCCCTCTTTCTTAAGCCTTTTTGCAGTTTCAATCTGCTCCAGGGTGCAAACTGACCTCTCCGGATGCTTTCTCATGTACACATGCGGCATAGTTTACTGTAAAAACCAACAAGAGTTGAAATATTAGGCTACAAAATAAATTTTCAGTAGAGGGGTATGTGTTCGCACTCATCTAATTGCGGACTTTTATCCCAGCACACTTACCCCATCACACCAAAATTCAATAAATTTTGAAAATCAGTTAAGTGATTATTTTTATTAGAATTATCACTTTGCACCAGTGTAACTAACAACATTTCACCAAAAAATATCATAAATCATATCGCTTCCACACAGTTGGTTATACAATAGGACACATCGGTAACTGAGATAAAATTTTAAGAAAGGCACGGAAAAAGTAATTAACCTACCAATTTGGTGCTCGTCATATTTATAATCATCATCCTTTCGCGTTTCGAAATATTTATTTGTATCTCTACTTTTATCTAACGGCAATAATTTATTGGTGTTTTGACTCTAGCCCGACCATGGCTCAGCCACACTACCGCTGGCCATTATCGGCCTAGCCAGATGCTCCCCGGACATTAGGCTGCGGCCGCACCGCACAGCCGCTGCGTTGGTTCAAATTGCTGCCACTGTAGGACCGCTATGCTCTCTATGCATTACCGCTAAACTTGCATTATATAATTATTGCGAAGTACCAATGTTGCACATGGACTATGGGTAGTATGGATGGTGAAAAGTTCACGCCAATAAGGCCAAATAACAACAACAAAAAAGTAAATTAAAAATTGTGCCTATAGTTTTAAGTCAATTTATGAATAGTGATCTCCAGTTCATTTTACACAAATTTTTTTCAATAAGGACCTTCTTACTTTAATTCCAATATGTTTTGTTGTCATAGATAGTTTTAATAGTTTAAAATTATTTTTAAAGTTTTTATTATTCGGGTCTCCCAAAATCACACCTAATCTTTGGTTGTCTGTGTGTCGTCATCAGTCTTAAAAATCCTACTTTTTTTTAATGGCGCTGTATTCTATTGGGTAGTTGAGATATTTTTTTTCTTAAGATTAACCGTTTTTAATATTAAGGAACACTAGATAAAATATTAGTATCTCGTTACTAAAGTTATTTTACCAAAGTACAAAAATACAATCATGACCGCACCTGATTAATAATTTACTGTTGTTCAAAAACCAGCATTACTACGAAAAAAAACGGTGTGATGCAATCAAACTAACCATTAAAAAATGCCTCTTTAACACTGGTCAACTGCATTTTCCCCCCATATTCCAACCCACCCCACATACCTTTTATCTTCCTGCAACATCCTCTCCTTTGCTTTCGTAAAAAGACTCTCCCCACAGTTTCCCCTAAGATGACATACGCCATGAGGAGTATATTTTCCTCTGTGGAGCTAACGTAAAAAAACTACGAATTGGCTCGAGAATGAATTTTTTGATCGATCGATCGATATCATTACGAATTACAGTGCTTTCAATCGATTTCAAAATAATATAACTATCTTCTTAGCTTCTTTTATATACTCAATTATCAATATAATCGGCACTCTACAAATCATCTAATTATTATTGTTATTTATAAAACATCCCAATTTGCTTCTACTAATGACAGTTCTCATTTAATTTACACATAAAGTGCAAATTAGTGACATTTAAATTTATTGGTTAATTTATGGGTACCCACGTATTATTTATTCTTGGGACATGCATTTTTACCCAAATATAGTAGGTACTCTCAGAGTGGTTTGAATAATTACTTTAAAAGGCTTTTAAAGGCAGTTTTTCCAGAACTGCCCCTGCGTTGAAAATAAATCTATAGAGTTATATGTCGTGTCTGCTATTGCAATTGTTTTCTAAACCCTTTGTCAGAAAGGTTAAGTTTATTTACTAAATGCCAAAACTTTACATATACTTATTTGTCGTGCATTTGTAATTCCGAGAAGCTACTTATTTCAATTCATAATTTTCCGTTAAGGTAGTGTAATAAAATGTATGTACGTCTAACTCACTGACAAGTTTTGAAATAAGTTTTTAAGTTTAATTATCGTCAGCTATTGTTGGGGTATTATGCCAATTGGGCGAGTTTTTCTAACAAAAACTTCGTGCAGCGTTACAGGGTCCATCATCAGGGTTTTCTTTTATGTGTGAATACCGCACAAGATTCCCAACTACTTCCGTCTGAAGCCAGTGAGACTATTGCATACCCGAATTGGGGTACATTGTGAGGCTGAAGACAGTAAGGAGGAGAATGAGGTGGGGAAAAGGAAGATGGAGAAGTTATGGCTTTTCAGATATGGTCATCAGACACGGCTAACGCCACTTCAAGCAACGTTTCAATTATGAATGATGGTCTTACACTAGGGCGGTATGGTGGTCTTACACTACTCTGGAACGTGCTGCAAATATACCATATATTATTTTTAATTAATTAATAAATAATCTGCTAACAGATATGTAATCGGTGACACGGCGTAATACCCCAAAAATAATTCACTATAATACTTTTTTCTTAGATTTTAACCTTATTATCGTTCTCCAAGACATTTCAAATCCAACCACTAGTAATTACGATAATGTTAGGTAGTACCTATTGAGTATCTTGAGCCTTGCCTATTAATATGATTAATGGAGTGATACCTGTGGCATTAGCAATATTGATTGACATGTATACTATGTGATTGTGGAGTGGATCACCCTTTGACGTTAGCTGATTGAAGCAAAGGTTGACATAATCGCCACTGTTGCAATAAAAAAAAATAGATCTGGTTGGCCTATGGCTCAGCCAACGCTCACCAGCCAGCTCAGTTACAATTCGTAGCCAGTTAAGGTTAGTAAAGTTAGTATTTACTTTGGATAAGGCATACATAACATATAGGTACCTACGATTTTTATGACAGATGTAGAACGGCCAAACGGTCGCTTTTTGTATGGAACAATGATAGAACAAAATGACCTTTTTCGGAGAAGGACAAAAATTAAGCCACCCTAAATGCGTTAAAATTAAATGTTCAAAAACGCGTTTCTTGGAAGAGATCTAAGAACACCATGAGGGGATGGTACATCACAAGAAAGACAGAGGTAGAACACAAGACAGAGTTAGGTTAAGACAAGATAGTTGAAAATATGCATCCGATAGTTACGCGGTGGATAGGTAATCGGTGCCGTAAAGGAATTTCTCGAAAATTTCCTCGATTACAAATTTGTGAAAATTAGACTATCGCTTACATTCCTATCCCTTTTTTAAGTAAAGCTTTAAAATCATAATAAATTTCGACTTATTAACAGAAACATTATATTATCTGAACATAAAACTGTTGTTTCACCATCAAAATTTTGTAATGAAATACCACTCTCTACTCGAATATCGACATCGTTGCAGTGCTTCAAGATACTCTGCGGTGAATGGTTGCTGACTGCAGTCAACCGCACATCTCAATCTTAATTGATAAAATTAACAATTAGAGTATTACCTACTTGTGTTTTTTGTTTATGATTTGATTATAATATTATTTATTTTAATTGTATTTTATATATGAATTGATAATATTTTATATTTGTTCTTAAATATTTATAAGTGGTTCGCTACGTTTGGTGATTCAGCAGGGGTGCCCGGGTTCATGGGTGAGGTTTGTCTAGGTCTTGAAGGCAGAGACCAGGACACACTGAACCCCAGATTCCTACCCACCCTTTAAACCCTTTTCCTTTCCAAAACTCTTCCCTCCTTCCTTTCGTTAAAAATAAACCCTCCCCACAGCATCCCCAAAGATGACATAGGCCCTGAGGGAAATTATTTTCCTCGGGCGTCCTGTGTGGAGCTCATGTAAAAAAAAAATATATACATTTTTTGCTTTTATTTTGAATTTTGATTTACACGGTTTAATTTTTTTATTATATGTCATTATATATATAATATAAGGTGTATTAAATTTAGGATGAATTCATACGACCGTCACTCCCGGATATACTGAATATAACTTAAAAAAATGATTTAATTATTGTTTATGTACATTAATTTAATTTTTAATTATTTTGTGTATTATATAAGAGGCTTTTTGAAAACCAGCTACATTCCAGGAGAAATCCTTAGTATATAGCTGAGCAGTGACCTTTTTAATAGAATCTATGTATATAAAAATCAAAATATGCTTGGGGATATATTTTTTATTTATTATTTATTAGTTTTATTTTATTAAATTGTACATTTAAGTTTACGATTTCCTAATTACGTAATATGAGTTACTTATGAGTATATGAGATGCCTATGTATTGCTATAGTAAGCATAGGAAATGTTTCAAGACTTTCAAAATCTCCTCCTACTCCTCCTCCCTACTGCCGCGAGCTACATGACAATACATCTCAAAATTTTTTTAATTACAAAAACTATCCAAAATGACACAATTTTAGAATGACTTTTTGCGAAAACAATAAAATTTTCTTATATCTTTAACTAATGAATTTATTTGAAGAATGCACCTCGTACTTTGAATCGAATCAAGAATTATATTTTAATTATTGTTAGGTACCAAATTTGATTGATCGATTTTCGAATGAACTCTTTAAGTAAATGAATGTCTATCAACAGTTTGTTTTCGGTGTAAATACGCATGATAGAATTGAATTGAATTTTATATGTATTTATAAATCTAATAATATTCGGGAACGCGTAAGGGAAAGGGGACATGGGATGGGAAGGGGAGGCGGAAGGGGAACGGGACGCATGGGAAAAGACAACGCATGCCGGGAACTCGCTAGTCAATGATGAATAAACAAAATGTGTAAAATTGTAAAAATCTACCAATGAATAATGTTTTTATTATTATTATTTTATCGATTGTTTCACAGTGCTTTTATTTTGTCAGAGCATCATATCAGTTGCCGTTTGGCTTATTTTACTACTTAAAAGAAGTCAAATTAATTTTGATCTGAAATTTTTATGTTTTTAAAGTTTTTGTTAGCATATTATACCATGATATCGCCCCTTTGCGTTCAAATCGCGAATTAAAATAATTCTGGATGCTTTACGGTAATATTTTAATACATATAAAATCATTCAAGTTTTTCACAGTTGTTAATTTTCTACTTCTCTGCCATCTGTAATGCTCACATAGAGATGCACTTTCATTAATTCCATTTATTCCAAATTATATATTATCCAAATTCCATTTATAAACACCGGAATTCTATTCTAGAAGTCTAAAAGCGTAATAAATAAAAAAATTTGAAGAAAGACATCTCTTAAGCAAAATATTGTCTCGACGAGCAATTCAAAATTCTACCTGTTGAGCTAAGAAGTCTAAGAGTACAATTCATAAACAGTTCACAGCAAGACGTCGGATTTAAGCAAGCTATTGTCTACACGAGCATTTAAAAATTCCGTCTGTTGGGCTACTTATAAATATTTTCTTCACAGAAAACCGCGGCAGAATGAATAATTATATGAATTTCTCCAGCGCCATTTTGGCGAAAAATCCCCTGAAGTGCACTTTAAAATAACAGGGCAGTTAAAAGAAAACTTCAACAAATTATAAACCGGCCGTTGCCCGTTATAATTGAAGTGGGCACTGTGGGCAGAGGTCTGACGTGGGAAACCCCAGCTGTAGGAATGTAAAACAATAAATTAACTTCACAACTTTTCATAAAAACTAGAATAACCTGATATACGAAAAATACCTGCCAATAAACGTTTAAAAACTCTTAAGAGGAACGCTTGCGTGGCCTGTTTCGGCCCGTTTCATACAAAAATTAATTTATGATTTGAGGCCAAAATACCCAACCAAACTGAAAAATTATTTTTGGGAACGAAAGGTATATCAAATATCTAGACGTAAATGGGCTGCTTTATTTATTTTTTTTTTAAATTATGATATACATACAAGTAATTAAAGAAATCAGTTTTGTTTAATTTTAGAAAAAAATCAGGATTTTTTTTTGTGAGTTGTTTATAATATTAGAAAACATATATTCTGCCGTATATTGATAATAAAGCAAAAAATAAAATTTAAAAAAATCCGTTAGAAATGCGTTTATTTGCGTAGATATAAATGATAAACTTTTGTTCTGGCATAAATAGGTAATTTGTCCTTACATCCTTCAAAATAATTCCTATTAATATTTTTTTATTTTTTATTTTGTATTTCATAATATTTTTGTAATAAATACAGTAAAATAATTTTTAAATGTTTTTCTTTTGCTCACAAATAATTGCCCAAGTTGCCTCTTAAATCATGAAACATTAAAATCTTTATTTGCTTATATTCTAAAATTTAAAGCAAAAATTAATAAAAAAAGCTCTTACCGGTACTAGATATTTGATATAACTTTTGGTAAAAAAAAAATTTCAGTTTGGTTAATTATTTTGATCTAAAATCCAAAATAAAGATTTGTACGAAACAGGGCCAAAATGGGCTAGGCATATTTTGGAATAGGTGTGCACTATCCAAATTGTTAAATTTTCTCAGTGTCGCCTTGATGTACGAGTAAGATCACTACCAGGAATTGAAATATTAGTAGAAATGAATTTACCATTGTTTTGGTATAATTTGTAATTAATAATTATATATACCGCACAAGTGAACCGAAATGCTACCAGTACACGGATCAGGACTATTTCATTTCCAAAAGGTAGGTTGTCAGGGAAGGTTGTCGCCCTGGTGTAAGACCACCATTCAGAATTGAAACGTTGCTTGAAATGGCTTAAGCTGTGTTTAGTAACCAGATCTGAAAAGCCAGTTACTTCCCCACCTTCCTTTTCCCTATCTTCTTCCCCTCCTCACTACCTTCAGCCTCACAACATATCCCGATTGGAGATGCCATAGTCTCACTGGCTCCAGACGGGAGCAGTTTGGACTCTTATGCGGTATTAACTGTAAAAAAAGGAGATAGGTTGGAAAGCATCTGGCTCTACAGATCTGGTCAATACAGCCATTTCAAGCAACGTTTTCATTTTGAATTTCAAATTCTTATTTCAATACCAGGACGATATTGAGATATACATTATTGCGCTGGTATACATATTCGTCTTCATGTGTCTTATCAGGTCCCCCCGACGTTGGCGATTACTCCGAAAAATAACTCTCTATCTTTTGCTGCCCGGAATAACTCCTCCGCTTTTCTAATACCGGTCCATTTCGCAGCCAAGACGTTTGTCTCCTACCAGGCCCTCGGCGACCTTCTACTTTCCCTTTCAAAATTAATTGGAGCAAGTGATACTTTTCCCCTCGAAGTATGTGGCCCAGATATGAAATTTTCTTGACTTTTATTGATGTGAGCAGTTCTCTATCTGCGCTAGCCCGCCTGAGCATTTTTATGTTGGTGATCATGTCGGTCCATGGAACCTTGAGCATTCTCCGGTGAAGCCACATTTCAAAAGCCTTTAACCTGTTTTACGAATTAATCGCTTTAAAGCCTCTAACGCAGTGGTTCTTAACTTTTTTGGAGGTACTGAACCCCCTACCAGTTTCACGTGCATTCACCGAACCCTTCTTAATTGGAAAGCGAGGCATGTCATCAGTGGCGGCGGATTACCGCAAGGGGGGGGCGTAATGGGATATCATGGGCTATTGTCACGACTATATTTACCACAATGAGGGTGCGCAATGGGATAGGATGGGGCGGGATGGGATGGTGACAATATTCTTCGTAATTTTTTTTCGGGCTGTGTCTTGTTCCGCCGAACCCCTGAGACTGACTCACTGAACCTCTGGAGTTCGATCGAACACAGGTTAAGAACCACTGCTCTAACGTATTAAAGCCTCTAACCTGGTTTACGTATTAATCACATAAAATTAATTTTATTGGGATATTGTTCTTCACGACAATCCACGCTTTTCAGCAAGAATAACAAAAGTAAGCTACCGACAGCAAACATTTTAAATAACAGTCAGTTACTGACTTTAGTTTTCCCGTGACCGCTTTTGCCAGTTTTCCACATCCACGGTGTATTTTGATGGCAGCGTCCGGGCGTCCGCGACGCCACCGGAGCTACCGCTGTAATTGTTCGGGTGCTTTCTGCGAAGCTTTTTTGTGATTTCCTTTGTATTTTATTAAAGTGGCGGCGAGGGAAATTGCTGAACTTCTGCTTATTCCTAGTTTTGTATGCAAATATCCGCTCATATTTTAGGCGGGCGGAATCTGTTCGAATAATATTATCCACAGGGGAGCTTGTTTCTAATTCACTAAGCTCGAGGTTGTTCTTTTTGCGACCACAAATTTGAAATAATGGATATCAGTTTTCCCCGACAAATAATTTTTTTCAGAAACACCTGATTTTAGTTCTGCAATCGTAATTTTAATTATAATTGTGGGTAGATAAATTTTTTCAGGAGGGCGTTAGAAAAGCAATACAAATATGGTTAATCTAATTGGGGATAAGATCATTTTGAACAAAATGGAAAAGAATTTTTAATCAACAATTACTTTTAGGTAACGTCTAAAAATTACAACGCTAAGAGCATTTCTACTCTCGAACAATAACTGAGAGAAAATATTGAATATTCCGTTCTCCATCCGATGAAGGGAATTTCTTTACCAGCACCATTCATTTACCAAAAGCATTCCAAATTTTATGAACAAAGAGATCATTAATAATAAATAAAAACAAATAAGTTTGTGTACACCACTATTTAATCAACAATATCGACATGTTTCAAAAACTATGTTTTCTTAGTCAGGATAATAAGTTAATAAAATTTTTTACTTATTATAATGACGAAGAAAACATAGTTTTTGAAAAATGTCGATATTGTTGATTAAATAGTGGTGTACACAAACTTATTTGTTTTCATTTATTAATAATGATGACGCCACAAAGTGAATTTGCGAAGTTTGAGAAAGATATTATTATTTAACATGATTAATTGATTAACGATTTTCTGCTATGACATAATTATGGCATTTCTGTTATTTTTTTCTATCTTTATATATAAAAATCAAAATATGTTTGCTTGGGTGTATATGAGTATGTGAGATGTCTATTCGTCGCTAAACCATTCATTCGATTGATAAAACTTTGGGGATTTGATGTGCGCATGCCCGCGATGGTTTCTTTCTATATGCAATAGTGAATAGTGAACTCTGGTGTCATGAAATCATGCGTTGCTAAATCGTTCATCCGATGGCGATGAAACTTTTGTGAGTTGTTGTGAGCATGCCCGCGAAGGTTTATTGTATATTGGTGAGCTCTGGCATTACTAAATTTATTTAAAAAAATTGCAAAAGGTGGCACGCGGGCTGTTTGAAAACTGAATATACCGGGACTGAATGTATGGAACGCGGGAGAAGGGAAGGGAACTCGGGAGGGGGTTGGCGGGACGAGGGAAGCGGGAGAGGGGAGTGGGGAGAGGAAAGGCGGAGATGGCGGAGTGGAGACACATGAGTGGAAAGGGACGCGGGAGAGGAAGGGGAGGCGGAAGAGGAACGTGACAAATGGGAAAAGACACACAAGGAAAAACAATGTATTTATTAAGTGGCATAGCAACGCAAGCCGGAAACTCACTAGTTCAATAATAAAACGGCATTTATTGAACGAATAAAATTTCCAAGTCAAATTTGTCAAAATTCAACAACGCGCGAACCAATTACGCTCCCGCCACATTAACAATACGAAATTTATTACGAAACCTTTCCGATGAAAAAATGTAATAATGAAACTTTTTCCACTTAAATTTCAATATTCAAAGGCTTTTTATGCTTTGAAATTTCTTTGGACCACTAATAAGAATGATAAATGTTATGAGATTTTTGAGCGAACCAATAAATAAACTGTCACTTAGGTTTTTTAAATAGGTGTAAAATTCTCATTTATAATTCGACCCATCTATTAAACTTGAAAGCCCCATTTTCTTTATGCAAATGACTGCTGACGGCGCTGCTCCAACGATTTTCATCTTTTTTCTCCTAATACTTTTAATCTTTTAGTCCTGGAACTGTTCCATACTTGGGGACTTTTCATGAAGGAAGTCAACCGCAGAGAATGTTAGATTGGAAAAATGTTGTAAACATCCCAAGTCTCGGCTTTGTTAGTTTTAAAACTTCACTAGAAAATAAGAGAGTTGAAAATATATCCAGAAAACAAAGTGGGGCAAGTGTGTAGCTGGCGGGGTCAGCATTTTTTATTATTTTCCTAGACAACCGCATATTTCAAATCTCATATGAATTAAATAAATTTGGTCGTATCGTTCATAGCATTAATTAAAATTATCCAAGTTTGTGAATAAATCTTTGCAATTAAAATAAGAGAAGTAATTAAATGGTCATCATTATTTTAATATGTTTTTGGCAGGAAAAAAATATCGGGCACAATATTAGGGATGCACAATATTAGGGATGTTACTTTTTTAAAGCTGATACTTGAGTCGGGCCATGGCCTCTTTTTTGTATCAGATACTTGAGTCGGGCCATGTCAAAAGCCAGAATAATAGAAGAGTATGTATGAGACGATGTATGAATGTGAGTGAAGCAAAGAGTGTGTGCCAGGACCGAGTTGTTTGGCGGTCCGTCCTCTCTGCCTACCCCTGCGGGGAAACGGCGTGATGGTTAGTTAGTTAGTCTTTTTTAAAATACATTTCTTGCAAAATTTTAAAAGCCTAACGTTAAATAATACGCGTTGTTTCAAGACGTTTTTACAAGCGGAGCCAATGAATTAATACTTCCAGAAAAATGCCGGAATCTTACTCCCAGATTTTATATCGCAAACATAAAAAGATTTGATATTCATGGCAACATAATTTTTGTTCCATTCCTCTCTTCGCATTCTCTGCGATGTTGCGGATGATTTGTACCACGAAGATGGTGAACAATAATATAATCGAATGGTCAATTTTCACTTGGTATATGGGTACACGCCATTCTGAATTTTTGTTTAATTAATGCAATATTTATTTATTTTTGAATTTTAATCTTGAATATGAATGAATTTCATTTAAAATATTACAATTTGACGTTTTATTCATTAAGTTAAAAATAAAAATTCATCCTAGACTTGCAGAAAGGTCCATCTATTGACCTTTTTTATATTAAAAATCAAAATGGATAATTTTTTTCCAAAACCCTGGTAGTTCTTAGTCGAAGTATGATATCGTTAAATATGACTGAATCTGTTAGGGAAACATTAGCTCAGTTGGTATAGCTCCGCCACGGCAAGGCGTAAATCCTGGGCTCGAGTCCTAGATGTGACAATATCTTTTTCTGATTTTTCTATTTTCATATTTTCGGTTGAGTTTTATTAAAATTGTCTTCATTTAATTACAATTTTACGAATTGAGGTTTTACTCATTAAGTTAAAAAAAATATCCAAAATAATTATAAATTATTAAATAAATATTACGAAGGCCACTACAGTTTTCTTTACATATTATGCAATACCTACAATTATATTATAGCTAGTGCCTTCAGATGTTCGTATGTTACGAACATCTCATTGTGGACAATATTTGAGAAGCATCCTGCTGCTCTATAGAAAAAATCTCAAATGAAATGGTTTAGACAAGTGCTCAGCAGAACGACCATTCTACAGAATTCCATTGAGATTCAGTTGGTAGATGTGAAGACAAAGCCATGTGAAACAATTGCATCGGGGGCGTTACGAACAGACTCAACTTGCAATGGACCGAGGACACGGCAGCAGTACGATATCTTATGATATTATATTCCTTATCTAAAGACTCATTGTATCAAAGATTTAAGCAGTAAATTGCAGCGTCGGACACAGACGTTGCAAGTTCTCAATCATTGTACAATCAACATTTTCCGCTTATAATCGTGATCATAGTAGGAAAGTAAATATTGTCGGAATATTATTATTGTCGGATTATTTTTTCTTCTTTATAACTTACTAGTTATTCTAGTCCAGAAAAAAAACAAATATTTTTTTCTTCATATTTTCAAGTTTAAATATTCAAAAATATCTCCTGAAAAGGATTTTTCGAAATTCGCATTGATAAACCAGAATCTGAATAGAACAAAATTTTAAACACTCGCATTTTTCTCAAAACTACCTTTTTCGAGACGGTTGACACGATATCTCAAGTTCTACGAAACCAATTTGCTTGAAATTTGGTGTGAGCCTTCTCTACACATTATTCTATGGTCGGAACTAAAACTATAACAAAATTTCAATTTAACTATTTTTTAAAATTTGGAAAGTCAAAAAAACTGGTAAAAAATTGTCTTTTTTATTTCGGACAGCCGCCATTTTACGAAAAATTATTATTTTTTACTTTTCCTTAATTCGGGCCATAGCCGCATTTGTTTGTAGTAAGAATTTTTTTTTAGATTACTAGGAGGTTAGCAATCATGTCAACCAGACCCTCACCTCTCACCCGCTCTCCCGTCCCGCCAATCCCCCTCTCGCGTTTCAAATATTCAGTCACAAAACATTTAATTATCAAACAGCTCACGTGCCATCTATGTAATACAATTTTCATGTTAAAATTTTCATTTTTCGTATATTACAAATTTTTTGTTTTGTTTATTACAAGAACAATCA
This sequence comes from Glyphotaelius pellucidus, assembly GCA_936435175.1. Taxonomy (NCBI): domain Eukaryota; kingdom Metazoa; phylum Arthropoda; class Insecta; order Trichoptera; family Limnephilidae; genus Glyphotaelius; species Glyphotaelius pellucidus. Next base: position 9,654,918 of record OW386550.1, read on the forward strand.
ATCAAATTTGGTACCTAACACATGTACCTACTTAAGCGTTGCCTAGACTGCTGATGTTAAAACATCCTTTGAACAGAAACACTCGGAAATAAAACTATGGGGATCAATGAACCCTACCGCAAGCGCCACCTAAGCCCATGGGAAGATTAATAAATGACTTTGTAAAAGAACAGCGCAACTAGAGGCTTCAAAATCTACGTGTCTGGTTCCGCTGAGTTGTTCCGAACTCAATTTGGGAGGCGGGTTAGGAAACCGCCACCACGGTAACTATTTATTGGATAACCAAGATCTTTGCCATAGATCACCCTAGTGGTTCGCGACGTTTGGTGACTTAGCTTTTGCACCCAGGTTTATGGGGTGAGGATTATCCGGGTCTTGATGTCGAATGCGTCTGCCCAATAACTGCGTGGCAGGCTGTGTAAGGAGAGAATGGTTGAGGGAGTTCTATTGACTTCTTAGATCTCTATTTGCCTTGCACTACAGTGAAAAGGATGATTACATACGTCCGTCTCTCCTGGATACATAGACCAACAGCAGATTCCTTATAAATTTTCCTACCCTGAACTTCTTCTTTTTCATTTCCTAAAAAGACCCCGGGAAATGAATTTCTATAGGGTTAATTTAAAAAAGATCCAAGTGAAGATTACCCTGATGACAAGAATGTATTTGAAAAATGCCACTCAGCGGACTGAGGTCAATATCCTCAGAACTAGACTGTAGATATATTGCAAAATTTGCGGTGAACCTTTGCTTATACATACTATGAGATTACCCACCTTCTTCTGGAACTTAAAGTCTAAGGGTTGTGATGGTCCCACCCCGCTGCAAGGTTTTTTCACCCCCCCCTCCCTTTTTCTCTCTTACTCGTTGAGATCTCCGATTGGAAGGTTCAGCTACGCTGTTTTCCTGATCTCGTTTTCCCAACCCCTGTGATGCGAACACAGTAAAGCAAGGTTGTTCTGGGAAATCTTACAATAAACCCTTTACTTCACGTTGTGATTGATTTTTGTTTCGAAGCCTCCAGATTATTTGGAGTAGGAATTTAATGTATTTACTATTTCTCGTGGTAACTTTCGACTCTTTAAAAGGCGTGGAAGAATTTTTTCTGTTGTTTTCTCAAACGCATGAAGGATACGCCCTGTCTAACTGCCCTACTCTACCGATGCCTATGGCCCTAACTGTATACTCCCTGTAGAGTCCCCGTTCCCCGCTATAGTGATCCCTTTTGCACCTAAATCAATTAAATGGCAATACAAGTTCATTATTTACTTTAATTTAAATGTACGTACCTAGAGGTGCCTCTCTACGGCCGAATAGGCTGCTCCCGCGACTCCCAATCTGAAATACCTATCCTATGCATAACTGTTAGAAATATTGTTATTGTTAGTAGCACCAATTTACGACAGAACTAGGGGATTTTAAGGAAGTGATAAAAGGAAAGGAAGGAGAAATTCTTTGCAAACTAGTATTGGCTCCTCCGCTAACCAAGTTGACCGAGTGGGCAGTTCTCCGGACACAACTATCCCGCCAATGCATGTCTGAGCTATACCCCGGTATCTGGCGGATCTCTTGGACGATCACCCTGACATACCCGGACTCACTCATGCCAGAGGAAGAACAGCAGGCTTTCAAACCTTTCCCAGTCAACTCCAATACTCATTACGCCTCCAGATTCTACGTTACTGGCTCTAAAAGGGGTATTTCCATTTCGTCCCTTGTCATGACTCTATCCGCGGGCAAGTGGCGCGAAGCTGTGAGGCAGACCTTTAAAGCCGACCGTCTTCGTCTTTCCACCTCCAATAGTTGACATAAGGCGCACTTTGTGGGCCTTACGTTTACTTTTGGGTTGACACAGATGAGAGAATGCAACAACGTTACAGAATTTTCCCGCAAGATGCCTTGTTAGCGGTCTCCTCCACTCAACCCTGCAGGCTTCCCGTGATGTCTAAGGTCAAACGCCTCCGTCAGCGAATCGTGTCCATGACATACAATTCGGCATCCCTGGTACATAACCTTTCGCGCCCGTTCGCTCGACACGATCCCGCGAAAGGGAATGACCTCCGACATAGCGCGTGACCCGCCCAGTCTGTGGCTGGTACCTCCCCTCCTCGTAACATGGTAATGAGGGAAAACCCTTACCTTTCCGACATACATATCTCACTTATGTATGTCTCGGTACCATCGTATACATTCCACAAACGTGAAAATTTAATTCACGCAATACAACAGGTAGAAATTTCGCAGATAAACAGGTTGATATAATGTTATACATGCATAGAATCGTGAATCTGGTTCTCACGCCCTCCTCCTGTCGAAGTCTGCGCCAAACTGTCAGCCAACGCCTGCAATTGGGTAAGTTGTACTGCCAAAATTTCATCAATTCGATTGGGTGTACTATCGTAGTCTTATTGCCTCTGCGTTCCTAGGTACTTGTAAGAACCATTTTTTGCTGCTGTTCCGTTCCTAGCATCCAGCTGTTAGGCGACGGTTCGGGTGGCTGGACCCGAGTGATGACGGCGAAGAGAAAAAAAACCCCTGACCGACACGCACACTTATAGTAAACAATAGTTCAATTGGCTGCTTCGTTCTTGCGGTCAGCATGTCCTGTAATTTAAATTATGGAGTTGTAATTCGACTTACCGAGAGTGATTGATAACTGTACCCTTTATCCTAGCGGGAATACACGCTCGTTGTGATTTTTGGATCTGCACTTGTTATAACCTGCGGGAAGAAAACAAAGAAAACTCCTCCACCTCCCTACGACCATTCCCCCCCCCCCACCTGTTATGTAATGTCCTGAAATCTATACTCTGTTCGATCATCTGTAGTTATCATTCTTAAGTTATAGCTCCCGTCAAGCGGTATATTTATTATTAAAGCCCAAATTAATCTACGTAAAGTTTATACGATTTTTCCTCTTCATATTTCCGCAATTCGGGTAAAGTATAATATTATTAACCCACCCCTACACCCTACAGTTTAATTTTACTTGAAGTAAATCACGAATTTTTTATAAAAATATAATTTTACTAAGCGACTATAACACTGAATTTAATCCGATAAACTAACTTTATTTTTAATTACGGTAACTTCAACTATGTGCTTTTTCTTATTACGTAGCGTTGCAATAATTCACGAACTTGTATTATTTCTATAATTTACGAATTTTGAACTCAACGGGTCGCGCCGATCTTCGAACTTCGGACTCCCTTTTAATAAAATTACCACTATCTGTTTTCACTGAGGTTAATTAACCGTTGCTACGAGCTGGTTAGAACCAAAACTTCCAGACTTCCGTATTCTTCCGCCGAATTCCACTGACTGATCTGTTATCAAAAAAAACTGCTTATTTAAAACGAAAATCTCCCATCAATCAAAATAAGTTCATGCAATTTTGAGTCGTATTTATCCGCTCGCCACCCACTACTCTCGCTTCCCGTCCGTTCCTCCCTTATGCGTTTGTCACAGTTCCAACCCTTGAAATCGGGGTTCCAGCTATCTCGGTCTAGCAAAATAAAACAGGGGTGGACCACGCGCTCGACTCAAACTTGTCATAGGACATTTTCTCCCACTCAAAATAAATGTATTACACCGCACTACCCCTGCATACATTCTGGAATAATTTATTATTATTATCATTATTTTATAACCTAACGCGAAGGAATTTTATTCTACGCATTATTCTACGAACAATATGTATTCTCCCTTGTTTTTCCGTATTTGTGAGTGTTTAGGCCTTATACTCTGACAAACTCTCTCTTTAAACAAATAGCAACGCCCGTAAGGCTTTTCCCAGTATTAAACTCACATTTTTATTGATTTCGATTTTCATTGATGGCCATTTATCACCACCATGGCCTAATCTGTCCCTGTTATTTGCATCTCTACTAAGTAACCTCCCACATCTCATCGTCTCGTTCTTTCGAGAAAAGTGATAACTGTCAGAATGATTTGTTAATCTCTCCAAAAATCACACTCGAATTTGTAAATAAATTTAGAATTAGACAGGCCGTTAAATTTTATGCATTTGACTAATTACTTTTCCACTATTTTGTACGTAACCTAGAGTGGTGATTTCGGCTTAATGACCTCTTCTAAGAGCCAAAATCGTGTTACCTGTCAATCTCTTAGAACGTCACTTATGTACAAGAGATTGTAAACCTTCCCCATGTCGCTCCTAATAACTGAAACGCAAAAGTTCATAATTAACCCAAAATCTACTTCCTGAACGATCTTTTTCAAAATCTCAATAGAGTCTCGGTCCCGAATTTCAACAGTTATCAATTTCTTATTTTTGGTCATCATGAAGTGAGTTATGATCAAATTCATAAGGGTCTGCATTCCATACCATGGACTTCGTGAGAACCAGAACCAGATAAACGCCTTTAGCTCCGCCTCTCTCTCGCTATTCGTTGTGTTCAAAATAATTGTTAATTTATCATTTCCAATTTGTCCAACGTTTTACATCTCCGATAGTCTAGCACCTCCCACGCGATAATTAACCCGTATTTTATTACAGACTCCTTCAATTTCGTTTTCAAACACACCCAACAGAGGTCAGTAATATGATCGAATTTAAATATTTTAAAAAAAAATTTCCTCGTCTACTTGTTCAAACAACACTGAACCATCACAGCCTCCCTATATAAATTTTTTTCAGCGTCAAAACACGCCGTGTTTAGTCGATGGAAAAATTTGTAAACATAGGTTTTAAGGTTTTCCTTCTTCACCTTCTTTTCAAAATGTTTTGTTCCCTCTATACTTCCTCTCTCTATGACCTCTTCTCCTCCCCTCCCTCAAACAACAATTCAAAATCCACGCAAATCTTCTACTGTCTCCCCCCCCCCCTCGATGATCCACTGTACTTATTTTCCTTCCCCCTCCCTTTTTTTTTTTTTTTTTTTTTCCGAACTCGTTTACTATATGTTTTCCCCAATTCGGCCCCGTCCTGGTTCCTTATCAAGTGTCTTAATCTCTGTTTCTTTGTGCTCACGAACTACTATATATCTCCACTTGTCCCAAAAAAAACTGACAGCCGCCCGTTAACACCGTTATCACCAACTGCATTTGTTGGTCCACGCGACCGCACTCCGTCCTTGGGTGTTTGGCTGATTTCTGTTATAAAATAGAGGACGACTATCTTAAGAGGCGACCGGGTGACGTCTCTCTTTTAAAACTGAACTGTAGTTGCTTATCATTTAAACTTGTTAATACGTTTTCACTTACTTTAAATTAAGGACCCCGAGGCACGCAGATGTATTCTAATTTTTTTTTTTGAAGAAAACTCCTTCATTTAGGGTTTTTTTTTTTCTTTGCGATGGCATTATTTATTTTTATTAACCTATATTTTATTTTATTTAACTATTATTTTATTATATATATACTCTTATATATACTCTATTATTATTTTAATTTTAATTTTTTTATACTTTAGTCCTGATGAGGTGAACATCGTTCACAAAACGTGTTAAGTGTGTATTAAATAACAGCGATGTATACAAAGGTATTTGTGTTTTAATAAAATAAATGTATTTTACTAAACGAGTTTGTCCGAAATCGTTAAAATTGCCCGCTCCGGACACCATTAATAAATGCCCTGTACGCAACTTAGACAATGTACCCTTTCAATACCGAAACGTATTAACATAAAGCGCATTCTGAAAAAAATACATTCTAACTCTGCCAGTAGTAAAATCGGAGATGCACAAATCTCAATATTTCGCCACTCATAATCCCGACGTGTCTCCCCTTAATGTAGGTCGAACCATTACGGATTCCATCCTGTACACACTATTGAAAAAAGGTCCCAAATTCCGATGCCGACCTTTTTTTTTGTCGTCTTTTTGTCATTCGAGATGAATGATGAATGCGTTTATATTTGTTTGTTTAAATAACTTTCGCCAACTGAAGGTCTCCCCTAAAACGAGACAAACCTTATCGTAAATTTAATAAATACTGAGGTTTGATGGCACCATGGAATGTCCTTTTTAACTGATAAGGAAGGCCGACTGTCAACCTTAAAATTCAAACCTTTAAGTAGGTACGTAATTATTTTTCGTTTTTTTTTCTCTTTTAACCTCGCACAAAATTTGAATTTAAATTTTTCAGATACGCTTTGTCTGTAACATGGTTTATCTGATCAATATGTATAAATACAACTATTCTCTCTGCAAAGAAATTTTTTTTTTTTTCTAAACTATTCACTTATCTTTTCGTATCAATAATTGAATATTAAAAATCTATTGATATTTCAATTTTTCCATTATAGAGCCAATGTCTTCTCCTCACTTTGTAAAACCTTTTATACGTTATATAAGTCCGATAAGTCGGAGGTTGATTAAAATTTTTCCTACCTTCCCCGTCTCTATCTGATTTTATTGTCTTCACGCCTAATGTCACTAGTAACGCCACGGTTTACGTAACTAAAGTTTATTCTATATGTTTTTATTCCACAGATTCTGTTTCTTCAAACGATTCAGTTAAGACTATAATTTCGTTTAAAAACCAACTATCTGTAAAATTTTGAAATCACTGTTTTTTTTTTCTTTATACGCGTATTATTTTTTTTGTTCATTTCGTAACGGCTCGATCTGCTTCAACGTAACTATCATCCTCTATCAACCAAAAATCTAAAAGCTATACCTTATCGTCATAAATTTTTTTCCTCGACGAATATATCCGACTTAGCAGTTGTACTCGAGAACCGGTCATAAATCTCCGTTTTTACGGTTCGTTTACCTTTTTTTTTTTTGCATTTTTTCTACCCTCGCCGGCAATGGCCTACATCTTAGTCTGCCGAGGTCAAAATTCCTTAATAATATTTTGTTTACAATTTTTTTCTTACCCTACGTATTTTAAACTCCTGGTGTAATAAATTATACTAATGGTTTGTTTACATTTTTTCCTTCATTTCTAAATACAAGCTGTCTTCCGTTAGTATATCATATTTCGGTTATAAATTTCTTGTTTTATCCTGTGCTAGAAAAGTACCGCTATCGTTTTGTAATTTCTGTTTATTCTTCGTTTCATATTATTTTATCAATGTCTTGTAATGGATTATTATTATTATTATTTTTTATTTTGTTTATTAAGTTAACCGCGTTTGAAGTGAAGTAACACAAAACTGCTCTATACAAACGTAATAATATTATTATTTTCCTATTTTTGCAAGTTTTATTCCCACGTAAAAGTATCCATCAATACGTTCAAAACACGTCGAAATTCCTCCAACTTGTACTACCTTTTACTCCTGGCTCGCGGCAACAGTTGTGATGGTCCCACCCCGCTGCAAGGTTTTTTCACCCTTTCCTTTTCTCTCTTCGTCGTTGAGATCTCCGATTGGAAGGTTCAGCTACGCTGTTTTCCTGATCTCGTTTTCCCAACCCCTGTGATGCGAACACAGTAAAGCAAGGTTGTTCTGGGAAATCTTACAATAAACCCTTTACTTCACGTTGTGATTGATTTTTGTTTCGAAGCCTCCAGATTATTTGGAGTAGGAATTTAATGTATTTACTATTTCTCGTGGTAACTTTCGACTCTTTAAAAGGCGTGGAAGAATTTTTTCTGTTGTTTTCTCAAACGCATGAAGGATACGCCCTGTCTAACTGCCCTACTCTACCGATGCCTATGGCCCTAACTGTATACTCCCTGTAGAGTCCCCGTTCCCCGCTATAGTGATCCCTTTTGCACCTAAATCAATTAAATGGCAATACAAGTTCATTATTTACTTTAATTTAAATGTACGTACCTAGAGGTGCCTCTCTACGGCCGAATAGGCTGCTCCCGCGACTCCCAATCTGAAATACCTATCCTATGCATAACTGTTAGAAATATTGTTATTGTTAGTAGCACCAATTTACGACAGAACTAGGGGATTTTAAGGAAGTGATAAAAGGAAAGGAAGGAGAAATTCTTTGCAAACTAGTATTGGCTCCTCCGCTAACCAAGTTGACCGAGTGGGCAGTTCTCCGGACACAACTATCCCGCCAATGCATGTCTGAGCTATACCCCGGTATCTGGCGGATCTCTTGGACGATCACCCTGACATACCCGGACTCACTCATGCCAGAGGAAGAACAGCAGGCTTTCAAACCTTTCCCAGTCAACTCCAATACTCATTACGCCTCCAGATTCTACGTTACTGGCTCTAAAAGGGGTATTTCCATTTCGTCCCTTGTCATGACTCTATCCGCGGGCAAGTGGCGCGAAGCTGTGAGGCAGACCTTTAAAGCCGACCGTCTTCGTCTTTCCACCTCCAATAGTTGACATAAGGCGCACTTTGTGGGCCTTACGTTTACTTTTGGGTTGACACAGATGAGAGAATGCAACAACGTTACAGAATTTTCCCGCAAGATGCCTTGTTAGCGGTCTCCTCCACTCAACCCTGCAGGCTTCCCGTGATGTCTAAGGTCAAACGCCTCCGTCAGCGAATCGTGTCCATGACATACAATTCGGCATCCCTGGTACATAACCTTTCGCGCCCGTTCGCTCGACACGATCCCGCGAAAGGGAATGACCTCCGACATAGCGCGTGACCCGCCCAGTCTGTGGCTGGTACCTCCCCTCCTCGTAACATGGTAATGAGGGAAAACCCTTACCTTTCCGACATACATATCTCACTTATGTATGTCTCGGTACCATCGTATACATTCCACAAACGTGAAAATTTAATTCACGCAATACAACAGGTAGAAATTTCGCAGATAAACAGGTTGATATAATGTTATACATGCATAGAATCGTGAATCTGGTTCTCACGCCCTCCTCCTGTCGAAGTCTGCGCCAAACTGTCAGCCAACGCCTGCAATTGGGTAAGTTGTACTGCCAAAATTTCATCAATTCGATTGGGTGTACTATCGTAGTCTTATTGCCTCTGCGTTCCTAGGTACTTGTAAGAACCATTTTTTGCTGCTGTTCCGTTCCTAGCATCCAGCTGTTAGGCGACGGTTCGGGTGGCTGGACCCGAGTGATGACGGCGAAGAGAAAAAAAACCCCTGACCGACACGCACACTTATAGTAAACAATAGTTCAATTGGCTGCTTCGTTCTTGCGGTCAGCATGTCCTGTAATTTAAATTATGGAGTTGTAATTCGACTTACCGAGAGTGATTGATAACTGTACCCTTTATCCTAGCGGGAATACACGCTCGTTGTGATTTTTGGATCTGCACTTGTTATAACCTGCGGGAAGAAAACAAAGAAAACTCCTCCACCTCCCTACGACCATTCCCCCCCCCCCACCTGTTATGTAATGTCCTGAAATCTATACTCTGTTCGATCATCTGTAGTTATCATTCTTAAGTTATAGCTCCCGTCAAGCGGTATATTTATTATTAAAGCCCAAATTAATCTACGTAAAGTTTATACGATTTTTCCTCTTCATATTTCCGCAATTCGGGTAAAGTATAATATTATTAACCCACCCCTACACCCTACAGTTTAATTTTACTTGAAGTAAATCACGAATTTTTTATAAAAATATAATTTTACTAAGCGACTATAACACTGAATTTAATCCGATAAACTAACTTTATTTTTAATTACGGTAACTTCAACTATGTGCTTTTTCTTATTACGTAGCGTTGCAATAATTCACGAACTTGTATTATTTCTATAATTTACGAATTTTGAACTCAACGGGTCGCGCCGATCTTCGAACTTCGGACTCCCTTTTAATAAAATTACCACTATCTGTTTTCACTGAGGTTAATTAACCGTTGCTACGAGCTGGTTAGAACCAAAACTTCCAGACTTCCGTATTCTTCCGCCGAATTCCACTGACTGATCTGTTATCAAAAAAAACTGCTTATTTAAAACGAAAATCTCCCATCAATCAAAATAAGTTCATGCAATTTTGAGTCGTATTTATCCGCTCGCCACCCACTACTCTCGCTTCCCGTCCGTTCCTCCCTTATGCGTTTGTCACAGTTCCAACCCTTGAAATCGGGGTTCCAGCTATCTCGGTCTAGCAAAATAAAACAGGGGTGGACCACGCGCTCGACTCAAACTTGTCATAGGACATTTTCTCCCACTCAAAATAAATGTATTACACCGCACTACCCCTGCATACATTCTGGAATAATTTATTATTATTATCATTATTTTATAACCTAACGCGAAGGAATTTTATTCTACGCATTATTCTACGAACAATATGTATTCTCCCTTGTTTTTCCGTATTTGTGAGTGTTTAGGCCTTATACTCTGACAAACTCTCTCTTTAAACAAATAGCAACGCCCGTAAGGCTTTTCCCAGTATTAAACTCACATTTTTATTGATTTCGATTTTCATTGATGGCCATTTATCACCACCATGGCCTAATCTGTCCCTGTTATTTGCATCTCTACTAAGTAACCTCCCACATCTCATCGTCTCGTTCTTTCGAGAAAAGTGATAACTGTCAGAATGATTTGTTAATCTCTCCAAAAATCACACTCGAATTTGTAAATAAATTTAGAATTAGACAGGCCGTTAAATTTTATGCATTTGACTAATTACTTTTCCACTATTTTGTACGTAACCTAGAGTGGTGATTTCGGCTTAATGACCTCTTCTAAGAGCCAAAATCGTGTTACCTGTCAATCTCTTAGAACGTCACTTATGTACAAGAGATTGTAAACCTTCCCCATGTCGCTCCTAATAACTGAAACGCAAAAGTTCATAATTAACCCAAAATCTACTTCCTGAACGATCTTTTTCAAAATCTCAATAGAGTCTCGGTCCCGAATTTCAACAGTTATCAATTTCTTATTTTTGGTCATCATGAAGTGAGTTATGATCAAATTCATAAGGGTCTGCATTCCATACCATGGACTTCGTGAGAACCAGAACCAGATAAACGCCTTTAGCTCCGCCTCTCTCTCGCTATTCGTTGTGTTCAAAATAATTGTTAATTTATCATTTCCAATTTGTCCAACGTTTTACATCTCCGATAGTCTAGCACCTCCCACGCGATAATTAACCCGTATTTTATTACAGACTCCTTCAATTTCGTTTTCAAACACACCCAACAGAGGTCAGTAATATGATCGAATTTAAATATTTTAAAAAAAAATTTCCTCGTCTACTTGTTCAAACAACACTGAACCATCACAGGGTCGCCTTGTCAAAGTAGCTCAATAAAACTAACGACAGCTATTTGTTTCTATGGAAGAAGGGAGTTTGAGACTCGAGATCACATTGTCATGGTTAGGACAACCTCATTTAATGTATTCTTATCTTTTGGAATGAAACTGTGTTTGTGTGATGTCTTTTGTTGTATTGTGTGCTTTATAAAATGTCACAACTGTCAGATTAAATAATAATTTACAACTGTCGTAATAAAGCGATAAATGTCATTTTAATAATGAACCATTAGTCTTTTCATAATACTTTGAAACACATTAGGGCCGAAAATTAAATCTGTGTTTACTCGAAATGTTTTAAATTAGAATGTAATTTTTTTTTATTTATCATACCTACTACAAAAAACTAATTTGAATTGTGCCTCTGTCTGCAACTCCGGTCCAATAACCTCAAGAACTTTTTCTTCTAATTTAAGCTGCATTTTTAAATGTATTGGAAATGTTTGTTTGGCGAATCGGGACAAGCCATAAATTACACTAGTAATTTAATCTTTTTTACAGAAAATTTTATTTGCCATTCTCAAAATTGGTGCTGATTTCTCGGGAATTTAAACTATCACCAATGATGTACTGTATTTAGACGAAACACGAAGCGAAAAAATTGGTACCGCTTTTTCACCTTCAATCGTATGATAATAGTGGAACACGTTTCGGTGAGATTATTAGTACGCAATAGCGCCACAACTATATATCATACTTTCTTTTATCTCAGGTCTTATATAAACCTAGTATACTATTTAACTATTACACAAGTACATATTTCTTTTGTTTTTTTTTTCAATATTATCTCACTGCACTTCTAATAACAACTGTATCACTTCAGCGATAATATTTTTCACCATATTATATATACCACTTCAACGGCACTAATACATTATTATTTTGTCCTTCATATAATACTGCCCTTCTGGAAACCACAACTTTAATGAAAAAGCCATTTATGGCGTTTAAAAAATTAATAAATTCTTGAAAATGCACTCCTTTTCAGAAAATTTCAAACTAACCAATTAGTAAACTGTATTGTATTGTAAAAGAAATCAACAGATTTGAATGGCCGGATACTCTTCCTTACTCTTTTTTTCATCCCACAATACAAATGATCTCTCATACTTCGTGGTATAGATTTGCTGCTCTTTGCAATTGCGACTCCTTTGTTTATGCAAAAAATACAACTAAAATATGATAATTCAGAGACGAGAGAGGAGTCTCATTATAAATTCACTGAAACAGAGTAGCTCATTGTGACTGCAAATGCATTTTTATGTGTTTGGGAAAGAACAAAGAACTCTACACATTTGACTTACTGAGACGCTTAGTTTTAGGTTGCTGCAGTGATGTTAATACAGTGAAATCCGTTTATAATGACATCAAAGGGAAATGATAAATACGTCATACTAAGCGGACGCCATACAAAGCGTTTTATAGAAAGTAAACAACCTCCTATTTTTGTTAGGTGTAAATGTATGTATTTATTTTAATAGAGAGAAACGCGGCGTATTAAGACTCGTGGCGTGAGAAAAGAACATATCAACGTCGTCGAGCGTCACGTGACCCTCCCGAACGCTGCCGAAGGTGTTAGGAATCATGTTGGTCACTATAACCGACATATTTTCCATGAAATTAGGACATAATGTATTAAAAATGGGTCATAATAAGCGACATGTTACTATAAGCGAAGTCATTATATCCGATTTTGTTATAAATAATTTTTTATGAAAACCGAACTTTTCTGTGTAATTAGTCATACTAAGCGGTTGGTCAATATAGGCGGAGTCATAATAAACGGATTCTACTGTATATATATATATTTTTTTTATATCTAAAATAAGGTCTGCAAGATGCCGAGATCGCGAGGAACAATTTTACGCGAGATCCAGCAACACTGGCTGTAGCCTGGTTTACTCCGCCAAACCCCCACCACGCTGCACTCTCTGCAATACTTAGTCTCGTCGTGGCAGCCGTTCGCGACGGAGTTTCCATTTGCCGGATACGCCAGGTGTGAATTACGCTCTATAATTAGTTTTTTTACCAAACCTCGGTAGACATTCATTCTCAGAGGCTTTAAGTGTACGGAAAACAGAGTAGTAGTGCGAAAGACCTGCACAAATGGCGCAGAGAATTTAGAAGCGTCCCGTACGGCCATTGGTTTCCAACTAAACAATTGCCAACGTGGAAAAAACAATAATTGCAGATCGACAGGTGACGTCCGGGAACTCTGATATCAGTATAACCACTATTGACAAGATTTTGACAGATTATTTGGGAAACCACAACGTCTGCCCAAGGTGGGTCCCAAAATGCTCACCGAAGATCACAAACAACAACGGGTTGAAGCAGCCCGCGAATTTCTTGAGTGCTACGATATCGACGGCGAAGAGTTTTTGGACTCAATTGTGACAGGGGACGAGACCTGGGTACTGGGTACACCACATGACAATGACAAAAAACAATCCCGTCAGTAGCGTCATTCAGATTCGCTTTTTTTTCTTAAAACATGAAATTGAGAGCATAATTCACACCTGGCGGGTGCGGCGATTAGAAACTCCATCGCTGCCACGCCGAGAACAAGCATCATGGAGGGTGCAACATGGTGGGGATTTGGCAAGGGGATACCAAGCTACACGCCAGTGTAGCCGGATTGCACGTAAAATTGTTCCCCACGACCACAGAACCTTGGAGACCTTATTTTATGGACAGCCCTCGTACATCGGAAGAGATTCGGTTCAGGAGCAATATACATACTCCTCCCCATCAGGAGAACCATTGGCAAGTTAGTCCTACACGCAGGAAGATAAAACAATCTATGATAATGCTGTCTTAGATATTCATCAGGAACGTAAAGACTTACGCACTCCAAATTGCCGAGTTCTAGATATAGCCACGCAGTATTCTGAATATGTGGGTGGTGGCACACTTCTCTTTTCTGAGCTGCAAGGAGTGAAATTTGAGCATGCCCTGAAAAAAACTCGTTATATAAAGCCCATGATAGTGACCGCACTCCCCTAGGTACAGAAATCTCTTAAAATTATTTATTATTCTATTGAATGCATGTCATCGCGGAGTTGGTAATGCCTATCGGATTTGGCTGGAGTTTCGATTGGTTGAGCCAAGATCGCGGTAGTTTTGCGACTGATGAAACGGTGTTTGCAGATAGTTTGCGACCGATTCACGCGATGCAGACAGAAAGATAAACTGTGGAGAATATCGGGGTGGAGCGAAATACGTAATATGATGTAACTGAATTTAACCCCTCATAAAAAGTGCGTATTTTTTAGAAGTTCAAAATATTTCTGCTTTGCAATAAAATCCAAATTTATTTATTTATTAAAAGAAGTTTATACAATGAACAAAAAATTGTGTTAATTCATCCGCCATGCTAGGGATGTCCCTGTGTTATGGCGGTTATTAAATAAACGGAATATTTCTGAACACATATCCGAAAACTAAAAACTGTTTTGAAAGGAGATAAAATACGTTTACAAATGTCCCCCCTAGTGTGACGTCACATATTTTGCAATTTTACACCTAAAAATAATCAAAACAGTAGTAAAATTTTATTTTTATTAATAATATTTAGATTTTTACATGTGACGTCACAAAACTGATAACCCCCCCCCCCCCCATACCCTTTGTCACACAATGTTACACTTCTCTACTCCCCTCCCCCCCCTTAAGGTGTCACGTAATTTATGGAAGGCCCCTTAGCTATACTTTAGTAAAAAAATTTTTAAATTAAATTATTAAAAAAATATTGTTTTTCTTTTGGTGCCCTTTCTAATCGAAAGTTTGCTATCACCGGGATGATCACCCGGGTTATTCACCGGGATAATCATCCCTGTGGATTGTGCGTGATAAAATGAACTTTGTAATTAAAAAGGCAGGCACCACCGACCTGCTCATCAGAATAAAGCCTACATTCTAGCCCAATAAAAAGTTCGTGGGGTATAAAAGGAAGCCACGACATATTATATTGTCTTCTACGATAGTCATGCGGGAACCTAATGATTAAAATTGACACGTTGTTAACGTGATTTTCTTTTCTTGATAAAATCCTCATATATGAGTTACCAGTCGCCGTATACAATAAAACATCACGTTAAGTAAAAAAGTACACGTTTGGGAAATACTAAATCCTTTTTTGTCTACATTTATTTTTTTCTTGTTCTAAAACTACGATGCTTTGCTTTACAATTATTTCCCAGGCAGCTTATGAAGGCCATCCTTTGAACAAAGTGTTTTACTTTGAAAACACAGCAAGCACTTTGGTTTTCTTTTTATGTAGAAATAGTGAAAATTGATGGAAGTAAACAGGTAAATAATTCCGCAGATATATTTTAGAAAAGGTTGCTGTTTTATTCTACAGTCGTGACCAGCAACATATTGCGGCAGAAATATTCCGAGAAATTGACGAATGTTTGCCACAAAATAAACCAAAGGGAAATGTTTGTTTAAAATATTACGTCAAAAAACCCAAAAAATACGTGAAATGAAAAGCTCTGCATTAGATTAACATTTAGGTTAACTTTTATTTATCGAAAAGGCTTTTTGGTAGAAGTATTTTTTTCCTACAATTAGTTGTTTTATCGAGAAAACATCAGATCTTGGTTTTCAGCTTTACAAATATCTTAAATTTCTAAAACCTCGCAGTACGGTCTGGGGTCAAACAATTTGCAAAGCTTTTTGCTTATTTAAACCGATTTAAGTATCTTGTGGAGAGGGTCCGCTTGCTCCAAGGAACCTTTTATCATGCTTCGTATGATGTTATCAATATTTTTAAATATCTTAATTTTTCCACAAAGAAAAAAAATCAATTTCGTTGACCTGTCTGAAGCCCCGGAGTGAAAAGTTCTCGTGAAAATTAGTGACATCCGTTTTCTTTAAAACCGGAAGGTACAGTTTAATCTTGTCGGGATTATCTATTAAGCGGATGTAACCATATATATATATATTTTTTTTATTATTTTAAAAAGAAAGACAAACATTCCCGGGTTACGAATAACCCAACAATGTATGAAAATCTCCTACTGCCACCACATAACGCCGAAAATGTTGCTTGTGTTGGGAAGAAGGACTTGGCCAGTCGAGGAATCGAACACGGGACGCCCGGGTCCCAAGCGCGATGCCCACTCAACCACTGACTGGTCGAACCAAAGATACATTTTTAGATTTTCACGGCCATAAGTATTTTCGTTATTTGTTTTTGGGGTGTTATGCCGTGTTGCGCTACCTCTTTCTTTATTTATTAATAAACGCCCTTTTAGCCAACGTTTCGGACAGCATTACACTGTCCATCATCACGTTGACTAAAGAAGGAGGTACACGGCATAACACCCCAAAACACAAATAACCAAAAAAAAGGATGTAACCAAAGTTTACACAAGTACAAAGTGTCTAATTTTTCAACTGTTAATTTCTATGTGGAAATAAAGTGTAAAAAAACTAATTTCATTAAACTTTATTTCAATTTCTTTTCTTTCCCCAGACTGGTTCATTTTTGCTTAAGTTTGTTTTAGTACATTTTTGCTTAAGTTTTTATACAGTTTTAAATAAAAATGTACTGGTCTGAAGTTGGACGTGAATGTTCGAAATCAAAGAGAAATAAAAGTAAAAATAATATTTCTATTTTTGAAACTGATAATTCATGGTGGAATTCCATTATAATATAAAGTAAAAATAGTTTAACAATTTATAGTTATCACAATTTTCTTCAATTGTTCAATAAATAATATAGTTTTTTCTTTTTCGAATTAACTTTGTGGTGTCATTAATTATCAAACCTTTATTTTTTTATTAAAACTATGTTTTAAACAGAGTTACGTTATGAAAAAGAAAAATGTCTGCTGACAGATGCTGCTATATCGCAATAAATTAGGTTTGGAAAACTCGTTTCCCGTCAACACCGGAGACTTTTGAGTAGTTTGTTACTAGTTAAATGATAGACAAAGACTGACAATATTATTCCCTAAGGACTACCATTCCTTCTCTCCTGTCCGCGTTGTTCACAACTTTCAATTGCTAAAGTATTGTTATGAATAATCTTCTCGTGCAAACTTGTTTGTTTTGCATCCGTCGAGAACTTCGCCTTAATGTCGCATTATTATGCGTGAGTTGGCGCTACTTGTCGCTATTTCCTGAAACCGGAGCTTTGTGAAACTAAAGCCTTCAAATGATGGTTACGTCACGGTGAGAAATGCGCTTTGTTGTAGAGCAAGCTTTATGTTTCGTGAGACGATTGATGAAGGAACTTCTTAGTACAATGTACCTACGCCTGACTAGCAAATTATATTATTTATCACTTCATTATTATATTATAAAACTAACATTTTACAAAATTAATTAATAATTTTAATAAGAATGTATTATGCGAACGCTCGTTTAATTTTTCACATCGTCACAAGTCAACGAACAGCACTATTTTGGGATTCCCAATTTGAAAGGCGGATATGCTGAACGCTGCCACGGGACCATTTATCGAGATTTGACTAAGGATGGGTTGTTTCAAAAAATTTGACGAATTCGTCAAATATTTGACGTTAATTTTCACGTTCTGTGTAAGTTCTATTCAAGTTCTGTGATGACTTCAGTTTTGTGAAGCAGCTGGCCTATGATGATAAAAAAACAGAACTCGAAAAAAACTTACACAGAACCTGAAAATTAACTTCAAATATTTGATGAACTCATCAAATTTTTTGAAACAACCCGTCCTAAGTGTTAGTGGTAGATGCCTTTGAATGGCGGACCGGGATGGCAGAGACTGGCTGAGGGAGACTTTTTGTCCTCTCAAGCCGGACTCTCTCGACGCAATGTCTTGCACCGCAATGGGAGGGATGGATTTATTCGTTCGTCTCCCCCAGATTCTTACTAATCCCTCATACCTTTTTTTCCCGAACTTCTTCTCATTCCTTTCCCTAAAAAAGACCCTCAGGGGCTGGATCGAGTGAGACTGGTGGAGGAAGACCTGACGACCTCTCCAGCCGCACTCTCTGGACCGCTGTTAGAGGGATGGATTCGGACTCCTGTCCGTCACTCCTGGACACACTGACTCCCAGATTCCTACCTACCCCTCTTATCCTTTTCCTTCCTCTCCTTCCTTTTCTTAAAAAAGACAATCCCCTAAGATGATATGGGCCGTAAGGAAAATTATTTTTCTGATAGGCTTCTGTGTGGCGCTAAGTAAAAAAATGACATGTTTGACATTTGAACAGTTTTTTCTAAGCCCGAAAGCGCTAGCGGGTTGGGATGTTTGATCACACTATAATTAATTAAGACATCAAGCATAATGGCCATAAAAAAGTGACCATATGCTGACAGGCCAAAAATTGGCAGTTAACTGGGAAAACAAAAATGGCGCTGATCGTCATACGAAAACATGTCCGTTATAAATTGCTTTGTTATTTTCCTCAAACTTAATTTGAAATTGTTTCACTGGCCCTCTCCAGTAGCCGGAGGCCACACCATTGCCCTTCTTGCTTACTTTGACTCATCCCAAATTACACAAAATGAGACATTGTGTGTTGTTGAATTTCAAAAAGTTTTCCTAATTAATATTATGTTACAAACTCGGAGTTTGAATATATTTTTCTAGATCAACTTGAAGACGAGCTTAACGTAAAATAACAATTTAGATTCATCTTTACTATAAATTGGTTTAAATTATAAACACTAAAAAATATATTTAAGTTAAACTAAAGCTTTTTCTGTCGTTTTGCTTGAAAACAATTAAAATAAAAATGATAATTATTGTTTTAAAAATATATGCTTTATCTACAAAAAAAAGCATTTTTTTCACTAGAAATGTATGAACACACATGAAATCAACTTTAAAAAAATACCAAATTATGTTTAAGATTATCTTTCACAGTTTCCCTTGATTATTTTTTTTTTACAAAATAAATTTAAAAAAAACCACTTCTTCGCTTGAAATCGAACTTTTATGGACCAGCTATTTTAAAATCTATTTCTCATTTTTGTGATAATGTAAGGCACACTAAGGTTTACAATTTTTTGGCTAGTTGCTTCCTCTTAAGTTAAGTGATCAACGTAATTAGTTTCTTGTATTTTTATAGGTTTCTTTTTGTGGGTTCCAATTTTAGAAGTTTGTTTTTCTAGATTGTGTTTCAGAGATAATGTCTCGTACAATCGTTGTGTCGCCTGTGTAATGTGATCTTCAGTATTTTTACAAATATGTTAAAAGGGTTCATAACACCAGGTACTTGAGGCACATACAAGATAAATTGATTAAAGGATAAAATGCTCATAGATCATAAGAAAATTTCAATAGTTGGACTACATCTTGCTGTTTAAAACTAAATTTGTTGAGCAAGTTATGCTGCATATACATGTACGTATATGAATGCGAGCCGAGGCACGAACAGAAATGAACGAAACAACCTACCTTTTGAAATACCTAAGTGTTTATACGCAGCACTAGAACTATCAAATATAAGGCGTACTTTATCATTTTAAGCCTCGATTACATTGAAAAAGTTTACAAGCTACCAGCCGGCGAATTCACTATCTGCTAGTAAACTCGCCCAGTGTAATTGTATCACTACCTTACAAGCAGATTGTGAACAATCTACGAAAAACTTTGAAAGGGTGTCAACTTTGCTGGTTACTCGCTAGCGTGTACGGCGAATGGCAAGATGGCGGCCCGCGAACAGCTGATTTCGTAACTGTCAAACTACTGCCTGATCTGGATGTTGTACAATCTGTTAAGTAGCCGGCAAATAGCTACTAGCGGTGAGCTAGCTGCGAATATCTCAGTTTTCTACAAAATGTCGACAAAATAAGTTCGTGCGGGAGTCGTTATTTTAGCTCAGCTTTTCGCCAGATAATTCACTACTGAGCGAGTGGAACGTTTTATGTGTCATCATCACAATCGCACTCGCCGATTTACCCGCTTTTAAATTTGCCGACTAGTAGCTTGTAAACTCGCTCAATGTAATCGAGGCTGTAGAAAAAACTTATGATACCATTTTATTATGTGTAACACATTGAAAAATTTTAAACAATCAGAACATTCAGAATATTCGTGTAAAATATTACCTTAATAATTTTCCTAACAAGTAATGTTACGAAAATACTCTCAATTAATAGAAATTTTGTATTCGTATTTGGGAGCCCTTCCTATCAAACGCTGACTGGAAATATTTTCTTATTACTTAAATTAAAGTTTCTGTCGTAATTTGCTCAAGCATTTATAGTTAAACATTATATCAGGAGTTTGTTTGATCCAAAGAGGGTTTTAGTTTATATTTGAAGTATGAAAATGTTCTGATTTTGATTTGAGACTATTGTGAGTTTGAACAATAATTTGTCAAGAAAAATCTTAGTTTTAGTTCAATATTGGTTGGTTTCCGGGAACTTTTAGTCCATAGATTTACATCGGCTTAAACCACAGCTTTCAGCTGACGGATATTAAGTCAACATTACCTTTGATGAGATCTTTGTTGAGTTTGAAGGGATTATTATTTGATTGCTTATTTTAGAGTCAATAATTAGTTATAATTTAAATTAGATATCCCCTGCGGCTCAGTTTAAATTATTTGACTATTGAATATCAAAAACAAAATTACGATTAATGATAATATTAGCGCATTAACACCTAAATATTTATTTACATGGAGAATATTAAATTATTAATTTATTTATTATTAGAATTATTTTTTTTTTTAATAAGTTCATTAGCCGTTTATTTGTGTTAGTTTTCTAAGAACATAAATTTTAAAGAAATTTGTACCTTTTAGTATAAACTCCTGTAAATTACATTTTTTTAAATATTTGAATACCGCACAGAGTCCCAACTGCTCCCGTCTGGGGCCAGTGAGACTATGGCATCCCCAATTGAGGTATGTGTGCGGCTGAAGGCAGAGGGGAGGGGAAAGAGATGGGGTATAGGAAAATGGGAAGTATTTTGCTTTTCATATCTGGTCACCAAACACGGCTAAAGCCATTTCAAGCAACATTTCAATTCTGAATGGTGGTCTTAAACCAGAACGATACTGGGAGTATCTTCCACTCTGGAACGTGCCGCAAATATACTTTACTTTATTTTAAATGAATAAATTGTGAAATAACACAAATTAATAAAATAAAATTTATTTGTCACGCCGGAATTCGATCCCGCGACTTTCGGAATACGAGTCAAGAGCCTTACCGCTGGACTACGTTGGTCGTCAAGCAATGACTGAAAAAAATCAAAAATATATGGTTCAATTAACAACGAGTCGAGAAGGGTTCACAGAAAAAAAACTTCCATTAACCACTTTCGAAAATGAGATTCAAAGCAACAATTTTTTTTTTTTGTTTATCTCAAAAATGGTACATATAAAGTAGAACTGGTCTTCCATTAAAAGCATTTGCTTGTGGATCAAATGTTGTTTTTAAATCACGATTCATCCTCATAAACTACGTTAAGCAACTCTTAAAAGATAATAAACCACTAAACGATATTTTCAAATTTAGCTTAATCTGTGAAATGGTCAATTCCTGGTAGTTAGCGAAAAAATCAAAATACTATTACGTTATTTTATTCTATTTTACTAGCTGACCCGGCCACGCGTAGCTGTGGCTAACGAAACGCAACGCCATCTACTGGTTGGAAATCCAACCTTTATAACTTACGCCATCTGTTAATTTGCATACTAACCAAATCCACACCGCCTGCTTGCCAGCCCGCTCCCTTTACATGTTATATATTTCAACCAATTTATACAAAACCTTGACAAATTATATACTTAAACCTTTATCATGAATCACTTTATCTATTGATGAAAATCCGTTTACTAGTTTTTGACTTTATCGCGAACAGACAGACAGACGTGTCGGAGGGCTTAAATTTATTTGTTCTCTAGACTTTGTTTCCGGGTTAAATCTTCCCCACAGGAAAAATTTTACCCTTCCACACACTTTTCCAAATGATCATCTAGTCAATCCACGCTATGCAATTGCACTGAATACGTATATTAAATACAAAACAATACAAGAACAACATGTCTCTCTACCAGAGACCAAATGAGAAAATAATTCACCGTCTCCGGATATTTTTATTTCAGAGGGTTCGGCTCGATAGAACTCCTAACTGAACCGATAAATCCTACTGATCACTCAATATAAATATTTAAAAAATCTTTCGTAATCCTACATGTATTTAATATGACTGACTTTAGCATTTTTATATATAGATTCTTTGACAAATCTAATAAGCCTAAATTTTGAATGAGAGAGCTAGGTACAATGCCAGTAGCCGAAATAACAAAATATAACTAAATATGACTAACCTATTTACATACAGTTACGGATCTTTAACATGTTTTTTTCTTATTACTAACCTATTATCTATGTAAACTATGTAATTATTTGTAAAGTGTAAGTACAAGAATAGAAATAAATAAATAAAAAAAAAAATTTATAGTCCGAAAATGTCATATTCTATTAATCTCATTTCCTAAATCTGTTTGTTTCTTATTTTTTTCAGAAACAGATTTTTGAATATTACAGGAATTTGTAGAGATATTATTTTCTAAAACAAATTAATGTTTTATATTTTTGAGAATTTTGACCTTGGCCTAAATAACCAATCAAATGTTTAAAAGTTAGAATATGACCAGAGCAAGGTAAAGTATATGCCTGCTAAGTTATAATAAAGAGGCGGAGTAAAAATACAAGGTTTTTCTCATAGTTTTGAAGAGGTAACCTCCATAATGGTTTTATAATAAATTTAAAAATAAATTAAAGTCCATCGTCAGCTCTAAACTCTTTTCTCTAGAAAAAACCTTTTAGGATTATAGCTAAACAACAATAACAATTTCTCAGCATTTCAAGGTGTCGGCTAGTTGAAATAAAATCCTAAAAATACATGAATAAGGCCTTAGTCGGCGTGAGATACTTTCAGCATAAATCAGGAAAATCGCGGGCAGCATGAATCCGTCATAACTTTTCTTCCCCGGTTTTATATCCATCATTTTTCAAGGAAGCGAGTAACCTTACACGCGTGCTTTCGCTTTATGGCTTTTTGGGGAACTCTTTTCTTAGATTCTGGGAATTATTCAAACTTTTCTCGGCACTATTTGAGAAAAACGTCTCATTCTGAAGGACATAATCACGACAAATAAAAAAAAAGCTAGTGAATCTGATGTGGCCACGAAGAGATTTGCACCAAATCAGTTGATATTTAGAAGTAAACATAACTAGAATTAGATCGTTTCAACATGATGGAATAGATGGATGATGCACGAGACAAGTGAGCCAGGAAAAAAGCATTTTAGATATGGAGAAGTCTCTTACATCCCAGGTAAACAAAATAGTAATGGAACGTATTGGTAATATCTTTGCCTCTCAACCGGTTTTCGGCGTTCTAAATATATTCACACATAGAATAAAAATTATTTTATTTGTGTACATAGTAGATGAGCTCTCGAAAATCTGGTGAGGGACCACCATCTAGAACACAAATGTTCTGGTTGGTGGTCCAAAATGGAGAAATGACTATGTTTATTAGCCAAATCTGAATAATGCGGTATTATCAAACCGCTTTTTCTCCGATCTTCCTCCCCTTCTAACTTTCTATATACTACGCACTAATAAAATTCCTTGAGCCGAGTGAAAAACCAGAAAACTATACAAGAGAATGTGTGTTAATGTAGATAAATAAGTATATGCAAGGACAGAGAGGTTTGGCGTTCCATCCTTTCCATCTGCCTTGCGTTTCATCCTTGCCATCTGCGTTTCTGCCTTGGGGTGATTTTCTCACGACGAAGACGCTATAGATATTATCCTATTTATTTTTCGACTTTATGTCCGGGGTAAATCTTCCCCACAGGAAAAACTAAACCCTTCCACACACTTTTCCAAAAATGATCATCTAGTCAATCCACGCTATACAAGTGTATTATATAAGTATAAAAAATACAAAACAATACAAGAACAACATGTCAACCTGCCAGAGACCAAATGGGAAAATAATTCACCGACTCCAGATATTTTCATATGAGAGGGTTCGGCTCGATAGAACTCCTAACTGGACCGATAAATCATACTGATCCGTCAATATAAATATTTAAAAAACATTGTATAAAAGTATTATCCAAATATTATTATCATCATTTTTATTGCGGGAAAAGGATGTCGAATGATTATTTTTTATAGTCATCTTGATGCGAAATCGTGTTTCAAAATAGCTATATCGATTACAACCAAATGAAAATATCAGGACACGTAAAATAGTAATAAAACAATGTAAAGCCGGAATTAAAACGTGATAGCGAGTTTTACACTTCACTGATCTTTTGCCATGGGGCCGGGACATAGCGTTTCCTAGAGCTTATAAGATGAACCTTCTAAGCATCTTATTGAACTGTTATTTTATACAACCTTCCGAGAATAGGGGTAGAACGATGAAACTGAAGTGAATAATTATCATAGTGGAATTTAAAGAAAAAACAGACCCCGGAAATTAATAATTGGCATCGTTCATTTCGTTTCTAAGGACTCAATAATAATAATTAAACGAAATTACGTTTTGAAATACCACTTGTATATTTCCTAAAATTGGTATCAATCCCGAGGATATTTTGATATTGAAACTTAAAATTTTTCTTAATTTCCAAAGTAAAATTACTCGTTTATTTTTTCCATAGCTTTAGGAAGTATGTGAGTAGAGTGTACCTATCATCAATTATCGAAAATAATTTAATTTAACTTTGCTGTGTTTGGCTTCCTTCATTACATTGAATTTGTATAAAAAAACCTTATTTTAAGTATTTCAGTACCTTCTTACATAAAAATAAAACAAAATTATTGAATGACCAGAAATAATTCAGTTGAAAAGACATCAAATATTTTTTCGTAATATTTCCGAATAAAATATATTTTTGGTTTCAATAAATAAAGTAAGGAGCATTTTTGACAAAAAAATATGTTTTTTATTCAATTCATAGGGGGTTTGCAATATTAAGTGTTTGGTTTCCTTAATTTTGAGAAGATTTAGGTACCTATTACCTGTCTAATTCAGTATTTAATTATTTTTTTAAATTATGTATTTATGTTTATATAAAAGACGGAGCGAAAAACCTAAAATAATAAGATTAAGTTCTTAAATAAAATACAATTCAAAAAACGCTTAAATCCGGTTCAATGAACTCAAATTTGTCAACTCAATATTGGATAGTTAAGAATTCAGACGATCTCATTATTTTTCACGGGTTTGTGCTACTAATGTGAAGGAATTGTATTTAAAAAAAAATTTGCAATATTAAAAAAAAATTTTTTTGGTCAAAAAGGACTCTTGCAAGGAGAATTTTACAAATCATAAAAAGGTTGCGTTGATTAATATTGCTAGCTAATAACTCGTGTGAAGCTCCGCATTCGGCCTGTTGTAATAATGAGATAGCTCTTCGAAATTCATTTTCCTGTTTGTTCACCTCAAAACAAAGATATTTATTCAGGTATGGAATTATAAACACCGGAGAATATAAAGTGAGAGATTGGTTTGTAAAAATCATTTCTTCATTTTTAAAAATGTTTAAAATTGCTTGTCTATTAACCCAAAATTTCAGATGACAAAGAACTAAAATTTTTTTTTTTGAAAACTCAGTTTCGTATGCTTTGGATTTTAACAGGTTGTAAACCAGGAAAACAACAAAGGGTGTGTCCAAAATTTTCAGGGAAACGTACAAACGAACAATGCAAAGCCATAAAAAGAGCATTAAAATGCATAAATTGCATTGCCATTGAATGAAACGGAGCTTAACGTACATAGGCTTTGTCTGTATGGCTTTTTTATTCATGCTTTGAGTGGGCAGTTTTAAAAGTAAAACATAAAAGAGAGACCTTAAACAAACGTTCTATAAAACATGATCAACAACGTGAACTTGCGTAAATTTCGTTTAAAATATTTCAAAAATGTTTTAAAGGGTCAATTTTTGTGATTATTAACGGGGAGCACGCAAAAGTCTGATATTGTTATTCTATTTATATGGCCACGCTTAGGCGGTATAAAGTTCAAAGAAAGCACTATTATTGGGGAAAAAGGATTACGTAAATAGATTTGAATTATGTGGACGGGTCCATTGTTGCCTTATGGCAAGTCTTTAGGTGCTGCATTGTAGACCATATGAAATTCCATGATGAGGACAATCTTCTGTTTTTTTCACTTTGGTAATGCAGCAACTTGGAACATTTTGGTAATGCAGCAACTTGGAACAAACGCTAAAGCTTTAATATTTCATTCTACTTATGGTTGTTCTAAGTTTTCTTCCTGAAGTTGATCCTTATATAATTGAGACAGTAATTTTGCACGACAATTATCACACTTTTCTTACCTATTAAGATCGGCAAATGGTTGTTTAACATAAAACCCAATACTGATAACAATTCTGAATTTTCTTGAAATAATGTCATAATTTTGTCTAAACTTTTGCAATAAAAATGTTTGCTTTCTGCAATGTATCATAATTAGTATTTGATTGGTTCTTACATTGCTTTAGTTGGGCTCTTCGGGTCACATAGTCTAGTTTACGAGATGTGCTCAAGGTAGCAGTGCAGAGTCATTATGGTTCTAGAGCTCCGCAGACAAAACCTAGCTAGCAATTGGAAAGAACATTAGATAGGTTAATAAACAGCCACTGTGATTCGAAAAACCAAAGTCTTTTAAAAAGCATATTGTAGTACTGTACGCGAGACCCACGCGGACTCTGACGACGCATGCTATATGTTTTATGCTTTTGTCATTCGGCGGTACACCCTCTCTGCCAACCCCTTCTGGGAAACTCAGTAATATAATATTGTGTAAGTAAGTAGATATACCCTATTTTCCCTAAACCAACTGCATGTTGTATACAAGAACGCCAGGGGGCTTCTGTCAGAGGATCAACTGTCGTGGAACTGCTTCCGAGGGTAGCAATGGTAGAAATAATTTATCTTCGTATAATGATGATAGGCCTCAGCAAGCCACCCAGTGGGGCCAGCTTTATTAAATCTTAATATATATATATATTTCTTCTGTCCGTGTGTATGTCACTGAACTCCTCCTAAACGGCTGGACCGATTTTGATGAATTTTTTTGTGTGGGTTCAAGGGGATTCGAGAATGGTTTAAATTCACAATTTGGTCCACTGGAAAATGTTCTTTTAATATTTTTTTTTATTTCTAAGGAGTTTTTGATTTTGGAATGTTTTACATTGGATCCGGCAGACTGCGCTACCATCGCAGTATCGAATATTCAATATTATTCTATTTTAATTTATGTTTGTCCCGACAGTTGTGTACAGGACAAAGTCTATCGGGTCCGCTATAAATAAATAAAATAAATTGTGAAACATTCCAGAACACTCTCGAATGTTGCCCTGAGCGAATCCGGGTAACCCAGCTAGTTATATATAAAATATAAGCTATTGCATCAAATAAAAAAATAATAAAAAATGCTGGTAAAACTCATCAGTGACAGCTACTAAAACGTATAACATTCGTTAGTTTACAACTGATTTAAAATGCCCTAAGTCTGTCAGACCCTACTAGGCATGCGAAGGGTTAAATTTTGTTAGAGTCAACTTGTTGATTGTAGATGCGAACTTACGTGTTTCAATTAGATACTACCGATCTTAGGTTGATCGAGTTTATGAATTTTTAATATACATTTTATCTTCTTAATTATGTTGTGTCTTAGAATTACACTCCCACGGTAGAGATAGTGTTATTTTGTGTAAAGTTTTTTTAATACTATATCATAATAATATTATATTATACTAGCGCTGACCCGTTAAAATCACGCGATAGTCTTAATTATTGACAAATCTGGTAAATTTTTGAAAAAAAATACAATTAAAATAATTATCTAATTAAATATTATATTGTCGCTAGGTACTTTAATGCTTGTTTAAAACTTTCGCACCATAAGTTCCGATTTAAAAAATTACACTGAAATTTGAAGCAAAATTTGAGTTCATTTAACCAGAGTTACGCAGGTCGCACACACAGCCGAAATGATTATTTTTGATTAGTACCTAATAACTGCATAACTTATGATCAAATTCTCTCAATGATTGCCTGCCTATTAAAAAAAACAGCAATGTTTTTATATTTTATTTTTGGATACAAACTCTTTACAATGACACGAAAAAAGACATGACTTATTTCGTTTCAACTTTCATTATAATAGATCAATATTTTTCTTAACCGTTCATGAATTTTAATTAAACATAAAATATACCCTCTGAATTTTGCGGTTATTACGAAGTACGTAAAATGCTTCATAAATACGCTTTAGAAGTGTGTGACATTAAAAACGAAACCGTTTTAGATTGAAACTCTTCCACGCGTAACGTTTCTATTAAGCGTTATTTTAAACGTAGTGTTTGCGCACGAAGTAAATGATATTCACGCGGAACACGGGTTCGAATTACGGATTCACGTGAACCATATTCACGTTGCCGCGCGTGAATGTAACAAAGCCTCAGTGGCTCCGCAGGATAACGACAATGGCCGATGTATCACAATGTTGCCAGGAATAATGTATAATATTTTAACACGTACAACTCTCATTTTGCATATGAAACGACAACATTGTTCCCCGTGAATGAAATATTAAATGTCAACCGGGGGAAATTAAGGGACGACGTCGGTTTGCAGAAAATTGAATATAAAAAGAGTCGGCTGTTGGTAGGGTAGTAATCTATGTATTTAGCAAAAATAATATACAATTTAATTGGAATATTTTTTGAAATGAAACTTTTTTAGCGCCCTACAGTTAATAATTTGAGGTATCTAGCGTAAATTTATTATAAAACCAAAGGTTTCTTTCTGGATTTCATTTTATTTTAATTAGGTACCTAAATGTCTAATCCTTTTAGAATTAAAAAAAAATAAACAAATATTTTAGCTGCTTGGACGTATGGCACTATCGCAAATACTCACTACCTCAGAAAGAATTCAATGAGTTGTGAGCTTATGCGAAACAAAAATGTACCACAAAAGAAGAAAAAATATATAAAAGTCTAAAACAACCGTCAACTTTAATGTCTGTCTGGACACTTTTATCTCGATGCTTAATTTTCCAAAATTTTATCAGATTATACCTGTATTTTATGACAATTTTCTGAAAATTTCAAAAAACTTTGTATTAAAAAAACAGACGTGATTTTGGGTATGGGGCTGGGGATAGTCTAAAACCTAACCCCATATCACCGGGTTAAAAATTGCTTAAAAACATAACGTGATGAATGGACGACCCCTAATTGGGATTAATAGATACTACAGTAATATTGAGAAGCTGAAAGATGTGATGGAGAGAAAAGAGAAGTGAAGAGGACATTTGAGAATTACCCGACTGTTTCATATTTGAGCCCCGATTGAGAACTGATTGAACCCAGGACATTACAGAATGCGGAAATTAGAATTGAGGTCTCTTAGGTGTACCATTGTGAGATAAAACCATGTACGGCAGTACGACTGTAATAATTCTAATGCTGATATCCGAAGGGATCGGAACAGAGTTGTGAGACATTTCCTCCCAGTCAGGAGTAGTAAAACTTTATACATAACTGTTTGGAATATATCTGTTCTTTCCCAAAATTCCTACCTACCTATCTTTACCTACACATGTAAATGAGTGCAGTGGCAATCTTCAACAATCAAACAGTGTATTATTATGAAGTTCTCTTACGTTCGTTTTTTCGAATGCAAGTGCAAATTACCTGTTTACGTAAAGACTTCTAATTATAACAAACTAGCTTTTCCCCGCGGCTTCGCTCGCATGGTATTACGGGAAATTACTGTAGCGCTTGCACTTATCAATTATCTCACCCCCCACCCGCACCCCCATCCCCTCCCGCATTCCATATATTCATTCCCTTACATTCAGTTTTCAAACACCTCGCCTACCACCTAAATTTCGTAATGCTAAATCAATAATAGCTCAAAGAAAAAAAAGAATTACTTTTCCAATTTTGTTCATTCGTTCGGAATTTATGCGCTTTCCAAATATTTGGAAGTTCGTAAATATAATAAAAAATACTCTATTTATCATTCAGTCTTTACAATCGTTACGAAATATATTTTTAATATAGGAACTCTCATCTGACATTTAATCCAAGCTTGTCCAAAAAAAAAACGAATTCTAATATTTGAATTTTCTGCAGTAGTAGCTGACCAGTAGACTGAGTACCTACCAGCATAGAGCCCAAAAATATATCAACATTGTTTCCATGGAAAAGATTTTTTTTCTGACGTTAGCAAAAACTCGCTTTTGTTAGCGACAGAAAACGTATAACAAATATAATATATATATATATATATATATTTATAATTTCATAATGCCAGAGCTTACCATCATATACAACCTGTAGTCTGCGCATATAATTTAGCTTTATATTGGTGAAAGAATTATTAAAGTCTTTATATTGTGTTATGCGTGAAAAGGTCATAAACAAACTCGAGCAGTTTCGCATTTATAATATATTAGTATTAGAATGGATGGTGATCATACAATCTGTGCACAGTTTGGAACATTTTATGTAGAATGTAACTTCTTATGTAGACACCATTAATCGAGCCTGCTACATTAACAGTACAGTGAGTTTTACGCTTCCTAATTCCCCCCCTTCTAAGAAAGTTCCCAACATAACACTTCATAAATATGTGTTATAACGGATGATAGACGGATTATTTTTAAAAAATCTTCTCACTTTGAAAACTCTCAATAATTCTGTAATACTTTTCTGGAACAATTTCGAAACTCGTTAGATTTCGTCATGAATATTCTGCTGCATAATGTCCATAAAATGACCAGTCATCTCCTTCATTATTAAAAATGCAGTAGATGAGCGAATGAAACTTTTATGTTCCTGTAAAACTTTTAATAAAGCTCCGGTAATACGACGGAACAATGAATATGAAAAGTTTTGTTTGTTCTATGATTGGAATACTTGATTCACGACCGTTTGCATCTTTGTATTTGAGATGACTGGATTTATTAGCGATTTGATGAACTGCAGCTTTATTATAACTGGATTTATTATAACTGGATTTATTATGACTGAATTTATTAGCGATTTGATAAGACTACAGCTTTATTAGAGAAAGGTATGTAGTAAAACACTGAACAAAGCAAGAATCGGATGCCATATTGCCGGAGTATGTATGAATAACATAAGTTATGCAGATGACATGGTCATACTAGCCCCATCAGTAAAGGCAATGAGAAAACTTCTGGTCATTTGCCAAGCATACGTCGATAGTCATGGTTTGATGTACAATGCCAAAAAGTCATCATTGCTGGTGTTTAAAGCAAATACTGTTCCTACTGTCATTCCACCCATTCTCCTCGGCGGAGACAATGTCAAAATCTGCAGTGAAATAAAATATTTGGGGCATGTCGTCACTGATGACCTAAAAGATAAAAATGACATAGAACGCCAAAAAAGAGTATTAAGCGTGTGAGCCAACATGCTCGCCAGGAGATTCAACAGGTGCAGTTCTCCGGTGAAGAAGCAAATATTCCAGAGCTACTGCATGAGCTTTTACACCGGCGAACTATGGACAAGATACTCACAAGGCGTCATGAACACACTTCGAGTACAATATAATAACGCATATAGGGCGCTATTCGGCCTACCTTGGCGATGCAGTGCCTCGCAGATGTTCGCAGAAGGAAGGGTACATGGGTTCGCCGCTTTGATGCGCCACAGAATAGCCGGGGTGAGACAGCGCTATCAAAGATCGGAGAATACTCTCGTCCTGGCCGTGGCCCAGTGGCAGGGCGCGCCTCTTCACCAAACAAGAATTCATCTGAAGCCCCCGTAGTAGATAAACGAGTACTAAATATGTGTATATATATTTCTTTTTAAATCTTCTTTTTTTATTATTTTATTTTTTCTTTTTCATATAGTATGTAATGTATACTTTTATATGGCTGACAGAGTATTGCGCCCACCGCTCTGTTCGGCTGAAATAAATAACTTATTATTATATACATTTTTGCGAAAAACCTCTAAGATGGAACCCAATGAACCCTAGAAGCCCAATCATATTTTGCTTTCTAAAAAGGCCTTTCACAGGTCAAATTTACCTGCTCGATTAAATACACTTGTAACGTAGTTTAATCTGTGTAATTTATTATTTTTTATCATTATTTATTCGTATTAACTAATTAGGAAATTAAAAAAACAGATAATTAGAATAATATTTATTTATTAGACTTTGAAAAAACAACTATTGCTAATACAAAAATTTGATACAAAAGGAGATCCTTTCCTGTAACCCAGGAATGTTTGTCTTTCTTTAAAAACAAAAAAAACTCATAGAATGGTTGGCTATCCAATATAAGGGACGGGAGTACCTATCCCAAAACTGCGTAAATATAATTTTGTGCACGTGCTGAATTTATCAAACTAGAAGACCATAAAAACTAACTAATTACAGTATTCTTGGAGACGTTAAATTCTAATTGTAAAATAGTTTGATAGTAATAAAATACTTACAGTTACAGTGTCAGAATGTCGATGGTCGTATGAATTCATCCTCCTACTGCTGGAGAGGTAACATGGTCTCCTTAACTGGTCCTTTACAAAATCCTAGATAAAACTCATCCCATGATTCCGGGAACCCCTGCCAAGCCACCAAACGTAGCAAACTACTTGGAGAAAGCCATAGAATGGCTGCCTACCCAATGAACTTGTACCTATCCCAAAACTGTGTAAATATAATTTTGTGCACGTGCTGAATTTATCAAAATAGACGACAACAAAAAACTAAATTTTATGACATGAAAAAGAGAGCAACAATGAATTATTTCTACAACGTCACAGTAAATGAATAATTTTTATTAGTTTTTAAGAATTCTTGTTTAACTTCCCACAATGAAAATAGTTTTCAAAGCATAAAAAGTAATTTTTAGCTGAACTCTATCTTTATTTTATAATGAAAAAGTAATTAAAATTTTATACATTCTTTTGGTTGGAAAAAATAATTTTAGAGCCCTTAAATTCAATCACACGATAAATTTCGAATGAGATGTTTTGTGGGCGCGTTCGTATGCTCGAAGAAAGGTACTTTTATATTTTCTTCGGGTTTCATCCATCAAACGTTTTAAAATATTGAAATTATTGAATGAACAAATAAATGATTTTATTGGTCCATCTGGGGCCTAGAAGTTGAAAATTTGGGTGTAAATTGGCTGTTTTAAATTAAAACAAGTTTTCTATCAAATCAGTTTAAGCACTCTTCCAGTCTCAATAATAAGAGCATTCGAAAGGAACATACTTGGTAACTTGCTTTTATTATATTGAAGGGTGACAGTGACTATTTTGACGGCCAGCGTAGTCCAGCGGTAAGGCTCTTGACTCGCGTTCCGAAGGTCGCGAAATATTTTTATTTGATTAATTTGTGTTATTTTACAATTTATTCATTTAAAATAATATATAGTATATTTGCGGCACATTTCAGAGTGGAAGATACTCTCAGTATCGCCCTGGTGTAAGACCACCGTTTGGAATTGAAACGTAGCTTGAAATGGCTTTAGCCGTGTTTGGTGACCGGATTTGAATAGCCAGGTACTTCCCACCTTCCTTCCCATCTCCTTCCCCTCCCTTCTACCTTCAGCCTCACAACATACCGCAACTGGGGATGCCATAGTCTCACTGGCTTCAGACGGGAGCAGTTTTGACTCTTGTGCGGTATTCATATAAATTTGGATTTAGAGAGAAACTAGGCACTCATGATGCCGTTGCTGAACTAACCTCAACTATATACAATGCATTGGATAAAAAAAATAAATGCCTGGGCATTTTCATTGATTTACGCAAGGCTTTTGATAGTATTTCCCATACAAAAATAATTAATAAATTAAATGATATCGGTATTATTGGTAAGGTTAGGTATTGGCTACAAAGCTACCTAACTCAAAGAAGTCAAAAAGTAAAATTAAATAACTCACTAAGTGCAGATGAAACTTTAGCATTTGGAATTCCCCAGGGGACTGTTATTGGACCGATTTTATTTATAATTTACATTAACCAAATGTTTAAATTAACACTTAATGGTAAACTTATATCTTTTGCTGACGACACTGCAATAATTATCGAAAAAAAGACGTGGAACGATATTACAAATGCAGCCAATCGGGACATGAAGGTTATAAAAAAATTTATTATCACTCAACACAGAAAAAACATACTATATTCCATTCTCTCTTCAAGAAGATGTGCCAATAAATTTAATTAACATAATAATCCATTCCAAAAATTGTGCAAATGACGGTACATGTAATACGGACTGCGCTAAGCTAAATCATAAATCTAATGTAAAATATCTTGGAATCCTAATAGATAAAAATGTTAAATGGAAAGATCATATAGATCTCACTGTGGAAAGAATAAGAAAACTTATCTATGTATTCTATAACAAACGAAACATTTTAAACAAGAAAACTATCAAAATTGTCTATTATGCGTTAATTCAGTCTTTATTACAGTACGGCATTATTGGTTGGGGAGGGGCCTTTAAGATTTCCTTAGAGCCCATAATTATAATATAAAGAATAATTATTAAAATCATCCTTAGGAAACCATATGACTTCCCTACTTTAGAGATATTTCGGGAATTTAATGTGCCAACTATCACGGAATTGTATAAGAGAAACGCATTATATCAAATCTACAAAGAATATTTCATCCAAAAAATTCATCCCTCAGATAGCATAAGCAATAGATTCAAAACTAATGGCTTAATAGCCATTCCTATGCTTAGAACGACCACGGCTCAACACCACTATTTATATTTAGGTGTGAAATGGTACAATATATTATTACCCAAAAACAAAATAAATTTAACAGAAACAATGAAATATGAACAATTTAAAAATCAAATTAAGTCCCTGAAATTGGATAATGATATATTGTACCCTTAACTAATTAACATCTAATAAAAAAAGTATTATTGTTATTGTTTTTTTTTTTTTTATATCTATGTCAAAAAGTATTTGTATATCTATTTCATTCAAGACATTTAAGTCTTTGATCATTGTATTCACACTTTTCAGAACATTATGTTTTTTTTTATGTATGTAAATACTCCTCCCATAAACACGAGCTCCTAAAGCTCAATTTATGGAGTAGTAGAACCATAAAATCAAATCATGTACACCTAGGTAATAATATTATAAATGTAATTATTATTGTAAAAAAAAAAAAAAAAAATAACAAAATAAAGAAATAAAAAAAATCTTCTATAATTAACGGGAACTTCACAAACTTTTTTAACATTAGCTTCTCACAGGAGGCACTTATGAAAAATATTTACCTAGAAACATAAGTCATCTTTGAGATGCTGTTCGGGGTCTCTGGGACGTTCTGGGAAGGAAATCCTGTTTGTGTCTCAAACAAATAAATAAATAAATAAAGAAAAAGGTTTGAGGGAGGAGGTAGGAATCTGGAAATCAGTGTGTCCAGGAGTGAGGGACGTATGAACCCACTCCTCCCACTGTGGTGCAAGGCGATGGGTATAGAAAGTCCGGTTGAAGAGATCAGGTCTCCCTCAACCAATTTCTCCCGATCCTGTCACGCAGCAGCTGGGCAAACGCATCCACCGCCAAAACCTAGATAAACCTCACCCCACCAATCCAGGCATCCCACCAAGCTTAGCGAACTACTGGGAAGTGTTGGTTAGTTTTATGAAAAATATTGATTGATAATTGGGAAAAACATGATATTATTTGGGTTTCAAAAGTTTTATATCGAAAGGAAAATATTCTCCGTATAAGAGACTAGGCTTATGACAATGGCTTATTAATAATGAAACTGAAATTCTGTTCTCATGAATGACCTTAATCGACATTTCTAGGAACGTTGGTTTCATAAAGCACCGTTTCAATTTAAATCGCCAGAGTTTTAAAACATTCGGAGGTATAACAGGGAATACCTGATATTAATTCTCAAATTATTCACTGTTCAGTGAATCCGTTGACTGAATGAACCTGTAATTTCATTCTGTCGAAGTTAACACAATTTTCAGTTTGAAAAATGTTCAGCGATTGTGGAATAAATTTGGCAAAACGGGAGCAATAAACCAGTCGAATATTTAGTAGACTGATAAATGTTTCTCGTTTCTCGAAAGATGATTTAAAATATCTCGTATTCCAGAAACGTACAGCCTTAAAAGGCTGCAAATTTTATTAGTGGAAGTTTTTCCTTTATTGCGATATTCCAAGGAAACGAGAACAAAATGTTAGCTTAAGGTAACTTAACGCAAAGGAAATATTTAGATTTTCAAAATTAGCATCTCCCGTATCTTAATTTACCTCAAAATATTAGTTAAAAATAGTTTTACATTGTTTGTTAAATTTATTTCGCAAATAATCCTACAAAAGTGAACTTTTCTGTCCATTTAGAGTAGGTAACCAATTATTTTAAGAATGGACTATTTTACCCTTAAATAAGACCTTCCATTGAAGTTCTTCTGTGCTGTGGAACATTTTTGCATATATAGGCAATGTCTTAGGGTGAAATCTATAAATTATATAACGTTCACATAATGTAATGTTGACCTTTTTTCTAGACAACACTAAAAATACTATCTTCAATATTATTCCTCCGGCGTACTTTTGATAGAATCTCCTTTGCCTACACTTCGGAGAAACCGCATTATTAAATAATGTTTAGATTTATTATTTGTGTTAAATTTGTAAATTATTTATTCGTTATGTTTTTGTTTATATTTCCCTTTAAAATGGACCGGTCAGTGGCTTGTGTGTGGGTCCCACCGTGACGTCGCCTGTTTGATCCTCGGCTGGCTAAGTTCTCCATCACGACACAAACAATATTTTTGGCTTACTGTGGTGGAAGTAAGAGATTTTCAAAATTTTGTCAGGTTATTCATAACCCGGGAATGTTTGTCTTTCTTTAAAAAAAAGACGCATCCAACTTTTTATCTGACGTGAATACAGACAAACCCTTAGATCACTTATATTCAATATTGTCTAGCACCATCAAATTATATGTACCAGTTTGTATTTCTAAAAAACATACACATCCAACTTGTTTCTCATCAGAACTAAAAGCTTCACTACGACAAAAGAAAAAAACTTCACAAAAAATTCTAAAAAACTCAATCGGTAACCGTTTATCCCACCACTATGTAGCTGTCCAACACTTACTTTTTTTTAGGTTTTTGTAAAAAAAAAAACATCAAAATGTCACCGGAGACCATTATACATACCTAGACCACCGAGACCGGAGAAAATTTCATTTACATTTCTTACTCCAAATAATGTTACAACCACTGGTTAAAATAAGTCAAGTAAGTCCTTTACAAACAAATCTACACGAACAACTAGACCAACAATAACATTTTATATACTCGTGCATACATCTCATTCCAACTATAGCTTGCATTCCCCAATACAATGTGTACATGTGTAGTCTTGGTAACAAATGCTTTAACAATATGGATGTAGGTATTTGACAACAATTTGAATTGTGTTATATATTTTCCTACACGGCAAACTTCAAACGCCGTATATGCCAACTATTTCTACCTATTTTATCCAATACAACACCAATTTTAAACATATTTATTATTATTATTGTTGATTTGGAGGATATTGACAGATTATCTATCTATACTTAACTTGTATTCTGTTAACCTTATATGTGTCAACTCTTATATTTTATGTAACCTGTATTTTGTTCCTTATAATTTATATTACACTTATTTTGTCAACTTTTTATTTTTCTTGTAGTTTAAAAATCATATACGCATGTATGTAATACATAAATTAATCCAGTTTTAATAATATTCTCATTGAATAAACTTCTGAATTAATTTTGTAATATTTAAATCATTTTAATCAACATTATGAGAGCACTTGAGAAGACCTACAAGAATAGAGCCTTAAAAATTATTTTTTAATAATAATACAATTTTTGCACCATATCATTTACCAAATTTCAACATATCATTTACCAAATGGTCTATCTTATCTTTTTCAATGTTAATCTCGTTTTTAATTCCGAAATTGTAAATGAATCAATTAAATTTTCACAGAATTTTTGGACAAATTTAAAAACCAGAACTTCATAATTCAACAACTATAAAAATAAATTAATTTGAGGTGGGTGCGATAGGTTAAATTCTATTTACTTTTTTCGATTTCAAATGTCATGCGGGTTCCACGGAAGCACCTGTTTAATTGAAGGTGGTCGTGTTTAATTTACATATTAACCGGAGGCAATTTGTTGCGGCCAATTGACGGAACGTCACAGCGGCGTCACTGGGGATGTGTTTGGTACCGCAATTATTTATATAGGGTAAATGCGAAAACTTTACATACTGCCATTCTATTCGTTCATTGTTAACAACTGACGGAAACTAATTTGCGTAAATTACAAAGAATTAGGTAACATACAAATGTGCGAAAATTTCACTGAATTGGGTAATACACAAGTTTCCATACAATTCTTTTTTTTATCATGAAAGGGTGGAAAGATCGAAAATTATGTCTATATTACGTAGCAGACAAAGAATTTGTGCGAGTTATGAAGGAGAAACCAAACCGTTTCAAACCGTGAAACGATATAACGTCACGAATTTTTTCAAGTATTTATACACATGCCCGTGATTTTTGTAGGTCAAAGGGCTTAATGAAAACACGTGGCATAGAAGTTCAAAGGGCTCAGAGCAGATTAGGGCTTTCCTTCATTCAGCAGTGTTATTATTCTTAAATTATAAATAAATGTTGATTTTTCAAAAAAGGCAAACATATTGTGACTTAACACTTCAAATAAAACTAGTATACTAGAGTGGGACAGTTGTGGGAAGGACGTGGGGGTGGGGAGTAGAGGATAAGTGAAGTAACGGGGAACATACTTAAAATAGGGCTGAAGATTAAATTAAATTGATTATTAATGATTTCAAACTTTGAATTAATTGATTTTTTTATTTATTTCCAAAGCTTCTAAATTATTAAGTCTTAAATGTATTCCATTTGTTTGCATTATTTTTATAACAGTCTTAATGATGGTATGGAGGTACCGAAACGGATAGACAGTGAAAATATATCAATAAAGTGACTTAAAATAAAGTATTTTCTTTTTTTTTTTTTTCTTTTTTTTTAATGAAAACAAATTACTTTGTGTACACCACTATTTAATTAACAATATCAACATGTTTCGAAAACTATGTTTTCTTCGTCAGGATAATAAGTTAATTAACTTAATATAATAAGAAAGAAAAAAACATAGTTTTCAAAACATGTTGATATTGTTAATTAAATGGTGGTGTACACAAAGTCATTTGTTTTCATTAAATTAATAATGACGCCACAAAGTGAATTTGTGAATTTTGAAGAAATATTTTCTTTTCATTTATTTAATTATATATTGCTTTGCCCGAGGTTTTTAGCACATTTTTTCGACGTATTTTACATTAATTTGATTAATATATACCAAATTATATCCTATCCCGTATTATTTTTTCCGGGTTTGGATACTTCAATGTTTCATTATTCATGATACTTATGAAGTTGTGAGTTGGAGATAGTTGCGATGACCAAAAAAGTCTAGACAGAAGAAACTGCACATTTCTCTCTTCTCACCGATTTCTCACCGAGAGCTTTCACTGCTCTAGATGAAATATTTCTCCTAGTTTGGATTATCCATGAATCTACAGAGTAAACTTGTTATTTTTAATACAGTATTTCTGATAGCAAAAAACCAACTCTTTGCCATACTGAACAGACAAGCATAAAATATATCAATGTTTTTTTTTTTATGTTCATAACTCTGTGGCGAGAATCTTGTCTTTCTGGACTTCCTTCTGATGCTATGGAAGATGCTTACCTTAGGCTCCGCGGAAGGGTCTTGGTGTTCAAAGTAATTAAAGATTTCGCCACGTTTTTATGTTTTATTTATTTAGACAAATTTACTGATTAATAACGCGGCAGCGGAAGGAACGCAGTGGAAATGTAAAATCTAGAATCTAGCAACGTGTTAATGAGGACAGCGTCGGGACCGGAATGACGTAGGTCGTAGGTTCCTTTAAGCGGTCGCCGTGACCAGTATTGCCCGCACTACAATGTGGCCATTGGAAAAAGTAATAATTCATCTCATTAATCTGGTGCTTAACCACATTTCCATAACTCCATACACGAGGCCCCGTTTTCAACAAAAACAAAAGGATGTCATAGGTTCTAAGGAAAACATTTTCCCTCAGGACCTACAACGTCTTTGGGAATGCTGTATGGAGGGTTTTTTTAAGGAAAAGAAGGAGAAGAAGTTTTGGGAAGGAAAAAGATATGAGAAATCTGGGGGCCAAATTGTCGAGGAGTAACCGACGTATGAATCTATCCTTCTCACTGCGATTCAAAGCTATGGATCGAGAGATTTCCGCTGGAGAGCTAAAAAGGTTTCTCTCCACCAGTCTTTCTTGTTCCGACCCGCCACACAGTAGGAGTTGGGCTTGGGCCGCTAAGACCTAGACAAACCTCACCCCTGCTAAGTCAGCAAACGTAGCAAACTCTCTGAGTGACCTGTGGCAGGGGTATTGGTTATCCAATAAATGGTTTGCGGGGCGGCGGTACCCATAAACGCCACCCAAATGGATGCATACTTTTACATAACGTAAGCAAATTAATACACGATCGGTAAAGTGAATGTGTACCTACGTCATAAGTGTATTTACATTATTACAAAACCGTAACGTTTGCTTTTTTATAATCTCTGCTTTTTATTGGCTCGGAAATAAACGTATTGATTCCTATATTAATATTTTGCTTTAACGATGGGAAAAAAGTTCTTAGTAAAATTGTAAAATAGCTTTCCACGTAATGGTAAAAATTATCCTTAATCGAGGTTTTCCACGTTGAATTGTGTTGAAATTTTCTCGGAAAGCCATTATAAGCAATAATGTTGCATGACCTAAATAGATACATTAGCCTGTGTGCTTTTAAATCAAGGTAAATATGGATTAAACACTTTTAGAAACGGTATTTGACATTTATGGATATTTAATTTATGAAAAGATTATAAAGGTGAAATGTAATTACCGTGAATGAAATTTAACTATGTAGGTACTATTATTAGAATTTATTATTTCGAATTCT
This sequence comes from Glyphotaelius pellucidus, assembly GCA_936435175.1. NCBI lineage: Eukaryota > Metazoa > Arthropoda > Insecta > Trichoptera > Limnephilidae > Glyphotaelius > Glyphotaelius pellucidus. Next base: position 9,696,132 of record OW386550.1, read on the forward strand.
AGGAAAAAAGTAATTATACAATTGCACGCGAGGTTATGCTACCAAACGAACAAAGAATTTAATTATTTTTTTAGATTTTCAATTTAAAGATTTTTTGATCAATATTTTAAAAAACCATTTATATAATATCAGTAAAACCCTGTACATAATTTTGTTTAAATCTGATCAACACAAAATACACAAATCAATTAGAAAAAACGAAAGGCTTAAAATCACGAAATTTTGAAAAATAATAATAGTTTTTCCAAAATATATGCAGGGGAAATATATGTTTTTAAATAACGAAAAAACAGACATAAATTAGAAATAAGTAACAAAAATGGCGAACCGAGATATTATAGAGATTTTTGAATTTAACAAAATGCAGAGCTCAATTTTAAATAAGTTTAAAATGTCACTCGTATTCTTATGTCTCGATTTTTTTTTGAATTGAAGAAATTGTACTGTTATGATAGAAACAAGAAAGACGTTGGACTAATTTTATATTTCAATTGAAATATTCGTTTTCGTTAAACTCGCTCCTCACGTACATTTGTTCGCCAAAGCTCACTCGCGGAGAGGTTAACAAGGTCACACCCAGAACACCATCGCCATTACTTTCCCGGCCGATCACACAGATTTGATTGTTTTTGCCCTTGGTGAGTTTGTATGATACAGTTCCATTGACTGCCTCTTAGATTCAGGGTCAAAAAAATGAATCCATATCTCGTCTCCGGTCACAATTTTTTCCAGAAACTAAGTGATGCAAGCGTTCTGGCCTATTAACTTTCTTGGTACCCACCTTGCACAAACTTTTGTTGAATAATCTTCGTTGGTTGTCGAATAATCGTCATCACACTTCCTTTACTGAGGGAAAGAATGCGACATCTGTTATTATCTGGGGTCACCACGAATGATCATCAACGAGCTTTTTGTCAACCAGCGGTGTTTGTCCTTCGGCTCCGTTACAGTGACAAACCTATCGTCTAGCAGTAATGATGTCCACTGTTGCATCGTTGTACACATTTTTCAGTCATGAATGCGAATGGGCGTTTCACCTTCTACAGTGAAGAATCAATCACAGAACGCTGTCTAATACAAACATCAATGTCGGCCATCTTGCAAGCAACTACTGCAGTACTGCCACCTGTTGGCGCAAAAAGTTACTACTGCAGCAGATTGTAGAAGAAGGTTTGAAGAATTGCTCTAAATTCAAAATTTTCACTTAACTAGTACAAAACAAATAGGAGGCATTACTTTTTGACTGCCTAATAGTAACCGAATATGCTCACACAAAATAAAGTAGTTAAATTTGATCGAGAGTGTTCATTAATACATAAACATTTTCTTTCCCACTTCGTTTGAAGGTCGACAAATTGTGATAAACAATTTTATAATTTTTGGTGAATTCTTAGAAAGTAAATAACGCTGCCTAACCATTTGTATTCCCCCCTTTCAGAAGGGTAAAATATTTACGCACTTTGTTTTCTATTCATGTGAATATAATTTGGCGTAACGGCATCTAAAAAAGTAGCTCGCGTGAATTTTTATCACATTGGCATGAACCATTGAATGCCTACCCTATATTTTCTGAAGTACAAAAGTGGTTTTAAAGTACTAACACCCGCAGTTTTAGCGTATATAAGATTGGCCTTTCTGCGGCGATAACCCTAATTGTTAGCAATTCTACAATAAAAAATTTGGATAAGGCCATTTTTTAAATTATTTTTTGTAAGTACTTTGGATTTTTGTTCATGCTGACAATTCACTAATTTTCTATTTCCTATTTGTTTTGAATACTTTTAAATACTACGACAAAGATAGGTACTAAAAAAAGATTATACATACTTTGACACGATGATGTTACTGTTCTTCTTAAAATCAATTTAAAACCATAATTTTGTAAATCAAATTCACCTTTTTCAGTGTAACAACGCTTAAAATTAATGTGATCTCACTGGCCATTTAGATTTCATAATATAATTATTGCCAACGAGAAATATCTTTGCTTTTCCTCACTATTTTGTAAATCATTGATCCTTTACCCAACAGGTGAGGCACATAAGACTGTAGAATCAGGCTGGAGGTCCCGATCCACGAGATGCCAAGATGTCGGGAGAACGTCATCTCAGTTGCCCGCGTAGAGCTGTTCTAAACAGATCCAATGGCTCGTAGTTCCTTGTGACGAAGCCGGGTCTGGTCCGTAGAGTGTAGAATAGTCCAGAGTAAAGCGATAGTCAGAAGAAAAACAAGGAAACGAACCTGCGAATGGAAGCAGATCAAAGCGAGGTCGAGCGGGCAGGCGGAGAGATGTTGAGACGACGGGAAATGCTGGTTAACTAATTCAATTCAGAAGGTTTCGCCCTATTTATATGCTGTGGCCGCGCCGTGTAGCCGACCAACTGCTCGCTTTGCCTGTTCGTTTATCCCTACTCCGATAATTTATTTATTAACGTATACAAAGAATTACAAACATTTTACACATTTTAAAAAGGAACCCGTGGTCACGTTCAGCCACGGCTCATACGTCCGTCACAAATCCTTTAAACTATAAAGATACTTATCTTGACTACAAAGCAGAAATCGGTTAACATATCCCACTTAAAACACTGTAAGATTTGACTTTGTAAAACTTGTGCAAGCTCCTTCGTGAATTTCCATACTAAAGGAAATAATTTCACTTTGTATTGTCATGTCTACAATATGAGCTAAGGGTCTGTACTCTTTATCAAAATTGACGTCAAGACACCATTTTTTGAGAGCTGTAAAAATTTCACAACGCCGAGCTCACCGTTAGGGAGATTTTCTCATTCAATTTTGTAAATAATTATGAAAAAAAGTTCATTAAATAAATCAACAGTAAAATAAAAAAAACTGAATAATTTTTATCCTACATACGTTGGGTATGAAGTCAGTATTAGTGTAGGAAGACCTGCAAAAAACTGTAAATAATAAGCGTCGGCACACTAACACGCCCGACTATGAAAATGTCTTGATAAAGATGTTTTTCGCTTTGAGAGCTATTGAAGTTACGGATAGTGCACAGTAGGGTTTCTGTAGCACGCATTTATGCTTTGTAAAGTGACTGTATCCGGTTACCGAAGCGTCCATGCTAGGTGGGTGGGTCCATCCATTGCGTAACAATCCAAAATGAATAATTGCAATCGCCAATTGTCGTGCGTAAATTTGGTGACATTGTTGTCATGATATCAAATGCCATGATCAATCCGGTCTGCACAACATGTTCGATACAATTGTATTAAGATGTTTTGCCATACTGTTTAAAAAAACATTTTATCATTGTGATAGTATGAACCTGAGTAGCGCTAAAATGACCAAGCGGCAAATCAAACAATTTTCTTTCGCCAGGACCAACCTGTAATATTATAATTCTTCTGCCTCACCACATTCACTGCCATTTTTGAGGGAAAATTCTTTCGATTCGACGGTAATAGTACCTTTTAGCCCTTTTTATATGGCGGTCTCCTTTGTTGGTCGATCCACTTCCCAATGTACCCAAGTATCTTTCTTTTCGGTCGCGTGTTTGCGCTCTCAATGAAAATAGACACATCAGACGTCGTAGTTTTGAATAGGGAATTTCGAAAATATTTTACTAAAATCCCCTGTGACATATTTTCCCAAATTTTACAATAAAGATGTATTTTTTGGTTTAACAACTACAAACCTACACTGTTAAAAAAACATGATAAAACAAGAAGAATTTTTAGCTAAAAAAAAAACAGTATTTTACTCGAGGAATTTAAGTAGAAAATATATTTTTAAGAAACATAGCTACGATTTATTTCCACGAACGAAATCAGGATTTCCATATCTATTCCTTTTTCGTATACAAAAATATTTATTTTATTATTTATACCTGTCTTTTTTTAAATTTTTAGTGTGTAGTGACATATGTCCCACTACAATCCGAATACATGTATTATTTTTTAAAAACGTTATTTAGGTTGAATCGATCACTATTAATTATAAAATATAAAATATCAGAAAAATTCCTGGCGTCTCAGATCTGGTCATCAAACGCGGCTAAAGCCATCTAAAGCAGCGTTTTAATTCTGAATGGTGGTCTTACACAGGACGATGTTAAAAGTGTCTCACTATCGAACGTGCCTCAAATATACCTTATATTATTTTTAATTAACCAATTGAGAAATAACCAAAATTATTCCCATGATCTCCGGATTTACAGTCGAAAGCCTTACCCCACAACTACGGAGGCTGTCATATGGAGACTACGTGGAACTAAATGCAAACATAGTACTAGTATAAATACCCCCAAAACCTGAGTCGGGGATTTTACTTCTTTACAACTGAGATTGACTATAACTTTGACTTTGAAGCAATCCAACCAATCTGTTCCATGTCCTTCTGTTGCATTTCTTCCAGAGATCTTTTCTTAAGATTCCTCTAACTTGAACCCAAGAATCTGGTATTTGTCTCCCCTTCATAGGCTTCCTAAGAAGGCTTACGTTTCATGATTAATGTTATCAGATCCCATGTTGGCCTAGTTCAAAGCCAGGGTATTGGACTTGAAGGAATCCAATTTTATTCCAGGCGTTATTCTCAGAATCCACATCCCGGATGCTTGGAGACTGTTGATTACCTTCTGGATAGACACGTGCTAGTTCATATTCACATAATAGAATGAGTCATACTTAACAGCATTTGACTCTGTATTTTATTGAAATATAATGTAATTATTTTTACCTACGTCATTGTTTTTTTTTTAAATGTATTGTAGTAAAGTAGGTATTTACACTATGTTTACGTACAAATAGGTACCTTCATTTCGGTGAATAAAATTGAGATGCTCGTTTGTTTAGACACCTTTTATTACTACTTTTTATTATTTATTTTTTTTTTTTTTATTTATTTATTTAATAAAATAAAATACTTTTTTGTTTAAAACCACGAGATTTATTAATTTTTGAACCGACCGGTTTCGCTTAACTTAAGCATCATCAGGGTACAAATTAATACTGTTTGTACCCTGATGATGCTTAAGTTAAGCGAAACCGGTCGGTTCAAAAATTAATAAATCTCGTGGTTTTAAACAAAAAAGTATTTTATTTTATTAAATATGTCAAACCACAAAGTGATTGCTTTCTACAATAATATTTATTTATTTATTTGAACAAAAATACATACACATTATAAGAAAACTTTGACTGTCCAACTAAGAGATTTCCCGTTTTAGGACAGTCGAATTGCCTGGTTTAGTTCACATTAGGTAGTTAGTAAATACTAGTAAATGAATGAGGGCATAAGTGCTGATTACATTTGTATTTGTTAAATCTACAGTCAAGTGCAAGATTAAAAGCAATAAAACAATTAAATTTAATATTAATAGTAAAAAGCTACTGAGAAGAGTTACCAAGTACAAAAAATTTGAATGATAATATATTAAAGCTACAAAGAAAAAAATAAAAATAAGAACTCATTGGTTTGTGAAACAGAAAAATAAAAACTAAATCTTTCTTCGATGTACAATTTTTGATAGTACATAATATTTTACTCATAATTTAATTTTATCAATACTACAACTTTTAAAATATTTTTTGTACCTATTTTTGTAACCTAGTAACTCTAAGTTTGAAGATAACAATATAAAAAAATAAAGATAATATTATACAACCTATATTATACCAGCTAATTAGATGAGTACTTATAAGATTCTTATGGATTAACGTAAACCTGATAGTACATATTATTAGGTAAGTGAGTTTGTGTGAGCATGTGTTCGCTCTCGAGTCTCCCCATGTCCAGAAGCCAATTGCTAACCCATTTGCGCAGAGTGCTTGCACTTTTCAATTTCCATGCATCGGGTACGAGGTTGAACAATTTTGGCCCTAAGTAAGAGTATTGTCTTTGTGCATGTGATGTGTTGGTATTTGGTGGAACTACTGGATTCCTCCTTGCATGACGGGTGTTGTGGAGATGATCAATGGATGAATAGTGGTGTCGATGTTTTTGAGTATGTAGAATAGTTTTTCTTATGTAAAGTTGCCGTACGTCAAGAACTCGTAACTCTTCAAATAATAGATCACTGGGATACCTGAAAGGTTTCTTAAGGATGACCCTTAGAAGCGATTTTTGTGCTTTTGCTAAGGGATCAAGAATTGTTTTCGAACAGCCGCCCCATCCTAAGGATGCATATTCTAGCAAAGAATTACACATGGCATGGTACATTTGTTTCAGATCTTTTACGCAAAGAATATTTCTAACAGACATAAAAAGATGAGTAAGTTTTCTGATCTTTGTGGTGGTAGAGTCTATGTGTTCCTCCCATCTCAGAGATTTATCTATTATGATTCCTAGATATTTTATGCTATCGACACATTCTAAGTTATTGCAATTACAAGTGGTAAGGTCATTACAGTGGTGTATAATGATGTTGTGTGTTTCTTTTGGTTTTCCTGCTTGTGTTGCACTGAAACGGATGTATTTAGTTTTATCTAAGTTGAGTGTGAGGAGATTATTGTCTAGCCATTGTTTGACCTTGTTTAAACCTATTTCTGCTTTATTATGAACAATATTCCAGCTTTTGTCTTCATATAGTAAAACTGTATCATCGGCGAAGGTAATAATGTGGTCGGCAAAGGAACTGTTGCATAGTTCATTAATATATATGTTGAATAAGAGTGGCCCTAGAGTACTTCCTTGGGGTACACCGAATTTAATATTAGCTGGATCGCTTATAGTGTCGTTGATAAGTACTCTTTGGCTCCTGTTATCTAAATAGCTACACAACCATTTGAAGAGCTGACCTTGTATACCAATACGCTGTAATTTATTCAACAGAATTTTGTGAGAGATAGTGTCGAACGCTTTGGCTAGATCCAGGAAGAGAGCAATGCATTTTGTACCTCTATCGATGTTATTAGAGATAATTTTTGTTAAATTAGCAATGGCATTTTCAGTCCCTAAACCTGGACGGAAACCGTATTGTCTATTGGAAAGGATGTTATTGTTTTCTAGATATAGACTGAGCCGATTCTTAACAATTTTCTCAATAATTTTAGATACAGAATTGATCAAAGAAACCGGTCGGTAGTTGTTAATCTGAGATTTATCCCCATTTTTGTGCAGTAGAATAACATTTGATTGTTTTAAATTATTAGGGAAATTTCCAGAGTTAAAGCTCAGATTGCATATGAACGATATCGGTGATGCTATGACGGATTTAATATTTTTTAATAGATTTGATGAGACCTTATCAGGACCGCATGCATTGGATGACTTAAGCTCGTCAATTATTTTCATCACTTCGTGTGACGTAGTTCGAATGTTATCTATTTTGTGACGGAAATAACAGCCAGTTTGCTTCGCGAGATCTTTTTCAGTTGTGTTGTTTTTATCTAGGATTTTTTTTGCCAGTGTGTTTCCCACTGACGTGAAGTAGTTATTTGCAAAATTTGCCATCTTTTTTGGATCTGACGTAATAGTGTTATCAATGTACAGTGATTTGATATCGGAAGTTTTATTAGTTTTAGTTTTAGTTATATTACGGAATGCTTCCCATAGCAGTTTTGGCGTATAGTTATTTTCGTAAATAATTTTTTTAAAATAGCTTTCTTTAGTTGATACGATTAAATTTTTGCACAAGTTCCTATACTTTTTATAGCGAGTTTGTAATATTATATTATCTGGGCTCCTATTTGCCTTTTTGTGGAGTTGGTTCCGTTTGTGAATTGACTTAACTAGACCAGGAGTGATCCATGGCGTGATTTTTAATTGCTTATTAGGTATGAGTTTGTTACTCGTGTGTTTAAATATATAATCATGTAACTTTGAGATGAATTCCGTCATTGCTGAATCAGTATCCCTTTGGTCTAAAACGTTTCCCCATTTTTCTGAACTTAAGTCCTGAAGTAAGTTAATGTAGTTTATTCGAGGTATGTATTTAGTTTTGGCAGCGGTGGGAGGCTTATTTCTAAGGCAGAGAGCTGTGGTGTAGTGGTCAGAAATTGTGGTGTGGATAACAAATGAGTCGATATGTTTGATTTTTTTAACGTTGATGTGGTCTAGACAAGATTTACTTGTACCCTGTTCTCGAGTAGGACTGTGAATTGTCTGCATGAACCCATTTTCCGTAAGCATACATAAATAATCTTCGCATTGACGGTGGTACTCAGGGATCGTGTTTATATTTAAATCACCTAAAATAATTTGTCGTTCAACTTGTTTTGAACTGTTGATGAATGTTTGTAGAGAATTCAAAAAAGTGTCAATATTTTGGAAAGAAGGTGACCTGTAGATTGCAAAAATACATAAATTATTGTTCAATACAATTTTCATACAGTTAGCTTGTGATAGTGAAATTTCGTCAACTTGTGCATGTAGACCGTCTCTGATATAAACTACGATTCCACTGGATTTATTTAAATTTATGTTTGTGTGATGTTCTGAGTAATTGTGAATTACTTTGGAGGTGTACTCTTTATTTATCCAGCATTCCGACAAAATTATGACATCGAATGCGTAATCAAATTGATCTAGGAAAATTAAGAAATCGTCAAGTTTAGATATACTTCTTATGTTTTGATGGATAATTTTTAGGTTGTAAGAGCCCCAATTATAATTTTTTATTTTATTCAGATCATCAATAGTATTCATGTTGCAGAATATATCTGAATGGTTACCAATATCACAAGTTAAATCAAACATAATTAAATATTAGTTGAGTGTGGAAAAGCGAACAGTTTACCAATAATATATTATTAAATCCATTACTAACGTTGATGCAATTAGGTGTGTATGGAAATAAATTGACGGTGATTTGATAATATAAAGCAGAATGTTTAAGGACGCTGAAACGCCGTGCAAACAAAATATTATGTATAAATGATAACAATTTAATATTTATGAATGATAACAAACTATTAAACGTAAATGTAAACAAAATATTATATATTAATAATAATAAAATTTTATATATAAATGTTAGCCAAGTATCATATGTAAACGAGCGAGACAGGGTGTACTCGTACCTTCTTAATATAGTGAAATATGAAATTAACGCTAATCGATTTAAACCTTGGTAAATAGTATAATAAAGACAGATAAATTCGCTGGTTCGCCGTGTTAACAATTTCATGGATATACCTGAAAACGAGTGAGACGGTACATACCTAGGTAGTGTACACACATTATCACATTATTACATTACACACTTATCTTTGTTATTTTCATGGTAGATAGGTACACATACATAAACTTCCGTTTTGGGAGGCGGCACTGGGTACCGCCGTCCCGGTAACAATTTATTAGTTAACCAATACCTCAGCCATAGATCACTGCAAGTGGTTCGCTAGGTTTAGTGACTTAATAAAAATAATAATAATTTTTGGATGATTTCTATAGCGCCATTTTTGAGAGAAAATCACACTTAACTTACTTAATTAACACTTATCTTAACAAATAGACTTAACAGGGGTTCTAGGGTTCAACAGGTGAGGTTTGTCTAGGTCTTGGCGATGGATGCGACTGCCTACCTACCATGTGGCGAGCCGGGTCGAGAGTGACTGATAATAATAAATTTTTTTTTCTCTTATTGCCAAACTTATTATCTATGTAAATCATGTAATAATTTGTATAGTGTATGGTCAAGAATAGAAATAAATAACGCTACATTTGTAAAGCGCAGCTTTGTCATTTCACTTCAAGTGCGATGAGTAAGATCTAGCCGGACAATCTCGACTTATCGCCTTGCACCGCAGTTGGAGGGATGAATTTACACGTTTGTCACTCCTGGACATGCCCCCAGATTCCTACCCATCCTCATACCTTCTTTCTTCATTGAATTTCCTCTCCTTTATTTCTTTAAAAAGACTTTCCATACAGCAGCATCCCATAAGATGATTTAGGTCCTGAGGCAAATTATTTTCCTCGGAGCATCCTGTGTAGAGCTAATATTAAAAAAATTAGAGTGTGTAATTCACACGCGGTAGAAGTGAAACTAGAAAGTCGCTAGATGTCGCTTTCTTTTCTTGTGCCTGTTTATTTTAAAGTGGTTTGAAGATTGGATATTGATTTACAAATATAAAAGTGTTTTTTCTTTTTTTGATTTCGTAGGATTTGAACCTCCGTTCGCTGGATTTCTCTGGCCGCTGAGATTAGAGACGCACTATACCGCTGCGCTATGAGACGCTTGCAGCGAGGCGCGAATTTACCGCATTATATTAAAACCGACGACCCGTCATATAATATATTTTAGTGATGCATTTCCGTTTCATCCAAATTTCAAATCACTAACGGGGCTAAAGAAGTTTCACTTCAAAAAAACATGGACAGACATGTTCGAATTATTTGCTTCCAGATATTTTCATTAAATATTTGGGGCTGTCTAGACTGGGTGTTGTAATATTGAATGTTGAGCTAAATAGAGTTTATTAAAATACACTGCAGCTGTTCTTAGAAACATTGGTTAAATAAAAATTTCTTGATGGCATGGAAGGAACCCAATTTGTAAAAAGGCTCAAAATTTAAGTGCTGAAGAAGTAGAAAAAAATAACCTAGAATAAAAGCTCAAGATTACAAAGTGTGCTGAATCAATTGTTGAAATTCAGCATTATTTACAATTTGATTTAAAAGCTCTACAGAATATTTTTCACTCATAACAAATAATCCCATCCAAATGAGTCATGAATGCAACCAAAATCCCTACTAGTTTTAACCAAACTTCTCCGAAAGTGAATCGAACGAATAGCCATCTGATTCAAACAAATTCTGAATAAAAGATTAACTTGAACCCGTTCTATGAAAATCCCAACGAACCAACTAAAGAATCCCGAAGAACCTACTCAAAACCGACCTACTATTCAAGCAGGGCTTGTAGAGTATCTCAAATACAGCATCCTCCGTACAGAATCTCAAACAAGCCAAGCGGACCATAAACTTCATTAAAAAAGTATTCAATTCTGGGACGAATGACGTCCTTCGAAATTATCGCGGAGTTGGAAAATAGGATGAATATGGGAAGGCTCTCGACAATTTCCAATGAGATTTTAATAAGGGACTCTTCTTGTGTGGGAGATAGAACCTGGCGCAAAGGCTTTTGACAGAAATACCTTTAACTACATTTTCACATTCTCTTTGTCATTTGAGGGTTTATTTTTGTGATTCTTTAATATTAGTTAAGTACATGTGAATGGTGCTCGGTGGAATTGGATTGGTGTCAATCACATACTGGACGGAAAATGAAATTAATTACAATTAATTTATTTAAATTATTTGCCCGTAAGAGCTTTCCCGTATTGTGTTTTATAATATTTTTGTGATTCTAGGGTAATTATGGAGTAAATGATTAGATTGCACAAAAAAAATCAATTATTTCGGATACCATTTATTGGATAACCAACAGCTCTGCAGATGATCACCCCAAGTGGTTCACTACGTTTGGGGACTTAGCAGGTGTGCCCAGGTTCATGGGGTGAGATTTCTCTAGGTTTTGGCAACGGATGAGTTTTCTCACTTGCTGCGTGGCGGGACGGACCGGGAGAGACGGGGTGAGGGATACCTTTTGACCTCTCCAGCCGGACCATCGCTTGTACCGCAGTGAGTTGGATTCATGCGTACGTCATTCCTGTATACGTTGAATCGCGGTTTCCTACCCACCCCTCATAATTTATTCCTTTCCAAAAAGTCTTCTTCCTTTCCTTTCCATCAAAAGACCCTCCACATCGCACTCCCAAAGATGATATAGGCCTTGAGAGAATTTTGTTTTCTTCTTCTGCATGGAGCTAACATAAAAAACGTTATGTTGTAAGATATATTTTTAGTAGCATTTATTAAAGTTGTGTGCTATTATAGCCTTCTTGCATCTCAATACATTCCCTAAAGTTGAATACCTACATTTTTTCATGACTTCATGATAAAACAAAAATAAAACGAACAACTATTCCGAACATTTTTACTTCACTCTCTCAAATATAAAATTAAATTAATTAAATGAAGAGAAAATAAGCGAAACCCAATCGAAAATCTAAAAATAGAAAAATCAGAAAAAGATAAGGTAACATCTAGGACACTTTGCCTTGCCGAGGCGGAGCTCTACCAGCTAAGCTAATGTGTCCCTATCCGACGGTTGTATTTAACTGTATCATACATCAACTAAGCACTACCAACATTATCTTCATTTTCTTAAGGCGTATTTTTTTAGCTGCTATCTTTATATATGATTGCAAGATTCAAACCCGAACTAAATTCTATCTCGATAGTTTCTTGGAAAAAATTTATCCATTTTTCTGTAAGTTAAGGATGAAAATTTATTTTTATTTTTAACATGAGTAAAACCTCATCCAAGATGTAATTGTGTCTGTTTCTGATTTTTCGTTTTCAGATTTTCGATTGAGTTTCTCTAAAAATAACTGCATTTAAAAAATATTACCATAAATTGAGTTAACGGTGTCATTTTCCAACGTCTAATTGGTTGTTTAAACCACCCATTTTGACAAATACATGTTTGGAATTATTTGCTTTTCTTTTCTGTTAACATTTACATCTACAGAAAAATATACTAATAATATTTTGTACTTGTCTACATAAACGTTTAAAATACGTGTATTCAAATAAAGAAATATTGTATATTAATATTAAATAAGAAAGCAGAATTCAAAACGTGAGAAAAAATGTGCTTTGAGGAAGGCAAAGAATATTGACAAACCCTTAAATATGTTTAAGATTATTGTATTAAAATACAAGACATTTTTATTATTATTTCAACCTTCAATAAATTTCCATTTATATCACAAGGGCATTCGAAACCCTTGACAGAAAATCTTTATTTATTTATTTTTATTTTTTATTTTTTTTTTCATGGCTTTTCACCCCAATGGAGTGTTCTGGCCAGTGTCAAGTGAATGATTTTATGAGTGTAATTTTGTCAGTGTAATTTTGGGTTAATATTTACAAATTTAGTTTCAATAACAAGAACCTATCTACATTATATAATAATACTATACAAATAATAATAATACGCTAAATTCTTACAATACGAGATGATTATAATTACATTTAACAAGTGGAAACAACAGGAAATTGATAAGTATGTTGATAAAATTTAGTATGGATAAAAAATTAAATAAATAAATACATGGAACTAAACTTACAGTTACAAATTGATGCTGTTAATATTCAGGAAATTAGCCAAGACTTTATAAACGCGTTTATTTACAGAAGATAACAGACATGCAATGTTATAGGGGGGCAATATGCCTGAACTGATTAGGTGAGGGATGAAATTTTTGTATGAATTATTTAAAGGGCAACTGAAAAAAATATGATTAAGGTCCTCTTCACCAAGACGACATTCACACATCGCAGAATTCTTAACATGAATTTTTGTCAGGTGAACATTGTGGCAGCAATGCCCTATCCGCATGCGGCAAATGGAGGATGTAGAGAATTTGTTTAAAGAGAGTCTAGAAAACCACGGTTTTGAAGGAATCGTTGGCTGTATTGTGAAAAAGTTGTACCCTTTTGTTTTACTAGATTCAACCCAATGATTCTGCCATGTGGAAATCATGTTTTCTTTTAATTTTATGAGAACGTCATCGGGGTTTAAAAATTTATATAACAGCTAATATCTTATAAATAACGTAGCTTTTCATTTTTTCAAGAAAAAACATAACAAAATACAAAAGCTTAGAGATCTTTGAAATATTAAAAATAATAATTAGTTAATTTATGTAGGATACTAAAGCCGCCGCTACGCGAATTTCTACCGGTTTCTTACATATCTCCCTCAAAGATTTGAAGTTTTTTAGCTCTTAAAAGATATATGTAATTTTTGAAAATAATATTTAGACGATCCCCGCGCTGAAACGCAAATCTTATGAAATTACCTGTATAGAAAAAAATCGCAATGTATTCTCCGAAGATTATTATAAACACGTTCATTTCACTTATTTTAGTAGTTATATGTATGAAAAAATTCACAGTGTTTCTTTGAATGCTATTTTAGATGTTCCCTGAGAGATTTTTGCTCTATTTAACGAGTCGTGTTTTATTAAACGTTTTCACAATTTTTGCTTCAATTTTGTCGTTTTAAATATTAGCGCGCTCTAACATGCATAATTAGATATCTCTCCATCTTCTTCTTTATAAGGCGCCGTAAATTTGGATTTGATGCTAAAATACCCAACCAAACTGAAAAAAAACATTTTTAACTAAAATTTATAGCAAATATCCAGTACGGATGTGAGCCATTTTAATTATGTTTGTTGAAATTAAGATATATTGGCCATAAAATTAAAGATTTCATGGGCTAACGGACAACTCTGGCGTTTTATTGTGAGTTCATTATTATCTTCCCCTTGCTTAATATAATAAAAAGAATACAATTATAAAAATAAAATTTAAAAATCATTAAAAGAACGTTTCTTTGTGGTAACCACATGTATCGGTGAAATTTAATTTGAATTTGTGCACATCAAAAAGTTTATATTTTATCGTTTTTTATAGTAAATGGGTAAAATAATTTTTTTAAGTGATTATCATTAACTCACAAATAATTATTAAAGTTAATTCAATATAATACAATTCTTAGATGGACTATATTTTACAATTTAAAACACAAATACACAAAAGTAGCACAAATCTGTACTAAATATTTGCTATACCTTCTGATTAAAATAGTAAGTTTTCAACTTGGTTGGGTATTTTAACCTCAAACCCAAATTTAAGTTTTGTGTAAAAGGGACCCTTTAAAGGTCGTTCCCCCTAAAAGTCTGAGTATTTCCTTCACACCACAACTTATGGAGGACACAACCGTATATTTTAGGTGCATAAATTATGTAAGATTAATGAAAAAAAGTAAAAGATTAAAACTTAAATGGATTATTCTAATTGACATTTTTTCTTGTTTCAGTGGCAGAGAAACCAATAATGATTATCAAACAAACGATCTCATAAATCGTATTACGAACTGGATACTACTAGGTCAGTGTGTACTTTAAATTGCTGCGTTAATTAATTTACAACAATGGAACAATTCGTTCAATCAGAGTTTACAAAGTGCAAATATTTGTACACTGTGAATATTTGTCACAGGGTGTTACAACGTTAACAAAAACAACTGTAATGAAGAGTGGCAGTGTGACTAGTGATGGACAACGATGCAGCACTGTTGTCGCAACAGATCAAAATAAACATGATCACCGTGTGTTTTCTAACCAATTGTGAATCCTGTGAACATCGTTGCATAATATGAAAACAGTGAACTTTAAAATAAAAACAATGAATTTTGAAATTTGAAAATATTTGAAATTGTTAAAGTTTCAAATGTCGTCAGAAATTGTGAAACCAATTAACATTCTAAAGTTTCTAGAATAAGTCGTGCGCAGTAAGTTACTACAATATGGAGCTTTTTAGCGTAATGCTTTCTGTCTTGCTGTTTTGCGGTACCATCAAGTTGGGAGTCTCAGCCAGTTGCAAAGATATCTCACCCTTAGACGAGAGGGTCAGAAGGGCGGAAATTGTATTCAGAGGAGTCTTCATCCCCAACGAGCATAAGGTAAGAACCCCCGGCTATAAATTGTAATTTTAATAATAGATGGTCCATTTAAGGCTGAAACCCGCAAGATTTAGCGGCTCTGCGAAACTTGGGCGTTTTTAACACTGATTTAATGGCTTAATTGATGGAGCCTTAAAGGCCAGTAAAAACTGGTTTCAACATTTTACTGTAATGAAATTAAAATTTGTTTTTCTGAACTCGTTATCACTTTTATGATGAATCCTTTTTTACGAAAAAACCTTTCCTTTCAAAAATGGTTTATTAGACCATGATTAAATTATAAAGTTAAAAAAAAATATTTTATTTCAGAATATCTAGTACTAAATAATCTCTGGTGAAGATATTTGCATATAATATTACAATATTAAATACACACCGTAAACCTGACTGGATAATGTTTTTGTTGTAAATGAAAACATTTATATTCCACGGAAATTGTTATTGTTGATTTCGTTTTGTTGGTTTTCGAAAATATTACTGAGGTGATGGAATTTGAATAAAATATATTTTTAACAATGGACGATAGGTACATGTTTTTGCCATTCCAGTAATTTTAAATTCCGGAATATTGAAAATTCGAGAAGGAATCCACCCTATCTCTACCTGGATTTGAGATCAAACAAAGAATTTACCCTTTCAAGTTATTCAATTTCAGCATTCAAAGGAATTCATTGCGCACAAATCCCGATAAAAAATTTCTCTCACTAAAACAATCAAGCCTTATTGATTCACCTTCATATCTGCAAAGAGAAAAACTTTTAGTAATCTAAGTAATACTTTCAGGAACGCGGGGTGGTTTTCTCTCTGGAAACAATCTACAAAGGCGCTAATCAGCTGGCTGAGTTCAGCCCTTACTTCGGTTCCCCTTACAACACAACTGACAGGTAACATCATACACCGAAAGCCCTTGAATTTTTTTCATTTAAATATTTCTAAGGTAAACCATAACTCAATTAGCGCGATTTCCTTTCACTTCCCATTCCTTTTGGTTTTTCCATTAGTGTTCCTGGATATTTCATTTTCCTTTTTGTGGTAAGGGCGTTTATTATCAAAGGAGCAGCGTCAATCTTTACTATTGTACTTATATTTAATCATCCACTCGGAATATTCTATCGTCGTTAATCATATCTGCGGGTCCAGAAGGCGCCTGTGTTTCATCGTAAAAAGGTAACAGAAGTGCTGCGAAGGCAAAAAATATCAGTTGGTTCTAAGTGAAACTCCGTTTGGTGATATTCAATTACAGAATTAACACTCGGCAACTGCACGGCGCTCGTACGGCTTATTAGATCTGCCCCGGGAACATAAATATTAATTCAATTGAGGAAAATGTAAGCAGAAGGGAGAGGGAACGAAATTGTGTTGTTTTTCTCTCGAAAGGATAATCTTCTTTTGATAACTTGTAACCTGCTTTCATCCTTTCAAAACAGTAATATTTTCAATTACTCTCCACGGAAAGGGTATCTTTATTGAAAAAGAACAATATATTTTCCCTTTTAGAATAAATTTTAGAATTGTATTAGAAGTATTTAAAAAGCTTCGTTTTTTGATTCGGTAGTAACTCGAGTTGGTAACTAAATAATCTGAAATTAGAAGCCCTGTTTGGAAGCTCAATTACTAACTTAAAATATTCGGCACGTTTTTTGATCTTTAGGACACCTTCAAAGTTCGCTTTACGTAAGCTCCTAAAAATCCCTCAGTTTACCTTGATGTTTTTCTCGCTAGTCTTTTATTATCATGTTTTCTGTCAAATATTGCTTGTAAATTTTTAATGAGTCTAGTTTTTGCACTGTTAATTCGTGGTGGAATTCCATTGTATTATAATTTGAAATTAAAACACTTTTGCACTTTTTTCCACTAATTTATTTACACCAGGACCGGTTTCATCCTACTACGGACATTTTCAGACTGAAAATGTCCGTAGTAAGATGTCCTGGTGTAAATAAATTAGTGGAAAAAAGTGCAAAAGTGTTTTAATTTCAAATTATAATGTAAATTTTTGATAGTGAGGTGATATTGTGAAAACGAAATGACGAAATACATTCAGTGTAACAGAAGTGCTCAAGAATTATTATATTCGTAATATTTTTGAACCCGAAATAAAACACAAAGTTTAAATTTTGCGTGACAGTCCTAGTTGGAAACTACCCACGTGCGTCGGGTGGAGTGTCTAGGTGAAACTTA
Organism: Glyphotaelius pellucidus; assembly: GCA_936435175.1. Taxonomy (NCBI): domain Eukaryota; kingdom Metazoa; phylum Arthropoda; class Insecta; order Trichoptera; family Limnephilidae; genus Glyphotaelius; species Glyphotaelius pellucidus. The sequence goes on from OW386550.1 coordinate 9,713,824, forward strand.
CGAAAAGTGTTAACAAACGCAATGCATTTTTAGTGATAATCAAAAGCTTGAAAGTAGTGCAAAGAATACTTTTTTTAAATAAATGTGTGTCAAAAATATCCGTCAAATAAAAAATATTAATTTTGATCCTGTGTATACATTGGATTTTTTAATTTTCGGAATAATAATGATGCGTGATAAAATACGCTGTATACGCGCAGTGATAAAGAAAGCTGAGCTTAGTATCAGGATAAAGATGGCAGTGTTCAAAACGATATACCGACCGACTCTTACTTACGGTCACCAGATATGGATGCTAAACGAACGAACACCCTCTAGAATATAAGCTGCCGAAATGAGGTACTTGAGAGGAGTGGCAGGAGTTACGAAATGGGATCATATAAGAAACTGGACGATCCGAGACGATGTATACGTTGAACCATTGTTACTTTTCACAGAAAAATCGCAACTCAAGTGGCTTGGGCAGAATGTCTGATGACCGAATTTCTAGGAAAATACTGAGTGCGTATCCAGAGGGTAGACGTCCTGTGGGCCGCCCTAGTCACAGTTGGGCGAGACAACTCCAGAAACTGTGTGAGGAAAGAATGGGACTGTCATGTGCACAATCAGCGCAAGACAGGGGTATATGGAGGCGCCTTGTCGATTCAGGATCCCCGAGCAAAATAAGATAAGGGGAAGAAAATGGTGGTGTTGTTTATCTCCTTTATTGTTCGGTACTATCAAACAAAAATAGTAAAAATCTTCATTGATCAATTCAACAAAACTGATTTGGAGGCTGTCGGTATGCAGCTAAGGTGTTTTTCATTAAAAAAATTGATTTAAAAAAAAATTATTTATTCTTCCATTTGGTCAAATCCTAGATCCTAAAATCGAAAAGCCCTCAGTGATGCATTTTGTAACACAAACAGCAACTGAAAATATTTCGTGCGTCAGAGCATTGTATAAAATTACGTTCCTTCATTTTAGATTAAAATATCAAATGTCGTAAAATTTGTGACGCTCTGAAAATAAATAATATAAGGAATGATTTTCTTTGAAGTGTAGGGGAATGAAACTTGAGCTTCCTGTGAAAAGCTTCAGACACGTTTCACGTTCAAAAGATGGGCAACACGAATCTTGTCTCTTGAGGTATTGTACTGTCGTGCTTTGAGTGTTAGATTCGGCACCTTTCAACCTAACACAAAAAGATACAATGAGAACTAGACTGTTTAATTAAATAAGAAAAAAAAAGTTTTGATATCGTGTTTCACGATCTGATGATATTTGATAAGTTACGTAATTTATGTAAAAGCCCTGAAAAAGGGCGTTGATCAATAAATAAATAAATAAATAAAATGAAGTAATATTAATAACAATAATCAATAACAACATTTATCAATAATAACATTTATCTGTCAACGGATAATTATTTTTTTACACATGTTTCAAGTATCTGGCTATTCAGGGCTGGTCACCAAATACGAATAAGCCATTTCAAGCAAAGTTTCAATTATGAATGGTGGTCTTACACTAGGGCGATATTAAGAGAATCTTCTATTCTAATTATCATTTCTACTGATTTAATACATATTTTCCTTAAATACCTTAAGTTTTAAAGCTCTTAAAAAAATATGTGTTATTTTTGAAGATAATATCTTTACATTCCACAAGCCAGCAATTATACAAAATACTATCAATAGAAAAAAATCGCAAAGTACGCCCCAAAAATTATTATAAACACGTTTTTTCAATTATTTTACATAACTTTTAAAATAATTCTTGTTTCAAAAAATCCTTTTAAGGAGATATTTTTGAATATCTAAACTACCGAAATATGAAAAAAAATCTAGACTAGAATACCTCTTTAAGTCTGTAAAAATACCTAAGACAAGTTACGAAATGTAAACAAATGTTGTTGTTGAAAGTAGTTTTTGAGCGTCGGGATTACCAATGTTGAAAGAATTGGTTCCAGAGGCTGAGGAGCTGGTGGAGGATGTTTGACCTGTGTTCCGTCTTCTCATCAGACGAGTGTATATTAATACTTAACCATGAGGAATAGTCAGGCTCCTGGGGGTCGCGGTACTTTCAGGCCGCGATCCTGTGTTCAGAGATTATACTGGATGATGATTGATAACACTGTACTCTTATTTGAGTGATTTAACATTTATTTAAGATTTTAATCATTTACACAATTAGTGTTCACGTATGAAACGGGTAGAGAGGTACAAAACGCGAACGGGCGGTTGAATCGAGTGCTAGGAACGGAATAATCTGCTCGGTAATTCTCGGAGCGGTCCCGAGATACTTTCGGAGGTTGCGGTGATGCCACACGTAAAAATGAATGTAAGTGATGCCCATATTGTTTTCTATTGGAATAAGAAAATAACTGGTTTAAAATAAAGTTTGCTTTTCAATACACCTGTTGTTAAATAAAACCTAAACTTTTTGAAAGATGTATATTTAAAATGGATAGGTAATCTCATACGTATAGAGCAGAATTTATGATATTTTTATTTATTTTTGAAACATTCTTAGTTTTTTTCTGTCTAAAGTGCGAATAACTATTTTCAACTCGCGTTATTAACAAATTGCGTCATTAAAATTTGAAACATCAATTCATAACTTAAAACATTGTACTAGTATTCATCAAATGTTTAAATATAACTGCAGAGACACAAATTGCATTGAACCTTTTCATTCACATAAAACATTTGCAGAACTTTTCTTAGTTGTTTCTGAAATAGTTTCAATACACGATAATAAATGATAATGTAATATAATCAATTGATAAAATAATTAAACATTATAATGTGGGTAAAATAATTTAAAGAGAAAGCATCTGATCCTAGGTATGTCGGTGGTTTTACTGATATTAAAAAGCTTTCTAAATCGTATGAAAGCTTCATTTAAAACATCAAGTTTTTTTTTGTTTTCTCGGCCAATTAGGTTAAGTAGGTTCTTCAGTAAAATGGAAATGGTTTCAGAAATCGTGAGAGAGTACTTGGGTTCGATTTTAATTTTAAAATGCTCTTACAAATAATCTTTTTACGAAGCATATCATTATCCAGCAAAATATTTTATTTGAAGTAAGTGCGCGGTTCAAGTACGAATAAGCACTCAATACATATTTGGTAATAATAATCAAGGTTTAATTAAATTCATTAAATTTGTTTATAAATATTTTAAAATAGTACTTACTAAAATCTAAAATATTTTTAGAATCTCGTAAACCTTGAAAAACTGCATAAAAAGGAATTATGATCATCATTAGCAATTGGTTGTAGATATTATCATTTCAAATATTTATGTTTTTTTTTTAGTTATTTGCACATCAAAGTTTATACAAATTACTAAATAATTACCACTTATATACTATATTTTATCTTGCTTAAAGTATGTCCAGTGAGACCACGGCATCCGCAATAAGGGTATGTTGAGAGGCTAAAGGTAGTGGGGAGGGGAAGGACAAGGGGAGGAGGGAGTACTTGGGAGGGGGAGGGGAAGAGGAAGGTGCTAAAGTACCTGGCTATTCAGATCTGACTGCCAAATATGACTAAAGCCATTACAAGAAACGTTTCAATTCTGAATGGTGGTCTTACACCATGGCAATACTGAAAAAATCTTCCACCCTACAACGTATGTATATACCTTGTATTATTTTATTTTAAATGATTAAATTGTGAGTCTTCCTCCCGGGAAACTCTCCGCCCCGCCCGGAGTCTCCTCCCCTTCCCGCTAAACTGCACGAAATATATATTCTTCAAACTACTCGCATGCCACATATTGTAAATTTTTTACACAAATTTCATAAAACCCGATTTCACCATAACACATATAAACCTTCGCGGATGTGCGCACAACAAATCATCTAAGCTTCCTCTTAATTTGATGAATAGCATAGGAAATAATTTCATAACGCCAGAGCTCACGTTATATAGTTTAAAAACCAACGTGAGTATGCGCACATCAAAACCCCAAAGTTTCATAATAATCGGATGAATGGTTTAGGAAAGCATGAGGGACAAACAAAGAAACAATCATTTTTATAAACTAAGATATATACGTACAAATTTTAGCACGAGGTTGTTCTGTACCTATATGAATACTGTAATAGGAGTCATTAAGAATATAGCCAAGCCACCCTACTCGTTTTACCGCTTGCTCACTGATTGCCCCCCATATCCCTAATTATTTTCGCCAAATTTGGGGCCAGCCAGTAAAAGCTGGGATCTCAAAGCACAATCCCAACTCATAAGTTTGAGAATCACTGATTTAGAACCATGAAACTTGTTAAGTTAACCTTACTAGTCTTCAATTATTATAACAAATTCTTATTTATCGATTTATCGGGATCGAAATTAAAATCTAGTCTCCTTCAACGGAAGCAATCTTCCGAACAGACCTTCCATTGATATGATTGGTGTAACTATAAGTGACCAGCTCAGGTAAGGGGGCTCCATCGAAACCAGAGTAAAGTTAGCTTCTCAAAAACTGGGCGTACTGTACAGGGCCCGCAGATACTTTAATAGTACACAACTGCTAACCCTGTACAAATTGCAAGTGCGCCCCACGGTTGAATTTGGCAGCCACCTCTGGTCTGGAGCTCCAAAATACTTAAAAAATACTCTCGACTCTGTGCAGAAACGGGCGGTCCGTTTGATAGATTCTCCCATCTTAACGAACGGATTGCAATCTTTAGAGCACAGGCGTCGGGTGGGAATGCTATCCATGTTCTACCGGTATTTCAATGGAAGATGCTCTGAGGAACTAGCGTCATTGATCCCTTCGGCACCGGTGCATAGTCGGGAGACACGCCAAACGCGCGCCCAACATATGTACACGGTTGACATTTGTCACATGAGAACGGGTCGTTTTTTCGACTCGTTCTTGAGTTCAACAGCTCGGCTATGGAGCGATTTGCCGGCATCTGTGTTTCCTCCCTCCTACATCATGGGTCTCTTCAAGACCAATGTTCATTCCTTCCTCTCCTCAAAAAGACGCTCCACACAGCATCCCAGATGACATAGGCCCTGAGGGAAATTATTTTCCTCAGGGCCTTCTGTGTGGAGTTAATGTAAAAAAAAAAAAAATTATTTACTTAAGAAAAATCCAAACTATTCTGAAACCCAGCTGCGGCGGTTATTACGTTTGATTACTTTGGTAGGAGTGGCAAAACATTTCCCCTGTTACTTATCTTAATAAGATGCTTCTTCCGTTCATTCATCATCATCACACGCTTCATATCAGATATCACTTTGTAAAATTGGAGAAAATTACCCAGTTCCTTCGCAGATAAGTAGGCTGTAGATTGTGGGTTTGCTTGAAAGCAGTGGCTGTTCGTGGTCTTTTTAACAGGGAGTTCAGAAATTCAAAAGAAGATATATCAAATCAAAATTTAATTCCTGTTGTCCTTCGTCAAATAGTCGAAAATAGCGACACTCACATAGCTTAATTAAATTTAGTTAGAGGGGTACCTACATACTATTGTTTTCAAATCACTCGACACTCGACACAATTATTAGATAACGAGAAAAAATTTGAAGGAAATAAATTGTTTAGTGTTTTTCACAGCACTCGCTAGTACGTTGCTAATTATTATTGTTCTTTAAAAAAGAATAATTACGTGGAAAAAAGTAAATAATTGATATTTTAAAACATGAAAAAAAAAACAAAAAACACAAATAAAGGTAGCAAGAAATAAAATTGGTTTTTTCACTTATACAAAAAATACATGCGCCAACTTTTGCATTTAAAAACACTTCAATTACGCGGGTATTAAAATCAGGTAGGTACAAAGATTATCATTAATTCCTTCTCTAATCTCTTTATTAATCATCGTAAATGTAACTGAGGGATATATCTTCGTAAAAACAGAAATCAAAATATATGGTTTGAAGATCAACGGTCGGTCTGCGCTCTCGCAGGATCTCGGGCATCGTTGACACTCGCCTCAGCGGACATCGTGTTCGGACAATCTTCGGACATTATGCGCGGGATCGCCGCACCGCGGCGCGACGATTTTGCATGTAAAAAGGCCTAGTCACCGTCAGAGGGATTTGCGCGAGTAGGATTTTTTTTGTATAGAGCGTTTGGTGCGGGTTTTGACACGCACAAAATGGGAGTAACGTACTTAACGTACCGTAAGGCATAATTTTCAAGGCGCGCTATCTATAGTAGTGTTTAAAATATTATTATATTATACAAAATAGTGTTTATGATATATATAAGTTTGTTTTATTTTCTCATGGTTTTAATAGGGGGTTCGTCGCACAAACTCACTTTGGAGAAAACCGCCACTGCTTGAAAGCTCGAAGCTCGTTTATTATATTTGCTGCGAGGCGGTTATCGCGGTAAGGCTGTACTAAGTAAAAATACACTCGTAAATCATTAATTTGATAAAAACTGTGACGGGGCATTGTTGGCAGATAAGTTGAAGAAGTCGTCTAAATATAAATTTTCACTAACATAGTTTTAATTTAAAATGAAAACCACACAAGAGTCCTAACTGGTCCCGTCTGGAGCCAGTGAGTTTATGGCATCCCTAATTGGGGTGTGTTGTTAGGCTGAAGGTAGTGAGGAGGAGAAGGAGATGGGGAAGAGGAAGGTAGCAAGTGGTCGTATGACATAAAACCCAATACTGGTAACAATTCCGAATTTTCTTGAAATAACGTCATAATTTTCGTCTGAACTTTTGCAATCACAATGTTTGCTTTCTGTAATGTATCATTATTTGATTGGTTTCTACATTGCTTTAGTTGTCTATGGGCTCTTCGGGTCAAATAAAATCGTTTACAAAATGTGCTGAAGGTAGATGTGCAGAGTCATTATGGTTTTAGAGCTCCGCAGACAAAATCTAGTTTCCAATTGGAAAGGACATTAGAAACGTCAAAAAATGTGATGTGATAGGAATAACTTAAGTCTTTTAATAAGCATATTGTAGTACTGTATAATGCTGTTCCTAGTACTGATGAATAAAGAATGTCTCCGGAGGGGACGTAAGAGACATAACGATTTATTTAAACCAGTGTCTTGAAAATGCAGATTTGTACATTTTTTTTTCTTTAATAATCGCGAACTCACTTTGAAAAATTTAATGAATTTTTTTTTTTTTTGTATGAATACCGCACAAGAGTCCCAACTGCTCCCGTCCGGATCCAGTGAGAGTATGGCATCCCCAATTGGGGTATGTTGTGAGGCTGAAGGTGGTGGGGAGGGAAGGAGATGGGAAAAAGGAAGGTGGGAAGTACCTAGCTGTTCAGATCTGGTCACTTAACACGGCTTAAGCTATTTCAAGCAACGTTTCAATTCTGAAAGGTGGTCTTACGCCAGAGCAATACTGAGAGTATCTTCCACGCTGGAACGGGCCACAAAAATACTAAATATTATTTTAAATGAACTAATTATGAAATAACACAAATTATCAAATAAAATTTATTGGCCACGCCGGGATTCGATCCTCGCGACCTTCGGAATGCGAGTCAAGAGCCTTACCGCTAAACCACGCTTGCCGTCAATAGATTACTTAGTATTAACCACGCTTTTAAACAATAAACGTGGTTAAAACTAAATAAGCAATATATAATTTTTGTAATAAATAAATGATATGGAAGGCGGTACGGTCATATAATTAAAATGGTTAAAGCAAATAATGAATTTGTTTAATCGGGGCTTTTTGATTAAAAATATTAATTTGAAGGTTTTCGCAAGGAAAATATTTATTATTATTTATTATTTTAACTTTATTTCGCTCATAATGTCTTCATTTAATTAAATATTACAGTTTGAGGTTTTACTCATAAAGTTAAAATAATAAATAATAATATTCATCCCAGACTTGCAGGAGAATCAATAGATGTCGCACATTAAATAAAATGGATAATAATTTATCCAGACACCATCTAGATTGCATTTAGTTCGATTTGAATCTTGCAATCATTCATAAAGATGGCAGCCAATAAAAATATGCGTTAAGAAAAATGAAGATAATATGGGTGGTTCTTAGTCGAAGTATGGTACAGTTAAAAGTGACCGAATCGGATATCGACACCTTAGCTCAGTGGATAAGAGCGCCCAACCCGGAAAGTAGGGAAGTCCTGGGTTCGAGTCCCAGAGTTGCCAATATCTTTTTCTGATTTTTCTGTTTCCAGATTTTCGATTGAGTTTCGCTCATAATGTCTTCATTTAATTGAAAATATTTATTTTAAAAAGGAATAATTCTTTTCATAACAAGTGTTCTTACAACATAACAAGTCTTACTTAATAAGTCGTGGATGCCAATATCTATACTAATAATAAAAATAATAATATAATGCGAAAATGCGTATGGTTGTTTGTTACGCTTTCACGCATAAAACAATAAAATGATTATAAAAATTATTTCACCAATAGAAAGCTAAATCATATGCGAGTACTTTAGGCTGAATATAATGGTAAGCTTTGGCGATATGAAAATATAAATATTAATATATAAATTTTTTTTATACGTTTTCTGTCTAACAAAAGCGAGTTATTGCTAACGTCAGAAAGCAGATCGTTGCCGTGGAAACAATGTTGATATATTTTTTTTTATTTCAGGCATCATAATTAACTATCTATCTATCTTCATAAATAAAAATGAATCTTCGAAACGTTGGTACGCGCATAACTTCTAAACGATTGAACCAAATTGGATAATTCTTTTTTTTTGCTACTGGTGAGCTCTGGCATTATGAAATTTAGGTGACACACGAGTTGTTTGAAAACTGAATGTATCGAGAATGAATGTATGGAATGCGGGAGAGGGGAGGGGATAATTGATAAGTGCAAGCGCTACAGTAATTTCCCCCTAATACCATGCGTGCGAAGCCGCGGGTAAAAAGCTAGAATAATTAAGAGTGAACCTTCTTGACAATCATCATCTTAAAAAAGTATGCCTCAACCACTTGATTATTGACGAATGTTTTTTCTATGGCAGCATTTCCCTTCAACCCTACGACAGTTCACTATTTTTTCATGACCAATTTGGAAACGTTACACCCTTTCCTCTGTGACTAGATTACTTTATCTGAGATGTTTTTTTTGTTTTCTTATTTGTCTTGGGATTTTGCTATGTCACCATTTTCTAACGTGATTTATTCAATATTACGTCAGTAATCATATTGTACGTAATCAAAGAATGATATGTAATGTATAATGTATTTCGTAAAAATTATTAGGTCTTAGAAATATAATCTTTTTTTAATTTTTAGATAAGAGCGGAACGATAGAGAACAACATCACAACTTTTAAAATGATATAAAAAAATAATACTAATAGATTGATTCAAAGCAAAATAATATATTAATTTGGACATTACCGCTTAAGAATTAAAATCAAAAGTCAGAATGAAATAATTGTTTTAATCAAATAAAACAACTCAATGAAGCGTTTGAAGGCGTTTTGAAAGGATAAAGTAAGCGGACATGTGCAACAATTTTACAAATTAATAAAATAATGGTAACGGATAAAACTAAGGAAAAATTTTTAAAAAAAATTCTTGAAGGAAAACAGGAAAAGTCTCAGCTGCTCCCATCTGGAGCCAGTGAGGGGAAGAAGAGGAAGGTGGTTAAGTACCTGGCTGTTTAGATTTGGTCACCAAATACGGCTAAAGCCATTTCAAGCCTAAATGGTGGTCTTACACCAGAGCGATACTGAAAGCATCTTCCACCACGAAACGTGCCGCAAATATACTTTATTATTTTATATGAATTAATTGCGAAAATTAAAAATTTATTTGCCCACGCCGGGATTCGATCCCGCGATCTTCGGAGTCGAGAGCCTTACATTGACACTGGAGGCCGTATGAATACGGTGAACAAAGAGGATAGAAAGAAAACAAAAGAGAAGTATTTTTTCCAGGAATAATAACGCCAGTCGTTGTTTGAAAGCGTTTTTTTTTTGTTCATCTTACAAGTTTTTTTTAATGATTTTTTTGTTGTTTTTGTTTATCTTATGGTTGCGTTAACAACCAGGCATCGTTTCAATTCGACGGCCAGCTAAGTCCTCCATCATTGCACAAACAACATCTTCTGCTTATATTGAAGGTAGTAGGAGATTTTCAAATATTGTCAGGTTAACCGTGTACCGAGAATCTTCGTCTTTATCTTTACGAAGTAAGAGCCCTTACCCTTACACCCGTACCAAAAAAATAACAGTCAATTCGATGAAATAAAATAATGATTAAAATCAAAGATATTGAAATATTTTTGATTAAAACAGACAATCTCAATTTAGAAACATTCTGTATTTTCACTAAAACTATCATAAATCCCTATCATAAATATATTGAGCATGGAAAAATGAACTACCCCATACCCGAGATCTTGTAAACTTGTTTTTGTAAAATTGTTTTATGAATAAATGTACATATCGATCCATACGATTTATGATAATAATTAAATTATGTTTATTCCAGACAAGTAAATCTGAGCGTGCCCGCCGCCTTCGGCGCGTGTTTCGCCGCCCAGCCGCGCACCAAGTCCGGCGCCGCACCCGCCCCGCGCGGTCTGCTGGTGATAGCACGCGCGGTGCGGCAGCAAGGCGAGCACGTGCGCGCGGTGCTTCCTCTGCGCGCGGCTGCACCCCCGCGCCTATGGAGCGAGGCACTCGAGCTGGGTGTTCTACACGAACTAGGTGAGTTTAACAAAATAATACCAAATCTATCATCGTCATAAAATTTACCAAAATCTTCAAAGATTTTATTTTCATCACACATATTCGACATCTTTTAGAATATATGATTACTTCCTCATGGACAAGTTATAAAATATGTGGTCTGCTGGATTCTAATGGATGTGGAAGCTGTATTAGAATGCTTTTAAATAAAAGAGATTTAGTATTCAAACGTATGAGAAAAGGTTGGAAACACTGAGATTAGAAGTGTGTGTGGCGAGTCTGTATGTGGGGAGTTAGCTATTTATAGTGTGGTATCATTATTTTCCGTACACTGGCCACCCCAGAATTTCGAGAAGCTTCGAGCAGCGCCATTGCGTTTCGGTTCTAGAGTCGACCACACATGTCATCTCAATATTCAAAAACCTTCTGATTAAATTGTCGCGGTTGAATATTAAGTTGTGCATTAGGGTGGGTCACGACTGTATGGGGAATTTTTTTTTCTTGTTTTGATTTGTCTAATAGTGATAAAATGGTGTTAAATGGAGATATAAAATCACGTTATTTTTTTAAATAATATTTGGATATCATCTTCTTCCGGATTGACTTTGAAATTTCACATAATAGAGAAAAACCCACCATTATTAAATCTTTAAAAAACATTACATAAACCATTAAAAAGAACAATTTTTTTTAAAACACAAAAGAGAGGGAATATTTATATTTATTTATTAAAAAATACATTTGAGTATAATTCAAATTATCTCAATGCAGTGTATTCGAATCCCAGCAAAATCCTTCCTTCTCTCAAATTTTGATATAATTTTGCAAGACTCAATTTTGGGACTTTTTGTAAATGATGTCGTCAAAATATATTACGTTTGCTATGGAAGATTACAAAAAATATGGCTTGGTAAAAAAAAAAAATTAAAAAAATGTTTTTTTTTTTCAAAAAAATATTAAAATTTTCAAAACTTTGAAGTGAATCCGGAGGAAGAAGATCGTTTCAGAAATTTGAAAAATTTTAAACACGTCGTTTTGAACCCATATGGCACCCTTTTATCGCTCTTAGAATTTAAAAATAACATTTTTTGTTAAATTACCCACCTAATTGTGCATTACCTAAAGTTATAATAAAATGTAATCACTAATCGTCAATTATTTCTATATATTTCCGCTATCTTTATAATATGGTGAACTTAGATAAGTTACACCATCTTACGCAACTATACATGTATGAAGTGGGATCTTATTACGGACGATACTCGAGATAGAATAACGGTTGGTTTTAATACCGCTCTGATTTTCAAAAGCGTGGTCGGTTTCAGTGTAGTAAGTTCTTTATCCAACGTTTCAGACAGCGTTACAGTGTCCATCATCAGGTAGATCACATCTGTGATCCATCATCAGGACAGATGTGATCTGCCCTAATGATAGGCACTGTAACGCTGTCCGAAACGTTGGCTAAAGAAGGAGGCATCTGTCCTGTTGATGGATCACAGATGTGATCTGCCCTGATGATGGACACTATAACGCTGTCCAAAACGTTGGCTAAAGAACGAGGTAGCGCAACACGGCATAACACACCAAAAACAAATAACGAAAACAAAAACAAAAAAATCAATATTTTTTTCGAATAGCAAAATTAGAAATTATTTCATCAATAGATTTTAATTTTCGAATGCGTCCAGAATATTCGATTTATTTGGAAATTTTTGCGAGAAGGAAAAATTTTAACCTTCCGATGAAATAGGTCCGAGGCTTAGAGGTGAATTTCTAGCTCTGAATGTAGTTAATAGGTACTTACGTACAGCACATAATTAAATTACTCGAAGCGTATTTTGAACGAAAACAAGCTCATTATTCAGAATCTTCACGCTTCATTAGGGAAGCTTTTTGCAAAGATTAACTAGACCCGCACTAAACATTTACTTGACCGCATTATTTATGTGCTCTGTATACGAGACTGCAGCATACATTATGTGTTTTGTTAATTTTATTGTTCATTTTACGTTCGCTACGATTCTACCGTTCATTTCACACCAAAGTTCCCTAACAACCCACTAAACGAAGGTTTTTACTAATTTTTTGAAGTTGATTTAATTTTATTGGAATTCCATTTTTTAAAAGCTTTTGATGGCTATTTTTTTTTTTTCTTTTTTGTAAATAGCGCACAAGAGTCCCAGACGATTGAATCCCCAATTGAGGTAAGAAATGAGGCTGAAGATAGCGGGGAGGGGTAGGAGATGATGAAGAGGAAGTTTGGGTACTCAGATCTGGTCGCCAAAGCCTTTTCAAGCAACGTTTCAATTCTGAATGATGGTCTTACACCAGGGCGATACTGAGAGTGTCTATCGCTCTGGAAAGTCGCGCAAATATACCAGATATTATTTAAAATGATTAAATTGTGAAATAACACAAATTAATCAAATAAAATTTATAATAAAATAAGCAATCTCGGTTGTGGCAAATAACAGATAGCAGTGGTTTTTCTATGCATTCCGGGTTGTGACCATTATTTTTTCCGCCCCAGTCCAAGGATTGCTGATGATATCGGACGACTTTTTACTTTTGTCGATCGTAGGTACCCTCATGCAATCATCTATTTGAATAATAATTGATCCATGCTTGTCACCTGTTCTATCGTGCTGAGTAAAACGTGCAGTCGCCAAGCATTAGAAATAGCCATATCCAGTAAGTAAAAATAACCCACCACCACTTTTTCCTCTTTTAGGTACCCGTTAAAGACTGGTGGACTGATCCATTAGGTCGACACAACCCATTCCTTTTTTGTAATTAATAAACAGTCTTGGGACATCGACTTCTACCTTTTTCTTTCAAACTTTGCACCACTTATTCACTTTTCAAAACATTGTTATCTTTCGAGCAATTGTGATTTTTTGTGTCAAATCGTTAGTCATACTCTGCTCTAGATTGTTTTTTCGTTACCTTCAAAGTTCTAAGTGGACATTTTTAGTTCTATTCTCTCGCATTGTACATGTTGTCCTGTAGCCTAAAAGTCGCAAATCATGCAACAACTGATAATTTGAAAAATGTTATCAAAAAACACTATTTACTCTTTTGGGACAGTTGGCAACTTTGCCAGCAAATATTTTACGACTTTTACACGCAAATAAGATCAGCATAAACTTCTGCATAATTGCCGCAATAAACATCAAATGCTTATCAAGGCAGCTCATGGTATTCAATTAATATCAATATACCCAAAAATATTTTCAAGTCTTTACGGTATTTTTCAAAATTGTGTATATTATTTTGACTCGCGTACTAATTAACAGAAAATTGGGTTTTTTCTGTTAATAATTTCATAACTTCTTCATCAAAAAAATTCTCAACCAACAAAACAGGGCTGTGATCTTTTATGGATTATAAAACACTTGGTCTGCTTTGAATGACATCGGTAATGTTATAGGTTGTACTATATATAGGAGAAGTTTTTCTCCATACAGGTGCATTAGAATCTTGAGTTCTTACTTGTTTTGAAGGTCTGACGTAATTAGAAAGCGGCTCGTCACTACTGTTCTCCCAGTCCAACACATCATGTTCGGGATGACGCGGAATCACTTCAACTGTACCTGGCATATCATTTGGAAAAGTTAAAGAAGTCAAATCATCATCATTTCTTTCTTCTTCACCACTTAGAACATCAGGATGTGGTAGCACCATTGGTAAATCGTGTTTTACATCATCGTTTTTATCGGTCATTATCGATTCTAGCTTTTTCGAATGCTTTGCTATTTTGGCTTGTGAAAACGCGACAGATCATTTTAGAGCACAGTGTAAAATATTGGTAATTATAATACAGAATTGCCCTTCGTATACGCTCGCGTACAGGGTAATGAAATATAATCTGACACACGGTAATTGAACATTCTTGTCATACTTATAGAATGTCACGTTATTATGGGATCTAATTAAGCATTGTAAAAGAAAACAAGTCAATATATTTATTGTTTATAATAAAAACATTTTACCTGAATAATCCTGTTTGCAATCCGCATTACGATGTAAAATCAATGATATTTTCGGCGTTTTGTTGTCAAAAAATTATTTTTCCTTGGATCACTATTGCCATCTAGTTTTGAAATAAAAAAATTACTTCCAAAATAATCATAGAAAGAAACCACCAAATCATGCCTCGAACAGGTGTACACAAGGTAAACGGAGGGCGTTAAATATAACATTCTTTTTCAATGAAGTTTATTTGATTTAAAATAACTTAAAATACCAAATCGCTTTACTTTATCGATAAGCAAATAAAAACAAAATTACTTCTTCAAAAAGAATGCAATATAATAATATAGGAAGGTTGGGATCATTTTCGCTTGCACTACGATTTCCTCTTCCGATGTTTTCGCTTCCAGAAACGCACATCCCTCTGGGGAAATTGCATTATCCGCTTAGAAACCGGTATCAAATCAAATACTTCCGTTTGTATCAAGCGGCCAAAGGCTTTGCGAGACTATTAACGTAAACAACTGCACACTGATGTGCAATCAGGATTTAAAACCCTGCGCTTTTAAATGCAATTATTCTCCTGTCAGGAGCTTAATGAAGATTACGGGGTTTGTAAAGGAAGCATTTTGTTGCTATATAATTAAATTCAAATAGGTTACTTGATACGGGTAGGTTCTCAAAAGCATTCCACCAGTGAAGCTATTCCAGAGCAACGATCCATCATTACTCGCCAGGCGCCAGCTACGAGCGAAAAATTCCTCGTCGTCGCGACGAACTTTGTCGAATGCTTAATTTTTACGTATTGTTGAACGTCGAGCGTCGAAGAGATGATTATATTGACAGCCCTGTGAATATTGTCTATGTTGCTGATGCTTTTGAGATTTCTATGGTGTAACTTTGAAATGTCAAACAGTGAAACGGTAAACCGGCCGTAGGCTATATAACTAACAACTCCGCTGGTAAATTAGCCATTGTAATATGGAACCTTAAAACGACTTTATAAAAATATTCGATGTCTTTGCGGGTGCGAAAGTTTGCTCGAGAAAACAAAAATACTAGATTTTGACAGCCAATTGCATAGATACGCAAATAACCAACCACTCGCTTCTCCGTTTCGACTGGTCTACCCCACTCGTTGTTGTGTGGAATGACTTTTTGCGTTTGGCGTCTAAGAATGTTCCATCGACCAGGCTCAAGAATAACCTCGTCGACCAATGTACGTACTTTCGACGGCGATTGCGAGGGCTTGGAGAATAGCTACCCAGCTTTCCTGAACTTCTAGCTTCCAGTAGAAGAAACAAAGTATTTAGGGCACATCATCAACAATTAATTGATGGATGATGATAACATCGACTTGCAAAGAAGAGCGCTCAGCAGAAACTCGAACAAGCTCAATAGAATTTCGGATTACTTATGAAAAGGATGCTGTACCCTACATTCTGCATCCTTATGTACGCGTGAGTTTTGGACCAACTTTGAGCAGCATGGAACGGCTTCACGTGCAGTAAAATAACGCCTGCCGCATTATGTTTGGCCTTCCCAGATTGATGTTTTAGTTCTTCCAACAAGCTCACGGAGGGGTAATTTTTGTCTTTATTTTTTTTGTGAATATCTCACAAGAGTCCAAGTTGCTACCGTCCTGAGCCAGTTAGACTATAGCATTCCCAATTGGGAAAGAGGAAAGTGGGATAATACTTAATTAATCTGATCTGGTCATCAAACAGACCTAAAGTCATTTCAAGCAACGACTCGATTCTAAACGGTTGTCTTACACCTAGGCAATACTGAGACTATCTTCTATTCTGGAACGTGCTTTATATTATATATGATTGCCGAATATACTATATTATTTTAAATTAATTATTTGTGAAATAATTTTTTTTTTTTTTTTTTGTAATCAAATAAAAATTCTTTGCCCTCGACTGGATTCAACTCAAGTCAACTCCTCACATGAAGATGATTTTTTTGTAAATAATAGCGACCTACAAAGTTAATGCTTTTCACAAATATGTAGATATACTTTTTTTTGTTATTTGGGGTGTTATGCCGTGTTGCGCTACCTCCTTCTTTAGCCAACGTTTCGGACAGCGTTACAGTGCCCATCATCACATTTACACATCATCACACAATTACACATCTGCCCTGATGATGGACACTGAAACGCTATCCGAAACGTTGGCTAAAAAAGGAGGTAGCGCAACACGGCATAACACCCCAAAAACAAATAACGAAAATACTTTTCGCCGGGGAAAATCTAAAATCTTATGTAGATATATATTTATAAAAAACAGTTTGATTGTCTTCGAATCTCCGTAGCACAGTTTATAATATTTGCTAGAGCAAATACATGCATCGATAGGAAAAATGCAATTTATTGTAATGTTGCCAAAATATCACGTAGATTGAGCTCTTCGAGTTTTACGATGTTTCATACAAAACAGATAAAATTTTAACATAGATAGAGTTTATAGATTTGAAAATATTTCAAGCCTGGCAAAGTCCTATTGCATCTCAACCAGTTTAGTATTTCGTCTGTCTGTAAATTTGTTTGTTCGTCCATTTCAAGCTAAATATGGTAGCTATTTCAATGGTTCTATAAAGATTTTTTTCTCTTATGAAATCGACTTTCTTATTCGCATTTTTTCAAAATTATGGTACCCATCTATCTGCTTGAAGAAAGTTTGAAAAAACATGAATGGAGAAAATGAAGTTTCTTTGGACAGAATGTATAATTTTTTAGTTGTATAAAAAGCTGTATAAAATAAATGATTCGTAAATAAGTAGAAATAGTACTTATAAATCTTATGATTTCAGGAAATTTTGGTTTACAAGAGAAAATTAGAAGCATAATTATTTGGAGTTACTGTATACAGAACTACAGGTCTACTATCATAAAACAAAACTTTTATCGTGTAAATATATATTTTATGAGAAAACTTGACCGTTATACCTAATTTGATTTGTTATATCCTGATACTCAATTCAAAATGGTTTCACGGCCCCCTCCAATAGCCCTGAGGCAACATGAATGCCAGATTTAGTTATTCTGATTCTTTTTGGTGGATGAATGATATTTCTAAACACAATATCATGATGATAATGGTTATACAAGTTTAAAGCGATAGTCTTTTCCAATGCATTTCAGAAAAATTAAAAATCTTTTGCGAAGCTAGAGCTCACTTATCCATCATTTTTGCTGGGACAATCGAAAAAAAAAGTTTAATTAATCAACCGGTTGATCGAAGATTTCAATTAAAGACAGTAAATCATTAGAGGAAATCGTCATTACCGTCACTTTATTTATTTTGTAACACATACCTATTTTATTTAAACATAGACTTTCCAACATATACCTTACTACTATTATATAAATGTACACATTCTCACATATACTTATTTTGTATAAATGTACACTTTCTAATATATACTTATTTTGTTTAAATATAGACTTGCCAACATATACCTAATTTGTATAAATGTACAAATTCTCACCTTTGCCTATTGTGCATAAATATACACTTTCAAACCTTTTTTGTAAAATGTACACTTTCTAACTTATTCCTATTTTGTATATATATGAACACTTTCCAAAGTATTTTACCTCGTTTGTTGAATTACACACTTTCTAACATATGTTTATTTTTTTTTAAAGAATTGTTTCATACCTAGTTAAAATAATTTTAAGTTTTAAATTTTTCATAGCCTGCCAGAAAGATCGAAATCTGACTCCATATTTGCACGCTTTTAACGTTTTACGTTAAGGCCACCCCACAATAACTTCCAAAATGAATGATTAATAAGAATTTTTTAAAAACCTTTTGATATAATTTGGGGTGACCCACGTGCAAGTGTCTACGCAGCGTGTAATCGGTCAAAATTGCCCGCATTCTTAAAGTACGCGACCAACCAACTCGTAAGGAAGCGTCCTATGTTCCATAAGAACCTGTCGACCGTCTATAGAAGCCTCTTATTATTTTTGTCTATATTTACTCATCGGAAGCCCTGCGGAAAATAATTATTTCCTTCTGGGCCTCATCTGTAGGGATGCTATGAGGGCGGAGGGTATTTTTGAGGAGAGGAAGAAGTGAACGTGTATCTTGAGGACACCCATGTTGAAGGTTTTATTCCTTTTTTTAATTCTGCGTCTAATTAATAATCACGCACAGATGTTTTAGGCATGTAGAGCGAATGAACCAGGAAAGAAGTAAAAGGAGAATATATGACGCTAATGTGAACCGCAGAAGAAGTCGGGGACGCCCGAGAAAGATATGGCACGACCAAGTAATTCAGATACTAGAGTCGGGCTATATCAAGAGTCAGATAATTGGAGAGCATGTGTGAGACGATGTATGAATGTAAACGAGGCAAGGAGTGTGTGCAAAGGCAGGGTTGTTTGGCGGTCCGTCCTCTCTGCCTACCTCTGCACGGCATGATGGTTAGTTAATTTAGTTAGTTAGGTAATTAATTATACATAATATAAATCATACCTTGTCAGCTTACAAAATCTGTGACATTAAAGATGAACCTACATAATAAGCTATATTGTTTTTTGTATTTCATAAAATTAAGTTTTCTAAAGTTTCCCGCATGTTCTAAGAAATTCTAAAAAACTTGATTTGATGAACACAAGCACAAACAAATTATATGGCTTATTGTGTAGATTCATCTTGTATGGCGTTTGTATACACAAGTGAGATTGATATATACACAATTGTATTTCTTTCCGGCGTCGATATTATTCATAATCAGCGATCATGTGTTTGGATAGTGAAGTATATATTTTAAGCCATAATATTTCTAAACGGACTTCCTCAATGATAAGAAAAGAAAATATTTGCCCAGCATCATCCCAAAATATTATTTTAACCCCCTCTCGTAGGGTTGTTTACAACTCTAATCTATTTTCAGGACCAGCTTATAAATGGCTAAACTATGGATGTTAAATAATACGGTAATATTATTACAATTTACAATAAACGGTCAATTAAATTAAGCTTGATCCTTATAAAAGGGTTCCTACAAATTTGAACTAAGTCACTGAAAATGTTTGTGTCTAGTGATAATATCGGGAATATAAATGTCTATTTTCATGACAATATTATATAATCAGTACAAATTATTTTTTCGTTCATTACAGCTTATTATTCCGCTCGTTTTCCGCAGAGAATTTTCACTAATCGACAAACCATGTATTCAAATCTTAATTGCAAAATCATATCTTCAATTTCTATCCACAAATGAGTCCGTTATTTTTTAAACGAACCTTGCTAATGGCAGACCCATCGTGATAGGGATATTGCCAAATTTTTAATTACGTTAAAATTCTCTGGCGTATATTTAACTTCTCATAAACGGCGAACGCGTGTTTGAAACTTATTATTTTAACGTAAACGATACTAAAAGCAAAGTTTTCACTAACGCAAAATTAGAAAATTTCTCTTTTTAAACAACTTGCTCGTTTAGCGCAGGTAAAAACCTTTTAAAGGTTTATTAAAAAATAAAAACATAATGAATATTCGCGATATTGCAAAACTTTCACGCGTTTTCAGACACTTTATACCAATAAACCCTCTGTTGTTGGTAAAAAATAGATGGGCTCTTACATTTTCTTCCGACCTATAAAAATACCATAAAGCAGTATTTACAGGGGATGAAAGGTTGTACAAAAATGAAGGTTTTACGAAGCTGGAAATTAATAACAGGCTGCTATTACGTTGCTGGTGTAATTAAATATTAATCAAACCTTAGGTTATCAAGAATGTGATGTATGGTAGGAACAGCTTAGGTTGTGGAAATGCGGAGATATGAGACTAAATATAATAGCATCTCAGAGTATTTGAGGTGGGAATCTGTAATTGCGATCTAAGCTTTCAACGAGGATTTCGTTCGCATTTATTTAAAAGTGACAATTTATTAATTACATCACAAGTTAATTTTAGACCAATCAAAGCAAAAATAGGTTAATACTTCATAAATGACAAAATTCGTGTTGAAGTCGTGCGCAAATTAAGCTCCAATGATGTCTTCTTTCGTCTTCAAAACAGGGCATATTTTGATCGAGGTTATGCTTGAAATAAAACACACGTGTTAAAACACTCGTATATTGGTTAATTGTGTACAAATAGTTCAAAAACTTGCAATAAAGATTATATGATTTTAAATGTTGGCTGTAAGGCTTTTAGAAATGGAATGATTAAATTTTTGCAAGGAATTGATCACGATAAGTTTCATGGCACTAAACTTTCTCTTCTCATGAAAGCATAAACAAAATTATACCAACACAATTTGGTTGCATAAAAATGAAGATAAAATACGACACAGACGTTAAACTGAAAGAAAAAGGGTCCATAGATGGAAATTAATCAAGATGAATTTAAATGTAAAATTGCAGTTAGAAAATGTAGGTCAAATGCTGCAAATAGGACGACACAACACTTAACAAGCATAGAATAAACAAATTTAGTTTTAGGCTTCATTTCAGGTAAAAATAGAATCTAAAAAACTCTCACTGACTCAATGATCACCATTCAACATTGAAACGTTGCTTGAATGGCATATTTCTCTTCAAAATCTACTTCCCCTTCTCACTACCTTCAGCGTCACATCATAACTCGTTCGGGGATGCCGTCTTCCTGGATCCAGAAGTATGGGAGCATTTTTAATATGAATACCTCACAAGAGCCCCAGCTGCTCCCATCTGGAGCCAGTAAGACTATAGCATCCCCAATCCCCACTTGGGGTATGTTGTGTGGCTGAAGGTAGGGGGGAGGGGAAAGAGATGGGGAAGAGGAAGGTGGAGAAGTACCGGTCACCAAACACGGATAACCTGACCGGTCACTGGTTTAGTGGGCATCGCGTTACGGTTCCACCCGGGCGTCCCGTGTTCGATTCCTCGGCTGGCTAAGTCCTCCATCACAACACAAGCAACATTTTCGGCTTTCTGTGGTGGTAGTAGGAGATTTTCAAACATTGTTGCGTTATTCGTAACCCGGGAATGTTTGTCTTTCTTTTTAAAGTAAAAAAAAAAAAAAAAAAAAAGCCATTTCAAGCAACGTTTCAATTCTAAATGGTGGTTTGGTAGCAGTTGGGATTATTGTGCAGTAGAACAATTCATTTGTAAAGCATGTGCTTTTATTTTTTGCAGTTCTTCAACTTTGATTAATTTACGGCAAGAAAATACAAAATTAAAGGTATTGAATAGATTACAGAATCTTTAATTTAAATTAAGAAAATAGTTTTTCATTTCTCCAATTATTTTAAATATAAAATAAATGTACTGTTTTAATAAAGATGCAATGTGACAAAATGCGATAGATACTGTTATGAGACCCTACAGGGTTTGCAAGATTGCACAGACACGATATTTATTGATAGCTCCATTTGCCATGTCATCACGCCGGAAACTTGTGTCCTTTGAGGTGTGAAGGCCTGGGTAATCAGATTGACAGCTTATGGCATCTGCGATAACCCGGAGAGCCGATATCGTTCCACAAATTGACTCTGTCCACGGGAACTTGCCTTCTCTCCGTTGAGCGAGAGAAAATCGATCATTTTCCTGACATCTTGGTTTTCATGGTATTACTCTTATATCAAAGAATGTCTTATTTCCTAATTTTTTTTTTTCAAAAGACAAACATTCCCAGGTTCCGAATAACTTTATAATATTTAAAAAATCTACTCCACAGTTGCTTGTATCGTGATGGAGGACTTAGCAAACCGAGAAATTAAACATGCGACGTCCGGATGGGTTCCGGTCTACCTAGGTACCTGTCAATTTTCGGAATCAATGAAAGATGTTTTTAAATACCTTTTTAAGACCCTCCACATTGCATCCCCGAAGAAGACAAAAGCCTTCAGGGAAATTATTTTGCTTGTGTGGAGCTAATGTAAAAAAAACCTTCTTCCTTTCGGAATCAATGAAAAATGTTTTTAAATACCTTTTTAAGACCCTCCACACTGCATCCCCGAAGAATAAAAAAGCCTTCAGGGAAATTATTTTGCTTGTGTGGAGCTAATGTAAGACAAAACCTTCTTCCCTTTCGTATTTACCCTTTCCCTACTTACCCCTTTCGTACTTTTCGCTCCACCGCATTCCCCAAAATTACAATTACTCACATTTATTCTAAATAATTTCTAAAAATGGTTATAAATCCGAATACCTACTCTTTTTGCATTATGTCATAATATTGCTTCATCAGAAAGGTTTTAGGCAGAGCTTACTTACCTATTTGGCACCTTCAATATACACCCTTCGTTGGAAGTCTTTTTCTGTCAGCTCCTTCAGGACGCGTGCTGCTTACTCTTTCACAGCTTCAACGGACTCAAATCTCATCCTTTTAATGCAGATTTCACCTATGGAAACAGATAGAAGTCGCACGGCGCAGGATCTGGCGAATAAGGCAGAAGAAACTGACCAACAGATAACAAGAAATCACATCCCAAAAGCCATTTTGACCATAATGGCATAACTCATAACTTATACCATAAAAATTGAACAATCACAGACTTATTCGAAACATTTAACAATGCAAATTTAAATTTTGTTTTTTTTTTTTTTAACTTTTGAAGGTTATACTTATCAATTAAATATAAATCATTTAAGAAGAAGATAATACTAACAAATCCAAACTAAACATTAAACAGAACACGACACAGAAAAAATATAATAAGTAACTATCGCAACTGAGAATCGAATCCTGGATAACTGTCCCCCCTCGGACAATGCCTCATTCTACTCGGCCATTGGGACCTAATTATTTTGCGTTATTTTTGTCGATCTCGTATTTCAAATTCGGAATTAACAATATTATATGACAATGTTATAGATGTCCCAAATAAATAAACATCGGATGTGTTTATTCAAGACGCTGACGGCCGGCGTGGTCCAGCGGTAAGGCTCTTGACTAGCAATCCGAAGGTCGCGTGATCGAATCCCGGCGTGGGAAATAAATTTTATTTGATTAATTTGTGTTATTTCACAATTTATTCATTTAAAATAATATATAGTATATTTGCGGGACGGAAAATACTATCAGTATCGCCCCGGTGTAAGACCACAATTCAGAATTGAAACGTTGTTTGAAATGGCTTTAGCCGTGTTTAATGACCAGATCTGAATAGCCAGGTACTTTCCCACCTTCCTCTTCCCTATCTCCTTCACCTCCTCACTACCTTAAGCCTCACAACATACCCCGATTGGGGATGCCATAGTCTCACTGGCTCCAGACGGGAGCAGTTGGGACTCTTGTGTGGTATTCATATAAAAAATAAAAATAAAATTATCTAAATTACAAATACAATCGTTAGAACTTTGAACAAAATGATCAAAAAGACAGCAGCCTAAAATATGGGAAATATTGGTTGAAGATAACATTGTTAATTCTGAATTTCAAATATAAGATTGATCGATCATGGTTGAGTTGGTTGAGCCGTTTTTCCGGTAAAATAGAGATCTAGGGTTCGATTCCCAGTTGCGACCATTATTTTTTCATTTTTCTGGGCCTTGTTCTATTTCAAGTTTACTTAAGAGTTTTTGGCATTACCTCCTTCTTCAATGGTTAGATAATATTAATACAATCCATTAAAAATACAAAATAGTTATCCTACCAAACGTGAACTTCGAAAAATCATTGTCCAAAAATGTTACCAGCAACAAAATCTCTTTAGATTATTAACAACCAATGTTGAATCCACGCCAATCCAAAAATACAAAAATAACTAAATTTAACATTTCTTACTGATCGAACACTACATAGCAGGGGTTCTGAACAAATCACCTTGATGTTTGATACTTAATAGTGGTTTAACACAGAGCCTCGGATAAGTAATACATAATACACAAAGCCTTAGATAAGTTAATACGACTAGCGCGAATATAGAATAAAAAGGCCAAAAGAAAACTTAAAGATTTCGCCACCTCCTAATAATAAAACCCACCATTATGGAAATTTACAATTCACTGCCGACTTTTCTTTTCTGCGAGAAAATCTAAAAGAAGTAAGTGAAGATAATGTATATTTATCTGTTTTTCAGCAGGTAGATAAGATCGGACTCTCTTTATTTTATCTTTATTCCTTATTTACCTCTTCCTGAAATTTCGTGGTCTTTTCTTATTCTGCCTTTCCTTCCTCGCCGGGGGCTATGTTCAGCTGTTGATAAAACATAAAAAAACATATCACAGGAGACGTTCGATTTATCGGGTTTGGCTCAACAAGGTTCGACTTTCCGGAAAAGTTTCCTTTTCTGATACGACCCTTTTCGTAAAGAAAAAATTACGTAAGTTATTTAAATTAATTATGTAACATCCAACAATTCAACATTTGGGAGGAGATAAAGGGTACTGCGGCGCCATTTATTGGATAATCTGGGAACCATTTATTGGATAATCTGGGAACCATTTATTAGATAATCTGGGAACCATTTATTGGATAATCTGGAACCATTTATTGGATAACCAACACCTACCATAGGTTACCCCAAGTGGTTCGCTAAGTTCGGTGATATAGCTGGGGTGTCAGTGGTGTAGTGATATAGTGGATGTCAGTGATATAGTTTGGTTAAAATTGTCCGTGTCTTGGCGGTGGATGCGTCAGCCTACTAGCGGTGTGGTAAGCAGGTTCTGGGACAACAGGACTCTTTCGGAATATTGCAGTGGGTGGGATTGATTCATACGTCCGTCACTCTTGGGCATAGATTTCTATCCACCTTTTTCCTTCCCAGAATTTCTTATGCTTCCTCTCCTAAAAATCACACCCCAATCTCAAAGATGACAGAGGCACAGGGAGGGGATTTTTTTTCTCAGGGCCCTCTGCGAAATTCCCTCAATTATTTAATGTGTTCTGAAATCCGATGTCAATTAAGGCCATTTATTTTCAAGGTGTTATTTTATTATGAGTGTGTAGGATTTATAATAACATATTTTAAAGACGTGCCTACAATGATTTTTCCAGTACTGAAGAAAAGCTTGAAATCCAAAAACTATGTTACAGTTAGACAGTATCCCAGATCATTTAACCCTTCTACTCGCGCATTGGTCTCCCATACAGGTGCTTGTAGAATACGCTGGATGCAATCACCCAGCGCTTGCCGCCTCGTGGACTGTAACCAACCTGTCCCATAGCCATATAGATTTTGTCATACATATTGTATCTTGTATTTCCCGCTAAGCACTTGCATACTGCTTACTTACAACGTGTGCAAGGACACTGGTGGTCTAGATTCGTTCTAAATTAAATGTAGCTTCGTTCTTTCGAAAAAAATCGAGTCCTTGCGAGAGCCTTAAAGGAGAAACCATCTGTTATCTATACCAGGGCGGGTATTAGGTGGATAACCTCCAATGATTATGAACACTGTAACGCTGTTCGAAACGTTGGCTAAAGAAAGAGGTAGCGCAACACGGCATAAGACGAATCTAAAAGCTTATCATTTTCAGTAGATATTTTATTGATTTCCACTTCCAATGGTAACGTGGGTTGCTGAAATATAGACTGTTACGAATCAAAATATTTTTGAGAATTTAAACAAAATATTATAATTACCGGGTTACCTGTTTATCCGTGATGTTCACCCCATTCGTGTGCCGGTAAATCTGGGGCATACTGTACAAAAACTTTTTTCATGCTAGCGGGCTAGGGGTAGTAGATTTATGGGCCGGTCTAACAAGTTGTGTTCGGGAGGAGGGCCACGAGGAACTACAGTTCGGCCCGAATTATTTATGACACATAAATTAGCCACCAGTCATCGCCATTCGTGATTTATTTATTGTTTCTCGTTCTTGATAAGTTGGGGAAGACACATCCGGATTGCTTCCGGTTTCCGCTTGTTGTAGGCTATGCTCTAACATCCGTGGGTGCTTTCGCTCACACAACATAATCTCGCACATACATAAATCACTTAATTCTGTTGCTTGGCGAAATTATCACGCCGGGTTTCGAATGTACAATTGTATTTCTTGTAATTACATTGTTACTAAAATAAAAACGATTATTTTTGAAATTAGCTCTACAATGGAGGTCCCGAGAAAAATACCTTCCCTCAAGGCCTATATCATCTTTGGGGATGCTGTGTGGAGATTTTTTTTAAGGAAAGAAATGAGAAGAAGTTCTCGGAAGGAAAAATTTAAGAGGGGAGGGTAGGAATCAAGGGTTAAGCGTGTCCATGTCATCCGCCGCCAGATCCAGACAAAACTCACCCCATGAACCCGGGCACCCTTGTTCAGTCACTTGGGGTGACCTACGGCTGAAGTTTTAGTTTTTTTTTACATGAACTCCACACAGGAGGCCCTGAGGAAAATAATTTCCCTCAGAGCCTATGTCATCTTTGGGGATGCCGTGTGGAGGGTTTTTTGAAGAAAAGGAAGGAGAGGAAGTTCTGGAAATGAAAAAGGTAAGAAGGATGGTTGGAAACTAGGGTTAAGTGTGTCCAGGTCATCCGCCACCAGATTCAGACGAACCACGAATCCGGGCACCCTTGTTAGGTCACCAAACGTAGCGAACCACTTGGGGTGACCTACAACACAGGTTTTAGTTATCCAATAAATGGTGCAATATGTACCCATTCCCGTTTCTCAAATTGGAACGTAACGAATACTTTTGAGTTGGAACCTAGTACCTACCAAATGACTTTTTGTAACTCATTATAAGTCGTATTATTAAAAACATATTATTTTAACTTCATTTGCGAATGAATTATTTTTATCATAATATTTTTTTCACGATTTTTCAAAATATTTATCTTCTACGTTTTCATGAAAAGAAGCTAAGAAAATACTATACATGAATAAATATTGTTTTGTAGTTTCAGCATCCTTCAATAGATGTCATAGTATAGTCAGTGATACTATGACAGTGCTAGTATGACAGTGATAGAAGTTTTGTTACATCCCATCCCAGATATTAACAGATAAAATACAAATCATAATTATTCAGAATTTGCAAACCACATTTTGGAAACAGGTCATTCTTTTGATATTAATAAAGGTTTAAAAATTTTACACACTAACACAACGGGTATACAATTAGATAATTTAGAAATTTTAGAAATTAGAAAAAGTGTTAATAGTAAATTAAATATTATAAATAACCAAACGTTTTTTAAAAATAGCCATCTTTTAAATTTATTTTCGTATTAATACTTATATTTATAATAATTTATTTTGTTATTTAGACTTCTTGTTTTTCCTTTTAAAAGATTTTTTATTATGTTAATGTAATTTTTTTTTACCCATTCTAAAATAATTTTTATATTTTATTTTATATAATTGTTTTTTTATGATATATTTTAGGTAATTAATCACCTCTCCTTTCTAATATTTTGTCTATGTTCTAATTAGTCTATACTTGTTTGTCTTTTGTTATTTATTATTGACTTATTATCCTGACGAAGAAAACATAGTTTTCGAAACATGTTGATATTGTTAATAAAATAGTGGTGTTATACAAAGGTATTTGTTTTTCATTAAATTAATGATGACACCCCAAAGTAAATATGCCTATTTTGAAGAAATGATAAAATACACATTAAATGACATTTCACTGCAATAAAAATGAAAATCTTTTGATTCATTAAATAAATAATACTTTGATTCATTAAATAAATAATACTTTGATTCATTAAATACATAGTTATAATTTTACACAAGCAAAAAAGCCAATTTTCATACTGTTAATATGAACTTTCCATATATGTACATATTATTAAAAATAGTGCCCATGCTGACTTTCAAAAATGCACATTTCTACAAAATCAGACATTAAAGTTGTGAAATTCTATCGGAAAAAACTAAACTTGGAACCCGAGGGTCACTTCATCACTTTCGACCCAAAAGTGAATTCGAAAAAAGCTGTTTAAGCTAAAATACATATTTAGATATTTTCTGTAAAAGTTGCTAAAAATCACCATCTGGAATAACTGCTATACATGCAAAAAGGAAAAGCCAGATTTTACTGGGATATGCATACGTTTGCTAAATGAGAGGGATTACATTTAAGTGACAGCTTTTTAATGTAACTATTCGTCGCCTTAGTTATTAATTGTCCAAACGACCATTACTAAATTTTACAGGAGAAGGTTTTCTTTCTTTATTTCTATGAAACTTTATGATAGGAGTTCACGATAAAGCTATTTCCGTAGAGATAAAGGTCTCATTAGTGTACATAATTCTTATTTAAGTGATTAACTATCATTTTTGATACTTTATTTTTAATTTTAAAGTGGAAATTGAACACAAATTAAAGTGGTCGTTTGGACAATTAAGAATGTAGGCGACGTATTCTATTCAGAAACTTGTAATTTTTGTGTATTCCCTTGAACGATGGTTAATCATAAAAATGTGTTGGTCATAATACATAACATATATATTTGTACATAACCAAAATCCTTATGCATGTCTTTTTCTCCATTCTATTTTCTACTTCCTATTATATTTTTTTCAATCTTCAGCATGTTTATTTACATATGTTTACACTAAACTTCCCACAAAGAATTTATATTCCATTGGTCATCATGAAACAGGCAGCCGCCTTGTATTGAGATTTGATGTATCTAGTCTATGTAAATTTCTAAATTAATATGAAATACATTTTTTTTGGTCCAAAGAATCAAAGACTTTGACTTTTGGTCCTCTCTTACCATGTATTTTTTTTTATTTTTCTCGTGAACCGTTACGAGAAATTTATATGCTATAAACCAAAGCTTACGTTATCGCCTAGTCATAAACACAACCTTCTAATTTTAATTTTCACTGGCCATATACCTCCAAGATTTGTGAATTATTTTCATAATAATGGATTCGAAAAGAGCGCTTAATCGATATAAACAGAATGAAGATGATGGGACAAGTGGGGTGAAGAAAAAATATTATTATTACACGAATTTTATTGAAACTACATGTCAAGCACGCACCAGGAAACGTAATATACTCGACATTACATAAGTGGATCATATACTTCAGTCAAGTCGTGTCAAGAGTCGAAAAAATAATAATAATAATGCTTAACACAGAAGGAGTGCTTTACTCTGTCTACCATATAAAAGCTTATATCTAAATAAAATACATTATGTAATTCTGAATATTAAAAAAAACACGAGTGTGTTTTAGACCACACGACTGAAGTAAAACTTCTAAGTAAAACTGCTCTCTCTTGCTCCTACAGTGTGATACAGACAAAAGGCCTGCACTGTGTCTTATCTAAGACATTAAAATGAATTAAAATTACGTATATCTATACGAAACGTAACTGGCTATGAAAGAAAGAGAGAAAGAAAATGTGTGCGCTCACCTCTCTCTCTCTTGCCCCTTCAGTAATATACGAAACTTAACTCTCTCTCTTTCTATCTTCACTAACTTCTATTTCCCTCTCAACTTCCATTCGCCTCGCCCGACACTTTTCGTCACGCATTCACCAGCTTAATCCCCAAATCAAGCGTGCGTAAAGAAGTTTTACTTCAATAAATAAAATAAAATGGTATATGTTATAGGAGTTGAACTACAGTGGCTTGATGGAAATAGTGGAACATGTATTAGACCTTGTATGTTTGAGAATGAAGTAAGGAGCATGTGTCAGGTGACCAAATATTGTTGTGTGGCAATACATCATCGCTCTCTTCCTCTGTGGGAAAAGAGCGTTATGGTTAGATCGTTACCTACGTATTTAATGGAGTCAATGCTAACGATGAAATAACCTAAAGATGTTTCCATTTCATATGTTACGAAGATTAACATTTATGGAAATGCCTATAACTTTGAGAAAACGAATTGCCGGGTACATCTTAACTTACTTTTCATTATTTTCTCCTTCTCCTGCCTTATTTCAATCAACCTACGCAATATTCTCAAATTTACTGAACCATATTCCCAGTGGTAATAAGCATTTCAAAAGTTTCGTAAAGTTAACCTAAAAAAAGCTTCGTTCCAACAACTCCGTTAAATTCACATATCCGAAATCTGAGTGACATTGTACCTCTGTACTTCGTGAAGTTACGCA
Organism: Glyphotaelius pellucidus; assembly: GCA_936435175.1. NCBI lineage: Eukaryota > Metazoa > Arthropoda > Insecta > Trichoptera > Limnephilidae > Glyphotaelius > Glyphotaelius pellucidus. The sequence goes on from OW386550.1 coordinate 9,744,393, forward strand.
GTAAGCAGTACCTACCCAGGTAACTAACTTTGTAGTTAGCAATACTTGACAGTTTCAAAAGAATCTGTGGAATTCGTGTAAACGTTTATACAGAGACGCGCCCTCATCTCATTCTGACAGTTCATCTTGGAAGTTCTACATATTTGAAAATTCCACAGAAAATGTAGATTGTAATTATATTAATGTTGTTTGTTTTGTATTTTAGTTACTTTGAATTCCAGTACTATGAGTTTATGATTCGCATTGTTATCAAAGAATCCATGTAATTAGTTTTTATTTTAATGTTTATATGTTTAATTCAAATAATTAATTTAATAAAACGACTTTCCTGGCATATCAGTTATAACATGTGACATATAAATTATTTGGATTAAAAATATTCAGTTTTGATAGTTTGAAGTTTTTAATAAGCGTAAGTAAGAGAATAAAATTGAAACTTTGGCAATTTTGTCCATTTCGTATCAAAACCGGAATAGAGGGTAAAGAAACTGGTAACTGGCGATAAGTGAAGGAATCCAAAACTGAATGTTAAATAACTGAATAAAATGAATGACAGAAGCATTTAAGATATCCTTTAAACGGTTGGTAACTGACTGATCAAAAGCGTTTGGCACTGTAAGTTCAATTTTCCACTCTCTAAGTCTTCAAAAAGGTTTTTTATATTTGAATACCCCACAAGAGTCCCCACTGCTCCCGTCTGGAGTCAATGAGACTATGGCATCCCCAATTAGGTAGTGGGGATGGGAAGGAGATAGGGAAGAAGAAGGTGGGAAAGTACCTGGCTATTCAGATCCGGTCACCAAACAGATGACCGGATCTGATCCGGTCATCTGTTTGGTGACCGGATCTGAATAGCCAGATAGCCGTAAGGCTAAAGCCATTTCAAGCAACGTTTCAATTCTGAACGGTGATTACATCAGGGCAATACTGAGAGTATCTTCCACTCTGGAACTTGGCGCAAATATACCATATATTATTTTAAATGAATAAATTCTGAAATAACACAAATTAATCAAATAAAATTGATTTGCCACGCCGGGATTCGATCCTGTGACCTTCGGAGCCTTGCCGCTGGACTACGCCGGCCTACGACAATTATGCAATACCTACATGATGGTAGGAGTGTTTAAGATTTCAGAAGTCCTCTCAAGATCATAATATAGAGTTGATACATATTTATAGTTTTTTTTTTCTTTTAATGTGAATAACGTACAAGAATTCTAGTTGCTGCAATCTGGAGCTAATGAGAATGGTTGGTAATTGGAGTTTGTTGTGAGGCTGAAAGTAGTGGGGAGAGGAAGCAGATGGGGAAAAGGATGGTGGGGAATAATCTGGCTATTCAGATCTGGTCACCAAACATGGCTACAGCCATTACAATCAAAGTTTCAATTCTGAGTGATGGTCTTATACCATGGCGACACTGGGGGTGTGTTTTACTCTGGAATGTGCGGAAAATATACTATGTATTATTTTTATATTAATTGATTGTCAAATAAAACCAAATAATCAAATAAATCTATTTGCGCACGCCGGGATTTGAACACGAAAACTTCGGATTGCTAGTCGAGAGCTTTACACCTCGACTACGAAGGCCGTCATTTATTTGATGCATTATTATTTTTTGTCGATGTTCTAGAGAATTGCAAAGGGAATAAAATTATTTGAAGCGTTTTTTGCGCATTTTGTGAAGGTTTTTTTTTTTTAAATAAAATATTAATTAAGTCTTCAAGTGGGGAAAGGTTGGGACAGGCAATGCAAATTAATTAAGGTGGGTGGAAATGGGGTGTCGGGCTGGTGGGTACAAAAATTTACATTTTATTTTTGCATTGGAAGTGGCATTTGGAAGGCAACCCATATATCGGAGGGTTCATACGGAATGAGTTACAACATTTTTATTCTAGCAAGCAACGAATAATTAAGTAAAAATTTGATTTTTTTAAATGTTTTTGTTGATCGTAGGTATATGAATTGTACCTACGAGTTCTCTAAAGTCATCCATGTGGATTAAGCATTAGTTATATTCTTAATTATGTACTTATCAGAGACCATTCAACTCAGATTCAAAAGGTTACATAAAATGACTTTAGCCATATTTCCTGCCTTCGAAACCTTCCATTCCCCTTCTCCTTCCCCTCCCTGTTCTTAAAACCTTACAGCATATCTTAAAATACAATATAATCGCATTCTCTACGGTTGAGGGGTAAGGCTATCGATCCTATAACGACGATAAAAGCAATCGACTGCCGGCGTAGTCCAGCGGTAAGGCGCATTCCGAAGGTCGCGGGATCGAATCCCGGCGTGGCAAATAAATTTTATTTGATTAATTTGTGTTATTTCATAATATGTAAAGAAAAAGTATTGTTGTGGTGTCGGTTAGATTGAGAATTGTCACTTGTTTTGTTATTATATGATTTTATTGTAAAGTGTCAGTTTGTTAGAAGAAACCATAAAAAGAAAGTGATATAATAAACATAAATGTCGTTTCTTCGTTACACAACTTAGCAACACAAGTGTTTTATTTATCAATCAAATTAAGGAATCAAACATCTACATTATAAAACGACATTTTTCGTTAAAAACCCAAAAAAAATGGAGAAACTTCAGTTTGAATTCACTCTGCTACCTGGAAGTGAAGGCAAGTCAAACGTTTGTAGCATTACCTCAATAGTCACAAGTGATGATAAAGTGTACGCAATACCAGAATCGCTACGATCAGCCAGCCATCACAAGGAAATAATGAAAACTGCTGCTTTTAGTAAAGTGAAAAATAGTTTGGGAAAAAGGTACCAGGTTAGGAGAGTCTGGATTACCATGACAGAAGAACTGAAAAAAACATATGTAGACGAACATGGAAATTTACAGTTTGGAGACCAATACCTCGAAGAATTGCAACAAAAAAGTTCCCCAGTACATCAAAAAGAAGAAACAAGTACACTGGAAAGATTGATTGAAAAATTAATGGAAAATAACCAACAGAGCTTAAAAAACATTGCTGAGAAGTTCGTTATTGAAAAATTCTGTAATAAAAATACAAATGCAAGCCAGTGGATCGAAGTGTTTGAAAAAGAATGTTTACGGTTTGATGTGATCACGGATGAAAAAAAAATAGAAATACTCAGATTGTTTATGGATAAAACTTGTGTGGATTGGTACAGTTCCATGATTATAAAATTAACAATGAACTCCGAGTGGTCAACGTGGAAAAACAAATTCTGTGAATCATTCGCAAACAAAGGATGGAACCCTGTCACATACGCACTCTCGTTTAGATACAAAGATGGTTCTCTGTTGGATTACGCTATGAAAAAAGAAAAACTTTTATTGGATATGAGAAGATCAATCGACACCGGTACTTTAATAGATCTTGTTGCTTCCGGACTACCAGAATTCATACTAAACAAGATTGATAGAGAAGGATTACAAGATATTGTGGATTTATTCAATGAAGTAAACAAGTATGAACATTTGGTCAACAAAAAGAGATTCATAAATAAGAGAACATTTGGGAATGCACAATTTAATACAAATGAAGGTAAAAATACATGTAAAATTTGTGAAAAATTGAATAAGGGCTCTCGTTACCACCCTGAAGCCACATGCTGGTTCAAAACAAAAGAGGATGAAAAATTTAAGAGAAGTGCCATTAAACATGTAAACAATTCAGTGATAGAGACTGAGTTAAATGAAAATAATCAAAAAAACGAATAGTAACACCATTAATAAAAGTCAAACTATTACTAAATGATAAATTAGAAATATACGGAATTTATGATTCGGGTTCAAATGTTTCTCTAATTAATTCTAAGTTATTGAAACTAAAAGGAAAAGGAAACAGTTTGAATGAAGCAGATTTAGTAACGATTAATGGTGTTAAAAAGACGAGTGTTTTGACAACTTTAAAGATAAAAATTTTGGAATTGGAGAAAAATGTTGATGTGTACATTATTGATGAACACAATTTCAAGTATGATTTTTTGATTGGATTAGACATGATAAAAGACTTCAAACTTATTCAAAGTGAAGACTTACAAATATCACAGAAACTCTGCCTGAATAATACAAATAAAAAAGATAAAAACTCTACAGAAAATAAGAACACTATAGAAAAACACAGAATTAATTTTAACGAACATATTAAAGAAGAAGATTTTAAAATAACAATAAATCATTTAAATAATGATCAAAAAACAGAAATAAATGAACTAATAGGCAAATACGCATCAGTGTTTGCAAAGAGTAAATATGATGTTGGCACTGTTAATGGATACGAAGCGAAGATAGACTTATTAGTAGATAAATATTGTAGTAAGAGGCCTTACAGATGCAGCGTAGAAGATAAAAAGGAAATAGAAGAGCAAATAGCAAAATTATTAGACAATAAACTGATAGAAGAGTCCTACAGTCCATTTGCTGCACCGGTTACTCTAGCATTTAAAAAAGAAGAAAACAAAAGATCCAGATTATGCATAGATTTCAGAGACTTAAATAAAATAGTCGTACCTCAAGCTCAACCATTTCCGTTGATTGAAGACCTAATGACGAAGACCAGAAATTGCAAATTTTTTTCAACGCTGGATATAAACTCAGCCTTTTGGTCTATTCCGCTGCGGATTGAAGACAAAAAAAAAACAGGATTTGTAACACAGGAGGGACATTATCAATGGACCTGCCTGCCTTTTGGGTTAAAGACTTCTCCGGCAATTTTTCAGAGGATATTAAGCAATATATTGAGAAAATATAAACTAAACGAATTTGCTGTCAATTACATAGATGACATTCTTATATTTTCAAAAACTTTTGCTGAACACATTGATCATCTAACGAAGCTGCTGAATGCAATCAAAATGGAAGGTTTTAGATTAAAATTTACAAAATGCACATTTGCATCAGACATGGTAAAATATCTGGGTCATATAATTCAGAATAATTCAGTCAAGCCAGTAAAGGATAATTTGACTTCAATAAAGAATTTTCCTATTCCAAAAACACAGAAGAATGTCAGACAATTTCTAGGAAAAATCAATTTTTATCATGAGTACATTCCGAAGAGTGCAATAATACTAGATCCTTTGCATAATTTACTAAGGAAAAACCAAAAGTTTATTTGGACTGATAAATGCCAAAATGCTTTTGAAACGATGAAAAATCTACTATGCTCACAACCAATCCTGGAAATTTTTGATCAAGATTTGCCAATTAATATATACACGGATGCTTCTCTAGAAGGTGTTGGAGCTATTTTAAAACAGACACAATCTGATGGAAAAGAAAAACCAGTAGCTTACTTTTCGAAAAAACTAAATGGAGCCCAGAAAAAGAAAAAAGCAATTTACCTAGAATGCTTAGCTATAAAAGAAGCAGTGAGATACTGGCAATACTGGTTGATAGGTAAACCATTTACAGTTTATTCAGATCACAAACCACTGGAAAACATGAATCTCAAATCTAGAACTGATGAAGAGCTGGGTGATTTAACATATTATCTTTCACAATATGACTTTAACATAAAATATGCTCCAGGAAAACAAAATTTGGAAGCTGACTGTCTAAGCAGAAATCCAGTTCTAGAATCAAATGAAAATACAGATGAACAATTGAAAGTCGTAAACATGATTAAAGTGGAAGATATTTTGAAAGATCAGAATAAAAATGAAGAAATACAAAATAAAAAAAGCAAATTAATAGAGAAACACCATATATACTTCAAAAAAATCAGAGAAAAAGAAAAAGTTATTCTTTCAGAAGAGTTTAGTATGGAACTCATAAAAAAAGTACATGAAAACCTTTGCCATATTGGAATTGGACAAATGCAAAAGATGATAAGCACACATTATGTAGCCAAAAATTTAAATAAAAACATAATAAAAGTTTGCAGAACCTGTGAAATTTGTATTAAAAATAAATCAAGAGGACAAGACAAATTTGGCGTTATGTCTCATTTAGGCCCGGCAACAAAGCCTTTTGAAATAGTATCTATAGACACAATTGGAGGATTTGGAGGTACAAGATCAACAAAAAAATTTCTGCATTTGTTGGTAGATCACTTTACAAGATATGCATTCATTCTTACCTCAAAAACTCAAACTGCGAACGATTTTGTAAATCTAGTTAACAAAACAGAAACAGGAGACATAGGTATGCTACTTACCGATCAATACCCGGGAATCAATTCAAAAGAATTCAAGAAATATTTACAAGACAAGCGGATACCAATGATCTTCACAGCAGTAAATGCACCATTCTCAAATGGTTTAAATGAGAGGCTGAATCAAACTTTAGTTAACAAAATAAGATGTAAAATAAATGAAAAAGAAAAAAAGAGAGCCTGGACAGCAATAGCTCAAGAATGTACAAGAAAATATAATGAGACTATTCATTCAGTCACTAACTTTGCACCGAGTTACCTTTTATATGGTACGGACAGCACGATTTTACCGAATGAACTAAAACAACGAGAATCAAATAGTGACTGGATGAGAGACAGGAAAATAGCACTTGAAAACACAATAAGATCACATAACTACAATAAAACATTATTCGATAAAAAGCGAAAACACTTCGAGTTTAACGTAGGGGATATGGTGTTTGTGGAAAATGGAAACAAGCTGAACAGGAAGAAATTGGATGAACTGAAAATTGGACCATATGAGATAATTGAAAAAATTTCAAACTCCATATACAGGATAGATACGGGTCATAAAAAACCAGAATCAAACCTATTCCACATAACAAAACTTATTCCAGTTCAAACATTGGAAGAAGAGGACATCGAAGATGAGAAAATTTTGCAATAATTTTCTTTCCCGAGGGGGGGAGATGTAAAGAAAAAGTATTGTTGTGGTGTCGGTTAGATTGAGAATTGTCACTTGTTTTGTTATTATATGATTTTATTGTAAAGTGTCAGTTTGTTAGAAGAAACCATAAAAAGAAAGTGATATAATAAACATAAATGTCGTTTCTTCGTTACACAACTTAGCAACACAAGTGTTTTATTTATCAATCAAATTAAGGAATCAAACATCTACATTATAAATATATTCATTTATTTATTTAAGGAACATAAACAGTCTTAGTAATATAATAAACATGAGAGGATGATAAAAAAAACAGACCAATAATTAATGTTCTTAGATAGGTATTTAGAAACAAGACTTACTAAATGTAAACTAGAATATTTAAGAAAAATTAAGAAAAAAAAACAGAACCAAGCAGCAATTAAAAAAATAATAATAAGAGTACAAATCTGAATTCAACAAATTAAAAATAATATAAAGTATATTTGCGGCACGTTCCAGAGTGGAAGATATTCTCAGTATCGCCCTGGTGTAAGACCACCGTTCAGAATTGAAACGTTGCTTGAAATGGCTTTAACCGTGTTTGGTGACCAGATCTGAATAGCCAGGTACTTCCCACCTTCCTCTTCCTCATCTCTTTCCCCTTCCCTCTACCGTCAGCCTCACAACATACCCCAATTGGGGATGCCATAGTCTCACTGGCTTCAAACGGGAGCAGTTGGGACTCTTGTGCGGTATTCATGTAAAAAAAAAAAATCCGGAGGTCGCGCGCTGAAATCCCGGAGTGCGCACGTAAATATTATTGATTAATTTGTGTTATTTCACAATTTGTTCACACTTTCCTAGTTCACACTGTGGTGGAATACACCCATTATCTGATGGTGTAAGATCACAATTCAGAATTGAACCGTTGTTTGAAATGGCTTTAGTCATGTTTTGTGTCCAGATCTAAAAATCCTGATATCTTCCCTTCTTCCACTCCCCACAACCTTCAGCCTCAACACAACCCAATTGGGGATACTGTAGTCGCACTGGCACTAAACGGTTGTGAGCCGTTGAGACTTTTGTGTGGTATTTCACATAAAAATATTATAAAAATTGGCGACGTTTGTACGGGACTTGAACACAGAATAAATTTAAGAAATGCCATTATTTTCCCATTTAAGCAATAAAACTACATGCATGGTGCCAGGATAAAAAAGAACTCTTTTTAGATGACTTTAGCTGTATTGAGCAACAAGTAACCTCAAAACCAACATCTTTTTAATATTTTTTTCTCATTCATCATCATTACACTTTCCTCTTAATAGTTCTACCTCTGAAAACTACAGTCTTCAGAAGTAGAACTTATCAATAGTGACTACAATCGGCTAAGATATTAAATTATATTAAAAGCGAGCATTTATTTGTATATTTATTAATACATGGTACGCCATGAATTATCAAGAAGATACCCTGTAAAAATGGTTTCAATTTGAGACATCCAAAAATGTATTTTTTGAATTGAAACTTATATAGCCCCGTCAGTGATTTGAAACTCGGGTGAAACGGAGTGTCACTAAAATGTATTATTTGATGGGTCCTCGGTTCTAATACAAGCTCAATTTACATATATTTACACATTCTAATACAGGCTCGATTCGCGCCTTGGCTCGAACCTCCCAAAGCGCAGCGGCTAAGGCGCCTGAAAAATCCACGCGGCCAGAGAAACAGACATCCAGCGAACGGAGTTCGAAACTTACGAAATCCAAAAGAAAATAACATTTTTATTTTTCTGAAATTAATATCCAATCTTTAAACCACTTTAAAATAAACAAGCAAAAGAAAAGAAAGCGACATCTAGCGACTTTTAAGTTTCACTTCTACCGCGTGTGAATGAACACTCTGATTTTTTTTTAATATTGAGAGTGCTTTTCTGAAACATGTGGTCTTTGTAGTAAAATTTCTTTATTTTCCCTTTTTTACGTTAGCTCCACACAGGAGGCCCTGAGGAAAATAAATCAAGTTCTTCATCATATTTGGGGAAGCTGTGTGGAGGAGATTTTTAGATAAAGGAAGTTCTGGGAAGGAAAAAGGTATGAGGGGTGGGTAAAATCAACCAGTCTCTCCCGATCCGGCCCGCCATGCAGTAGGCGGGCAAATGCACTCGCCGCCAAGACACACCTCACCCTATAAACCAGGGCACCCCTGATAAATCACAAAAATAACGAACCACTCGGGGTGACCTACGGCAGGGGTGTTGGTTATCAAATAAATAATTCCCAGGGCGTCGGCATCCATAACCCCCAAATTGAAACTGAATACCTTTATAGATAAATATACCGATGTCGCATTGAAGAAATAATTCTACCGTTTTTTAAATGTAAGAATGGGGGTAACATACCTACATTACAAATTATAACACTAAAACAATTTTACTTACGCCAAAACAAAAGTTTGTTGAAATATGTCTCAGTGTGGCTCTAACTATTATGCTGTATATAAATAAATATGGTTAGGATGTCTTATTTAGCTGATTATCTTTATCTCTCTTAACTTTTTCATACTGCGATATTTTTAAATACATTTAGAAACAATAACAACGCACCGATACATATGAATTTACCATTTCCCACTTCGCTGAAGTTCAGTGGCAAAGGTAAACGTTCAGCTCAAGTTCTTAAATGACGTGTATTTGAATGCTGTACTGTGATATATTTTTAATTTATTAATTTCAGATATACGAGTAAAAAAGTGTGTAAAAAACTCAAATATATATTCTTTATAAATGTTTATTTTGATTGGCGTGTTTCAATTGTACAGTGAATTATTTGCTCTGTATTTAAGTTAAGAAAGCGAAATATTATATTTCTTTTAACTTTCGGAGGGTCAGGACCCAAAGCCTGGAATGGACTGCCACACGACTTAAGGATGATCACAAATTCAGCGGAATTTAGAACTAAACTTAAAACCCACCTTTTCAGACAGTCGTACCCTTAAATTCAAAAACCTTTCACCTTAACCTTCAATGCCCGCGACATTGTAAAAATAACTCATTTGATAAAAAAAAAATAATAAATAAATAAATAAAAATAAATAAAAAATAAAAAAATCAGTTATAAGCTTTATGTAAGGGTCATTTCATGAAGATTCCCTAAAGACTCCTAAATTCTCCAGTCTCTCAAAATAAATACAACTATACTTTGCCACTAATCTTTTAATGTAAATTCATGCAAAGTCCAGTGTTTTAAATATAATGCCCTCCGCGTGCAAGACCGTATCTTCTGCAACTATCTTAACGTATCTATTAACTTTCTAATTTCTCGGAAGTGACCTGCCAGGTAAGTATGTTTCTGTATCTGTTTGTAAATAGTTAAATTAGATAGAACCTAGGAATTAATAATAAGCTGTACAGCGCCCTTGAGGTGATTTTTCACAAAAATTAAAAAAAAATTATCCAATTATTATTATTATTATTATTAATAATAAAAAAATAAAAATAAATAATTAAAAAAATTTAATTTTAGTCAGACGAATTTAGGCGACAGTAAGGTATGCTTCAATTCTACCAAATTCCTCAATTGAAAAAAAAAAACCGCTAATCGTTATTCGATTAATAGAAAATCATTGTTCAATTTTTTAAAAGAATAACTCCCTTTTTACTGGTATAACTTTTGAAGGTTATTTCTATACTGTAATATCATTGAAGAAAATTTTATTATTGATTTTAATATAAATGTCAAAGCGAATGCAGACATATACACAAAAAAACTGAAATCTATTATTCAAGCTGCAGGGATGAAACAATTAGTCAAAGATTTTACACGAATTACTAATACGTCAAAAACAGCGATTGATCTGGTAATGTCAAATAAATTCAACTTAAACATTAATGCACTAGATAGCCCTAAAATTAGCGACCATAGCATCATTCAAATTATACTAAATGACAGAGAAAAATACAAGTCCAGTAAAGAAACACAAGTAATATCATTTAAAAATTACAAAAAATACAATAAAGAAAATTTCATTCAGACCTTAGAGACTGTTAATTGGAATAAAATAAATCAAATGGAATATAACAAAAAAGCTGATCAGATGATATTAAACTTAAAAAAATCTATTGATGAAGTAGTTCCAGAACAGAAAATACAAAAAATAAACAATAATAAATGGTATACAAAAGAACTTCGCATAATGCAACATGATAGAGATACATTTTACAAAAGAGCATGCCTTACTAATAGTACTATGGATTGGGATAACTACAAAAAAGCAAGAAACAAATACTCTAAAGACATAAAAAGAACGCATAATGAGTATATAAAAAATAAAATAAACTCAGAAGAAGGTGATCCCAAAAAAATTTGGAAAAGCATAAAGGAATTAGTACATGGCGAAAACAAAGACGACATAAAAATAGTAATATTTCCAAAAGAGATAAATGAAGAAAACATGGCTAATAGCTTTAATAAATATTTTATTGAAAGCATCACTCAAATTAACAAATTAATCCCCAACATTGATGTTAACCCCACAAATGACAGTAACGACTCAAACAAAGAATTATTTGTCTTCAGAAAAATAAATGCAGAATATTTATTTAACATTTTAAACAAAATTAAATCAAAGAATAGTTCAGATGGATTAACTATTGGCTTAATAAGAGATGCTTTTCCAGTAATTGGATCTACTTTTTTAAATATTATTAATGAGACAATTGAAGAGGGAAAATTTCCACAGTCATGGAAACTATCTACTATTATACCGGTCCCAAAGGTTAAAAATACCAGAATATGTGAAGAATTTCGACCAATCAACACCTTACCGAAATATGAACAGATTCTTGAAGTGATAATAAAAGAAAAAATTTTGCAATACTTAGATAAACACAATATTTTATACCAAGAGCAATCAGGATTCAGATCCAACAACTCATGTGAAACAGCACTAAACGTAATTGTCGAAGAATGGAAGGAAGGAATGAATAGTAATAAATTTATCTTAGCAATATTTTTGGATTTTCAAAGGGCATTCGAAACTATAGATCGTGATATACTGATAAGAAAGCTTAAAGAAATTGGTTTCTCATCTGTATCCATTAAATTAATAGAAGAGTATTTGAAAGACAGAAAACAGGTAACAAAAATAAATAATCAGTTTTCTAAACCAATGGAAAATAAATTAGGAGTACCACAGGGATCGGTCCTTGGACCTCTATTGTTCATACTCTATATTAATGACATGGTGAAAATATTTTCAAAATGCAAAGTACGATTATTTGCCGATGATACACTAATATACTTAATTGGTGATAACTACGAAGAACTAATAAATATTTTTAATAATGAACTAAATAATGTATCAAGATGGCTAAAAATAAATAAGCTTAAATTAAATACAAAAAAAAACAAAATGTATGGTAATTGGGTATAAGAAGACATCCAGTGAGAGCAAAATTAAAATTGACGGTGAAATTATTGAAAGTGTGACTGAAATGAAATACCTAGGAGTTATATTAGATTCCAAACTAACTTTTAACAAACATGCTGAATATACCCAAAAGAAAATTGGAAAAAAAGTATCTTTTTTGGGAAGAATACGGCAAAAACTTTCTAGAAAAACTGCAGTCACTATTTATAATTCAATTATTGCTCCACACTTTAACTACTGCTCAACTATCCTTTTCCTGTGTAATGAACGAAACAAAATAAGTTTCAAATTCTCCAAAGCAGGGCAATGAGAATAATACTTCGACGAAATAGATTCTCAAAAGTAAATAAAATGTTGAAGGAACTAAATTGGCTAACCGTGAAACAGATGTTGACCCTGCACACGATGATATTTATCCATAAAATAGTGAACAACATGTTACCAAAATACTTCTCAAACAAAATTATATACAACAAGGACATTCACAGACATAATACAAGGACTTGCAAGGAAATCAGACTACAAAAAAAGGACAAAACGAATACGCAGAACAGTTTACTATACAAAGGGATGAAGTTATACAACACTCTACCAGAAACTTTAAAGGCCGCACCAATTGGAAAGTTCAAAATTTATTGTAGGAGATACATAGAACAAGAAAAAATATAGTTTGAAGTATGAAATGATATAATTAATTAGGAAATTGTAAACTTAAATGTACAATTTACTAAAATAAAACAAATAAATAAATAAATAAAAAGAAAACACTAATAATCTGAACGAGAACATGAAGGAGAACAAATCACAGCAAAATATAAAAAAAGGTAATGGTCGCAACTGGGACTCGAACCCAGAACCTCTCGTCTAACCATTGCCACCTACCATCAAACCGTCATAAATTGTCAATCTCATATTTTCAAATTTTTAGAATTAACAAAATTATTTTCCACTATTTTTTTCATATTATAGCCAACTACCTTTTTCATTAGAAAAAATCGTTCTAAGAGCTGATTTGTAACCTAGATAGCGTCTCCATCTCTTTCCTCGTCGTTATCTTCTTCCTCGATGAGAAAATCTTTTATTCGTTTTATTATACGTGATATTTTATTATTTTATATTGTATTTTATTATTATTACGTTATTTTATATAGCACTTCGATTCTTTGTGGAAAAACGATTTATTTGTGTTTTTTTTTAAATACACATTCACTCACAAAATACCCCACTTACAAACCCACTCACAAAATAACATAGCCACTCATGTTATATATTTTGTTCGTTCTCCGTACAATATTTAATGTTTCTGTATGAAGTGATGCAACTTCACTCACATTTTGTAAATATTAACCTCATTACAGGCAATTAGTTCTAGTGATGTTGATGTTTTATGTAAAGAAAACATGTGATGTGAGTAGTGAGAGGCAAGTAAGTAAATCAATATATTTATTTTATTACACGAACTACGAATGTTCGCATGTAAGCGGAAGACATTAACTCTCTATTTTCGTGCGCAAAAAGAGAACCAGCTTTGAAGATATTTCTCGCTCCTCGGCAATAAAAAAAACTGTTTTCGCGTCGGCGGCGCAAGGTAATTATCACCTTAGAGCGAGCGGAAATGAAACAGCGGAAACCGGATGTAGCGCGGGGGGCGTAAAAGCGCGGGAAACGGAAACGGGGAAGGCTGGGGGGTGGAGCCTCGAACCAACCGTTCTGTGGCGGCAATCCAATTATGGGAAGTGCCATCATGGCCGATCGCTAAATGGGCGCGGGCACCACCTAGCGGCCCGCCGGGACAACAAGACCAGAGACCTAGGCGCCATCTTGACTGGTCGCTTGTTTTTACATCAAGTTTCATTTTCGATCGCTAGATTACGTCCAAAATCGATTTTATTCGAGCATTTTTGTATCACTGTATAAAGAATACCCATGTCTACATTTAAAAATATTGTGATACTGGTTATATCTATATCTATACTAATATTATAAATGCGAAACTGCGTGTGTTTGTTTATTACGCTTTCACGCATTAAACAATAAAACTATGTTAAAAGTTCTTTCACCAATAGAAAGCTAAATTACATGCGAGTACTGTAGGCTGTATATAATGGTAAGCTCTTCGTGGTCTCCGTGGACGGCCTCTGTGGTCCCGAGGCAAGACTTTCGAATCACAATCCGAAGGTCGCGGGTTCGAACCCGGCGTGCGCAAATAAATTTTTTCTGATAAATTTGTGTTATTTCACAATTTATTAATTTAAAATAATAAATAGTATATTTGTTGCACGTTCCAGAGTGGAAGATACTGGTGCAAGACCACACCCTGGTGTAAGACCACCATTCAGAATTGAAACGTTGCTTGAAATGGCTTTAGCCGTGTTTAGTGACCAGATCTGAATAGCCAGGTACTTCCAAACCTTCCTCTTCCCTATCTCCTTCCCCTCCCCACTACCTTCAGCCTCCCAAAATACCCCGATTGGGGATGCCATAGTCTCACTGGCTCCAGACGGGAGCAGTTGGGACTCTTGTTCGGTATCAACTAAAAAAAAAAAAAAAAAATTATCATACTTTTCTGTCTCTAAGAAAAGCGAGTTATTGCTAAGCAAAACGAATTGTTGCCGTGGAAAACAAATCGTTGCCGTGGAAACGATGTTGATATATTTGCGGGAAATTTTATAGGGAGAAGCAATTTTTTTATTAAATGGCAGAGCAAAGCATGCCGGGTACCAGCTAGTATTTAATATCTCATCAACTTTCTTATTCAAAAGTATACAAAATTTGACATTTTCGTGTCACTATATAAGGAATACCCAACGTTCGTAGAAAATGAGTCTAAAACGTTTAGCAAATACGGGCCTTTTTCGGAAAAAAAAACTGATCGGGCCACTTTCGAAATTTCGAACGCGTGACGTAGCTTGAAATAAAATACTGCCACTTGTATTGGCAATTCATTCAAATCTCCTAGTGAAACGTGGACTTCAAGCTACGTCACCAATTTTTAACCAATCACCACTCAACCCCTTTGATGAGTTAACCTTGTTGAACGCATTTTTGACGAATCTTGAGGGATACCCAGCCAACGTTTAAACTAGTCGAGACCCTGGTTATATATTTAGGATTTTATCAACTTTCTTATACTTATAAAATTATAGCATTTCGGTTAGCTTTGCTGCATTAATCGGTGAAATACGTAGTATAACTACCGTAAATAGATAAATAGCTACTACTAAGCTTCAATTAAATTTTAAAGTAACGAAAGAACATCTCTGTAAGATTAGGCTTGCGCAGAGACGTGCTTTTTTATTGCTCAAAAAACATTCAATTCACTTCATAGAATATAAGTGGACAAACATTACGTACAAAAATGCTATAAAAACCGCATATTCAAAGACAAGTTATTCTGAACATCGACCTTTCAATTTATCGTCAATGAAATAATATAACACTAAGGGCCTTATCTTTGAAAGGAAACAAATGTTCCATTTAGCTCAACTTCTCAGTGTTCCGTCTCACTCTCACTCGCCTGAAATTGTAGATCTCCATTACATTCGAATTTCGAAAACACATTTATGTATGGATTATATGCCCACATTGGGCCTATATTTGGATCGCCAACAAGGCACTTCTTGTGGTATTATTAATTATATTAAATTGGTTGTCAAACCTGCAAATTTCAAAACATTTTCGAATGCATAATATTGATCGTCCAGTTGTAGTCAGATAACTTCGAAAAATCTAAATTTGAGTTGAGTTTGCAGTTTGCAGTTATTGCAGTTATAAAAGCGTATCCTCTATTTGGTACAATACTGAGATTTCTCATAAATATCATCAAAACAATAATTATAATGTAAGATATTAACCCGGCGTTCGCACAGTTGGGTCAATTTGACCCGCGCCATTTAAAAATTAGCTTATTTCTTAAAAAATTTGTGCGACGTTGCCATACTTCTCAGTAGCTGGAGCTAACAATCTCCCCTCCCTGCTGGCTGTCGCTGTTCAGTGATATAGTGGCCGCAACGGTGGATAGACGTGGCTAAACACGAAAAAGGTAAATATGACCCAACCATACACTTCGTGTCGTAATTTCGGGATATGAGTTAGTCTTACATATTTTCATGCAAATGAAAACATGTAAGACTAACTCACGAAACTGATGTATTATTCTTAGTCCTACTATAGATCTCATTCATTTGTATGATATTAATTCATATTTTGAGAAAAAAGTTTATGTTTTATTTAAATTTTATAACTTTAAGACAGAGGTTGTCATTTTGTTAAAATTTTATAAAAATGTCATTAAAAGATAGTTTTATACGAAGTTGATTTATTTTACCCAAAATCTCGCAAACAATATAGTTGTTTTATCAAATTATTGCAATATGTTACTAAATTTCTTTTAAATATAGAAATCATAGCGAGTTTTTATTTGGGTCTCCTAGACCCAACCCTACTATCGTTGTTACATATTTTGACTGTGCTGACGCCGGGTTAATGTTTTTTGGGTCACTACTAGAATATTTCAAAATGTCACATTGATGTATCAAAATATGGAATTGTGGCTTGGGGAGTGCATATAAATTATCCCTACTTCTACTGGAGACAATTCAAAAAATATTAATAAAAATCATCTTTAAAAAAAAAAAAAAATGCTACCGAAAAATAAATGTTTTCCGAGATTTCCCAGTTTCCCCACTTAAAAAAGTTTGTGACAAAATTGCACTACTACAATTACATAAAGATTTTTTTAATAAAATAATATATCACAACTAAATATTAGCCAAAGAATAATATCTGTTGGAGGACTAACCGTACCACTAGTACGAACCACAACAGCAAAGCATCACTATATATTTAAGGATATAAAATTATTCAATAAATTACCCCTAGATATACTATCGGAAGAAAAATACGACAAATATTTTTAAAAAATTAAATAAAAACTCTAGTACCATTTCATAACTTTACTTGTTGTTTAGATTGATGTATTTGTTTAATCAATCCTTTGCGTCATTTATTAACGAACCTATATTTTTTATTACTGTTATCG
Organism: Glyphotaelius pellucidus; assembly: GCA_936435175.1. Taxonomy (NCBI): domain Eukaryota; kingdom Metazoa; phylum Arthropoda; class Insecta; order Trichoptera; family Limnephilidae; genus Glyphotaelius; species Glyphotaelius pellucidus. The sequence continues at coordinate 9,761,640 of OW386550.1, forward strand.
CATTTCCTCATAAAATTACTAATAGTTTTTGTAATAAAATTTTTAATTTAAATTGATGTAAAATTAATGTTTTTTTTTTATTATTTAAATTGATTGAGTTGTCCTTTCATAAATACAAACAGCTGCTTTTTTTATGAGAGTGATTCAAATATTTATGTTATATTATGTTGTAAAATTGTAACCATAATAAATGTTTCAATAATAAAAAAATAAAATAATTTACCGTACCTGTGCCTAAATAATGTCTCAAGGTGTTATTTAGTATATTTAAAATGTAAAACACAGACACGTGTAAATAATACTGGATTTACGGGGAGCATTTATTTATTTATTCGAATATTGTTTTCCTTGTTATCTCAAACTTAGTATTTGGGGATTTTTGACTAATCAACTTGACGATAAATATGGTTTTCTTCCTTAAATTAGTTAACTAACTCACATAATTAGTCATAATTGCTATCAGCAGCATTTAAACTAGCTGATTTTTGACTCCTAATTTCCAACAATATCTAGAATATGGAAAAGTTATAAACATTCATCTTTCGTTTATTTAATCCAAGCTTCGACAAGATTTATATTTTCAATTTCTTCCTCAATCGGACAATATGGTTGTCTATACTCGTAAATCATTTAGATGTCTTGCTATACCACAAGGAAATACTTAGAGTTTTATGATTTATTTCCTGTAATTTCGGGATTTTGTTGTCAGAAACAAAGAAAAGCAATAACAAATGTTATATCGGGACAGCAAATTTTTTCCCATCTAAAATAATAATTTATTAAGTTGTTTTCTTTTTCTCAGAACAATTCTGTTTCGTCTGATTACACACATTATCCGCACGTTCACATGCCTAAATTGATTTCTATACACCGTTTTCATGTAAGCGTCGGGCTCGTAATGAGAAAAGTTCATTTTTTTGTAATGAACCACGAAATATCATTTCCCGGCTCAGGGCGGCCGCACACAATACCGCAACACGACGTCGAAGTCAATTAACTTTGTTGCTTTGCTCCAGGCTTACATAACTGAACTGGATAAAGAATATGTTCCTTTGAAGTCTGTTATCAGAAAAACATAAGTTTTTTAAATTCTTTGTGACTGCAACTGCGCAAGGTTCTAAATAACTTACATGTTGTGATGAAAAATATATTGAAATATAAGGAGATATGCTATAAAGTTCGCCCGACTGTCAGCGGATTACAATCTAATGGTGATAGTTTGAATACGGAATTTAGTAGATTTTTTTAAGGTGTGCTGTAGTTTTGAATATAGTTTGAATACGAAAAGAATTCGTTCATTTAGTTGATTTTTTGAAGATGTGCAGTAGTTTTGGTTAAAAATATCGGTGACACCAGGAAGCACAGTCCCATCCACTTAAAACGGCCGATAGCCGATCTCTTTATATTTCAATATGTAAGAAGTCGTCTTGAGTACAATTCTACCGTCTAGAACCCATATTATAATATACATATAAAAACTGTTCATAGAATACAAAACAAATCTTACGTTTTCTAAATTTTAAAACGGGTATTCTAGCAACTATGTTGAACTACAACACTGTTAAATGATATGAATATGCCCAAATTGTCGGACAGAAGAATTTTCACTGACTTGGTTTTTTTAAATAAAATTCTTAATGATTTGGTTGATATTCCGGTATTGCTCAAATTGACATATTCCCGGATTCTACAATGTAATACGAGAAGTCAGGATTTATTCCAGTGCAGAAATTCTGGGACTACCATATGTATCCATCTTTGCCCAGAATACTAAGGAGGGAAAAAATTATACCAAGTCAATGGACATCTTCAGTTTATCTTTAAACAAATATAAAATATTGTTACTGAGGTAGTTCAGTTATATTACTTACCATTCATATGTAAAAGCCCTGAAAAATGGCGTTAATCAATAAATAAATAATGAAATTCAATCACGAATTGTCAGCATAAAAATTAAAATATTAAAATGTTAACTTATATCGTGTGTAACATGAAATAAAATGAAACCACGATACAATTATGAATTAGGTATAATTGAAAGAGATTATGCCAGTTTTATGAGCAATGTTTCTCGAAATTGCAGATGAGAAAGAAAGGTTCATTCATAGCCTTTGATATCAACTGGAAATAAAGTCATCGTATTTGCATTAAAGTTTCCATATATTATTCAACGAACCTTATTCATATTTTAAGCTAAAACAAAAAAATATATTTAAAAATGTGTACAAAATTATATATTTTATTATATATTAAGTGGACAAATGCGTTGTATTTTTTTTTTTTTTAATTTTAATTTATCATTTAATTTCTGTGTTAGCTACGTAAGTCCTTTATGATGACAAAAGTGTGATTTCAAATATATGTTCATGTTATTCGTAATCTGAGAATGTCTGTCTATTTTAAAGAAAATAATGGTAAGTCCAAAGACAATAGAATATAAGATAGTCTAACAAAATATAACTACTGTGAAAGACTTAATTAATTTTTACTAGTGAAAGAGTGACACATTCTCGGATTTATTTCATTGTAGTATCCCTCGCTATAAAATTCGTACGAGAAACAGAAATTCGAGAAGAGGCTGATACGAACGCCAATTCCACACACAATTCCTTTACTCGGTATTAAAGGGAAACACCAAAATGTTGTTCATTATTATTTTCATAAAAACAATAAAAATAATGAGTTTTTGCCCTATATTTTGGATAAAATCCAAGAAATGAGAATTTTTACGTGAAAATATATTTGAAATGTAATTAATCTAAATTGTATACTTTTTGCCGCAAAATATGTAATTTCGTTTTAATTGACTCGTAACGCCTGTTTTAAAAAGTCAAAAGATTTTGGAGGAAAAGTGATATGCGTTATCATTTTAAATGGCTAGAGTCGACAACTGCAATAATAACATACAATTTGCTGAATGTATTAGCGAATTATTATTTTTTTTACATTAGCTCCACACAGGAGACCCTGAGGAAAATAACCTCCCTCAGGGCCTATTTCATCTTTGGGGATGCTCTGTGGAGGGTTTTTTTAAAGGAAAGGAAATGGAGGAGAATTCAGGGAAGGAAAAAGGTTTAAGGGCTGGGTTGGAATCTGGGGTTCAGTGTGTCCTGGTCATCCGTCTCCAAGACCTAGACAAATCTCACTCCATGAACCCGGTCACCCCTGCTAAATCACCAACGTAACGAACCACTTGGAGTGACCTATGGCAGAGGTGTTCGTTATCCAATAAAGGTTCCCGGGGCGGCGGTACCCATTCCCGCCTCTCAAATTTAATGTAATCCGTTTAACAGTATATTCATAACCGCCCTAAAAAGTGCAACTACAAATGTGTGCTCCCCACAAGCCCAAACCCAAACTGTCTGCGAAATCCTTGCTGAAATGAAAGAACAAAGTTACAGAGACAAAAATCTGATTATTCACAATATTCCTGAGAATACATCATTATCTCAGACTGAATCAATAAATAGTGATATCGCATCAGTTAAGAAAATTATCTCCGAAATGGATGCTGCAACAACAAACCTTGACATAAAAATCTACAGATTGGGTAATAGGAAAACTGACAAACCGAGAGGTATAAAAGTTGAATTTCCGGAAGCCAAATGGCCGAAAATCCTACTAAAAAGGAAAGATACTCTGAAAAACAATGTACGAATTTACCAAGACCAGTCTTTTCTACAACGGAAACATTTAAACGATTTAAGAGAAGAACTAGAAAAAAGGAAGTCTTCTGGCGAAATGGACATCACAATTAAATACCTAAATAACAATCCCACAATCGTTAAAACGCACCCAAAAAACTAAACAGTAAAATTTCTATATACTATCAAAATGTACGAGGTCTACAAACAAAATTACAGGACCTGAAATCAAACTTACCTACTTTGAACCACGACTCTTACGCTCTCACTGAGACATGGCTGAACAAAAACATCGACACTTCTGAATTAGGTTTCTATAATCATACAGTGTACAGAAAAGATAGAAGCGAAATCAATAAAATTAGAGGAGGAGGTGTGTTGGTATCTATAAATAATAAACTTAACTCAAGAAAACTCAAGTGCATATATACACACCTAGAACAAATATTCATCATGGTCTCCACCAAAAAAGAAAAAATTATTATCGGCTGTATCTACATTCCTCCATCTTCCGACGCCCAGATATATAAAGACCACTACCTTGAAATCGAAACAATCCGAAGAAAATTTCCTGGCTCAACCATTATATTGACAGGTGACTATAATCTGCCAAATGTCACATGGGACATAGACAACAGTAAAACTTCTTGCACGGACAACATCAACCACGGTTCCCATGAGATTATCGAGATGTCAAATTTTCTAAATCTACGGCAGTTAAACTATGTATACAATATTAATTCTCGTCTTCTTGACTTAGTATTTTCCAATTCCTTATTTGTTAAAGTATCCGCATCAACTGAATCTATTCTCCCAATTGACAAATACCACCCTCCTCTCACAATTGAATGCAACAGTTCTATAACAAGAAAAAATCCATCTGCATCAACAAAATTGAATTTCTTCAAAGCTGATTATAATCAAATCACAAATCTTTTATCTTCAACTGACTGGAACTTTTTGGACTTTGAAGAAAACATCAATGAAATGGTTGATAAATTTTACTTAATTCTTAATAATTCTATTGATTTGTTTGTACCCGTTTCAAAAATTAATGTTCATAGCTACCCTAAATGGTTCAGTAACGATCTCATTAAAACAATTAGAGACAAAAAAATTGCTCATAAAATTTATAAAACATCACGTGATCCCAAAGATTATGCAAAATTTTGTGAACTCAGAAAGACCACCAAAAAGATGTCCGTGTTATGTTATAAAAATTGCATTGACAACTGTGAACAATTGGCTATTGCCAACCCTCAGAACATTTATAAATTTTCAAAATTACTTAATAACAACGACTCCGGAATTCCCTCTAACATGTATATAGATAACAACATGGCCGATAATCCCCAAGAAGTTGTTAATCTTTTTGCCGAATTCTTCAGCAAAGTCTATGTATCAACAAACAACTCCCCATTGTTCAAAGCCACAACATCCTATTATAACCAGATCGACTTCAATCAGTGCAAATTTGAAGAAAGCGACATTAAAACCAAATTAAAATCTCTCGTCCTAAACAAATCGGCTGGCCCTGATAACATTCCTCCAATCTTTTTATCGAAATGCCTATCAGTCTTAACTTATCCTCTTACTAAAATCTTTAACTTGTCCATAAAAACTGGCACCTTTCCGGAAAAGTGGAAAACAAGCTTTTTGTCTCCTATTTTTAAGAAAGGTGATAAATCTGATGTATCTAACTATAGACCCATATGTATTCAGTCATCAATCCCTAAAATATTCGAATCTGCTCTGCTCTCAAAACTCTCGCCTGAGATTAATAAAGTTATATCACATCTACAACACGGTTTCATAGCAAACAGGTCTACTCTTACGAATCTGATGATCTATCAGGAAAAATTGTTTAATAGTATGCACAATCATCTTCAAACTGACGTAGTATACACCGACTTTAGTAAAGCTTTCGACAAAGTCTCACACAAAATTCTCATACATAAATTAAGATCCTTAGGAATAACGGGGAATATTTTGAAATGGTTTGAAAGTTATCTACACAAAAGAAAAATATCAGTCAAACTAAATTCATACTATTCAAAACAGTTTGAAATATTCACCGGGGTTCCACAGGGGTCACATCTGGGCCCAGTGTTATTTTCCTTATTTATAAATGATATAACTACCATCTTTGAAGGAGTTATGATACTTTTGTTTGCGGATGACCTTAAAATATATAAAACAATTACGAATCTTAACGACTGTTGCATATTACAATCAAATCTAGTGAGGTTACAAGAGTGGTGCGCCCTTAATGAACTTTTCCTCAATATTGAAAAATGCCAAACAATTACTTTTACTCGAATCAAAAGTCCCATTAAATTTCAATACAGCATTGATAATATTTTCCTAAAAAGGGTAGAACAAATCAAGGATCTCGGTATTATTTTTGATAGTAAATTAACTTTTGTTCCTCATATTAATGTCATAACTAATAAGGCAATGAAATGTCTGGGTTTCATTCTGAGGACGGTCAAAGAATTCAAATCAATTAATTCGTTTAAATTGCTGTACACTGGGCTGGTGAGATCTAATTTAGAATATAATTCAACCATTTGGGCTCCATTATATAAGACACACCAACAAAAAATTGAAAGAGTACAGCATAAGTTTTTAAGATTTATTAATTATAAACTCGGAATACCTATCGAAGAACTAAATTATGTATATCTAATGGAATTACTCAATATAAGCGATTTAACGTCAAGGCGTGTAGTAAGCGATTTAGTTTGCCTTTTTAATATTGCGAATGGCAGACTGGACGCCCTCGATTTAACTTGTAAAATTAATTTGAGAGTACCCACGCGTGATACCCGTTCTAATGCACTTTACTTTGTTACCAATTCTACTAATAATTATTTTGAAAACTCTCCAATACAAAGACTTCATATACTCGGAAATAAATATACTTCAATTGACGTTTATCGACATCAATCGATTTCTAAATTTAAACTCAGTATATCAGAACATTTAAAATAAAGCTATAAATATCATGCACTATATAGCACCTTTATCGATATATTATTGCAGCTATGTTTCGATAAACACGTACCAAATATGTATAACAAAGATTGCTAATTATAAACATAAATAATGACAATCTTGTCTTATTTCTCTTTATAATTAAAATAACTATCTCACATTAATTTACGTGACCATATATTCTATTTTACCTGCTTTGTGTCATATCTAGTGTTATCTATGTTTTGTTTCTTATATCTTATGTTATCTTTTTTTTTTTCTTACAGTTATATTATGTTTATATTATATTTTGTTATTTCCTATACTTTACCAAAAACATGTACTGCACTTTATGTAAAAGCCCTATGGGCGTTTAAATAAATAAATAAATAACGTAATATTAATAATACTCTTGCCATTTATAATCTATCGTGCTAAAGGACCCTTGAACAATGGAGTCGTTGTCTTTCCTTGAGACCAGAGACTGGATGGCGAAGCCAGATGCAGGTGCCTGGGTGAAGAGCCGAAGCGCTGCAGTAGCGCGGGAGCCCAAGCAGATTTCCATCTTCGTTTTGAGGGTTGATTTACTGAAACCTTCAGAGCATATATAATAATTATGCATTCCGTGTTCAGTTATTTCCATACAGTCATCTAACACAAAAAAAAATCACAAAGAAGCGTATTTAGCTGATGAAAATTCATGATGATTTTGATTTACTTTAAACAGTGATTCTTGACATCATTTAGAGTTAAAAATGTTAGTGATATTTTTGTCGCCGATTAATGTACTGAAGGTTTTTTTAAGAAACAAAAAACAACACAAAATTATTTCACATTTCGTGCCATTACTGCCCAATACAGCACTTATTTTTTGTTGTTGTTTTAAGTTGGAAAAAAACATCAAAAATGTCACCGGAGACAAAAGTTTAAATTACATTTTTTACTACAATAATGTCAGTAATCACTAGATAAGGTAACCAAGCACTTTGTTAACACCCCGTGTGAATTTATCAAACATTTTATTTCGTTTAAATAGTTTTTTTGAGAAGACAAGTGGGGAATAAATTATATTTAATTCAGTTCACAATCTACCTTTACTACGTTTGTTTCACAGTACCTTTGGCTTCAAGTGCTTCAAGTTGAACAATTTGTGTAGAATTGTTTCCAGGTAATATCCTTATCTGAATCAGTTAAACTTTTTCCCCAAAAGCACTTTGAATACTTTTAAACATCTTCTCTTTCCATCAACCAGGGGCGTACTTACAATAAAATCAGTTTCTGGTATCTAATGTAAAAAGATATTACCGGACAGTAGTTGAGTGGGAATCGCGTTTGGGTTCCCCGTGTGTCTTATGTTTGTCGTACGTTCCTCGGCGGCTAAGTCCTCCATCGTGACAGAAGCAACTTTTTACTGTGGTAGTAGGAGATTTTCAAATATTGTCAGGTTATTCATAACCCAGGAATATTTGTCTTTCTTTTAATTAAATATATAAAAATAATGTATATGTAATAATTCGTCATTTATATAAAATAATATAAAAACAAATATAAAAAATGATATAACAAAATTTTACAATTTTTATTTTCTTGATTCATTTTTTGGTTATTATGCGCTTCCTCCTTCTTTAGCCAACATTTCGGACAGTTTTAGAGTGTCCATCAGAATATTACATAGCTTTTTATTTTTAAATGCTAGGACTCAATCGTGCAATCTGATTTTTTCTGATATAAATATAAAGAAGTAAATAAATGTTAATTTTTTTTACTTTGATTAATTGATATTCGTAAAAATAGGAAGCGAGGAATTATTTATGTCGCATATGTTCAATTTAGGAGGCGGGAATGGGTACCGCCGCCCCGAGAACCTTTATTGGATAACCAACATCTCTTCCATAGGTCACCCCAAGTGGTTCGCTATGTTTGGTGATTTAGCAGAGGTGCCCGGGTTCATGTGGTGAGGTTTGTCTAGGTCTTGGATGCGGATGACCAGAACACACTAAACCCCAGATTCCTACCCACCCCTTAAACCTTTTTCCTTCCCAGAACTCTCCTCTCCTTCCTTTCCTTAAAAAACCCACCACACAGCATCCTCAAAGATGACGTAGGCCCTGAGGGAAATTATTTTCCTCAATGCCTCCTGTGTGGAGCTCTGTTCCATGCTAACTGAGATTAAAGTCAACTCAACACCTCCTTGAAAAGTCCGGTCCGAGTTATGCGATCACCGTGGAGCTCATGTAAAAAAAATTATGTACATCACGTATATATACATCACGTAATCCAAAGATGTTAGTGAAAACATAAACTTTTCATTTATTTTTTTTTGGTCAATATATATTAGATTAAATCAGGTGGTTTGTACTGCACGCCGCTGTAATCTACATACTGTAGTCGACAGTCCGCACAGTGAGAAACGTATGCTTCTTGGTAACTTGGAACGTTCATTGCAAAGTTTTCGAATGGATTGTGACTCTGTATTTGACGCAGTCTCACTTATTTAGATGAAAAGTCCCGATAAAACGAACTGGATTCGATTCCATTGATACTTTATAATACCGAAACTTTTCAATCGACAAAGTTTAAGGTTCTGTTTGAAAACGAACGGAAAGAAAATGTGTAAATCTTACCGAATAAGAAATCAAATTGACAATCAAAGAATGGATCGTAGCGAAGGATCACAAAGGATTAACATTATTTTCCCAAAAGTGGCAGAATAATATAACACGAAGCTTAAGGTTGTTCTACAGGAAGGTTATATTGTTGTTATCTAGTTTATATCACAGACAACCTTCGTAACTTCATAAAAAACGTTTTATACTTGAAGGTTACCTACACAGTTTTTCGTCGTACAGCAAAATATTTACACAAGGATTTTTACTCAGTCAATATCGTCATGTTAATATAATGTAAGTAGGTGATTTTCCGGTATTTTTTTAATGTGATTACCGCAGTTTTTAAGTGATTATTAGTCTCAACTCTATGGAGCGAGTGATACTACGGCATCCCCAATAATTTAGGGTTATTTTGAAGCTGCAGTGGAGAAAGGAAAGAGATTGGGAAGCGGTTACCTGGTTATTCAGATCAGGACGCCACACACGGCTAAGGCCGTGTTTTAAATTCTAAATGGTAGTTTTACATCAGGGCGATATTGAAAGTATCGTGCACTCTGGGACGTGCCGCAAATATACTACGCATTATTATTAAATATAAATTGTGAAATACAACATTATGAATTGCTAATTGAGAGCATTGCTCCTCCACCACGGTAGTGGTCAAATTTGGCTAAGTTATCGCAATAAGCATGCATGATATAACTACGAAAGTCTATTACTAACAAAGTAAATCTATATTACCATAAAAATTATGAAAAAAATAATCATTAATTTTCCAAACCAACAGGAATATTACGTTGAAACGAATATTACAACATGACTCAAGATTGACTCTCTGCATCACCTTGGTGGGTTTAGCTGAATTTAGTGACCCGATCTAATCAGCACGGTTCTTTCCGAACTTTTATCTTCTTCTTTCTCTTTCCGTCATACTCACTTCTGCCTTTGGATTTTTGTTTTATTTTAACAAAACTGCCTAACTGAAAAGAAAAATGATATCTCGTGGTTGAAAACCACTCCGGCCTTTGTGTAGGTTTTTGGTCTTTATGAACTGTCAAAATTGATAAAAATTTTGTGTTTTTTCAATTAAATTTGCAATTAAAGATCGATAAATTAAATATTTATAAACGTTTTCGAATACTAAAACCGGTTTTCAAAGGGTGATAAAATTTGCTGTATTGTATTATTACAAATACATATTTAAATTTATAAATATTCAAATTTAGAATGCAAACTTAAAAAAATGTAAAAATGACTCACGTGATGTGAAAACGGTACTAAAATCACAGATCATGTAAAAAATATCTACTTATTTTATCGTACAAATGTTTAATAAACAATTCTGTAACCTCACTTTTTTACCATTTTATACAAAAATATTTAATAAAAAATTAACACTGTCTAACGGCGCGTATGCGATTTAACGGGTGATAACTGTTTCTACAAAATAAGTATTTTATATCTGTTTTTATGGACAACAAAAACAGAGTTATAACGATTTAAGTGGAAACACACGCGTTAGCTTGAAAACAAGCTTATTGTACTTGACTGCCATTGTTATATTGTCGTGTAAACAAGCTTAGGGGTCCAAGTGGTTGTAAAAACAATCATTTTTGAAATACCTGTGCAGAATAATGATAAAAAACTAAAAATAATTAACTTAAAATAACATAATGCAATTATACACACAAACAGAAAGATAATTACATATAAAACTAAACTCTATGTATATCAACGGAAAGCGTACGTGTTCACATTAAAAAGAAAGTCTCTATATTCCTTTAGCGTCTAACGAATTTGCTAACAGTCTCTTGCCATTATTTCTTTATAAACTTTCAAAGGAGCCTTAACGAGAGGTGCAATGGACAACGTGTTTTGTAATAATTATTTCATGATTAAATTATAACGAACGAAAGGACTTTCTTTAAAAAAAAAACTAAATGCTTCATGGTTATTACAAAGACATTCTCAGTTTTTGCATCTAAAGGATCTTAAAAATAATTGGGCTCATTAAAAATCTTCAAATAAGGCTATCCGACAAAACGTAAAGCTAACTAATAACGTTGATACTTTGAAAGAATCTTGGAGACTTATTATTCACAAAAATGTTAATTTAATATTTTTTTAATTTATCATTATGAAATTTAATTAGAGAAAAACCTTCCTTTAAAAATATTTTCTTTACTAATTTTCAAGTATCCCATTTTAGAGGTCACTAAAGAAAACTAAAGAAGTTTGTATTTGGGAGATTGAAATTAAGCCAGAAATTAATTTTAAAGATATTTGTTAGAAAAAATGTAAATGTTTTAATAAAAGCTTGTCTTGCAAGCCCTTAAAATAGCCTCAATCTTTTGATATTGCAAGTTATAAATATTCTGTCCATAAAATGGAACAAAAATATGTAATCTTGTCTTATTTCTTGACAGTTATACCAATATTTTAAAGGTTCAACTTATTTTTTAAACCCAGAAATTTTGTCGACAAAAAACTGTGCTTATATAGAGACTTTACATTTGCTTGAAAGTAATAATATATTTGCAGTAAATAAATAGATACGCAGTCCCCCTGGTGGCTTATATCAAAACAAAAAAGCAGCTGCAGCTGATTTTTGCTGCCTCTGTAAATATGTACACACCATTTGCCCCCAGTAGCTTATGTTCAGATTTGGTCGGGAGTTTTTGCTGCTTCAGTAAATACCCCCAATGGCTTATACCAAGACGACAAATCTGTTCGTGTGTTTTTGCTGCCTCAGTAAATATACAGATACCCAGTGCCCTCAATAGCATACCAAGACGACAAATCTGTTCGTGTGTTTTTGCTGCCTCAGTAAATATACAGATACCCAGTGCCCTCAATTATACCAAGACGACAAAGCGGTTCGTTTGTTTTTGCTACCTCATGTATATGCATAGTACCCCAGTAGCTTATACCAAGATAAAAAATCTGTTCATGTGTTTTTGCTGTCTCAGTAAATATGTTAATTCCCAGTGGCTTATATCACGACGACAAAAATGTCAAATGGTTTTGCTGCCTCAGTAAATATGTAGATACCCAATGGCTTATACCAAGACGACAAATCTGTTCGTGTGTTTTTGCTGCCTCAGTAAATATACAGATACCCAGTGCCCTCAATAGCATACCAAGACGACAAATCTGTTCGTGTGTTTTTGCTGCCTCAGTAAATATACAGATACCCAGTGCCCTCAATTATACCAAGACGACAAAGCGGTTCGTTTGTTTTTGCTACCTCATGTATATGCATAGTACCCCAGTAGCTTATACCAAGATAAAAAATCTTTTCATGTGTTTTTGCTGTCTCAGTAAATATGTTAATTCCCAGTGGCTTATATCACGACGACAAAAATGTCAAATGGTTTTGCTGCCTCAGTAAATATGTAGATACCCAATGGCTTATACCAAGACGACAAATCTGTTCGAGTGTTTTTTGCTGCTTTTGTATCCTACATGGATACCCAGTGCCTTCAGTGGCTTATACCAAGACGACTAGGCTGTTTGTGTGTTTTTGCTGCTTCAGTAAACATGTTGATATACAGTCACCTAGTGGCTTAAATCATAAAACAAATATGTTCGTGTGTTTTTGCTACCTCAGTAAATATATAGATTCCCAGTGTCCTCAGTGGCTTACGTCACGATGACAAAACTGTTTGAGTGGTTTTGCTGCCTCAGTAAATATATAGACACCCGATGCTCCCAGCGGCTTATATCACTACGAAAAAGGCTGTTTGAGAGTTTTTGCTGCTTCAGTAAATACATAAATACCCAGTTTCTCTGGAGTAGATACGTTTAGTACCAGACCATCATTCAGAATCGAAATATTGCTCATGGCTTATACCATGTTTGGTGACTAAATTTCAATAGCAAGATACTTCCCGAACATCCTCTTCTACACCTTGGTCCCTTCAGCTTACAACATACTAGATTGAGGAAGGCGAAGTTAGTCCAACTCTTCACCTCAGTTCTCAATTGTCCAAACGATCATTAGAAAATTTTACAGGAGGAGAAGGTTTTCTTTCATTGAAACATTATAATAGGTGTTTGAGATAAAGCTATTTTCGTGAAGGTAAAGGTCTCATTAGTTTAAATAATTCATTGTTAGTGATTAACTATCATTTTTTAAACTTATATTTTCATTTTAAATTGGAGATTGAACAAAAACTAAAATGGTCGTTTGGACAATTAAGAACTAAGGCGACGAACTGGCTCTGGAGAGTCGGGTAATCGGAGTTGGGACTCCCGCTTTTCAATGTGAAAATTAATTGAATCCCTTTTCACAAAACTGAAACTTTCTGATTTTTAGTGCCGAAAAATTCATTTCTGGTATCTTATATTAAATTAGATCGTTAAAAAGGTTATCAATCAGTTTCAAAAGCAACGTTCGATATCAAATGGATGCCGAGGAGTAAAAAGTACCCGGTTTGAATTTCTTCTTTAACAACATTTCCTTTTATTTTATTTTGTGTTGATTTCCACCCCTGGAGTTGACGTGTGGTTTCAGTTGATTGGTTCTGGGAGTGATTGACTTAGGGTTTGATTCCTGAAAAAGTTTCGGGATTTGGGGTTCAGGACTTCAGTCAACTGGAGAGGAATTCATTACGAGCGGATCTATTAGAAGCACTCATCAAATCTACAATTCTTATTACGCTGAGCGAAGATGGAAGATTCTTTGATGTGTTACATAATTTTTCTTAATTTTATTTGCAATGTTGTATTTTTGAAAATATGTTAGCCCACGGGTATAGGATCCTTTGTTTTCTATAATTATAGTTTTTTTATAATAATTTTAAGTTAACTGAAAATCTATTATTCGATTTTATGTGTGTTATTAATTTTCCTAAATAAATAAAAACATAAAAATAACTATTTCGAAAGGGATATTTTTTTTGTTGTTTTGGAACTTAATGATCGAAATTTAAATATAGTACAATCGTCTTTGACAGCGCTCGGACGTCCGCTGTTTTCTGAAATTATTTGGAGTAAAAAATGTTTAATGAAATTTTGGGGAGACCAACATTGTTTTTTCTACGAAAACATCTTAAGCGTAGGAAAGCTGGGGGCGGCATAAAAGTTTGGTTGATTATTCCGCTGAGTGACCAGTAACGACATGTGGAAGAATTTTTGGTTTGCTTTTGGAGAAAAAATTTTTTTTTCTTATAAATTCACAGAAACCAAAATTTCATTAACATTTTTTACTTCAAATAATGTCAGGAATTCCTGGTTAAAGTAAGTCAAGTACTTCCCTTAAGGCGACGCTTCCCGGCCCAAAAAGAAGAAGATGGAGAGATATGTAATTACGAATGTTGGACAGAGCGCGCCAATATTTTCAATGACAAAATTGATGCGAAAATTGGAAAAATGCTTAATAAAACATGACTCGTTTAAAATAGAGCAAAAATTTCATGAAAGGTATCTTGAGTAACATTTAAAGAAACATTGTGAATTTTTTCACAAATATAACTTGTAAAATAATAGAAATAGACTTGTTTTAAAAAAATTTCGGAGCCTACTTAGCCATTTTTTTCTATCGAGGGAATTTCATATAATTTGCGTTTCGGCGTGGAACTTATCTAGATACTTTCTTCAAAAATAACATATATTTTTTAAGAGCTTAAAAACTTCAAATGTTTAAGAGAGATATGTAAGAAATCGATAGAAATTCGTGTAGCGGCGGCTTAACACCCTGTATTTTAAGGGGTTTGTCAGGTTTTTACTTTATTTTTTGGCTTTCTACGAGGTCACAACACAAAAAAGATTAAAGAACAATGCCTTACCGAATTGCATTGACGCATGAATTGCATGTATCGCATAATTCTGGCTGTACTACATAATAAATAACCAAGATCTCCCAAAATGTATCTATCAATTTCACTTTTTTTACTTTTTTCATTTCCTTCCATAAAAAAATTTTCATAAATTTTGAGATTGCATTAATTAAGACGGCCGGCGTAGTCCAGCGATAAGGCTCTTCACTCCGCATTCCGAAGGTTACGGGATCGAATCCCGGCGTGGCAAATAAATTTTATTTGGTTAATTTGTATTATTTCGCAATTTATTCATTTCAAATAATATACAGTATATTTGCGGCACGTTCCAGATTGGAAGATACTCTCAGTATCGCCCTGGTGTAAGATCACCATTCAGAATTGAAACGTTGCTTGAAATGACTTCAGCCGTATTTGGTGACCAGATCTGAATAGCCAGGTACTTCCCACCTTCCCCTTCCACATCTCCTTCCCCTCCTCACTACCTTCAGCCTCACAACATACCCCAATTGGGGATGCCATAGTCCCACTGGCTTCAAACGGGAGCAGTTGGGACTCTTGTGCGGTATTCATACAAAAAAAATTGTTTTATAATAATTTTATTGTTTGTTTTCTGATAAAACTGGGTATGGTGGCAAAAAAGTATTATAATAGACGACGGGTAAAGCTCTCGACTAGAAGTCTCTCTTGACTAATAATGCGAAGGCCGCGGGATCGAATCCCGTGGAGGGCAAAAAAATTTTATCTGATGAATTGTGTTATTTCACAATAATTGTTGAAATGGCTTTGCCGTGTGTATTTGTTGATCTAAATAGCCAGGTACATCCCCACCTTCCTCTGCCTCATCTCCTTCCCCACCACACTTACCTTCAGCCTCACAACATACCCCAATTAGGGATACCAAAGTCTCACTGCCTTTTGTGAGGTATTTACATAAAAATTTAAAAAAATACGGTTAAAAGTTAAGCAAAAACTCCTTTATTATTAAAATAAAGAATGGGTCTGTAGTTCAGTGATTGCGCTCACTCTCTACAGTTATGTAGCTAATCTAAGAGTCGGACCTCGGGATTTATTGCAAAGCTTCTAACTATTTCTCGTAACTTCGTTTATTAGGAAAAGTTTCTAGCTAAAATCCTTTCCACAGAAGGGACGAGAATGAACCCGCCACAAAGTTGTTTTGGTGGATGTCGCTAATATTGAAAAATGCGTAAATGATTATTTAAATAATTTTCCTTATTTCTGAGTATGTTTAAACTAAAAACTTTTCAAAGTAGGTCTACTATGTACGAGTATATATAGAGTGAGGCAGCATAAATTCCTTTTTTAAAATGCGCGCCATTCAGTCGATTGATGTCGTAGCGGAGCGCTGGTGATCTCGTTCGAGAGGCTGAACTATAAAGTTTTGTCCCGACACACTAGTGAAGAGCGTGCGTTTGCCGTTAAGGCCTACTTTTTGAACGGATGTTCTGTGATCGCAACCCAGTGCGCCTATGACGTGGGCCTAGGACGTCACCTGCCTGATTTGATCTTCAAAAACTAAGTAAATCAAAACTTTATGTAGGTATGTGCCTACTATATAAAAAAAACAAATAAATTTTTTTTGATTCTTACAATGGGTTTTATTAAGTGACAGCCCTGAATTGAGAGATCTAACTTTCAAAACCACTTCAAGCAAATATAATTTTGATTGTGACATTAATTACAATACTAAATAACTTCATTTACAAGCCAATCAATGATTTGTAAATAACAATGCTAATTTATGAATAAATTTTGATGTCGACAATTTTGCACGATTATACCTGCTATCAAGTTACCTTTCTTTACATATTTTCATTCTGTTAACATAGAATATTCTCTGTTATTATAACTATTACACGAGTACACTTTATACATATCTATTCGTTGTAAAAAAAAAAGAAGTTTTAAAAAAGTTGAGTTTAAAAAAAAAACTGTATCTCTTATACGTTATTTTTGTCTCATTCATTCTTATGTTGTCCTTAATGCTATTGATACCCTCCCTTGTGCTACTGTAACTTATAATTTTATTATTGTAATTTTAAAGCCTTTTTTATGACGTTTAATAAATAAATATAATATGGAAATGCGGTTAAGTACTAGATAAATTAACTTGATTATTTCTTTATCCGATGGCAACACCGTTGTGTTGGCAACATTGGTCACGTGACCGGTGTAGTTCCAGCGAACACCGTTCCGAGAGAAGCAACCTACGTCATTCTAGTTACGACACTCGGCTTGAAAACACGCGGCAAAATCTTAAATTAAATACCACATTTTCATAGCGTCCTACCGCGATCTCTAATATGCAAATGTTGTCTGACTAAATAAATTATTAAACGTGTGCAAACTCTTTCATTACATCTCTGAATGCAAGATCATTCCTCGGAGTCTAGTAAGTATCATCAACACCACAAAGGGAGTCCTGAAGTAAGGTTCGCAATCAATAAAAAATATTCATAGCTTCTTCAATAACATTTTTATTACCAAGTACATGCTGATGATTCATTGTGGAAACTAATTCAGCGTTTGATCCTTTATTGTTGCAATGATAAGATAATTTGTAACGAACTGATCTGCTCGGACATGGAAACATGCTAACAAAATATTAAATATTATACTAAATGCGATGAGTATAAAATTATTACATTTCATGAAGAAGAAAAAATAATTGTAAAGTAATAGAAGAATCATGAAATGTTTGTTTTTCTATCAGTGCTAACATATCTTTGCAACTTTAACATACGTAGCAGTTTTTTCTGAAGACATCCAATTCTTTCCGACGTTCACAAAGCAAAGCTCGCTCAGTGTGTTGTACCATGAACATTTATTGTTGGGTTCGGTGCAGCGAGAAAGTTTCAAGTGGAGCACTTACACGGCCTCGGGCTCCAGTGGCAACCATATGGAATAATCTTCCCTACACTTTATTATGGCTGATATTATAAATATTAGGTATGTTGTGGTTCTCAGACCTGATTGCTGTTTGGAGTGAAATTTCTGCCAATGGTATAAAATTCCTGGACTCTCTGCTTGATTATTACAGAGTGGCTCAATAAGAGCCCAAGATTTAAAGGTTTAATTAATCATAGTTTTCTGCAGCAAATTTATGAAATATTTTATGATTTATAAATTATTCATTTATGCCTCCGCTGTTTTGTTGCAAATAACATTGCAATAAAGTTGTTGCATACATGTGGCGGTATTTCTTTAACAGACCTGACCTGAACCTTCCTCAGGCTGAATAAAGTATATTATATTATATACAGAAGTAAAAGAGGGTGAGAGAACATCAACTTTGGTGGATGGCGAGGGGAAGGTACCTAAGAGCAGGAGTGTAAAATAGGCGTAGGGAAAGGAAAAATGTTAAAAAACGGGCTGTTCGACACATCTAACAGCTCTTTTAATAGATTAGTTTTATTTATTTTTAATATACTTTTTTTAACATCTGTGTACGTGGAGTTTCAAACAAGGTTACCGTTGTAATACGGTTTCAAATTCCAGAAGTCGTCACAAGATGTCGCATCTTCCGCCAGCAGTTCGGATGGGGACGTGTATCCCCTAGGTATAACTGCTACGAATTTGTGATTTTGTAGTATTTCTCCGGATATGGAAAGATTTACGGTAAAACATAGTTGTATCAAGCGGCTATATATTACATATGACGTCATTGCCTATCTCAGTTAATTTGTCCCGGTGACTAATTACACTGGATGATAGAGGATCCGAGGAACGGGCTATTTTTGAAACCAGTTCCTATTGTATTTATAAATAGTCACGAACACTAACTGGGCGAAGCCGAACCAAAAGCCGCCCGCCCAATTATAAATAATCATGTTTACCCACAAAGTGTTTGCCAAACGTGAAAATTTAATATTTACCTAGTAGGTAATATTCATCCACCGACTGTTAAAACCCTTCCCATGATATTTCTTCTATCCTCAAATCGTTTACAGCAAGTATAAAGTATGTTTTGAACTGGCTTATTTAGACTCCCTTCGAAAGCATTCAAATTTAAATTTTCACTTGCTTTGTTTGAGGAGCTCGATTTTGTCAGATACTTTGTAAGATGTATCCATTGTTGCCTATTCGTTCTACCTTTCTAAACATATTGTTCCCTATGTTGAAACGAGTTCATCGCTTTCAGGTTTTAAACCCGATTATTTCGATTTCACTTTTATTTCAAATTTAAAACTATTTCATTCCGGGGTTGTGTACCTCCTGTACTATTGGGTTGTGGACCTCCAATTTTGTATTACACTTTCCTAACTATTAGATTTCGGACATATTTCTTATCATACCACAGTGCGTTAATTTCTGATTTATTACCACCCATGAAGTCTTAAGTATCCCGTAGATCAAAGTTCTTTCAGTTTTATTAATTTGTTTCGAACATGCAAGTAATGGGGAGAATATTGCGTGTAATCGCAAACAAATAATAAGGATTTACTGCGATTAAAAGAGTGGAGTGTATTAAAATTTGTGTTGTGGATTTTGATGTTGACGCAAATACACGGGATAGTAATGTGGATTTGGACAGGATTGTACAATAACTTGTTCGGCTGTGATGAAAAATCCTTCGTCTTGACCGATCTCATGGTCCTGAGGGACACCACTAGCGGTAGTCACTGCACAAGCACTTAAGAAAACAAGAAAATTCTGGCACAAGTTTCCTATGATGGTCGATATGATTAAGAACTGAGGGAACAAGGCCACAGCACAGCATTTAACAATAGACTAACATAAATTATTATTGCCATTTTGTTCATTTTGTCATCAGCTCGGGAATGGGTTATGTTGGTACATAGGATAGATAGGAATGTAGAGGTATATACAGGGAAAGGAATGTATATTTGCGTTTGATAGGTTTCTCTGATTCTCCAATGTATTAACAACAGAGAGTGACAATATTGATGACCTGGAACCCATTGGAAGTTCAGAATTTAATAGCCTCAACCGAGTTCCATGACATATCGAGAGTAATGAATTTTGTTAGATCATTAAAATCGGAAAATATTTGGAAGTGAAATCTTATATAAAGTATAAGTGCCTTTTAAAGAACATCAGACATTATAAACATAATATTTTAATATTATAATTTAAAAACAGATGACGGAAAAAATGACAACATTATGTGAGTCAGAAGCCTCGGTAATACACATGATAATAAAATAAATAGTTTGAAATATTTTTTCAGTTGTAATAGTGAAGCAAAATCTTTACATTGAAAGTATCAATTTACTGAAACCGAAACACCTAAAAAAGGAAAAAAAAAATTTAAATTCTTCGATGGGTCCTGAAATTAAACTTATCACCCGGAAATATCAAGGTGATACAAGACCATAAAGCCCTAAGGGATCGACATTTATCCTTGGGCTTTTTTTGTTGGCATTGACGAATCACTATAGGAAGAATGGTGATCAGTTAATAAAATATCCTAAAAAAAGTTTTTTTTTTATATGACCAACAATACGCACGTTCGTGGCTTCTCAATTAGAACTAATTGCTTTATGCTCAGTTCACCTTATATAGATTATTTTCTCCCATTCAATCCCACAGCCAAATAGAGCATTATTAATCCCATTTTGATGTCGGCTTTCAAAAGTAATTAAATATAAATATGAAAATAATTTTCGTAAATCATTTTAAGGTATTTATTTTGAAACACGTAATAATTTGTTTCGGGTGGAATCGAATTTTAGGGCGAATTTTCATCTGGAATTTTGAAGGTATTGGAATATTTAACCAATTTTTGATTAGGTAACTAATTTTTGGTTTGAAAAGCTTTGTGAAGGAACGAAAAGAATTATTAAACATAGTCTTTTGTTTGTCAATTTTGATAATATGTTAATTTATTTTAAACCACGAGAGCTGTTCATTCATGGCAAGCGTTGTCATATAAATATACCAGACAATGCCTATTTTACTTTAAATTAAAATAAATACACTTAATTTAAAATTACCTTTCTTACGAGTTGCACTGCTTTGTAATGTTTAAATATTTTGATTAATATCAAAAACTCTTAATGATAGTAAAACCCAGAACCTCTATTATTAGGGAGAGTAGCGCCTCTACCAATTGATTTAGAGGAAACTAGTTAAATTCCGTTATATTTATCATTCTTCAATTTGGGAGGCGGGTATGGGTACCGCCGACCTGGGAATCATTTATTGGCTAACCAACACCTCTGCTATAGGTCACCCCAAGTGGTTCGCTACGTTTGGTGACTTAGCAGGGATGCCCGGGTTCATGGGGTGAGGTTTGTCCAGGTCGATGCGTCTGCCCACCTGCGGCGTGGCAGGATCGAGAGGGACTTAAGGAAAGTCTTTTATTCTCTCCAGTTAAAACCTCTCGACCCATCCACCGCAGTTGGAGGGATGGATTCATACACCCATCACTCCTGGACATACCGACCACCAGATTCCCACCCACCTTTCATATACCTATTTCATTCCCAGAACTTCCTCTCCTTTCTTTCCTTAAAAAACCCTCCACACAGCATCCCCTGAGATGACATATAAAAATGACGGAAAATAATTTCCCTCAGGGCCTCCTATGTGGAACTAATGTAAAAAAAATCATATTTTTCACTCAAAAATGGCAGCCAAAAATATGTGAAATAATTTTACTGATAATATCAATATTTTAATCAAAATTCACAATAAACTTCCAAGAAAATAATATTTTGGCATTTTGAAAATGTTTGCTTAGTTGTGGACGAATTTTTATTTCTTATTTTATTATTATTTTTAACTAATGAATAAAACCGTATATACCGTAATATTTAATCACTAAACACAATATTGGCGACTCTCAATCGAATGGACTCTCAGTTTGAAACAGAAAAATCTGAATTAAATACGAACGCCCTTGGAATTAAACCCAGGACCTTAGCTTCGTAGGGATGCTGCTCTACTACTGAACTAATGAGACCCTATCAACATCTGAAGGTATCGCACAGTTATTTTTCTTTAATACTTGAACAGATTTCGGCGGAAGGAGAATAATTAGGGACGGTAAGATTAGTGTTGATATCGCTTGTAGAAATAGCGCAAAAAGTGAAAAAATACAAAATGAAAAGTCCCAAACAAATAAATGGAAGCGTTTCAAATTCCAATGAAGCTTTTTCCAATAATAGATTTATCTTCCTTTTACAATGAAAGTAGCGCCACTGACAGAAGTGATTCGTTGGCGTCTTCTGACACCCAATAGTCCTTTGATATCCTGGAATGCTGTTTATGCAATAGGAAATAAAATTCTTGCTTCAGGATTTTCGATTTCCTTCCCTTAAACACGATTCCTGACGATTGAACACGGTCCTTTCGTCTATCACCCCGTACTTCCGCCCTCGCAGAATAAAACCATTTGGAAAGCCCTTTTCCTATGAAATGCGAAACAATTGGATCCAATAAAGGTGAAAAGTGAAAACTTTCGTTTACCTTTTCGTGCGGAAATAAAAAATTATTTAGTTTTTTATTACCTCCGAGTTTTTTTAGTGAAAAATTCATAGTAAGACGCAACGGGGTTTTTTAGAAAGAAATCCTACATTTGGCATAACATATTTTACAAAAAAAATAATTTTACTTTGTTAAAAACGAAAACCGTCGCTAAAATAATGTTTAATCTCGTATTATATCAGGGAATTTATAAACTGTTTTTAGTGTCTTTACCATAAATCACTTTCCTTTTATCTAATTTGAAACCCTTTTTGTACGTGAATACCGTTCATGAGTCTTAATTATTAACTTTCCGGAGCCAGTGGGACTACGGTTTATCCAATTATTGGTACATAGTGAGACTAAAGTGGTATTGGAGAAAGAAAAAGATTGGAACCTGATCATCACGTCTTAAAATTTTTAAACATTGGACCAATTCTGAAAGATGTAACATTAACATTAATAGAGACGACGGAGCTAAGCTCAATAGTTCTTGGTATCCAGTAATTGACGACACCAAAGCTAAACGCAAAAAACCATGCTGAATTTTTTTTTAACACCAGCTCATAGAGAAATTGAGCTGGCAGCACGGTATCGCTTGGACATATATAAGCAAACACTTTCACCAATGTAATTTGCTCATCTGCCCTGATGATGGGCACTGTAACGCTGTCCGAAACGTTGGCTAAAGAAGGAGGTAGCGAAACACGGCATAACATCCCAAAAATAAATAACAAAAAAAACTGAACGATGTTCTTTCACCAGGGCTATTCTCTAGTTGATGCTAGGCACATTGACATTTTATTTATAGAGTCCCTAGAAATACGAATATATCTCAGTATTGCTAATGATGTGTTGCGTAGGACGTGAGATGTGAGAAAACGGAAAATAAAATGAAAACATGAAAGAGGAAATTGAATGTCGACGTATATCACATAGACATACGAGTCAGATTCCATCTCAGGAGCTCTAATAATCCAATTTAGCACTACATATATGTCAATTTTGTTCCCAGTTTGCTTGCTGGGTTTTCACTTAAACCCTGCCTTATCAGTAATGCAAGATTTTTCTAAAAAAAAAATAGAACATATTATTGACATAGTTGTAACATTTTGATAATAATCTTGACTGGTTCAATGTCAAATATTAAATTTTGCGCTGATTTGAAGAACAATGTTTATTTTAAATGCCTAAATTTTCTTACTTTATGTTGTTTTATTCTAAAAATCTGAAGGCTCTAATATTAACGGTTAGTTTAACCAGTGATTTAGCAGCAAAAATTTGTTATCGACATCCTTATTGCCAACCGAGAAAATACAGTTTTTGGAATATTATGTGTGAACAATTTTCTAATATTTATATATTTACCACTTTAGTTTTATAATAATCAACACTAGTACTAAATTTGTGTGAAATATGTAGATAGGACTATTTTAAACGGGATACTAAATTTTGGTTAAAGAGTTTCTATTTCGTTTCGTTAGTTGGACTGGGTACCTTGTTAAATATCAACGTTTGTAACGACGATTTCTCATAATCTTCTTACCAATTTCCGATTTTGAGATTAAATCTTCTGCAAAGTGTTGTAGTTAAACATAAATTAACGGTTTTTTTAACTGAGACGTATGCATGCCACTTTAGAACATAACGTACAGATAGAACTACATGCAACCAGTTAGGGCAAAATAATTCAAAGCATAAGGTTCTAACTATATTTCCCTAAGGCGATTCCGAGAAGGTTAGTTTATTAGTTTAAAATATAGTTTTCATTAGGTTATATATTTGAATGGAAAATATTTAAGTTCTACTTAAATTTTTCCTTCAAAATATCTTAAACTAAAATTCTTTACACAAAATTGAACCTCAAAATCAGAAATTGTTAAACACATAATGAGGATTCGCCATTGCACACTTTGACACCTCAGAATATGGTGAGGTGAAGTTAGAAAACTATCCAACCAAAGTGATGCTTATAAAACTGCGCCTCATATAAAAAATAACGGTCAAATACAAACGAAATGGAAATTGCAAAAGATTTAAAGTAATGTTAGAACCTTGTAAAATAAATGGAAGTTTTAAAAACTTGACATGTTAGAACTTTGAAATACAATTATTAACAGAAATACAACACAGATGGCTCTGGAAATTGTTTTGGTTATAAAAAAGAGGAAAAAAATGGTAGCATATTCAAAGGTGGTTTTGAAAAAAAAGCCATTTAGAACCTTGTCCAACTGAGGTGAGTATTTTGTGAGACAACTATTCATGATGGTTTAGTTATTTAGTAGAACCGTAAGAAATTTATGAAGAAAATCACTCATTTAGTATTTAAACATTAATTTCAAATAAAGATTTCTTCATAATTGTAATCTTATCTGATGTAAACATAATCCTAAATATATATTTTTTAACTACGGTCGTGTGCTGCGTCCATTATTTCATGCGTATATCTGTTTAATGAACTCATTCGTTGAATGATTTGTTGTAAGAGTTTGTAAATGGTATTTACAGAGTGAATGCAATGAACTTAAAACAAATTACACTCGTAATTTGCTTTTGCCGTATTCGCCAAATTGCCCTTATTGCAGCATAACCCACAATAATCACTTTTCATTCAGTATTCCAACTCCTAAAAACATTTTCATCAACCCTTATTCTTTTTAAGTTAACCAACCCTCATGTAAACCTTTCTGACAATCCCTTTGTGTTGTCCTCAGGTTGGGGAGACTGGACAGAGTGGAGCCCGTGCAGCGTGACGTGCGGGGCGGGGGTGCAAAAACAAAAGCGTGCGTGCCACGTGACAGAGTGCCCCGGACCACGTGAACGTCAGAGGAAATGCAACACGTTTAGCTGTCAAGGTAACAAACAATGATCATATTATATTAACGCTTCTGCAATACATTTACTGCCTTACTTAAGGAATGGATTACGTTACGTACGTTACGTACATTAAGGACCTCCAGGAAGAAGAAAATACATAAAAAATCAATTTGTTCAGGAGAGGCGAAAACAATTTTTGCATTTAATTATTGATGTCATTTTGCTGTCAGACGATTTTTTTTTTTTTTAAATCTGTAAAAATATTTCTATCGCGCGTCGAAGCTGAATAGTCTAATGAGCCTAGCGAGTCATTCGAAAAGCACTCCGTCTCGTTTCAGCAGCACGGTAACATGAAACATCGCGCTTGTCGCTGCAGGAATGTGATCAGTGGTGACGGTTTATTTAAAATGACATTTACTTTTAGTACTTCAAATATGCTCTGGAATCGGTCTATAAAATCCTTCGGATACGTGCCGTTTCACCGTGAATATAAAGTTACGTTTACATAAATGTTAGAGCAATGCTTTCTCTCGCGGTATTTTATGTCACATTTAAGAATGCTAAAAATAAACAAGACGCAACAGTTTATTATAAAAGAATTGCTAATGTCCAAAAAGTGAAACTTCTTGCCAGGGTATATATTACATATATCCTCATGCCACTTAACAACTCATGAACGATTTTTTTTCCCGTATCAAACACAAATTTTCTGTTAACATAATCTTCCCCACGGTTCAACTTAGCCTTACACGCATTGTTCTTTCAGTTTTCTATATCAGATATCGGTTTATACCTTTGTTAAGCCGCCGCTATCCGAATTTCGACCGATTTCTTACATATCTCCCTAAACATATGAAGTTATTAAGCTCTTAAAAAAAATATAGTTATTTTCAAAGATAATATCTAAATACGTTCCACGCTGAAACGCAAATTATATGAAATTCCCTTTATAGAAAAAAATCGCAAAGTGTGCTCCGAAAATTATTTAAAACAAGTCTATTTCTATTATTTTACAAGTTATATTTGTGAAAAAATTCACAATGTTTCTCTAAATGATACTTAAGATACGTTCCACGAGCTTTTTGCTCTATTTTAAACGAGTCATGTTTTATTAAGCTTTTTCGCAATTTTCGCTGCAATTTTATCACTTAAAATATTAACGCGCTCTGTCCAACATTCGTAATTACATATCTCTCCATCTTCTTCTTTTTTAGCCGAGAAGCGCCGCTTTAACGGCTTTAATAGACAGAGATCGCCTTGTGAAGTTCACTATCTTGAACAAAGCCAGATTAACACTTCCGTACCGGACCAGGGGAACGCACTTACACTAACGAGAGTTTTACGCCGTATCTAAGTTGTTTTTTAAACCACATACTCAATAATTTGGATAATCCTAGAAAAAATATTTGGTTATCGATCTGCATTAAAAAAAATTAATATCGCATTACTACTTTTCTTAAAATTAATTAATTTCTATCAAATTCCCGTCGAGAATCTGTCCCGCCCGCCCCGCTTCCCCTCTGTTCGGGCGTTACCCCGTATCCATCCGCTGGAAGTATCGGGACGATTCTAAGCGATAGCAAGTAATTTCATTTAATGAGTTGTTAGTGGAAAGGACTAGATCCCGGTTGTTTACACTGCGCATCTCGTTTGATCTTTTTACAATGTTATAATGTTCGCTTGCCGGTCAAAGATCATTCGTTCTGGATCGTTTCCTCTACGCGCCAATCGCCAGTCGACATTCGTAAACATGTAGTTACGTTGGCTATCGGCCCGCCTTCTCTGTTTTCTATATTGAATATTAATTATGACTTTATTTATCAAAGAAAATGACTTCTTAAATACAATGAATATACTTCCCTCTCATTATTACCAAAACAAATTACAAAAAATTATGTCATTAACACCCTTTAATAAGCAAAACAAATTGGGGTCCCCGAGTGACCCCCCTTCGGATCACGTGTGATTTTTTTCTTTCCGGGACGAAAAGGTTAATCATACCTCTGTGTCTCAAAAACTAAAGAAAAAAATTCGCGTGGATTGTCTAAGTCTAAAACAGCATTTTAATTTTTTCATACATTTAACTTGTAAAAAAACTGAAACATTAATAATTTTTGGAGCATTCTTTCAGATTTTTTTTTAACGAGGGAATTTCATTTAATTTGCGTTCCGGCGCAAGTAATGTATAGATATTATCTTCAAGGATATTGTATATTTTTTAAGAGCTTTGAAACTTAAAGTGTTTAAGGTAGACACATATATGTATTAAATCGATAGAAACGAGGTATGCCGCGGCCTTCTTGAATTAACTTCAACAAAATATCTAGATCAAAATGAAAGTGTTCCAGACCAAAATTGTCAGACTTCCTTATTACTTTAGTCAGGTAACAATATACTTAAGGATATGACGCAATTTATTTGCAGGTGCAGTGAGCCCGCTGGACTCGGAGCAGGGCCGGCCCAGGCAGGGGCGCGCACAGTGGGCCCGCGTCCCTGGCCGGCCCGGCGCCTGGAGACTGCGGGCCGACTCGTACGTGTGGCTGCCCTCCGCGCAGCTCTTTCACCAGCCGCAGCCCACGCAAGGCTTTCCCAAGGACTTTACCTTATTCTTGTCGTTAAGGTTAAGACCCGAGGTGAGAACAAAATATGCATTTATTTAAAAAAAATTATAATAAATCAATTTGGGAACCGTCAGATAAGTTTTTAGATTTTCACGGCCAAAAGTATTTTCGTTATTTATTTTTGGGGTGTTATGCCGTGTTGCGCTACCTCTTTCTTTAGCCAAGTTTCGGACAGCGTTACAGTGTCCATCATCAGGGCAGATGTGTAAATAATGCGCGACATCTGCCCTGATGATGGACACTGTAACGCTATTCGAAACGTTGGCTAAAAAAGGAGGTAGAGCAACACGGCATAACGCCCCAAAAACAAATAACGAAAATTTGGGAACCATTCATTGCGTAACCAACACCGCATAATCCTTCGAAATATAAATATATATTTTTTTACATTGGCAAGGCATTGGCAGGGAAAAATCCCCCAGAGCCTGTTTAATCTTTGGGAATGCTGTAAGGAGGGTTTTTTTAGGGAAAAGAAGGAGAGGAAGTTCTGGGAAAGAAAAAGATATGAGGGAATGACGTGTAGGAATTTGGGAGTCAATGTGTCTAGGAGTGACGGACGCATGAATCCATCCTTCTCACTGCTGTGCAAGGCGATGGGTCAAGAGAGACCAGCTGGAAAGGTCTAGGTTAGATCTCCCTCGACCAATCTTTCTCGAAACTGGCCCGCTACCCAATAGGTAGGCAAACGCATTGGCCGCCAAGACCAAGACAAACCTCACCCGATGAATCCGGCACCCCTGCTAAGACACCAAACGTTGTGAACCACTTGGGGTGACCTACAGCAGAGATGTTCGTCATCCATTAAATCGTTCCCAGGGCGGCGATACCCATTCCCACTTCCCTAAATGGAACGACAACTCAAATTTCCTCTTCACGAATGAGAACGGCAACTCAAATTTGTTGCTTAACGTGTATATTTTCAATTTGGGAGGCAGGAATGGGTACCACCGCCCAGGAACCTTTATTGGATAACCAACACCTCTGCCGTAGGTCACCCCAAGTGGTTCGCTACGTTTGGTGATTTAGCAGGGGTGCCCGAGTTCATGGGGTAAGGTGGGAAAGATTGTCTAGGTCTTGGAGGCGGATGACCAGGACACACTGAACCCCAGATTCCTACCCACACCTTAAACCCTTTTCCTTCCCAGAATTCTCCTCCATTTCCTTACCTTAAAAAAAACCCTCCACACAGCATCCTCAAAGATGACACATGCCCTGAGGGAGATTATTTTCCTCCGGGCCTCCTGTGTGGAGCTCATGTAAAAAAAAAAAACGTTTATATTGTTTGAAAGAAAGGCACGATCATATTATGTTCTAGGTATGACTTGATGGTATGTTATGATCGGTGACCGGACAACTCAGAATGAAATCAACTCCGAACCTCCTCAGAAAAGTCATTAAAAGTGATGATAAAATAATATAAAAAAAGGTTAAATCGGTTACTTACTAATTTATTTATCGTTTGAAACATTAACAGAGTGTTAATAATTATTACAATAAAAGAATTGAATTATTCTTACAATAATAGAACATAGATATTAACACTCCAATTAGAAATGTTTACAGCATGAGTAATCAATGTTAAGTTGTTATTAGATGGAAATGCTTGTAGTGATAACAGGAATAATGATAGGTAGTCAAAATTTAAAATAAAACAGAGTAGCGTCAAATATAATTGAAAGAGAAAAAATAAAGAAAGGGTAAGACAATAAAGCAGCTACATGACTGTTCTCCACGAAGTGTCATGGTAGGAGTCTGGTAATTTGTTTTTCGAAATATGTGAGATTGTTTGCGTAGATGGTCACATGGGTATTATATAGACGACACATTCGAGACAAAGGATCGAAATATGCAATATTGTTATTAAATAATTCAAGATGGAATATTTTATGACTCCTTAAATTACGTCTATGAGGAACTTTAATATGAATATTGCTTAGACAATGAGTGGTTTGAAGTAACGTTAGGTTAGGGTTGAGGGCTATTTTAAAACTGTTTTTTTCATAGCATTTAATGACTTTTCAAAGAGGTGTCGAGTTCACTTGATCCTGAGTTGGCATGGAACCGTTATGATCATATGCGTGCTCAAAAAACAGGTGTTCTTCGTTATAATAAAATCATTTGTCAACAAGGTGTGTTTGAATAATAACAGCATGTCCGTCACATTCTGTCATAAAATTAATCACGCGAGAAGTATTCATTCATTATGTCAATTCCTGACACGTTGAGCAATGAGCAACTGTCCTTGTATTATGGCAATGGCGAAAAAAAAACCACCGAGAAAAGAGCTGTAGGACACTTGGATACAAAATGAAAACACCTTGAAAATACCCTTCCCCTGAAAACGATTCAGATGTTAAATGTTTATGAACAGGAAGTACCACGTAATTAACTGCACTTTTTATTAAATGCCTTAAAATACATATATGGAGGATCGGCGAAGGATAAGCAATCTTAGTTTCTTTTTGTAAAATTGAAAATTCAGAGTTCAACTATCGCGAATTCTTGAGTGTAGTCGATTTAAGAGAACCTACTTGACTCACCAGGCATAAGGACCATATTCAATTTTTTTTTTACATTAGCTCCGCATAGGAAGCTCTGACTAAAATTATTGCCTTCCGGGCGTATGTCATCTTTGGGGATGCTGTGTGGAGGGTTTTTTAGGGAAAGGCAAGAGAGTAAGTTCTGGTGAGGAAAAGGGTTTGAGGGGAGGGTAGGAATTTGAGTGTCAGTGTGTCCAGGAGTGATGGACGTATGAATATATTCCTCCAACTGCGTTGCAAGGCGATGTTCCGAGAAATTACGGTTGGAGAAGTCAAAGGGACTCTCTCAATCATTCGATCCGGCTTGCCATGCAGCTGGTGGACAGACGTATCCTCCGCCAAGACCCGGACAAACCTCTTCCCATGAACCTAGGCACCCCTGCTAAGTCCACTCCAAATGCAGGGAAACACTTGGGTTTACCTTCAGCAGAGGTGTTGGTTAGCCAATAAATGGTTCCCGGGCGGCGGTACCCATACCCTCCTCTCAAATTGTCACCATTCACAAACAAAGTATGTAGAAAACTTGCCAATTCTTTGCTTACATAATTTAGTTCCCAAATATACAAATGATTCCGACATTTATAAAGTAATAATATCTTCGTTGCAATTTTCTTAAGTCAACATAATATTATTTCTGATATATTCAGAACATTATTA
The DNA here is from genome assembly GCA_936435175.1 of Glyphotaelius pellucidus. NCBI lineage: Eukaryota > Metazoa > Arthropoda > Insecta > Trichoptera > Limnephilidae > Glyphotaelius > Glyphotaelius pellucidus. The sequence continues at coordinate 9,792,736 of OW386550.1, forward strand.
TCATTTTATTTTCTCAAATTTATCCAATTGTTTATTACTAGCCCTTGTGTAAAATAATGCAAACATTGTGTACCATATGTAAAAGCCAATACTTTCCCCTTACCTATAATGAATTTATTTTTTTATTATTGCCATTTCGCTTGTTCGAATTTCCCCTTTTGTAATGAAAATCCAAATCAATATTTTGACTTCCGTAGCCTCACTCAGTCCGGCGCAAATTACTCTACAATGGAATTAAAACAATTAAATATTAAATATTCCGAATTAGATATCATTCGCTTGAAGCCGAAAGGTATAGAAGCCTTTTATCCCTCAACGTAGACTAGGTTAATTATGTAATTTCTAGTAACAGAGAAACGAATTTTGTATTTCCCTGCTTAAAATTTTAATGTTTCCGTAATATTTCGGCTTTACTTTTTTGCTTTCGGTATAAGACAAAGTTTTGGTCTCGCGAACCATTTTTTCGTGAAAATGTTTTTTGCTACCGCCCTCAGAATATTATCGCATTAGCATGGTCAACTTAGAGGGTGTTATTTATCACCGTTAGGCTTTGGCTAATGCAATAACAACAAAAAATGTGTGCTCCATCTATTTGGGTGGTTGTTTTTCATGTTTTAGGGGAGGCATGTCAACGATGTTTCTTAATCTACGCGCTTTTGACAGTATTTTAACGTTTACCAAAAATTTTACTGGCTACCATTATAATTTTAGTACTCGCAGGTATGTTCAACTGTTTTATCTTTCCCAGCGTAAAATTAGTACTTTCTTTGCATTTTAAAAGCATCAGAATATAAATTAGCGCTCAATAAGACAAAATAATATAATGCTTATGAGGGAACGACTATCCTTGAACGACTTGTTGAGTACAATAACTTTACCGTTAAAGCATATTTAAGGACAATTAATGACGTTAGCCAAAAATTCAGCGTTTACACAATAGTTGCAACTTTCGACTACAAAATGTAAAAACAACCGCACTATCTTAAGAGCCACCAGCGGCCGGGAATTTAAATATTGTCGAACGATAATCTTGCGATCGTACCCTTGTGGATTTTATTTCATTCCAAATTTGCTTTGATAAATACCCACATTAAAAAATTTTGTAATTATTTTTTCATCATAAGTTTTTATAATTTTTCAATAATGTCTAAGCAAAATAAGAATGTAATTTTTTTAATATATTAGTTTTCAAGACCGTAAATAAATAGACAAACTGAAAAATTCTCGTCACAAAATAAGGGCGCGGATCTTTTTTTTATGATTTTATTTGAACTAAAATAAAAATTCTGAAGAGTAGCTTTCCCAAAAAATTTATTGTTTTATTTTACTGCATAATATGATTTGAAATTTATGTTGTATAATACAAAGTTTTGTTTAAAAATTGAACAAATCTGCCAACTACTACGGTAAAACCTTAATAAATATATTTTCTCAAAATTTAAAAAATATAGAAGAGTCTTTTGAAATTAATTTGTAATTTTTGTGGAAAAGAATCAATACGTCTAAAATTTGATTTAAAAATTACATATTTCCGGTTTTGTCTGGTTTTTCCATCTTAATACGACTACATTAAACACGCAAAAATTATTCCTTAAAAAGTATTCCTTTAAATACTTTTTTATTTAATTTTTCGCATAGATTTTTCAATAATTTTTATATGAACACTTGAGGAAAGGTGACTCGGGAAACCGTGACTTTTAATGACACATTAAATGACTTTCTATTTTGTGACTAATTTACAACGACTTTTAAAGAGCCTATAATTTTTGTATAGTTCCTTGTACATTTGAAGGTTACATGGTGATAGGAAAGTTATTACGGCTATTAAAAGTAATTGGCTTTTAAAAATAATTGAACGCAATCATAATTTGAATTTATCTGCGCCGCTGGTGCCCATTTTCTCTTTATTAAGAAACCTGATCGTTGTTGTAAATCATTTTTCACGAGCCCTCCCTTAAGGTTTCATCTCCCGTTGCGGAACACGGTCTCACCGTCAGGTTATTAAAGATTAAGTATGAAGAACGTTCAGGTAAGTGGCGATTTGAGGGTAGAAATTGTTGCTGGTGACTCATTTGTTAACAGATTTTTCAAAATAAGTTTATTTACGAGAAGGGCTACTGGTTCTACGATCATAAATGGTTGATTTGGTTTTTTGCAGATTTTTGTTTCAAATTCCTAACCAATTTTACAATTGTTTAATTTATTGTAGTATTCAAAAATAATATTTGATTACTGACTCCCCGATGTTGTCGGAGTCTTCGTTGATGATCACCATAAATTAGGAATCCGTTTTCTGAAGTTGAAAATCTATTCTTGCGAAGTGCAATTTTACGAAATAACGTAAGTTTCATCATCTATATCTATACTTAATATTATAAATGCGAAAGTGAGTGTGTTTGTTTGTTACGCTTTCACGCCCAAACCACTAAACCGATTTTTTAAATTCCTTTACCATTAGAAAGCTACACTGTCAGCGAGTAACACAAGCTGAATATAATGGTAAGCTCTGGCGTTATGACATTTGTAAGCGTGAGAATGTATGTATTTCATATATTTTAGCGGCAGGAATGAAAGGCAAGAGGAAGGAGGGGTTCGCGGAGAGGGAAGAGACGAGGGAGGGCGAATGCGGGGAAGGTGGAAGGGAATAGGGAAGCACGGGAAAAGACATAATGTATTGCTAATTGTTACAATAATTTCCCCCAAATACCGCGGGTAAAAGCCAGTAAATCCATAAATATGCGCTCCTCAAACTATTAAAAATCTTTTTAAATAGTAATAAATGAGATTAATAAAAATCGTTTTGATTCGTTTGTATTTAATTTATTCTAAAATAGAAAATTATTGCAGCTATTAAAAAGCTGCGTAGCTACTACAAAAATAAGCAATTAACTGATTAATAGTGAAGCTTTAACATTTCCAACCGAAATTCGTGGTCGAAATGTAAGGCTCTCGCAATCCGAAGGAGTCGCGTGGGCTCTAATCGCGGCGTGCGTAAATAAATTTTATGTAATTAATTTGTGTTACTTAACAATTAAATCATTAAAAATAGTATATAGTATATTTGCGGCACGTTCCAGAGTGGAAGATATTCTCAGTATCCCCCTGGTGTAATACCACCATTGAAATAAGTTTTAATTGATTACTTTGTGTTACTTAACAATCATTAAAAATAATATATATTATATTTGATACACGTTCCAGTATCCTTAGTATCCCCCTGTTGTAAAACCACCATTCAGAATTGAAAAATTGCTTGAAATGTCTTTAGCCGTGTTTGGTGACAAGATCGGAATAGCCAGGTACCTACTTACCCATCTTCCTTATCCCCATCTTCTTTTCCTCACCTTTATCATCAGCCTCACAACATACCGCAATTTTTTTTATTTTTTTTTATTTTTATTTTTTTTATTTATTGGGGTTGTCATAATCTCAATGGGTCCAGACGGGAGCAGCTACGACTCTGAAGATGTATTCACTTTTAAAAAAATACCGTTAAATATCAAAACCTTGGCAGTTTGTATTACTTAACAATTAAATCATTAAAAATAGTATATAGTATATTTGCGGCACGTTCCAAAGTGGAAGATATTCTCAGTATCCCCCTGGTGTAATAACACCATTCAAATAAGTTTTAATTGATTACTTTGTGTTACTTAACAATCATTAAAAATAATATATACTATATTTGCTGCACGTTCCAGAGTATAAGATATTCTTAGTATCCCCCTGTTGTAAAACCACCATTCAGAATTGAAACATTGCTTGAAATGGCTTTAGCCGTGTTTGGTGACAGGATCTGAATAGCCAGTTTTCTACTTCCCCATCTTCCTTTTCCCCATCTCCTTTCCCTTCCCACTATTTTCAGCCTCACAACATACCTCAATTTTTAATTTTTTTTATTGGGGATGCCATAATCTCATTGGCTCCAGACGGGAGCAGCTAGGACTCTTGAGAGGTATTCACATTTATAAAAAATACCGTTAAATATCAAAAACCCTGACAGGACTATGTGCATACAGGAATTACGTGCAGTTTTTATAGGAATAACTTTTTTTAAACTTTGGAAGGTTACAATGAGATCCTGGTTCGATTCCCAGTTGCGACCGTTACCATTTTAGTTTTCTGTGTCTTATTGTATTTCATGTTTCAATTTAATTATTATTGTTATCTTCTTATTCAATTATAATTATTTATTTTTATTTTATTTTGGTAAGTACATCGCTTTTCCAATTTACAATAGATGGTACATGATATTGTTTATCTGCTAATTATAAGCGCACACATTTTTAATATCCAACCACAAATCAAAAAATAATTGGCAAAAGCAGAAAATAGAACCATATATTTACTTGCTAAACCTAACCGCAAAGAATATGAAGCGAAATAAGTTATTTTCACTGTTTTTGTTTTCCAAAAAAAAATCGGTTATGAACGTATTAATTAATTTTACTTTCGTGCTGAATAAAATGAGTGCTGTATAAACTTACTTTACCACGTGATTTAAAATGTGCCATTTTGAATTTTCCCCGCCAAATGTCAAGTACGTTTTTATTCGTGAATTCGGCGGCGTTGACGTCACGCCGGACAACATTGATGACAGCTTTCTACCCGCCCGTGGCGTTTTCTATGTCATAATGACGTTGGAACCGTTCCGGAAAGTGTGGTTTTTTTCAAATCAAAATGAATAAAAATATTAAAATACCACATTTTAGTAAAATGATCAGAATCAGAAAATCTTATACACGGTCACCCTGAAGAAACTAAGGTGATAGCGAAACCCGGTTGGCATTGAGTATGTGTAATGAAAAAGCGGTGTTTACTAAGTTATTGTTTTATTTTGAAGAAATTGTTTCTCACTGCGTATCTTTTCCCAATCGTTCCGATCCGTTTCTACCTCTCCTTCCCCTCCCATGTCACCTTCGCCTCATGCGTTCCCGAATATTATTAAATTCATAAATAAAAATTTAATTTTATTCAATTCACCAACATACATTCACTTAAATACTCCGAAAACCAACTGTTGATAAAAATTCATTTATTTTAAGAGTCTATTCGAAAATCGATCAATCAAATTTGGTAGCTAACATAGGTATATATTTAAAATATCTATAGTTCTTAATTTGGTACCTAATATAGGTATCTCTATAGTTCTTGATTTGATTCAAAGTATGAGGCGAGTACTTCAAATAAATTCAATAATTTTAAAAGTTTCCAAAATTGAATTTTGATTGAACATCATTGTTTTGCAAAATGTCATTCTCAAATTGTGTCATTTTTGATAGTTTCGCAAGATTTTTTTGGATGATTAAAAAACTTTTCAGATGTATTTTCATGTGGTTGTAATAATTTAGAAACCTGCGCTGGGGTGGAGAGAAGGTATTTTGAACGTATCAATTATTTCCCATGCTTAATATAGCAATACATAGACAACTCGCAACTCATATACGTACCTATATATCCCCAAGCAAGCATATTTTGATTTATATATATATATATAATATATATAGACTATCAGGTCACATCACAAAGTAACTGATGGTCTTCGTTATCGAGGAGCCATTGTTGTCAATGTAAATAAAGGCTCTCGACAAACTATCCGGAAGTCGCGAGTTCAAATCTCGGCGTGCGCAGATAAATTTTATTTGTTTTTTGTTATTTAATCATTTAAAATAACATAGGGTTTACTTACGGCATGTTCCAGAGTGGACGATACTCTCAGTATCGACCTGGTGTAAAACCGCCAATCAGAATTGAAACTTTGCTTGATATGGATGCATGAGATTGAAAAGCTGCACCGTTAGTTTTGTGAAGTGGATTCTCTATTGCAGGAAGGTCAATAATGAAATTAAACGAATCACTGGACTGTGAGGACGGCAAGTGAGCGATGTGATTTTGTTCGTTAACTCGTAACGCTTTTCATTAAAAATACACCAATCGGATTATTCTGAATCCAATACGAATTTATCAAACATTTTCAATTTTTTGATTGGTTTTGATTGTTCCCAGCTAATTTACTCCATATTACGAATGCAATAAAATCACTTACGGGATTATTCGTCGATAATTCTCCTGAGTTCCATCTATTGTGGTATCAACGAAACATTAACGTATTAATTAATTAAACACAGCATACTAATTTTTTGGAAGGGGGTATGTTCATATCCTTTTCTAAATTTTATTACAGGGTACAGTCATGTCCTTCTCTAAATTTTATTAAATTGTTGAAATTCTATCGATATCTACAAAAAAAAAAAACTCATTTTAGATCTCTTGAGGTGATATTTTTACAAAATTTGTCCTTTTGTCATGCGCACCAATTCATTGTTACGCGGATGACAGTACAGTTCATGATGGCTTTTTGTTTGACAAGGCCCCAAAGGGCACACAAACTCCAACGGCTCGGAGGGCTTTGAAACAAAGAATGAACGGTTACCACGAGAGTGTTTTCTCTTGGGGTAAGAATAATCTCGTCGAATTCAATGTTTCAAAGACCCAATCAATTCTGATTACGTCTAAAAGGGATCGAAATGAAAATCTAGTCTCCTTCAACGGAAGCAATCTTCCGAACAGACCCTCCATTGATATGCTTGGTGTAACTATAAATGACCAGCTCAGGTATGGGGGCTCCATCGAAGCCAGAGTAAAGTTAGCCTCTCAAAAACTGGGCGTACTGTATAGGGCCCGCAGATACTTTATACTAACTCCAAAATGCTTGAAAAATACCTCCCGACTACGCACCGGTGCATAGTCGGGAGACACGCCAAACACGCGCCCTACATATGTACACGGTTTTCCTTTGTCACATGAGAACGGGTCGTTTTGCGACTCATTCTTGAGTTCAACAGCTCGGCTATGGAACTATTTGCCGGCCTCTGTGTTTTTTCCCTCCTACAACATGGGTCTCTTCAAGAACAATGTTCATTCCTTCCTCACTTCAAAAAGACCCTCCACACAGCATCCCAGATGACAGAGGCCCTGAGGGAAATTATTTACCTCAGGGCCTCCTGTGTGGAAAAAAAATTCACACACTGGCGTGGTATAGGTATTATTTTTAATGGCGAACAACGTTTAGCTGCAAACAGGCGGTATTAAAAAGGCATCAAAATCTCTTTTCGATGACAATAACTAATGTTAAAAGCCAATGTAAAAAGAAGCCAGTCTATTTTTTACTATCAGTCTGAAAAAGCTCATTGTGTGGTCAAATACCTTAGGTATACAGGGCGTTTGCGGATTACGTAGCGATGACCGCGCCGCACAGTTAGTAAATTTCAGTATCTAGGGTAACTTTATTATTTTAGTTTGTTTTTGGGACAATACTAATTATCATTACATCAAAAAATTGTTAAAAATATTTATTGCTCGATTCAACCTGGACAGTCGTTTTTAATACTTGCAGCAATCTACGTATATAAAAATTTAGGTTCGCAAATCTCGGAAAGTGATCGATAGATTGCCTTTAATTTTTTAGAGAACATTGCATTTTAGCAGAAGAGTGTGTCTTTATAAAATGGTAAGTTCTGGCGTCGTTAAATTTGTATATTTCGATCTGTATATCAAAAATCGCTTTGGTGCTGAAAAATTAAAAGTTGTTTTAGTAAACCGTGAATATCACATCACAAAACTGAAGTTAATTTGACACATTAATATCCATTAAACACAGGAAACGAAAATTTTTGCCGGATATATTCAGATACATTTTTTAAAGTCTCGATAAATTCTAAACTAAAAGAAAAAATACGTTTTGAAAAAACGTTACTTCAATATTTTTATCACCCTTAATCACGAGTTAAATGGTTATGATAATCACCTGATTTCCTAGATTCTATCATAAAGATTCAGAAATACACAGTAGTTATAGATGAATTATCACGATTACGTGCACATATTGACCCGCAGAGAGATCCATAAAACTCAACAGACATAAAATTACTCGTTCGCGTTTCGAGGTAGTGAGATTTGGGATGATGCCATACGTCGCAAGCAGCTAAAATATTTGTTTTTTTTTTTTTTAATTCTAAAAAGATTAGACATTTAGGTACCCAATTAAAATAAAATGAAATCTAGAAAGAAACCTTGGGTTTTATAATAAAGTTACGCTAGACACCTCAAATTATTATCAGTGAGCCGAGACTGGCGTGGTATAGGAACGCACAAAGGTTTTTTTTGCCACGTCTACGTTGGAGGTTCAATACAATCTTGTAATATGTTGTCATAATTTTTGTATTCAATTAATCGATCATTTCGTGTCTTGTACCAGGTTACTACATAAAGACATGTTTTCGTTCAATAATCACATTTGCATTTATTTGTTTTTAATTTGCCCCTCTGTCGCAAAACGCGAGCAATATTAAACTGCATCCGGTATAGTTAATCCACTGTTTGTACTTAAATGCAAATGCAGATTTGAGGACTTAAGTTCAAAGCACAGTGCATATTGTTGGAGATTGTCCGCTCTACTAGTTCTCCGGAGTGCATCCGTAGTGCACCAAGGGACGCCGAATGTTTTCTAATGGCTGGTAAATCTCAGATTTCCGATGAATGCTTCTATCAACTTTTAAATAATACGTAGAAGGAGAGATTTCAAGAGTAAAGTCCTTGCCGTCTCAAGGACTTATTGTAAATTCTGTGCCTTATTGCAGATATAAGTGGTTAGTTTATTACGAAAGGAGGTTTTTCTTTTTTACATTTTTTCAATATTTTCCTATTGGAAATTTTACATAACTGCACATAATCATAATGGTGACCCGACAGTTAGCCCCCGAATTAAATAATTATAAAATTACAATTTTTTTGTAATTTTCAACTTCAAAAATAAAATCGACTTCAAAAATGCCTTTAATGATTAGTTGGTATGAATATCAAACGAATTTTTTTGGACTTATACACTGTATATATATTCTGTATATAGTTTATAAATGAGTAGGTTTTTTCTTGATGTATTTGAATGAAAATATATTTTATACTTTTAATATTTGGCGGTACGTCCTTTCTGCACACTCCTTCGGCGACACTTGGTTATATTTTGTGTACGTTTACCGTATTTTCCCTAAACCGACTGCATATTATATATGTTGCAAAAAAAATTTTAACAATTCATCAAATTTCGAAGTGCTATCAAAGTTTTATTCAAGTTCTGTTATTATTTATTCAATTTGGGAGGCGGAGTGGGTACGGCCGCCCAGAGAATTATTTATTATATAACCAACACCCTTGCCACAGGTCACTCCAAGTGATTCGTTTCGTTGGTGACTTAGCAGGGGTACCTGGGTTCATGGAGTGAGGTTTGTCGGCAGATGTTTTTGACCATCCATTTTCTGTGTGGCGAGCCGCATCGGGAGAGACACATGGAGGGAGATCTTGACCTCTCCATCCAAACTCTCTCGACCCATCGCCTTGCACCGCAGTGCGAGTGATGGATTCAAACATTCACTTCTGAAGACATTTACCCGTAGATTCCTACCCTCCCCTCATAACTTTTCCCTTCCCAGAACTTCTCCTTTATTTCCTTAAAAAGACTATCCACACAGCATCCCAAAGATGACATAGGCCCTGAGGGATTATTTTTTCTTGTGGGCTCCTATGTGGAGAAAAATTAAATTAAAAAAATTGTCATTGGCCGATTGTTTAACAGAACTTTGATAAAAGGGACCCCACCGCTTTCCCAAAGGGCTGCTGTGTGAGCAAACGGATTGTTTAACCTCCTTAGCCACACACGTCAGGACTCAAATTTTTTTTGTAAAAAGGAAGCTACATTTATTTTTAAACGAATCTAGACTCTCCAATGTCCCTGCATGCATGATTGTTAGTAAAAGGAAAAATGTATGCATTCTTACATTTGCAGTAATTTAGAAGATAAAAACACATCATAAATGTGTTCGCCTGTTGGTTCAGCATTTAGTTATAGTGAAATAGAAACAAAATATTTACATGTGTAAGTATGATTAAAACCAAAGAAATATATAAAAAGAAAGATATCGGGGGCAATTTGTCCCACTATCGCGGGGCAGTCCCGGCGAGAATGAGCGGGCAAGTGGTCTGGCCGCAACGTGCCCAAAAACCCGCGTCCTTTAGCCGGTTTCCCGAGAATACCCTTGAAGAAGTGTTTGTGGAAAGGGGGGGAGATACTCCCAAAGACCCTGGGGGATGAAGTGAGCCTCGGATCACCAGAGGCAGGAACAGAACAGAACTTGGATAGTGTAATGTATTGTAAGATTTATAGCTACTCCGCGAGATGTCAGCAGGGAAGTATTTCTTCGCTTGGCCGATAGAAGCGCCTCCAGCCAGTTCAGATCTAATCTACCAATCTACCTCTCTTGCAGTTAGGTCGGCTAACTTGTAGCCTTATTATTGTAAATATGTAAACATCAATAAACCAGATTGTTAATATCGAGAACCATTAAATTATTGAGAAAACATCCACAAGTTTAAAGTGTTTTGGAACATTAAAAAGTCCTCAAAACTACAGGTAGTAACAGAAAGTAACAGTAAGGTCTTTCACAGAACATTTTTAAATTTGATGAATTGTCCGTTTTTCGATTTTGAAATAGGTATACTAGGCATTGCTTGTAAGCAGTGTGAAAAATTCAGTTATATAGGTGACGCAGAAGCTTTTGTAGATTCATGATTACATTAGTATACTTTATATTAGTATATTATTAGTATACTTTTACTTACATGTGATTTTTTTCTCCTCCAGAGCGGTGGTGTCGGTCAAGGCACCCTCTTCAGCCTCCGGTCCAGGAGACAGCAGGACGCCTACCTCTCCCTGGAGCTGTCCGCAGGAGGAGCCAGGCTGGTGCACGCCGGGGCCAACGGCTCCGAGGTGATACACCTGCCCGCTACGCTCAAGGATTATCGCTGGCATCAGATTGCTATCAGGTACAAATGCTCATCACAATCGTATTCAAACTACCATCACCTATAATGGTCCTTAATTATCGAATAGTCTTAATAGACTTGCGTCTGCTTGGTTGAATTTCAGTACCCGGCTTCGAGTGTGACACGCGCCGCGCCACAAATAACATCTGTGTACGTGGAATTTCAAACGAAGCTACAGTTGTAATTCGGTTTCAAATTCAAAAATTCGTCACAAGATGTCTCCAATTCCGTCGGATGGGAATGTGTCCCCCTAGGTATAACAACTACGAATTTCTAGTGTCTCTCCGGATATGGAAAGATTGACGGTAAAACATAATTATATCAAGCAGCTATATATTACATATGACGTCATTGCCTGTCTCGGCTACTTTTTCGGCCCTGTGACTAGCTGCACTGGATGACAGTGGATCCGAAGAACCGGCTATATTTGGAAACAGTTCCTATTGGATTTACAAAATGGTCATCAACACTAACTGGGCGAAGCCGAACCAAAAGCCGCCCGCAGGGCCTAGCAACAAAAACCTGCGGAGCGGGTTTTTAACTGCTAGTAAACCTATATTCCCCTTAATCTTCCCACCAGCTCTTCACCGTAGTTAATCTCTCACTCTGTCTACCTGCTTCATTTGCCATTTTGGTGAAGTTTTATTACCTAGGTTGTTTTCTATTTTTAAATACATTTCTTTGAATTTTATTTTCTTGAATTTTTTTTTTAAAGAAAGACAAACATTCCCTGGTTACGAATAACCCAAAAATGTTTGAAAATCTCCTACTACCACCACACCAAGCGGAAAATGTTGCTTGTGTCGTGATGGAGAACTTAGCCAGCCAAGGAATCGAACACGTGACGCCCGGGTCGGACCCAAACGCGATGCCCACTCAGCCACTGACCGGTCGAATGAATGATTCCAAGGAATCTTGAAAGTTGAGTTTATCCCAATTCCTGGCGTCCGTTCATGCTGAAACTCAGCAGATAGACTTGTTGTCGATGACAATGCATTCCATCAACTCATCAAATTGGTAGCAATTACGTGTAAGCACGCTGTAATGCACGCATTTCTCAGAAATTGAATGACATTACGGAAGTTAATATACGAAATAAATGTCGATGCTCTCCAATTGCTATTTGGCTCAATTATTAGCGTTGTTGACTCCAGTCCATGGAGAGGAAGATTCAATCATCAGTCAAACCAACAAAAACAGTTTTAAAAGACGTTTGAAAATAGATGTAAGTATTGGTAGGAGGATGTAGACTTTTCATAAGTGCGAAACATTAGATATTGGTTAGCTGTGCTGAACACAGATGGCACTAGTAGCATTAATTTATAGTCACTGATTTTTTTCTCAATTCCCGGAGAGAAAATTCGTAACTTAATAGAATAGAGATATTACTGACGGTCCATCTAACTTTCATTATAAATTACAATAGTGGCTTGTGTATTGCGGGGGTGTTATCTAAGAGCAATCCAAGGTTCCGAGAGGTACACCAAATAATATTATACAAACACAACAAACTTATTTTGTGGCACCATTTTAATTCAAAATTAATAAAGTACTTATTTATAACCACTTTCATTGTTTAAAAAAAACTACAAGTTTCGTAGGCAATGCGTTATTCATCAGGGTTTACTTAAAAATAATGACAACAAGATGTCAATAGATAGGCGGGAATGGGAAGGAGGGGAGTCCGAGATGTGATCCTTGTGGTACGCCCGACAACTAAAATTGGAGAAGTATTAAATCCAACTGCAAATAATTGGTTTCTATGTGATAAATATTTTTTTATTTTTTTTTTTATTTATTTATTGTATCTTTACATTGCAGGTAAAAATGTTTACAAAACAATTTGCAACCTCACTAGGACAAGCCTGTGTTGAGGTTAACAATTCTACAATTAACAAAATAACACAAAATTATACAGATATTGAAAGAACAATATTGTTGCATTTCTTACAGGTTGAGATTAAATCTAAACTGCTGGCGCTAGGTAGTACATTCATGTAAACATGTAGACTTTTGTAGGGTAATATGATTCTTACCTATGAATCAAATTTCCGGGTCCATCAATGTTAGCCAGTTTATTTAGTGAAATAGTCTTTGTCGAAGGCTCTACTAAATCTACTTCTGTATTTTTTATTCATCGATTTATACAGAAAGTCCATATACTCCAGTAAATTAGTGTTGCATAAGGAGTCTGTAACGATCTTATGTTTGTAAAGGATCCTTTGTATTTTATTCTAATTATCACTCCGATCGTCCCTCCACTCCGAAAACATAGGTAATCGATTTAGCCAAAACATTTGAGTCCTAATTAGGGTCCTAAATCCCTCCATCTCCAACCCCCGACAAAAATTCTATACTTTAAAATATGTATTTTTTTTATTAAGCAGCTAAAGATAAATATACTAGCTGACCCGGCAACATGCTGCTGTGACGTGAAATCAAAACACAACGCCATCTACTGAATGGTTGCCCAACCTAGATAACCAACTGTTGTGTCGATAAATTAACTCACACCGCCATCTGTTAGAAACTTATGGAACGTACAAATAATTACAAATCATAGTACTATAACAAACGTTTAATTCGCAATAATCAATATCGAGGTCAATAATCAAGATAAAAACAATCCTTTATTTTAAGTTGGACCAAATTACACACAGTAAGCCAAATTTAAGCCAAGTCGGTTAAGTATTTTCGGAATTTATCTCGAACTAACATCGTGACGCGAGATTTTCATATGTATGCCAAAAAAGCCCCACAGTTGTAATAGCCCTAATACTATCGCAGTATCACGAGAATACAAAGAATGTTCCCTGGCATTGCTTACAATAATTTAATAATGTTTCAATAATACACCGATCGTAATTCATTCGGAAGTCCTCTAAAAATATAATTAACTTATTTTTCGAAGAGGCAATATTTTTAATTGGTGCCTTTTATTTTGACACAAATTGATATTTCCTAGACAATGTGGCTAGGCCATCAATATACAGAAGTAACAGATACTAAAAACATACAAACAAGCATTTAAAATATTTTTTTGAGTACAGTTATTAGTTTTCATTTTATTTCCTGAACTCTGTAAGTTTTGGCTAATTTAAATCATTGTCACTGAATGATTGTTTTTGTAATCATTGTTTTAAAAGATGTTTTATTCTGTACTTGGTATATAAAATTGTAAATTAATGTATAAACTAGCTTTGCCTGTTGCAGAGGCAACCAAGGGGTTAAACACTACACGATATGACGTGTGAACGCGGATGAAGCGAAGAGTGTGTGTAAAATAAAATAGGTGAAGAAAAAACGATGTTTGAATGTGGATAAAGCAAGGAGTGTGCGCCTACAAAGGGCACAGGCAGTTGACAGCCCAATTTCGTACATCCGCTCTCGGGCTGCTTCGGTCACCCGGTTCAAGGCGTTCAGTACGGGCCTTTTCTCGCAAAAGGAGGCCAAGTAGCTTCCTGCTCAAATTTTCACTGCGCCATTTGGGTTATGCAGGTCGATACGCGTAATTTGTTACCCGAAACGTATAGTTTACTGTTGAAAAGACTCTTACCACAGTGCCACTTTGGTCACCGATACTTTTAAAACGGCCCAGGAGCTTACCGCTCAATTCAGTACTGAACCAATCCTCTCGGGTACTGTAAGGTGTAATTAAAAAAAAAAAAAATTTTGGATTTTGAAAAAAAAATTGGATTTTGGAAATTTTTTAATTTTGGAAAAAAAAAATTGGATTTAGGAAATTTTTGAATTTCGGAAAAAAAAATTGGATTTTGGAAATTTTTTAATTGTGGAAAAAAAAATTTGGATTTGGAAATTTTTGAATTTTAAAAAAAAAAATTTAATTTTGGAAAAAAAAATGGATTTTGGATATAAAAAAAAAAATTTTGCCCTTGCACTAATTTAAAAAAATCGGCGCTATAAAAATGTATTATTCAGAATATTTTAGAAACTTTAACTAAGCACAACTGGGGATGCCGTAGTCTCACTGACTCCAGACGGCAGTAGGTGGGACTCTTGTGCGATATTCACATTGAAATTTAATTTAAAATGTATGAACCCCTACAGTATTCAAAAGGTACCTACACCATTTGGCAAAAAAAATTTGACCATTGTCGCAGGTGGAGTAATCGTCATTTCCGTTTCATCCGAAATCCAAATCACAGCAGTGCTATAGAAGTATCACTTCAAAACTCCCGTCTTCGGATGTTTCTTTTTATTTAAATTAATCATTTTTGTCAATGAAAGAATTGCCTCCCTGGTCTAGTAAATAAATGTATCGTCTGTAATATTTTACTCCTGCGTATTATGTGCTCCTGGTAGATTTTCAATATTGTTCGTCACCCTTTTTGTCATTTTTCACAAAAACGGCGCCATTAAAATGTATTTTTCAAAATTATTTCTTAAATAATAATTTTAATGCAAAATCGTTCATATAAAAAATAAATCAGGGCAGGTGCACATGAGTACCTACATATTTTTTGAATAAATATTACGAATCCTAATTTTTTAATTTTGAAATTTGGTTTTGAAATGATAGGTACCTATCGACTTTGGCAAAAAAATACGACCATCTTTGTTTGTTTCTGTTTATTTGATATCATGTTTTTTTTTATTTTTAAAAGAAAAAAGTCCCTAGGTATTTAAGTACCTACCTTGTCTAGGAAATAAGCATATTTTATTCAATATTTTACTCTTGCAAAATGTGTATTCCTGATGGAAACTCAATATTGTACAGCGCCCTCATTGTCATTTTTAGTTCGAATTTTTACTCACACAATCATAAAAGAAAAGTGTTTAGCATTGTATTTGGACCCATCTTACTTCAAAAACGTTCCGATTTATTTAGTACTAATTTCCTTCATAACTACAAAAGTCTACATACCTGAAATAATGCATTTTGGCAAAAATTGCGACCATCCCGAGTGATTTCTTTTATTTCAAATCATTAATTTTTTATTTGATATCTGAAGGAAAGAACCGATGCGTAAGCCGGTACCTACCCGGTTCTTACGCAGACAAACAATATTGATGTAGGTACCTAAGCATTTCCTTAAAAAAATCCGTTCATCTTACGAACAAATTTGTAATAATTCAACGGAAAAGTACCTACCCTGTAATTAAACGTGTTCTTTTTATATGGCCAGCAATATATTCTCTTCTGTGGGATTTTCAAAGCACGTTATTTTTCTCAAACGTCATATTTTCCGTAGCGTATAGTGAAATATTTTTAATGGTTTGCGTATGTTACGACCGTTGAAAATGTTTTTTTAATCTCTCGACCTCGATAATATTCAAAAACATTACAGCCAGAATCGGTTTTCGAGCCGCAGAGTCGTTTTCAAATTGTCGACTCCAAAACAGGCTTGAAGCCGTTATTTTATACGGCTAAATCATAATTTTCTCCTAACTGACGTGTCTTGAAACTCAAGATTGTTTTTTATTATCAATTATTAGTCAATTTAATCGAATTTAAGTACCTACTCGACGACTTATTCTACTGGCCGCCAAATTTTTCACTTTCGACGGTAGTGAAATCTTAGCAAATGTCAAAAATAATGCAAGGTATTTTGGAATATTGCAGAACATTTTGGATGAAATGCGTTACATGTCGCAGT
This sequence comes from Glyphotaelius pellucidus, assembly GCA_936435175.1. Lineage (NCBI taxonomy): Eukaryota > Metazoa > Arthropoda > Insecta > Trichoptera > Limnephilidae > Glyphotaelius > Glyphotaelius pellucidus. The sequence continues at coordinate 9,809,232 of OW386550.1, forward strand.
TTTAAAAGTTTGATAAAACCCTCTACTTCCAATCTGTGGTAAAACATCTCCACCAGAATGCGTTTTTTCGACGATATCTCGAACCGCGTGTCGTACCTTTAAAGTGTCATTTTTTAGCAGAATTGCCTTTAAAATAATATGAGTAAATTTCCAGCAAATTCGTTTTGTATGAGAATAGTGCTTAATTTTTCTCCGACTTTTTCGAAATGCGAACCTGTCGGCGGGAAATATAACCGGGCCGATTTCTTCGTCGATGAGAGATTCAGTCGGAGGTTCCAGTTATCGTCGCTGATTTTGCATCAGTTTTTACCGTTAATTTTTCGCGTTTCGGTTTCGTGAGTTTTTTTTAGCTTCCTGTCTAGCGATTGTGGTCTCTGCGGTCGGTCAAACTCGAAGAGCGGAAAGGTCATTTTGGCGTGGGAGGCCCTGGACTGAATCGCATTTCAAGCGAAATCGATCCTTAGGGTGGGCGAACTTAAGGGGCGGCAAGGTCGTTTTTTGACTGTATGACCCATGTGAGTTTTTCGAAAAACTGTGTATTAATATATAAACTAGCTTTGCCTGTTGCAGAGGCAACCAAGGGGTTAAACACTACGCGATTTGACGTGTGAACGCGGATGAAGCGAGGAGTGTGTGTTTAATAAAATAGATGAAGAAAAAAACGATGTTTGTAATTTGTTACCCGTAACGTATAATTTACTGTTGCAAAGACTCCTACCACTGTGCCTCTTTGGTCGCCGACACTTTTAAAACGTCCCAGGAGCTTACCGCTCAATTCAGTACTGAACCAATCCAGCCGCAACGACCAGGGCGTTCAGTTTTTCATTTAATTTAAATTAGAAAAACCAATAGAGCCTAAAAGGGTCCTCGGATGTAATCGTTCAATTTTTTCAGTCAGCCCTTTGGATTGTGTAGGTCGAGACGCGTAATTTGATATCCATCTCGGGTACTGTAGGGTGTAATTTATAAAAAAAAAATTTTTTGGATTTTCGAAATTTTTGAATTTTAAAAAAAAAATTTTTGGATTTTGTAAATCTTTGAATTTTCAAAAAAAAATTTTTTGAGTTTTGGAAATTTTTTAATTTTGGAAAAAAAAATTTTGTTTTCTGGAAATTTTTTGTTTTTGAAAAAAAAAATTTTTGGATTCTGAAAATTTTTTAATTTTGGAAAAAAAAAATTTGGATTCTGGAAATTTTTTAATTTTGAAAAAAAACTTTTTTGGTTTCTGGAAATTTTTGAATTTTGAAAAAAAAATTTTTGGTTTCTGGAATTTTTTTAAATTTGGAAAAAAAAAATTTCGGATTTTCGGTTTCTTGAAATTTTTTAATTGTGAAAAAAAAATTTTTTGGTTTCTGCAAATTTTTTAATTTTGGAAAAAAAAATTATTGGATTCTGGAAATTTTTTAATTTTGGAAAAAAAAAAAATTGTTGGATCTCGGAAATTTTTGAACTTATAACTGAAAGTAATTTTTCAAAAAACGGCGCTATAAAAATGTATTATTCAGAAATTTTAGAGACTTAAACTAAACCCAACTGGGGATGCCGTAGTCTCACTGACTCCAGACGGCAGTAGTTGAGACTCTTGTGCGGTATTCACATTGAAATTTAATTTAAAATGTATGAACCCGTACAGTATTCAAAAGGTACCTACAACATTTGGCAAAAAAAAATTGGACCATCTTTATTTAAATTTACTCATTTCATTAAAAATGTTCAGAATAAATAGTATCCGAGTAGGACGTTGTCAAAAAAAAATTCGAGTGCAGCTTACCGTAGTTTTTCAAAAAACGGCGCTATAAAAATTTATTATTCAGAATTTTTCAGAAACTAAAACTAAACCCAACTGGGGACGCCGTAGTCGCACTGACTCCGGACGTCAGTAATTGGGACTCTTGTGCGGTTTTCACATTGAAATTTAACGTAAAATGTACGAACGATTAGTTCCCGTACAGTATTCAAAAGGTACCTACACCATTTCGCAAAAAAAAAATGGACCATCTTTATTTAAATTTACTCATTTTATTAGAAATGTTCAGAATATATAGTGTCCGAGTACGTTGTCAAAAAAAATTCGAGTGCAGTTTACACGCGGTAGAAGTGAAACTTTTCCAAAGTGAGGTCTGAGTAGCCCAGTAAATAAATGTACCCTCTGTAATATTTTACTCCTGCGTATTATGAGCTCCTGGTAGATTTTCAATATTGTACGTCACCCTTTTTGTCATTTTTTACAAAAACGGTCCTATAAAAATATAATTATCAAAATTATTGTGTACCTATTTTTATGAGGTGTTGCTCATCCAACGAATGGCTCCCTGAGCGGCAGTGCCAATGCCCGCCTCTAACGTTGAATAATTATCATAAAGAAGCAAAATACAAAAAAAGCGTTACGTAACTTTAATATTTAAAAAAAATAAATCCCTTAAATATCTAGGCTAAAGACGAAGGTAGCGCAACACGGCATAACAGCCCAAAAAATTATTACAAAAGAAATTATCCTTTCAACTTCAAATAATTTCATTACAAATTTCCAAAAAAAAAAACATATGCAATTCTTATTTGATGATTCCGTGTTGTTATGTGCAGGTACCTACCTACTCAAAATAGGCATTCCAAAACCGAGCGTCTAGCAACACTCGATACGGAGATCTTTTTTCGTGAATTGAGCAAATTTCTTTCGATACAGACGAACCTGCCGATTTGAACGGATTGAAATAGAACTACAGGCGTGTTCGACAGACATTTGATTTTGTATTGCGTGAACGATCCGTACTTATATTCCGCACCGCTAGATGTCTCTGGATTGAAATCTTTAGTTGGCGGAGAGTGTTGCCTTCCGCCATTTGTAAAATTTCAGAATCCAGTGTTACCAGGTGTGAGAAAATTTACCCAACCTGAATTTATTTGTAAGAAAATTAGGTGTTCTACTGGCCAGCTATATAATGCACCCTCGAGAAAAATGCGAGTTTTGCGAAACGTCAGAAAATATCATTTTTCCGCGCGCTATCGTGTAACATTTTGAATGGTGACCGACATATTTGTCGATTTTAAAAGCTTCCTTAATTTCTATTCCTCCTATTTATTAAAAAACATCTCCACCAGAACGCGCTTTTTCGACGATATCTCGTACCGCGTGTCGTACCTATAAAATGTCATTTTTTAGCAGCATCGCCATTAAAATAAAAGAATAAATTTCTAGCAAATTCGTTTCGCGTAAAGGAAATAGTGATTAAGATTTCTTATCTTTTTTGCAAATGCGAACCTGTCGGCGGGAAATATAACCTGGCCGATTTCTTCGTCGATGAGAGATTCAGCCGGAGGTTCCAGTTATCGCCGCTGATTTTGTATCAGTTTTTTCCGTTGACTTTTGGCGTTTCTAAAATAAGAATTTCGTGTGAGTTTCCTGTCTTGCGATAGTGGTCTCTGCGGTCGGTCAAACTCGAAGAGCGGAGAGGTCATTTTGGCGTGGGAGGCCCTGACTGAAAAAAAAAGCCCTGTTTTTCAAGCGAAACTGAACCTCGAAACGGGTAAAACTTAAGGGGCGGCAAGGTCGTCTTTTGCCTAAATTACGAAAAAAGTGAGTTTTTCAAAAACTGTGCATTAATATATAATACTAGCTTTGCCTGTTGCAGAGGCAACCAAGGGGTTGAACACTACGCGATTTGACGTGTGAACGCGGATGAAGCGAAGAGTGTGTGTTAAATAAAATAGGTAGAGAAAAAAACGTTATTTGAATGTGGATAAAGCGAGGGGTGTCCGTCTACAAAGGGCACAGATAGTTGACAGCCCAATTGCGTATGCCTGCTCTCTGGCCGCTTCGGTCACCCGGATCAAGGCGTTCGGTACGGGCCTTTTCTCGCAAAAGCAGGCCAAGTAGCTTCCTGCTCAAGTTTTCACTGCGCCATTTGGGTTGTGCAGATCGATACGCGTAATTAATAATCCGAAACGTATAGTTTACTGTTGAAAAGACTCTTCCCACAGTGCCACTTTGGTCGTCGACACTTTTAAAACGGCCCAGGAGCTTACCGCTCAATTCAGTACTGAACCAATCCTACCGCCCGACTCAGGGCGTTCGGTTTTTCATTTAATTTAAATTAGAAAAAAACATTAGAGCTTTATCTCGAACAATGGTCCTAGGAGTTTTTCGCTTATTTTTTTCACTCAGCCTTTCGGATTGTTAAGATCGAGACGCGTAATTTGATACCCATCTCGGGTACTGTAAGGTGTAATTTAAAAAAAAAAAAAATTGGATTTTGAAAATTTTTTAAATTTGGAAAAAAAAAATTTCGGATTCTGGAAATTTTTTAATTTTGAAAAAAAAAATTTTTGGTTTCCGGAAATTTTTGAATTTTGAAAAAAAAAATTATCGGTTTCTGGAAAATTTTTTAATTTGAAAAAAAAATTTTTTGGTTTCTGGAAATTTTTTAAATTTGGAAAAAAAAAATTCGGATTCTGGAAATTTTTTAATTTTGAAAAAAAAATTTTTTGGTTTCCGGAAATTTTTGAATTTTGAAAAAAAAAATTTCGGTTTCTGGAAATTTTTTAATTATGAAAAAAAAATTTTTTGGTTTCTGGAAATTTTTTAATTTTGGAAAAAAAAATTGTTGGATCTCGGAAATTTTTGAACTTATAACTGAAAGTAATTTTTCAAAAAACGGCGCTATAAAAATGTATTATTCAGAAATTTTAGAGACTTAAACTAAACCCAACTGGGGTGCCGTAGTCTCACTGACTCCAGACGGCAGTAGTTGGGACTCTTGTGCGGTATTCACATTGAAATTTAATTTAATTTAATGAACCCGTACAGTATTCAAAAGGTACCTACATCATTTGGCAAAAAAAAATTGGACCATCTTTATTTAAATTTACTCATTTTATTAGAAATGTTCAGAATAAATAGTATCCGAGAAGGACGTTGTCAAAAAAAATTCGAGTGCAGCTTACTGTAGTTTTTCAAAAAACAGCCCTATAAAAATGTATTGTTCAGAATTTTTCAGAAACTAAAACTAAACCCAACTGGGGACGCCGTAGTCGCACTGACTCCGGACGGCAGTAATTGGGACTCTTGTGCGGTATTCACATTGATATTTAATTTAAAGTGTATGAACCCGTACAGTATTCAAAAGGTACCTACACCATTTGGCAAAAAAAAATTGGACCATCTTTATTTAAATTTACTCATTTTATTAGAAATGTTCAGAATAAATAGTATCCGAGAAGGACGTTGTCAAAAAAAAATTCGAGTGCAGCTTACTGTAGTTTTTCAAAAAACGGCGCTATAAAAATTTATTATTCAGAATTTTTCAGAAACTAAAACTAAACCCAACTGGGGACGCCGTAGTCGCACTGACTCCGGACGGCAGTAATTGGGACTCTTGTGCGGTTTTCACATTGAAATTTAATGTAAAATGTACGAACGATTAGTTCCCGTACAGTATTCAAAAGATACCTACACCATTTCGCAAAAAAAAATTGGACCATCTTTATTTAAATTTACTCATTTTATTAGAAATGTTCAGAATATATAGTGCCCGAGTAGGTACCTACGTACGTTGTCAAAAAAAATTCGAGTGCAGTTTACACGCGGTAGAAGTGAAACTTTTCCAAAACAATCTCAACTAATACTTGAAAAGTGAGGTCACAAAAACGGCCCTATAAAAATATAATTTTCAAATTTTTTGTATACCCATTTTTATGAGGTGTTGCTCATCCAACAAATGGTTCCCGGGGCGGCAGTACCAATGCCCGCCTCTAACGTTGAATAATTATCATAAATAAGCTAAATACAAAAAAAGCGTTATGTAACTATAGTATTTAAAAAAAATAAATCCCTTAAATATCTAGTATAAAGACGAAGGTAGCGCAACACGGCATAACAGCCCAAAAAATTATTACAAAAGAAATTATCCTTTCAACTTCAAATAATTTCAATACAAATTTCCAAAAAAAAAAACATATGCAATTCTTATTTGATGATTCCGAGTTGTTATGTGCAGGTACCTACCTACTCAGATTCTCAGTTGGTACACCTGCACATGCGTAAAAAAAAACACGCCATTAAAATGTATATTCAGAATTTTATTATCAAATAATCATTTCAATGAAAAAGAGTTCGCAAAGTATTTATATTTATAAATAATACGAATCCTAATGCCTCGAGCCCATCTATCAGGTACCTACTTAGTTCGTCATTCGCAGACGTACAATATTCTGCAATTATATTTTCATCGCTGGCAAGACCGAAACGAAATAATGTCTTCACCACCTCGAGCACGGCCTGAAAATCGAGTTGTTTTTAACGTTTTCCATACAAACAACGCTGTCCTGGCCTGAATGAAAACTTTAGTTGGCGAAGGCAAAGCTCTCCGCCATTTGTAAAATTTCAGAATCGAGTGTTCCAAGGTGTGAGAAAATTTACCCAACCTGAATTTATTTGTAAGAAAATTAGGTATTCTACTGGCCAGCTAAATTATGCACCCTCGAGCAAAGTGCGATTTTGCGAAACGTCAGAAAATATCATTTTTCCGCGCGCTATCGTGTAACATTTTGAATGGTGACCGACACATTTGTCGATTTTAAAAGTTTCCTTAACTTCTATTCTTCATATTTATCGAAAGACATCTTCGCCAGAATGCGCCTTTTCGACGATATCTCGAACCGCGTGTCGTACCTATAAAATGTCATTTTTTAGCAGAATCGCCATTAAAATAATTTCTAGCAAATTCGTTTCGCGTAAAGGAAATGCGATTAAGATCTCTTATCTTTTTTGCAAATGCGAACCTGTCGGCGGGAAATATAACCAGGCCGATTTCTTCGTCGATGAGAGATTCAGTCGGAGGTTCCAGTTATCGCCGCTGATTTTGTATCAGTTTTTTCCGTTGACTTTTTGCGTTTCTCAAATAAGAAATTCGTGCTAGTTTCCTGTCACGCGATAGTGGTCCTTCAGGTGTATGAAACTTAAGGGGCAGCTAGGTCGTTTTTTGCCTAAATTACAAAAGTGAGTTTTTCGAAAAACTGAACAATACTATATGTACTAGTTTTGCCTGTTGCAGAGGCAACCAAGGGGTTAAACACTACGCGATTTGACGTGTGAACGCGGATGAAGCGAAGAGTGTGTGTTAAATAAAATAGGTAGAGAAAAAAACGTCATTTGAATGTGGATAAAGCGAGGAGTGTCCGTCTACAAAGGGCACAGATAGTTGACAGCCCAATAGCGTACGCCTGCTCTCTGGCCGCTTCGGTCACCCGGTTCAAGGCGTTCGGTACGGGCCTTTTCTCGCAAAAGCAGGCCAAGTAGCTTCCTGCTCAAATTTTCACTGCGCCATTTGGGCTGTGCAGATCGATACGCGTAATTTGTTACCCGAAACGTATAGTTTACTGTCTTAAAGACTCTTCCCACAGTGCCACATTGGTCGTCGACACTTTTAAAACGGCCCAGGAGCTTACCGCTCAATTCAGTACTGAACCAATCCAGCCGCCCGACTCAGGGCGTTCAGTTTTTCATTTAATTTAAATTAGAAAAACCAATAGAGCCTAAAAGGGTCCTCGGATTTTATCGTTCAATTTTTTCAGTCAGCCCTTTGGATTGTGTAGGTCGAGACGCGTAATTTGATATCCATCTCGGGTACTGTAGGGTGTAATTTAAAAAAAAAAAATTTTGGATTTTGGAAATTTTTGAATTTTAAATAAAAAAAAATTTGGATTTTGTAAATCTTTGAATTTTCAAAAAAAAATTTTTTGAGTTTTGGAAATTTTTTAATTTTGGAAAAAAAAAACTTTTTTGGATTCTGAAAATTTTTTAATTTTGGAAAACAAAAATTTGGATTCTGGAAATTTTTTAATTTTGAAAAAAAACTTTTTTGGTTTCTGGAAATTTTTGAATTTTGAAAAAAAAATTTTTGGTTTTTGGAAATTTTTTAAATTTGGAAAAAAAAAATTTCGGATTCTGGAAATTTTTTAATTTTGAAAAAAAATTTTTTTGGTTTCCGGAAATTTTTGAATTTTGAAAAAAAAAATTTTCTGTTTCTTGAAATTTTTTAATTGTGAAAAAAAAATTTTTTGGTTTATGGAAATTTTTTAATTTTGGAAAAAAATATTATTGGATTCTGGAAATTTTTTAATTTTGGAAAAAAAAAATTGTTGGATCTCGGAAATTTTTGAACTTATAACTGAAAGTAATTTTTCAAAAAACGGCGCTATAAAAATGTATTATTCAGAAATTTTAGAGACTTAAACTAAACCCAACTGGGGATGCCGTAGTCTCACTGACTCCAGACGGCAGTAGTTGAGACTCTTGTGCGGTATTCACATTGAAATTTAATTTAAAATGTATGAACCCGTACAGTATTCAAAAGGTACCTACAACATTTGGCAAAAAAAATTGGACGATCTTTATTTAAATTTACTCATTTCATTAAAAATGTTCAGAATAAATAGTATCCGAGTAGGACGTTGTCAAAAAAAAATTCGAGTGCAGCTTACCGTAGTTTTTCAAAAAACGGCGCTATAAAAATTTATTATTCAGAATTTTTCAGAAACTAAAACTAAACCCAACTGGGGACGCCGTAGTCGCACTGACTCCGGACGGCAGTAATTGGGACTCTTGTGCGGTTTTCACATTGAAATTTAATGTAAAATGTATGAACCCGTACAGTATTCAAAAGGTACCTACACCATTTGGCAAAAAAAAATTGGACCATCTTTATTTAAATTTACTCATTTTATTAGAAATGTTCAGAATAAATAGTATCCGAGTAGGACGTTGTCAAAAAAAAATTCGAGTGCAGCTTACTGTAGTTTTTCAAAAAACGGCGCTATAAAAATGTATTATTCAGAATTTTTCAGAAACTAAAACCAAACCCAACTGGGGACGCCGTAGTCGCACTGACTCCGGACGGCAGTAATTGGGACTCTTGTGCGGTTTTCACATTGAAATTTAATGTAAAATGTACGAACGATTAGTTCCCGTTCAGTGTTCAAAAGGTACCTACACCATTTCGCAAGAAAAAAATTCGACCATCTTCATTTAAATTTACTCATTTTATTAGAAATGTTCAGAATGCTCATCCGACGAATGGTTCCCGGGGCGGCAGTGCCAATGCCCGCCTCTAACGTTGAATAATTATCTTAAAGAAGCAATATACAAAAAAAGCGTTATGTAACTATAATATTTAAAAAAAATAAATCCCTTAAATATCTAGGCTAAAGACGAAGGTAGCGCAACACGGCATAACAGCTCAAAAAATTATTACAAAAGAAATTATCCTTTCAACTTCAAATAATTTCATTACAAATTTCCAAATAAAAAACACACCATACGATGATCCGAGTTGTTATGTGCAGGTACCTACCTACCTACTCAGATTCTCAGTTGGTACACCTGCACATACGTAAAAAAAAACACGCCATTAAAATGTATTTTCAGAATTTTTTTATCAAATAATCATTTCAATGGAAAATAGTTCGCAAAGTATTTATATTTATAAATAATACGAATCCTAATGCATCGGAGCCCATTTATCGGGTACCTACTTAGTTCGTCATTCGCAGACGTACAATAGTCTGCAATTATATTTTCATCGCTGGCAAGACCGAAACGAAATAATGTAGTCACCACCTCGAGCACGGCCTGAAAATCGAGTGGTTTTTAACGTTTTCCATACAAACAACGCTGTCCTGGCCCGATTGAAAAGTTTAGTTGGCGGAGAGTTTAGCCTTCCGCCATTTGTAAAATTTCAGAATCCAGTGTGCCCAGGTGTGAGAAAATTTACCCAACCTGAATTTATTTGTAAGAAAATTAGGTGTTCTACTGGCCAAGTAAATTATGCACCCTCGAGAAAGTGCGAGTTTTGCGAAACGTCAGAAAATATCATTTTTCCGCGCGCTATCGTGTAACATTTTGAATGGTGACCGACATATTTGTCGATTTTAAAAGTTTCCTTAACTTCTATTCTTCGTATTTATCGAAAAACATCTTCGCCAGAATGCGTATTTTCGACGATATCTCGAACCGCGTGTCGTACCTATAAAATGTCATTTTTTAGCAGCATCGCCATTAAAATCATTTCTAGCAAATTCGTTTCGCGTAAAGGAAATGTGATTAAGATTCCTTATCTTTTTTGCAAATGCGAACCTGTCGGCGGGAAATATAACCAGGCCGATTTCTTCGTCGATGAGAGATTCAGTCGGAGGTTCCAGTTATCGCCGCTGATTTTGTATCAGTTTTTTCCGTTGACTTTTGGCGTTTCTCAAATAAGAAATTCGTGCGAGTTTCCTGTCACGCGATAGTGGTCCTTCAGGTGTATGAAACTTAAGGGGCAGCTAGGTCGTTTTTCGCGTAAAGGAAAAAGTGAGGTTTTCGAAAAACTGTGCATTAATATATATACTAGCTTTGCCTGTTGCAGAGGCAACCAAGGGGTTAAACACTACGCGATTTGACGTGTGAACGCGGATGAAGCAAGGAGTGTGTGTTTAATAAAATAGATGAAGAAAAAAACGATGTTTGTAATTTGTTACCCGTAACGTATAATTTACTGTTGCAAAGACTCCTACCACTGTGCCACTTTGGTCACCGACACTTTTAAAACGTCCCAGGAGCTTACCGCTCAATTCAGTACTGAACCAAGCCAGCCGCAACGACTCAGGGCGTTCAGTTTTTCATTCAATTTAATTTAAATTAGAAAAACCAATAGACCCTAAAAGGGTCCTCGGATTTTATCGTTCAATTTTTTCAGTCAGCCCTTCGGATTGTCTAGGTCGAGACGCGTAATTTGATATCCATCTCGGGTACTGTAGGGTGTAATTTAAAAAAAAAAAAAATTTGGTTTCTGGAAATTTTTTAAATTTGGAAAAAAAAAATTTCGGATTCTGGAAATTTTTTAATTTTGAAAAAAAATTTTTTTGGTTTCCGGAAATTTGTGAATTTTGAAAAAAAAAATTTTCGGTTTCTGGAAATTTTTTAATTATGAAAAAAAAAATTTTTGGTTTCTGGAAATTTTTTAATTTTGGAAAAAAAAATTGTTGGATCTCGGAAATTTTTGAACTTATAACTGAAAGTAATTTTTCTAAAAACGGCGCTATAAAAATGTATTATTCAGAAATTTTAGAGACTTAAACTAAACCCAACTGGGGATGCCGTAGTCTCACTGACTCCAGACGGCAGTAGTTGGGACTCTTGTGCGGTATTCACATTGAAATTTAATTCAAAATGTATGAACCCGTACAGTATTCAAAAGGTACCTACACCATTTGGCAAAAAAAATTGGACCATCTTTATTTAAATTTACTCATTTTATTAGAAACGTTCAGAATAAATAGTATCCGAGAAGGACGTTGTCAAAAAAAATTCGAGTGCAGCTTACTGTAGTTTTTCAAAAAACGGCGCTATAAAAATATATTATTCAGAATTTTTCAGAAACTAAAACTAAACCCAACTGGGGACGCCGTAGTCGCACTGACTCCGGACGGCAGTAATTGGGACTCTTGTGCGGTTTTCACATTGAAATTTAATGTAAAATGTACGAACGATTAGTTCCCGTACAGTATTCAAAAGGTACCTACACCATTTCGCAAAAAAAAAATTGGACCATCTTTATTTAAATTTACTCATTTTATTAGAAATGTTCAGAATGCTCATCCGACGAATGGTTCCCGGGGCGGCAGTGCCAATGCCCGCCTCTAACGTTGAATAATTATCTTAAAGAAGCAATATACAAAAAAAAGCGTTATGTAACTATAATATTTAAAAAAAATAAATCCCTTAAATATCTAGGCTAAAGACGAAGGTAGCGCAACACGGCAGAACAGCTCAAAAAATTATTACAAAAGAAATTATCCTTTCAACTTCAAATAATTTCATTACAAATTTCCAAATAAAAAACACATGCAATTCCCATACGATGATCCGAGTTGTTATGTGCAGGTACCTACCTACCTACTCAGATTCTCAGTTGGTACACCTGCACATACGTAAAAAAAAACACGCCATTAAAATGTATTTTCAGAATTTTTTTATCAAATAATCATTTCAATGAAAAATAGTTCGCAAAGTATTTATATTTATAAATAATACGAATCCTAATGCATCGGAGCCCATTTATCGGGTACCTACTTAGTTCGTCATTCGCAGACGTACAATAGTCTGCAATTATATTTTCATCGCTGGCAAGACCGAAACGAAATAATGTAGTCACCACCTCGAGCACGGCCTGAAAATCGAGTGGTTTTTAACGTTTTCCATACAAACAACGCTGTCCTGGCCCGATTGAAAAGTTTAGTTGGCGGAGAGTTTAGCCTTCCGCCATTTGTAAAATTTCAGAATCCAGTGTGCCCAGGTGTGAGAAAATTTACCCAACCTGAATTTATTTGTAAGAAAATTAGGTGTTCTACTGGCCAGGTAAATTATGCACCCTCGAGAAAGTGCGAGTTTTGCGAAACGTCAGAAAATATCATTTTTCCGCGCGCTGTCGTGTAACATTTTGAATGGTGACCGACATATATGTCGATTTTAAAAGTTTGCTTAATTTCTATTCTTCGTATTTATCGAAAAACATCTCGGCCAGAATGTGTATTTTCGACGATATCTCGAACCGCGTGTCGTACCTATAAAATGTCATTTTATATCAGAATCGCCATTAAAATCATTTCTAGCAAATTCGTTTCGCGTAAAGGAAATGCGATTAAGATTTCTTATCTTTTTTGCAAATGCGAACCTGTCGGCGGGAAATATAACCAGGCCGATTTCTTCGTCGATGAGAGATTCAGTCGGAGGTTCCAGTTATCGCCGCTGATTTTGTATCAGTTTTTTCCGTTGACTTTTAGCGTTTCTCAAATAAGAAATTCGTGCGAGTTTCCTGTCACGCGATAGTGGTCCTTCAGGTGTATGAAACTTAAGGGGCAGCTAGGTCGTTTTTCGCGTAAAGGAAAAAGTGAGTTTTTCGAAAAACTGTGCATTAATATATACTAGCTTTGCCTGTTGCAGAGGCAACCAAGGGGTTAAACACTACGCGATTTGACGTGTGAACGCGGATGAAGCGAGGAGTGTGTGTTAAATAAAATAGGTGAAGAAAAAAACGATGTTTGTAATTTGTTACCCGTAACGTATAATTTACTGTTGCAAAGACTCCTACCATTGTGCCACTTTGGTCGCCGACACTTTTAAAACGTCCCAGGAGCTTACCGCTCAATTCAGTACTGAACCAATCCAGCCGCCTGACTCAGGGCGTTCAGTTTTTCATTTAATTTAAATTAGAAAAACCAATAGAGCCTAAAAGGGTCCTCGGATTTTATCGTTCAATTTTTTCAGTCAGCCCTTCGGATTGTGTAGGTCGAGACGCGTAATTTGATATCCATCTCGGGTACTGTAGGGTGTAATTTAAAAAAAAAAAAATTGGATTTTGAAAAAAATTTTTTAGACTTTGGAAATTTTTGAATTTTCAAAAAAAAAATTCTTGGATTTTGTAAATTTTTGAATTTTCAAAAAAAAAATTTCGAGTTTTGGAAATTTTTTAATTTTGAAAAAAAAACTTTTTTGGTTTCTGGGAATTTTTGAATTTTGAAAAAAAAAAGTTTTGTTTTCTGGAAATTTTTTAAATTTAGAAAAAAAAAATTTCGGATTCTGGAAATTTTTTAATTTTAAAATTTTTTTTTTTTTGTTTAAGGAAATTTTTGAATTTTGAAAAAAAAAAATTTCGGTTTCTGGAAATTTTTTAATTTTGAAAAAAAAATTTTTTGGTTTCTGGAAATTTTTTAATTTTGGAAAAAAAATTATTGGATTCTGGAAATTTTTTAATTTTGGAAAAAAAATTGTTGGATCTCGGAAATTTTTGAACTTATAACTGAAAGTAATTTTTCAAAAAACGGCGCTATAAAAATGTATTATTCAGAATTTTTCAGAAACTAAATCTAAACCCAACTGGGGACGCCGTAGTCGCACTGACTCCGGACGGCAGTAATTGGGACTCTTGTGCGGTTTTCACATTGAAATTTAATGTAAAATGTATGAACCCGTACAGTATTCAAAAGGTACCTACACCATTTGGCAAAAAAAAATTGGACCATCTTTATTTAAATTTACTCATTTTATTAGAAATGTTCAGAATAAATAGTATCCGAGTAGGACGTTGTCAAAAAAAAATTCGAGTGCAGCTTACTGTAGTTTTTCAAAAAACGGCGCTATAAAAATGTATTATTCAGAATTTTTCAGAAACTAAAACCAAACCCAACTGGGGACGCCGTAGTCGCACTGACTCCGGACGGCAGTAATTGGGACTCTTGTGCGGTTTTCACATTGAAATTTAATGTAAAATGTACGAACGATTAGTTCCCGTACAGTATTCAAAAGGTACCTACACCATTTCGCAAAAAAAAAATTGGACCATCTTTATTTAAATTTACTCATTTTATTAGAAATGTTCAGAATGCTCATCCGACGAATGGTTCCCGGGGCGGCAGTGCCAATGCCCGCCTCTAACGTTGAATAATTATCTTAAAGAAGCAATATACAAAAAAAAGCGTTATGTAACTATAATATTTAAAAAAAATAAATCCCTTAAATATCTAGGCTAAAGACGAAGGTAGCGCAACACGGCAGAACAGCTCAAAAAATTATTACAAAAGAAATTATCCTTTCAACTTCAAATAATTTCATTACAAATTTCCAAATAAAAAACACATGCAATTCCCATACGATGATCCGAGTTGTTATGTGCAGGTACCTACCTACCTACTCAGATTCTCAGTTGGTACACCTGCACATACGTAAAAAAAAACACGCCATTAAAATGTATTTTCAGAATTTTTTTATCAAATAATCATTTCAATGAAAAATAGTTCGCAAAGTATTTATATTTATAAATAATACGAATCCTAATGCATCGGAGCCCATTTATCGGGTACCTACTTAGTTCGTCATTCGCAGACGTACAATAGTCTGCAATTATATTTTCATCGCTGGCAAGACCGAAACGAAATAATGTAGTCACCACCTCGAGCACGGCCTGAAAATCGAGTGGTTTTTAACGTTTTCCATACAAACAACGCTGTCCTGGCCCGATTGAAAAGTTTAGTTGGCGGAGAGTTTAGCCTTCCGCCATTTGTAAAATTTCAGAATCCAGTGTGCCCAGGTGTGAGAAAATTTACCCAACCTGAATTTATTTGTAAGAAAATTAGGTATTCTACTGGCCAGCTAAATTATGCACCCTCGAGAAAGTGCAAGTTTTGCGAAACGTCAGAAAATATCATTTTTCCGCGCGCTATCGTGTAACATTTTGAATGGTGACCGACATATTTGTCGATTCTAAAAGTTTCCTTAACTTCTATTCTTCGTATTTATCGAAAAACATCTTCGCCAGAATGCGTATTTTCGACGATATCTCGAACCGCGTGTCGTACCTATAAAATGTCATTTTTTAGCAGCATCGCCATTAAAATAATTTCTAGCAAATTCGTTTCGCGTAAAGGAAATGCGATTAAGATTTCTTATCTTTTTTGCAAATGCGAACCTGTCGGCGGGAAATATAACCAGGCCGATTTCTTCGTCGGTGAGAGATTCAGTCGGAGGTTCCAGTTATCGCCGCTGATTTTGTATCAGTTTTTTCCGTTGACTTTTTGCGTTTCTCAAATAAGAAATTCGTGCGAGTTTCCTGTCACGCGATAGTGGTCCTTCAGGTGTATGAAACTTAAGGGGCAGCTAGGTCGTTTTTCGCGTAAAGGAAAAAGTGAGTTTTTCGAAAAACTGTGCATTAATATATATACTAGCTTTGCCTGTTGCAGAGGCAACCAAGGGGTTAAACACTACGCGATATGACGTGTGAACGCGGATGAAGCGAAGAGTGTGTGTTAAATAAAATAGGTAGAGAAAAAAACGTTATTTGAATGTGGATAAAGCGAGGAGTGTCCGTCTACAAAGGGCACAGATAGTTGACAGCCCAATTGCGTACGCCTGCTCTCTGGCCGCTTCGGTCACCCGGTTCAAGGCGTTCGGTACGGGCCTTTTCTCGCAAAAGCAGGCCAAGTAGCTTCCTGCTCAAATTTTCACTGCGCCATTTGGGTTGTGCAGATCGATGCGCGTAATTTGTTACCCGAAACGTATAGTTTACTGTCGAAAAGACTCTTCCCACAGTGCCACATTGGTCGTCGACACTTTTAAAACGGCCCAGGAGCTTACCGCTCAATTCAGTACTGAACCAATCCAGCCGCCCGACTCAGGGCGTTCAGTTTTTCATTTAATTTAAATTAGAAAAACCAATAGAGCCTAAAAGGGTCCTGGGATTTTATCGTTTAATTTTTTCAGTCAGCCCTTTGGATTGTGTAGGTCGAGACGCGTAATTTGATATCCATCTCGGGTACTGTAGGGTGTAATTTAAAAAAAAAAAAATTTTGGATTTTGTAAATTTTTGAATTTTCAAAAAAAAAATTTTTTGAGTTTTGGAAATTTTTTAGTTTTGGAAAAAAAAATTTTGTTTTCTGGAAATTTTTTGTTTTTGAAAAAAAAATTTTTTGGATTCTGAAAATTTTTTAATTTTGGAAAAAAAAAAATTGGATTCTGGAAATTTTTTAATTTTGAAAAAAAACTTTTTTGGTTTCTGGAAATTTTTTAAATTTGGAAAAAAAAAATTTCGGATTCTGGAAATTTTTTAATTTTGAAAAAAAAATTTTTTGGTTTCCGGAAATTTTTGAATTTTGAAAAAAAAAATTTTCGGTTTCTTGAAATTTTTTAATTGTGAAAAAAAATTTTTTTTTGGTTTCTGGAAATTTTTTAATTTTGGAAAAAAAATTATTGGATTCTGGAAATTTTTTAATTTTGGAAAAAAAAAATTGTTGGATCTCGGAAATTTTTGAACTTATAACTGAAAGTAATTTTTCAAAAAACGGCGCTATAAAAATGTATTATTCAGAAATTTTAGAGACTTAAACTAAACCCAACTGGGGATGCCGTAGTCTCACTGACTCCAGACGGCAGTAGTTGAGACTCTTGTGCGGTATTCACATTGAAATTTAATTTAAAATGTATGAACCCGTACAGTATTCAAAAGGTACCTACAACATTTGGCAAAAAAAAATTGGACCATCTTTATTTAAATTTACTCATTTCATTAAAAATGTTCAGAATAAATAGTATCCGAATAGGACGTTGTCAAAAAAAAATTCGAGTGCAGCTTACCGTAGTTTTTCAAAAAACGGCGCTATAAAAATTTATTATTCAGAATTTTTCAGAAACTAAAACTAAACCCAACTGGGGACGCCGTAGTCGCACTGACTCCGGACGGCAGTAATTGGGACTCTTGTGCGGTTTTCACATTGAAATTTAATGTAAAATGTACGAACGATTAGTTCCCCTACTATTCAAAAGGTACCTACACCATTTCGCAAAAAAAAAAATGGACCATCTTTATTTAAATTTACTCATTTTATTAGAAATGTTCAGAATATATTGTGTCCGAGTACGTTGTCAAAAAAAATTCGAGTGCAGTTTACACGCGGTAGAAGTGAAACTTTTCCAAAACAATCTCAACTAATACTTGAAAAGTGAGGTCTAAGTAGCCCAGTAAATAAATGTACCCTCTGTAATATTTTACTTCTGCGTATTATGAGCTCCTGGTAGATTTTCAATATTGTACGTCACCCTTTTTGTCATTTTTTACAAAAACGGTCCTATAAAAATATAATTATCAAAATTATTGTGTACCTATTTTTATGAGGTGTTGCTCATCCAACGAATGGTGTCCTGAGCGGCAGTGCCAATGCCCGCCTCTAACGTTGAATAATTATCATAAAGAAGCAAAATACAAAAAAAAGCGTTATGTAACTTTAATATTTAAAAAAAATAAATCCCTTAAATATCTAGGCTAAAGACGAAGGCAGCGCAACACGGCATAACAGCTCAAAAAATAATTACAAAATAAATTATCCTTTCAACTTCAAATAATTTCATTACAAATTTCCAAATAAAAAACATATGCAATCCCCATTTGATGATTCCCAGTTGTTATGTGCAGGTACCTACCTACTCAGATTCTCAGTTGGTACACCTGCACATACGTAAAAAAAAAAACACGCCATTAAAATGTATATTCAGAATTTTATTATCAAATAATCATTTCAATGAAAAAGAGTTCGCAAAGTATTTATATTTATAAATAATACGAATCCTAATGCATCGGAGCCCATCTATCAGGTACCTACTTAGTTCGTCATTCGCAGACGTACAATATTCTGCAATTATATTTTCATCGCTGGCAAGACCGAAACGAAATAATGTCTTCACCACCTCGAGCACGGCCTGAAAATCGAGTTGTTTTTAACGTTTTCCATACAAACAACGCTGTCCTGGCCTGAATGAAAACTTTAGTTGGCGAAGGTAAAGCTCTCCGCCATTTGTAAAATTTCAGAATCGAGTGTTCCAAGGTGTGAGAAAATTTACCCAACCTGAATTTATTTGTAAGAAAATTAGGTGTTCTACTGGCCAGATAAATTATGCACCCTCGAGAAAAATGCGAGTTTTGCGAAACGTCAGAAAATATCATTTTTCCGCGCGCTATTGTGTAACATTTTGAATGGTGACCGACATATTTTTCGATTTTAAAAGCTTCCTTAATTTCTATTCCTCCTATATATTGAAAAACATCTCCACCAGAATGCGACTTTTCGACGATAACTCGAACCGCGTGTCGTACCTGTAAAATGTCATTTTATATCAGAATCGCCATTAAAATAAACGAATAAATCCCTAGCAAATTGCACTTTGTATGAGAAAAAAGTCTTAAAAAGTCTTAAAATATCTTAAAAATCTTAAGTTCTTGTCTCGCCAAAATGGTCTCTGCTGTCGGTGAAACTGGATAGGCAGGGTGGTCGATTTTTGCTTGAGGGGGGGGGGTGTACTGAATCGCATTTCAAGCGAAAGCGATCCTTAGGGTGGGCGAACTTAAGGGGCGGCAAGGTCGTCTTTTGCCTGTATGACCCATGTGAGTTTTTCGAAAAACTGTGCATTAATATATATACTAGCTTTGCCTGTTGCAGAGGCAACCAAGGGGTTAAACACTACGCGATTTGACGTGTGAACGCGGATGAAGCGAAGAGTGTGTGTTAAATAAAATAGGTAAAGAAAAAAACGATGTTTGTAATTTGTTACCCGTAACGTATAATTTACTGTTGCAAAGACTCCTACCATTGTGCCACTTTGGTCGCCGACACTTTTAAAACGTCCCAGGAGCTTACCGCTCAATTCAGTACTGAACCAATCCAGCCGCCCGACTCAGGGCGTTCAGTATTTCATTTAATTTAAATTAGAAAAACCAATAGAGCCTAAAAGGGTCTTCGGAGTTTATCGTTCAATTTTTTCCGTCAGCCCTTCGGTTTGTGTAGGTCGAGACGCGTAATTTGATATCCATCTCGGGTACTGTAGGGTGTAATTTAAAAAAAAAAAATTTGGATTTTGAAAAAAAAATTTTGGACTTTGGAAATTTTTTAATTTTGGAAAAAAAAATTTGGATTTTGGAAATTATTGAATTTTGAAAAAAAAAATTTTTAAGTTTTGGATATTTTTTTAATTTTGGAAATAAAAAATTTTTTGTCTTGGAAATTTTTGAACTGAAAGTAATTTTTCAAAAAACGGCGCTATAAAAATGTATTATTCAGAAATTTTAGAGACAAACTAAACCCAACTGGGGATACCGTAGTTTCACTGACTCCAGACGGCAGTAGTTGAGACTCTTGTGCGGTATTCACATTGAAATTTAATTTAAAATGTATGAACCCGTACAGTATTCAAAAGGTACCCACACCATTTGGCAAAAAAAAATTGGACCATCTTTATTTAAATTTACTCATTTTATTAGAAATGTTCAGAATATATAGTGTCCGAGTACGTTGTCAAAAAAAATTCGAGTGCAGTTTACACGCGGTAGAAGTGAAACTTTTCCATTTTGGAAAAAAAAATTATTGGATTCTGGAAATTTTTTAATTTTGGAAAAAAAAAATTGTTGGATCTCGGAAATTTTTGAACTTATAACTGAAAGTAATTTTTCAAAAAACGGCGCTATAAAAATGTATTATTCAGAAAATTTAGAGACTTAAACTAAACCCAACTGGGGATGCCGTAGTCTCACTGACTCCAGACGGCAGTAGTTGGGACTCTTGTGCGGTATTCACATTGAAATTTAATTTAAAATGTATGAACCCGTACAGTATTCAAAAGGTACCTACACCATTTGGCAAAAAAAATTGGACCATCTTTATTTAAATTTACTCATTTTATTAGAAATGTTCAGAATATATAGTGTCCGAGTACGTTGTCAAAAAAAATTCGAGTGCAGTTTACACGCGGTAGAAGTGAAACTTTTCCATTTTGGAAAAAAAAATTATTGGATTCTGGAAATTTTTTAATTTTGGAAAAAAAAAATTGTTGGATCTCGGAAATTTTTGAACTTATAACTGAAAGTAATTTTTCAAAAAACGGCGCTATAAAAATGTATTATTCAGAAATTTTAGAGACTTAAACTAAACCCAACTGGGGATGCCGTAGTCTCACTGACTCCAGACGGCAGTAGTTGAGACTCTTGTGCGGTATTCACATTGAAATTTAATTTAAAATGTATGAACCCGTACAGTATTCAAAAGGTACCCACACCATTTGGCAAAAAAAAATTGGACCATCTTTATTTAAATTTACTCATTTTATTAGAAATGTTCAGAATAAATAGTATCCGAGTAGGACGTTGTCAAAAAAAATTCGAGTGCAGCTTACTGTAGTTTTTCAAAAAACGGCGCTATAAAAATGTATTATTCAGAATTTTTCAGAAACTAAAACTAAACCCAACTGGGGACGCCGTAGTCGCACTGACTCCGGACGGCAGTAATTGGGACTCTTGTGCGGTTTTCACATTGAAATTTAATGTAAAATGTACGAACGATTAGTTCCCGTACAGTATTCAAAAGGTACCTACACCATTTCGCAAAAAAAAATTGGACCATCTTTATTTAAATTTACTCATTTTTTTAGAAATGTTCAGAATATATACTATCCGAGTAGGTACCTACGTACGTTGTCAAAAAAAATTCGAGTGCAGTTTACACGCGGTAGAAGTGAAACTTTTCCAAAACAATCTCAACTAATACTTGAAAAGTGAGGTCTAAGTTGTCCAGTAAATAAATGTATTCTCTGTTAAATTTTACTCTTGCGTGTTATGTGCTCCTGGTAGATTTTCAATATTGTACCTCACCTTTTTGTCATTTTTCACAAAAACGGCCCTTTAAAAATATAATTTTCAAAATTATTGTATACCCATTTTTATGAGGTGTTGCTCATCCAACGAATGGTTCCCGGGGCGGCAGTGCCAATGCCCGCCTCTAACGTTGAATAATTATCATAAATAAGCTAAATACAAAAAAAGCGTTATGTTACTATAATATTTAAAAAAAATAAATCCCTTAAATATCTAGGCTAAAGACGAAGGTAGCGCAACACGGCATAACAGCCCAAAAAATAATTACAAAAGAAATTATCCTTTCAACTTCAAATAATTTCATTACAAATTTCCAAAAGAAAAAACATATGCAATACCCATTTGATGATTCCGAGTTGTTATGTGCAGGTACCTACCTACTCAGATTCTCAGTTGGTACACCTGCACATACGTAAAAAAAAACACGCCATTAAAATGTATATTCAGAATTTTTTATCAAATAATCATTTCAATGAAAAAGAGTTCGCAAAGTATTTATATTTATAAATAATACGAATCTTAATGCATCGGAGCCCATCTATCAGGTACCTACTTAGTTCGTCATTCGCAGACGTACAATATTCTGACATTGTGAACCCGTACATAAATTAAAAAACTACTTTCCTAAAATGGGCATTCCAAAACCGAGCGTCTAGCAACACTCGATACGGAGATCTTTTTTCGTGAATTGAGCAAATTTCTTTCGATACAGACGAACCTGCCGATTTGAACGGATTGAAATAGAACTACAGGCGTGTTCGACAGACATTTGATTTTGTTTTGTGTGAACGATCCGTACTTGTATTCCGCACCGCTAGATGTCTCTGGATTGAAATCTTTAGTTGGCGGAGAGTGTTGCCTTCCGCCATTTGTAAAATTTCAGAATCCAGTGTTACCAGGTGTGAGAAAATTTACCCAACCTGAATTTATTTGTAAGAAAATTAGGTGTTCTACTGGCCAGATAAATTATGCACCCTCGAGAAAAATGCGAGTTTTGCGAAACGTCAGAAAATATCATTTTTCCGCGCGCTATTGTGTAACATTTTGAATGGTGACCGACATATTTGTCGATTTTAAAAGCTTCCTTAATTTCTATTCCTCCTATTTATTAAAAAACATCTCCACCAGAACGCGCTTTTTCGACGATATCTCGTACCGCGTGTCGTACCTATAAAATGTCATTTTTTAGCAGCATCGCCATTAAAATAAAAGAATAAATTTCTAGCAAATTCGTTTCGCGTAAAGGAAATAGTGATTAAGATTTCTTATCTTTTTTGCAAATGCGAACCTGTCGGCGGGAAATATAACCAGGCCGATTTCTTCGTCGATGAGAGATTCAGCCGGAGGTTCCAGTTATCGCCGCTGATTTTGTATCAGTTTTTTCCGTTGACTTTTGGCGTTTCTAAAATAAGAATTTCGTGTGAGTTTCCTGTCTTGCGATAGTGGTCTCTGAGGTCGGTCAAACTCGAAGAGCGGAGAGGTCATTTTGGCGTGGGAGGCCTGCACTGAAAAAAAAAGCCCTGTGTTTCGAGCGAAACTGAACCTCGAAACGGGTAAAACTTAAGGGGCGGCAAGGTCGTCTTTTGCCTAAATAACAAAAAAAAGTGAGTTTTCGAAAACTGTGCATTAATATATATATATTTTTCAGTCAGCCCTTTGGATTGTGTAGGTCGAGACGCGTAATTTGATATCCATCTCGGGTACTGTAGGGTGTAATTTAAAAAAAAAAAATTTTGGATTTTGGAAATTTTTGAATTTTAAATTAAAAAAAATTTGGATTTTGTAAATCTTTGAATTTTCAAAAAAAAATTTTTGAGTTTTGGAAATTTTTTAATTTTGGAAAAAAAAAACTTTTTTGGATTCTGAAAATTTTTTAATTTTGGAAAAAAAAAATTTGGATTCTGGAAATTTTTTAATTTTGAAAAAAAAATTTTTTGGTTTCTGGAAATTTTTGAATTTTGAAAAAAAAATTTTTGGTTTTTGGAAATTTTTTAAATTTGGAAAAAAAAATTTTCGGATTCTGGAAATTTTTTAATTATGAAAAAAAAATTTTTTGGTTTCCGGAAATTTTTGAATTTTGAAAAATAAAATTTTCTGTTTCTTGAAATTTTTTAATTGTGAAAAAAAAATTTTTTGGTTTCTGGAAATTTTTTAATTTTGGAAAAAAAATTATTGGATTCTGGAAATTTTTTAATTTTGGAAAAAAAAAATTGTTGGATCTCGGAAATTTTTGAACTTATAACTGAAAGTAATTTTTCTAAAAACGGCGCTATAAAAATGTATTATTCAGAAATTTTAGAGACTTAAACTAAACCCAACTGGGGATGCCGTAGTCTCACTGACTCCAGACGGCAGTAGTTGAGACACTTGTGCGGTATTCACATTGAAATTTAATTTAAAATGTATGAACCCGTACAATATTCAAAAGGTACCTACAACATTTGGCAAAAAAAAATTGGACGATCTTTATTTAAATTTACTCATTTCATTAAAAATGTTCAGAATAAATAGTATCCGAGTAGGACGTTGTCAAAAAAAAATTCGAGTGCAGCTTACCGTAGTTTTTCAAAAAACGGCGCTATAAAAATTTATTATTCAGAATTTTTCAGAAACTAAAACTAAACCCAACTGGGGACGCCGTAGTCGCACTGACTCCGGACGGCAGTAATTGGGACTCTTGTGCGGTTTTCACATTGAAATTAAATGTAAAATGTACGAACGATTAGTTCCCGTACAGTATTCAAAAGGTACCTACACCATTTCGCAAAAAAAAAATGGACAATCTTTATTTAAATTTACTCATTTTATTAGAAATGTTCAGAATATATAGTGTCCGAGTACGTTGTCAAAAAAAATTCGAGTGCAGTTTACACGCGGTAGAAGTGAAACTTTTCCAAAACAATCTCAACTAATACTTGAAAAGTGAGGTCTGAGTAGCCCAGTAAATAAATGTACCCTCTGTAATATTTTACTCCTGCGTATTATGAGCTCCTGGTAGATTTTCAATATTGTACGTCACCCTTTTTGTCATTTTTTACAAAAACGGTCCTATAAAAATATAATTATCAAAATTATTGTGTACCTATTTTTATGAGGTGTTGCTCATCCAACGAATGGCTCCCTGAGCGGCAGTGCCAATGCCCGCCTCTAACGTTGAATAATTATCATAAAGAAGCAAAATACAAAAATAAGCGTTATGTAACTTTAATATTTAAAAAAAATAAATCCCTTAAATATCTAGGCTAAAGACGAAGGTAGCGCAACACGGCATAACAGCCCAAAAAATTATTACAAAAGAAATTATCCTTTCAACTTCAAATAATTTCATTACAAATTTCCAAAAAAAAAACATATGCAATTCTTATTTGATGATTCCGAATTGTTATGTGCAGGTACCTACCTTCTCAAAATAGGCATTCCAAAACCGAGCGCCTAGCAACACTCGATACGGAGATCTTTTTTCGTGAATTGAGCAAATTTCTTTCGATACAGACGAACCTGCCGATTTGAACGGATTGAAATAGAACTACAGGCGTGTTCGACAGACATTTGATTTTGTTTTGTGTGAACGATCCGTACTTGTATTCCGCGCCGCTAGATGTCTCTGGATTGAAATCTTTAGTTGGCGGAGAGTGTTGCCTTCCGCCATTTGTAAAATTTCAGAATCCAGTGTGCCCAGGTGTGAGAAAATTTACCCAACCTGAATTTATATGTAAGAAAATCAGGTATTCTTCTGGCCAGCTAAATCATGCACCCTCGAGCAAAGTGCGATTTTGCGAAACGTCAGAAAATATCATTTTTCCGCGCGCTATCGTGTAACATTTTGAATGGTGACCGACACATTTGTCGATTTTAAAAGTTTCCTTAACTTCTATTCTTCATATTTATCGAAAGACATCTTCGCCAGAATGCGACTTTTCGACGATATCTCGTACCGCGTGTCGTACCTATAAAGTGTCATTTTTTAGCAGCATCGCCATTAAAATAAAAGAATAAATTTCTAGCAAATTCGTTTCAGGTAAAGGAAATAGTGATTAAGATTTCTTATCTTTTTTGCAAATGCGAACCTGTCGGCGGGAAATATAACCAGGCCGATTTCTTCGTCGATGAGAGATTCAGCCGGAGGTTCCAGTTATCGCCGCTGATTTTGTATCAGTTTTTTCCGTTGACTTTTGGCGTTTCTAAAATAAGAATTTCGTGTGAGTTTCCTGTCTTGCGATAGTGGTCTCTGAGGTCGGTCAAACTCGAAGAGCGGAGAGGTCATTTTGGCGTGGGAGGCCTGCACTGAAAAAAAAAGCCCTGTGTTTCGAGCGAAACTGAACCTCGAAACGGGTAAAACTTAAGGGGCGGCAAGGTCGTCTTTTGCCTAAATGACGAAAAAAAAGTGAGTTTTCGAAAACTGTGCATTAATATATACTAGCTTTGCCTGTTGCAGAGGCAACCAAGGGGTTAAACACTACGCGATTTGACGTGTGAACGCGGATGAAGCAAAGAGTGTGTGTTAAATAAAATAGGTAGAGAAAAAAACGTTATTTGAATGTGGATAAAGCGAGGGGTGTCCGTCTACAAAGGGCACAGATAGTTGACAGCCCAATTGCGTATGCCTGCTCTCTGGCCGCTTCGGTCACCCGGATCAAGGCGTTCGGTACGGGCCTTTTCTCGCAAAAGCAGGCCAAGTAGCTTCCTGCTCAAGTTTTCACTGCGCCATTTGGGTTGTGCAGATCGATACGCGTAATTTGTTATCCGAAACGTATAGTTTACTGTTGAAAAGACTCTTCCCACAGTGCCACTTTGGTCGTCGACACTTTTAAAACGGCCCAGGAGCTTACCGCTCAATTCAGTACTGAACCAATCCTACCGCCCGACTCAGGGCGTTCGGTTTTTCATATAATTTAAATTAGAAAAAAACATTAGAGCTTTATCTCGAACAATGGTCCTAGGAGTTTTTCGCTTATTTTTTTCACTCAGCCTTTCGGATTGTTAAGATCGAGACGCGTAATTTGATACCCATCTCGGGTACTGTAAGGTGTAATTTAAAAAAAAAAAAAATTGGATTTTGAAAATTTTTTAAATTTGGAAAAAAAAAATTTCGGATTCTGGAAATTTTTTAATTTTGAAAAAAAAAATTTTTGGTTTCCGGAAATTTTTGAATTTTGAAAAAAAAAATTATCGGTTTCTGGAAAATTTTTTAATTTGAAAAAAAAATTTTTTGGTTTCTGGAAATTTTTTAAATTTGGAAAAAAAAAATTCGGATTCTGGAAATTTTTTAATTTTGAAAAAAAAATTTTTTGGTTTCCGGAAATTTTTGAATTTTGAAAAAAAAAATTTCGGTTTCTGGAAATTTTTTAATTATGAAAAAAAAATTGTTTGGTTTCTGGAAATTTTTTAATTTTGGAAAAAAAAAATTGTTGGATCTCGGAAATTTTTGAACTTATAACTGAAAGTAATTTTTCAAAAAACGGCGCTATAAAAATGTATTATTCAGAAATTTTAGAGACTTAAACTAAACCCAACTGGGGTGCCGTAGTCTCACTGACTCCAGACGGCAGTAGTTGGGACTCTTGTGCGGTATTCACATTGAAATTTAATTTAATTTAATGAACCCGTACAGTATTCAAAAGGTACCTACATCATTTGGCAAAAAAAAATTGGACCATCTTTATTTAAATTTACTCATTTTATTAGAAATGTTCAGAATAAATAGTATCCGAGAAGGACGTTGTCAAAAAAAATTCGAGTGCAGCTTACTGTAGTTTTTCAAAAAACAGCCCTATAAAAATGTATTGTTCAGAATTTTTCAGAAACTAAAACTAAACCCAACTGGGGACGCCGTAGTCGCACTGACTCCGGACGGCAGTAATTGGGACTCTTGTGCGGTATTCACATTGATATTTAATTTAAAGTGTATGAACCCGTACAGTATTCAAAAGGTACCTACACCATTTGGCAAAAAAAATTGGACCATCTTTATTTAAATTTACTCATTTTATTAGAAATGTTCAGAATAAATAGTATCCGAGAAGGACGTTGTCAAAAAAAAATTCGAGTGCAGCTTACTGTAGTTTTTCAAAAAACGGCGCTATAAAAATTTATTATTCAGAATTTTTCAGAAACTAAAACTAAACCCAACTGGGGACGCCGTAGTCGCACTGACTCCGGACGGCAGTAATTGGGACTCTTGTGCGGTTTTCACATTGAAATTTAATGTAAAATGTACGAACGATTAGTTCCCGTACAGTATTCAAAAGATACCTACACCATTTCGCAAAAAAAAATTGGACCATCTTTATTTAAATTTACTCATTTTATTAGAAATGTTCAGAATATATAGTGCCCGAGTAGGTACCTACGTACGTTGTCAAAAAAAATTCGAGTGCAGTTTACACGCGGTAGAAGTGAAACTTTTCCAAAACAATCTCAACTAATACTTGAAAAGTGAGGTCACAAAAACGGCCCTATAAAAATATAATTTTCAAATTTTTTGTATACCCATTTTTATGAGGTGTTGCTCATCCAACAAATGGTTCCCGGGGCGGCAGTACCAATGCCCGCCTCTAACGTTGAATAATTATCATAAATAAGCTAAATACAAAAAAAGCGTTATGTAACTATAGTATTTAAAAAAAATAAATCCCTTAAATATCTAGTATAAAGACGAAGGTAGCGCAACACGGCATAACAGCCCAAAAAATTATTACAAAAGAAATTATCCTTTCAACTTCAAATAATTTCAATACAAATTTCCAAAAAAAAAAACATATGCAATTCTTATTTGATGATTCCGAGTTGTTATGTGCAGGTACCTACCTACTCAGATTCTCAGTTGGTACACCTGCACATGCGTAAAAAAAAACACGCCATTAAAATGTATATTCAAAATTTTATTATCAAATAATCATTTCAATGAAAAAGAGTTCGCAAAGTATTTATATTTATAAATAATACGAATCCTAATGCCTCGAGCCCATCTATCAGGTACCTACTTAGTTCGTCATTCGCAGACGTACAATATTCTGCAATTATATTTTCATCGCTGGCAAGACCGAAACGAAATAATGTCTTCACCACCTCGAGCACGGCCTGAAAATCGAGTTGTTTTTAACGTTTTCCATACAAACAACGCTGTCCTGGCCTGAATGAAAACTTTAGTTGGCGAAGGCAAAGCTCTCCGCCATTTGTAAAATTTCAGAATCGAGTGTTCCAAGGTGTGAGAAAATTTACCCAACCTGAATTTATTTGTAAGAAAATTAGGTATTCTACTGGCCAGCTAAATTATGCACCCTCGAGCAAAGTGCGATTTTGCGAAACGTCAGAAAATATCATTTTTCCGCGCGCTATCGTGTAACATTTTGAATGGTGACCGACACATTTGTCGATTTTAAAAGTTTCCTTAACTTCTATTCTTCATATTTATCGAAAGACATCTTCGCCAGAATGCGCCTTTTCGACGATATCTCGAACCGCGTGTCGTACCTATAAAATGTCATTTTTTAGCAGAATCGCCATTAAAATAATTTCTAGCAAATTCGTTTCGCGTAAAGGAAATGCGATTAAGATCTCTTATCTTTTTTGCAAATGCGAACCTGTCGGCGGGAAATATAACCAGGCCGATTTCTTCGTCGATGAGAGATTCAGTCGGAGGTTCCAGTTATCGCCGCTGATTTTGTATCAGTTTTTTCCGTTGACTTTTTGCGTTTCTCAAATAAGAAATTCGTGCTAGTTTCCTGTCACGCGATAGTGGTCCTTCAGGTGTATGAAACTTAAGGGGCAGCTAGGTCGTTTTTTGCCTAAATTACAAAAGTGAGTTTTTCGAAAAACTGAACAATACTATATTAACTAGCTTTGCCTGTTGCAGAGGCAACCAAGGGGTTAAACACTACGCGATTTGACGTGTGAACGCGGATGAAGCAAGGAGTGTGTGTTTAATAAAATAGATGAAGAAAAAAACGATGTTTGTAATTTGTTACCCGTAACGTATAATTTACTGTTGCAAAGACTCCTACCACTGTGCCACTTTGGTCACCGACACTTTTAAAACGTCCCAGGAGCTTACCGCTCAATTCAGTACTGAACCAAGCCAGCCGCAACGACTCAGGGCGTTCAGTTTTTCATTCAATTTAATTTAAATTAGAAAAACCAATAGAGCCTAAAAGGGTCCTCGGATTTTATCGTTCAATTTTTTCAGTCAGCCCTTCGGATTGTCTAGGTCGAGACGCGTAATTTGATATCCATCTCGGGTACTGTAGGGTGTAATTTAAAAAAAAAAATTTTGGATTTTCGAAATATTTGAATTTCGAAAAAAAAAAATTTTTGGATTTTGAAGAAAAATTTTTGGACTTTTGAAATTTTTAAATTTGCAAAAAAAAAATTTTGGATGTTGGAACTTTTTGAATTTTCAAAAAAAAAATTTTTGGATTTTGTAAATTTTTGAATTTTCAAAAAAAAATTTTTTGAGTTTTGGAAATTTTTTAATTTTGGAAAAAAAAATTTTGTTTTCTGGAAATTTTTTGATTTTGGAAAAAAAATTTTTTGGATTCTGAAAATTTTTTAATTTTGGAAAAAAAAATTTTGGATTCTGGAAATTTTTTAATTTTGAAAAAAAACTTTTTTGGTTTCTGGAAATTTTTGAATTTTGAAAAAAAAAAATTTTGGTTTCTGGAAATTTTTTAAATTTGGAAAAAAAAAATTTCGGATTCTGGAAATTTTTTAATTTTGAAAAAAAAATTTTTTGGTTTCCGGAAATTTTAGAATTTTGAAAAAAAAAATTTTCGGTTTCTGGAAATTTTTTAATTATGAAAAAAAAATTTTTTGGTTTCTGGAAATTTTTTAATTTTGGAAAAAAAAATTGTTGGATCTCGGAAATTTTTGAACTTATAACTGAAAGTAATTTTTCTAAAAACGGCGCTATAAAAATGTATTATTCAGAAATTTTAGAGACTTAAACCAAACCCAACTGGGGATGCCGTAGTCTCACTGACTCCAGACGGCAGTAGTTGGGACTCTTGTGCGGTATTCACATTGAAATTTAATTCAAAATGTATGAACCCGTACAGTATTCAAAAGGTACCTACACCATTTGGCAAAAAAAATTGGACCATCTTTATTTAAATTTACTCATTTTATTAGAAATGTTCAGAATAAATAGTATCCGAGAAGGACGTTGTCAAAAAAAATTCGAGTGCAGCTTACTGTAGTTTTTCAAAAAACGGCGCTATAAAAATGTATTATTCAGAATTTTTCAGAAACTAAAACTAAACCCAACTGGGGACGCCGTAGTCGCACTGACTCCGGACGGCAGTAATTGGGACTCTTGTGCGGTTTTCACTTGAAATTTAATGTAAAATGTATGAACCCGTACAGTATTCCAAAGGTACCTACACCATTTGGCAAAAAAAATTGGACCATCTTTATTTAAATTTACTCATTTTATTAGAAATGTTCAGAATAAATAGTATCCGAGTAGGACGTTGTCAAAAAAAAAATTCGAGTGCAGCTTACTGTAGTTTTTCAAAAAACGGCGCTATAAAAATGTATTATTCAGAATTTTTCAGAAACTAAAACCAAACCCAACTGGGGACGCCGTAGTCGCACTGACTCCGGACGGCAGTAATTGGGACTCTTGTGCGGTTTTCACATTGAAATTTAATGTAAAATGTACGAACGATTAGTTCCCGTACAGTATTCAAAAGGTACCTACACCATTTCGCAAAAAAAAAATTGGACCATCTTTATTTAAATTTACTCATTTTATTAGAAATGTTCAGAATGCTCATCCGACGAATGGTTCCCGGGGCGGCAGTGCCAATGCCCGCCTCTAACGTTGAATAATTATCTTAAAGAAGCAATATACAAAAAAAAGCGTTATGTAACTATAATATTTAAAAAAAATAAATCCCTTAAATATCTAGGCTAAAGACGAAGGTAGCGCAACACGGCATAACAGCTCAAAAAATTATTACAAAAGAAATTATCCTTTCAACTTCAAATAATTTCATTACAAATTTCCAAATAAAAAACACACCATACGATGATTCCGAGTTGTTATGTGCAGGTACCTACCTACCTACTCAGATTCTCAGTTGGTACACCTGCACATACGTAAAAAAAAACACGCCATTAAAATGTATTTTCAGAATTTTTTTATCAAATAATCATTTCAATGAAAAATAGTTCGCAAAGTATTTATATTTATAAATAATACGAATCCTAATGCATCGGAGCCCATTTATCGGGTACCTACTTAGTTCGTCATTCGCAGACGTACAATAGTCTGCAATTATATTTTCATCGCTGGCAAGACCGAAACGAAATAATGTAGTCACCACCTCGAGCACGGCCTGAAAATCGAGTGGTTTTTAACGTTTTCCATACAAACAACGCTGTCCTGGCCCGATTGAAAAGTTTAGTTGGCGGAGAGTTTAGCCTTCCGCCATTTGTAAAATTTCAGAATCCAGTGTGCCCAGGTGTGAGAAAATTTACCCAACATGAATTTATTTGTAAGAAAATTAGGTATTCTACTGGCCAGCTAAATTATGCACCCTCGAGAAAGTGCGAGTTTTGCGAAACGTCATAAAATATCATTTTTCCGCGCGCTATCGTGTAACATTTTGAATGGTGACCGACATATTTGTCGATTTTAAAAGTTTCCTTAACTTCTATTCTTCGTATTTATCGAAAAACATCTTCGCCAGAATGCGTATTTTCGACGATATCTCGAACCGCGTGTCGTACCTATAAAATGTCATTTTTTAGCAGCATCGCCATTAAAATAATTTCTAGCAAATTCGTTTCGCGTAAAGGAAATGCGATTAAGATTTCTTATCTTTTTTGCAAATGCGAACCTGTCGGCGGGAAATATAACCAGGCCGATTTCTTCGTCGATGAGAGATTCAGTCGGAGGTTCCAGTTATCGCCGCTGATTTTGTATCAGTTTTTTCCGTTGACTTTTTGCGTTTCTCAAATAAGAAATTCGTGCGAGTTTCCTGTCACGCGATAGTGGTCCTTCAGGTGTATGAAACTTAAGGGGCAGCTAGGTCGTTTTTTGCCTAAATTACAAAAGTGAGTTTTTCGAAAAACTGAACAATACTATATGTATATATAAATAAACTTCGGAAAGTATCATTAGTACTGGGTACATGGGATTAATGGAAACCTTTAGGAATTGGTTTCTCTTTTGATGTCAAATAAAAGATTTGCGATGTGTGATTAATGAACTGAACGATCGATTTGTCTTACTTAATATATTTCGTACGAATATGTAACGCGCTTTTAAAAGCAGCAATTGTTGTATGATAACTAAATATATTAGAAAAATTATTTAAGAAATATTTTCGATGGCTTTCGGCTACCGTTAAACAGGATAAAAGATAAAATTTCACCCCTCGTCTCAATCGCCTACGTAACGTAAAATAGTAATTTTACGTAAGGGGTGTATCAGACCTGAGCAGGGTATAGGGCGATTAAGAAGGAAAAAAAAAACACTTATTTTCATTTCTGAACTCCTGATTCACAGTGTGTATGTGTATATTTACGCATATATGTTTATGTGTTGATATTGTATATATGCATGCGTGTATGAATATGTATGTATTCATGTACGTAGGTGCATATATATGTGTGTGTACCTATGTTCATGTGTGTCTGATGTGTGCACCTGTATATACATGTACGTACGCACGCACACACATAAAAATAAATACAAAATTTAAAATAAGGTTATATAATTTTTTTGTATGACGTATGCACCTGTATATACATGTACATATGCACGCACACATATAAAAATTAATTTAAAAAATTTAAAATAAGGTTGTGTACATTTTCATAATCTTATCCTTATGTCCTTCTTTTTCTCCTTTCCATTATCTACATTTTATTATAATTTACCAATTTTCAACATCATTACATGCTAGTATCATATGTTTACACTAGACTTCAATCAAAGTAACTATCCTCCATTGGTCACCTTGAAACGGGCAGCCGCCTTGTATGGTGATTTAATATATCTTATCTATGTAAATGTCTTAATTATGTAACATGTGTTTTATAAATAAAATAAATAAACAGTCTCTTTTGAACACACCTTGCAATTCCAGTGAAAGATGAAATAAGGAACTAATGAGAATCACGCAATGTAATTTAGTAAAACTAATAATTAATACTTGAAAAACAATGAGTCAACGGAAAACAAATAATTTTCTCTTCGCTATTTCAATTTTCACTAATTGTAAGCACTTTGGAGGATAACTCTAATTATCGCTGATGATTAGACAGTCCTTGATTTTCCCTAGAGGAGATTCTCCCTAGAAGCTTTACTTAATGTTGAGTTAAGTGAAATATTTTATTTCTATAGTCAATATTTTGAAGGTTCGATTTTGTTGAGATAATGAAAATAATATCTTCTCTTTACAATGTAAATAAATTAAAACAAGTTTCTAAAGTGAAGGTCTTGGTGAAGTTGGAAAATTAAGAACGGTATTTAAGCCAATATTAAATATGGATTTTGGCAATATAAAATAAAATAAGATTTAATTTGGGAGGCAGATATGGGCACTGCCACCCCGGAAAACATTTATTGGACAACGAACATCTCTATCATAGGTCACACCGAGTGTTTTGACGATTTCGGGTTCATTGGGTGAGGTGTGAACAGGTCTTGGCGGCGGATGCGCCAAGCCTCACCAGCTGCGTGGCGGGCCGGATCGGGAGTGGTCGATTTAGGAGACCATTTGACCCCAGATTCCTACCCTTACTACCCAGATCCCTAATTCCTTTTTCCTTCTCAAAACTTCCTTTCCTTCTTATTTTTTAAAAAGACCCACCACGCAGCATCCCAAAAAATGACATACGCCCAGAGAGAAATTGTTTTCCGCAGTGGCTCCTATATAGATCTTATTTAAAAAATGTCTCTTTATTTTAATAAATACATGCAACGTACAAAATGTACAAGTTTGTTTTATTGAAACTGTCAATAGAGATTTTTGATTAAAAATATTTTTTTTCCTTGAATTTAAAAAAATATACATTTAAATTAAATTTCAATAATGTTATTATTAAATTATGCATGTATTTTAGTTCTTTTATTATTGTAACAGCTAATTCGGCTTACAGGGCCATTTTCAAATTGTGGTTAGACCCTTTGAGACGACTTATTTGTGATTCTTTAGGCACCTTCTAAATTAAAATTTTTAATGTGCCTTTATTGATTTATTGCCGGTTAACTGAGAAAATAATTGTGAAAATAGATTTTCTATTTGGTGGGGTTCTTTGAAATCTGTTTTCTCCACATTTAATGTGTTTCTTGATTGTTATAATTAATGTTACTGCTAATGAAATAAGTCATCTCAAAGTAGTCTAACCACGGTTTGAAAATGCCCTTGCTAGCCGAAACGAGCTGCCACAATAATAAAACACTAAATACCTGCAAGAATTAATAATTAATTTATTGATTTGAATTTATGCCTTGTCCGCAACCCGAATAGGACAAGAAATAGAAGATGATTATTATGAATTTATATTAAGTTTAAAAAAAATATGTAAAATCAATAAAATTCTAAAAAATTAAAATATAAAATGTCAAAAGGAAACCAACTAACGAACCAAAGTTTTTTTTTACTTTATTCACAACATTTACTTATGTTCTCGCGACCCGTTTGGCTTTTTACATTTTATTTAGTACATTACAATTGTAACATTGTTAGAAAATAAAACGAAAATATAGCGGTGCTGTGCTGATGGTCTAGGGAGGTCTTTTGGGAGGAGGAGGAGACACACTCTTCTTATAAAGTCAGAAAGACTTGGTTTCTCTCTTCTCTAAATAATTCATTACCAAATACGAATCCAATTTTAGGCGAACAGCAATTTGATTTTGTCGGAAAATTATGAGATATCTAAGTAGTATTTGCGCCGTTTACGTAAGCGCCATCTGCTCCTAGTTATGAACAATTTCAGGTTAGAGTTCAATTCACTCAGCATGCCTCTCCATACAATTGACAGAATTGGATATGATTGAAGGCGATGATGTAGCTCGGTGGATTCTGTTCCGCTATCGGAGGGTTATTGATTAAACATTGATTGAAACTAACGTACATATATATATTATAATATGAGATATAGAAATTATGATTAACGTTCCAGTTTCCAGTGACGTTGCTCAAAGATTGATTGATTTCGGAATTTCATGAGATGAAACTGTAATTTTGATTGTACCACCGATATGTGGTAATCTTTTTTCAATGATAACAAAAGGGAGATTGGATAGTAAAAATATTAATGGATGAATGGAAATTCAGTAGAAAGTTAGATTGAATGCGTTATTTTAGTCTACCTAGATATTCCAGTTTATCGAAAAAAACTGTTCATGCAAATTTAAAATACCAAGTCGATAAATAGTTGTCTCCATAGACTCTCATATATACATATATACCACATAAAAACTCCCGATTGAAACTCGATCTGAATTTTTTTAATTTAGTCATTTTTTTGTAGTATGTATGTTTTGTAGATAACTTGAAATATTGAATATCCAAAATTTGTTTAGTGCACCCTACAGTGCAGACTAGCGATGTGCAGGTTCTGCTGAAGTGGACCCTTGAATTTGGGTTCTTCGCGGTTCTCCTACTCCTTTTTCAAATCGAATTCTCCGAGAGAACCCGGTCCAAAACTCGGACCCAAACCTGGACTCGTTGCCGGAACCTGCATTAACCCCAGTTTCCTACCCACCCTTCATACTTTTTTCCTTCTCAGAACTTCCCTCTTTTCTTTCCCTAAAAAGACTCTCCGTGAATCTCCAAAGATGACATGGGCACAGAAGGATTTTTTTTCCTGTGTGGAGCTTTAGTGGAAAAAAAAACAAAAGTATTTTGAATAAAATATGATATTTTTCAATTTTAAAAATAGGTCGATAGCACTCCTGAATAACCACCCTATTTCGGAATGTTTGCAAGATTGTGGAAAGGGGAGGTGAGAAGAAGAGGAAAGAGAATAATTGGGAAGGTTCAATCAATTGGATTCACTGGTCCAAACAAAAAATCAATTAATTAAGTCTTATTATTGTCTGTTCGACTCTTCAAGATTTAATCGACGAGATACTTGTGGATACCTTATCATTTTAATTACTTCGTAATTCAATCAGCTTTTCAATAGGCCATCAATACGGCCCAGTGTTGTCATCGTACGCACTGTGTCTATGCTTTGAGAACCCTGAATGGCCTTAATACCACAATGGACTTAGTCTTGATTGTTCGGCATCCACACTGAAGGGAGATAATGCTTTATATAATGTTAACAGCATGATTTAACCTGAGGTTATACAACATACAGGATGAATAGAACCGCACGTGGTACAGAGATTCAGAGATATTGTATACATTATTTATTTATTTATAAGGAACATAAACAGTCAGCATATCAAAAAAATATTATGCAGCAATTTAAAAAAATATATAATTAAAGTGTCATTTTAACAAATGACTTTACACAAAAATACGATCAATGCGATTATAACTATACAAGGCAGTATTCCAGTCTAGGAAAAAAAAATTTTCTCTTCATATTTCCAAAGTTTAAATATTCAAAAATATCTCCTTCAAAGGATTTTTTGAAATTCGCATTATTTTAAAAGTTATAACCATTTTAATATCGCGGTTAGATAGAATCTAACCAGAATCTAAATAGAACAAAATTTTAAACGCATTTTTCTCAAAACTCCTGTTTTCGTGACGGTTGACACGATATCTCAAGTTCTACTAAACCAATTTACTTGAAATTTGGTGTGACCCGTATCTATACGCTAGTGACCCTTGTGACCCTTTTCTACACGCGTGTGACCCTTATCTATACTCTATCGCGCTAACTAAAACTATAACAAATAAAATTTCAATTTTTACTATTTTAAAAAAATTTGGAAATTAAAAAAACTGATAAAAAAATACCTGTTTTATTTCAGACAGCCGCCATTTTGCGAAAAAAAAATTTACTTTTCCTTGGCTATTGGCATTCGTTTGGATTAAGAATTAATTTGTTTTTTTTTTAAGATTACTAGGAGGGTTGCAATCGTGTCAACCAGGGCGCGCCATTTTTTAGAGACACCCACTTCAATACCCTGTAACTTTTTGAATTTTGAATTTGTTCGTTTGATTTTTTTTTTATGTATTCTTTAATGTTTTATAAATATTTAGTAAAGTAATGGCTGATAAAAATATTATTGTTTTTTTATTGCACGTGAAAAAACACCTACAATTCATGCTGTAACACCATCACAGCCCAACAATTCTATAAATATACTGGAGTGAAATGGTTTAACCAATTACCAGTTAATCTAAGATTGGAAACTATTTATAAAAAATTCAAAAAATCAATAAAAACACATTACTATGACTACATCTTATAATACTATACTTCTCAACACAATTGTAGTAACGGATATCCCTTTTCTTGCTTTATGTTTCACCTTTCTTTTTTGTTACCTCCTCAACTTCATTTCTGTTATATTCATATGTGTATATTTTTATATATGTATGTGTACACATTTGCCTATGTTTTTATGTATGTACACATAGCGATAACATTTTGTATATATGTAGGTATGTGTGTATATCTACGTGTGTGTATGTGTATACTTACATATATGACTTTTTTTCTTATTTCACTGTTAAATACCTTTTAATTATCTTTTGTTTTACACATAATTACTATTTTTTCTTTGTTAAATTGTCCTTTACATTCGTTTTCTCCTTCTTTTTTACTCGAGCTCTGCTCTAAAAAAAGGTGTAATACTTACTAATTAATGTATTTTTTTATAGTAAAACTTTATTTAATTTATAAAAACATGTAACCTCTGCATATTCAATAAAAAAAAAATGTTTCTAGACTAGAATACCCCCTTAAATAGACTGCGAAATAAGTATTTGGGTTGAGACAGGTAAAGGGAGGAAGGGGATAAGGGAAAGTTGTCACGAAAGTAATATAAAAATATTGGGCACAATTAATTTAATCAGCGGCGAATATGTCAGCAGTTGTGTCAATATAAACGAAA
Organism: Glyphotaelius pellucidus; assembly: GCA_936435175.1. Taxonomy (NCBI): domain Eukaryota; kingdom Metazoa; phylum Arthropoda; class Insecta; order Trichoptera; family Limnephilidae; genus Glyphotaelius; species Glyphotaelius pellucidus. Next base: position 9,847,485 of record OW386550.1, read on the forward strand.
ATATTGTTATAGTAGTTACATGTCTTTTGCATAAATTCAATTTGATTGGAATTGGTGTTGCATCTATCAATGTAGAAAAGTGTATTGTGGAACATACATAGTAAAAGAATAATTTAACAAAAGACGCCATGAGTAAAATGCAAAAGATATGGAGTGACAGAGGCACGATGAAGACCACCAAGATGAGACTCGTCCGGGCATTGATTTTCCCCATATTATTTCTTTACGGTGTGGTAACACGGACACTTAGAGCTAGCGAAAGAAAACGGTTAGATGCCCTAGGAATGTGATGCTGGAGAAAAATGCTGAGGATTTCAGGGATAGCCAGATGCACAAGAGAAACTCTTAGTCACTGACAAAGTGGAAGACAAAATAAACAGAGGAAGATCACCAATTTGCAGGAATGACCAAATATCACTAGCATCACCGCCACGACTAAAGTAATTTCAAGCAGCGTTTCTATTCTGAATTAAGGGTTATATAATATATCTAAATACGCATGAATTGCTTAATTTTCTCAAATTAAGAACCTATTTGAGGCGAAGCTATTTAGGCAGTATAAACGTACAAAATAATTTGGGTACGATATACATTAATTAACAATTACTACAAGAAACAACTATTTACGTTCACAAAAGAGGTTATTATGTTCTTAATTTAGGCAAACTTAGTCATTCATGCGTATTTATATTTAAACTTAGCAAATGTCAAATAAAAGGTGTACAACTTTAAACCTTACATTAAATGAATAAATAATCATGTATACTTGCAGCATTTTGTGTTTTAAACTAGTTGAAATACGACAGCTGGATTATCAGTCTATAAAAAAAGCAATTGCAAGCCAAAGACAATCACACAAATTTGACAGTAGATTCAAAATACAGAATCGCGTGGCGGGAATGAAAATTATTGTTCCCACTCGAATACTTGTTTTTGTGAATTGCTCGCAGATTTGGCAACAGTTCAGTTGCAAAAAAAGGCCAGTGCTACCAATCTGACTAATGCACAATTGTCAATCCGTAATTGAAGATGCTACACACCGCGACCATATAAATATTGTGTGTAAAACTATGCACACACCTTATTACTTCCTTTGTGTAACAACAACATGGCGGTCGAATATAAAAATTATAAATAACCAAACGTTTTTTAAAAATAGCCATCTTTTAAATTTATTTTCGTATTAATAATACTTATATTTATAATAATTTATTTTGTTATTTAGACTTCTTGTTTTGTTTTTAAAAGATTATTTATTATGTTAATATAATTTTTTTTTTACCCATTCTAAAATAATTTTTATATTTTATTTTATATAATTGTCTTTTATGATATATTTTAGGTAATTAACCACCTCTCCTTTCTAATATTTTGTCTATGTTCTAATTAGTCTATACTTGTTTGTCTTTTGTTATTTTTTATTAACTTATTATCCTGACGAAGAAAACATAGTTTTCGAAACATGTTGATAATTGTTTATTAAATAGTGGTGTTACACAAAGTTATTTGTTTTTCATTAAAATAAAAATTCTGTTTAAATATTATTAGCTCAAAATCTTAATCAATTGATCATTTCATGCTTTCCGTCACAATTCAACAGATTGAATTGATTGAAACTATTGTGAAAATATTGCAATTAAATTAAAATTTTAATGACGATTAACAAATTAAATAAGATGGCCAAACCTCTATCGCTCGAGGCGGTGGTAGTAACTTTGCTTGGTAGAAGTGATGTTGGTGGCACAGGTAGGAAATGAAGAACTGAAGTTCAGAACCACCGGGCAATGAATTCAGCCTTTTCGCAACATGAGATATTTGTTGTGGTGGCATTTAATAGTAATATGGCACTGTCCGAATTTTGACTAAGGTACGAGATATTAAGTATGAATAGTTAGTTGCTCTACACGCAGGAGTCAGGGATAAACCTCCATCAACAATAGCAGGCATTAATTTGTGATTTTTTTTAATAAACTAGTCTAACACTTCCTTTCATTTTGTTTAGAATTTGTAACTTGCTTGGTCATGGATCTGTGTCCTGAAGTTTTTTTGCAGGAGGCTCTGAGCAAAATAAATTTTCTCGGGATGCTGTATGGAATTTCTTTTTAAGTAAAGAATTAGAAGTTTTGAGAAATAAAAAGGCATGAGGGTGTGTAGGAATCTGACGTCAATGTGTCCATTAGTGATGGATCCATCCCTGCAGTGCAAGGCTTTGGGTCGAGAGAGTTTGGCTGGATCCGGCCCGGCATGCAACTGGTGGGCAGTCCCCGCCAAGACCTTGGCAAACCCAACCCCATAAAGTTACCAACGAAGCGAACCACTCGGGTGACCTGAATCTAATGAATGGTTCCCTTACACGTCTCCCAAATTGGAAGTTCTGGCGGGGATAAAACCAAATTTGTTACGGGTTTCAAGGCAGAAGTTTGAAAATTGAATACAGCATATTGTACAACTAAAATGGCAACTGAACTGAGTAGAAGTTGATATTTATTGTCCTGGTGAGAAAATACCATTCACGATTGAAACGTTCTTGAAAATGTAATATTTGATGATCAAATGTGAATACCCAGTTAACTTATTCTTTCCCATCTATTTCCCTTCCTCACTTCCTTCGATCACACAACATACCCCAAATTGGTGATGTCAAAGACTCACTAGCTCCGAGCAGAAAATAAAAGAAACAGTCATTTCAATTCTTAATCAAGATCCGACTCCTTAGGGAGGAGTATATCTTCTTTCCGAACAAAACATCTTCTGTTATCTGCGTATTTGCGTCAGTAAGAAGAGATACGAAAAAGAAAACTTATCGATTCTTTGAAATTCATGTCTCATTGACGCGTTCCTCATCACTGCCTGAAATTGGTAAATGTATTTAACTTAATGTTATATTGTACGTTACGTGTATTTATTTTACATATTATGAAATAATTTTTTGAAAAGTAAAAGACATTTTGAAATAAAAATCAGGTAATTTCAAAGTTTTTTGAACAACTAAATAAAATACCATAAGACTGTGCCATACCTTGGCATACAAATAAAACATTTTGTCCAAACGGTTATGATGATGAGGGCCAAGATGAAACAATCACGACTATTCATTTAAACGGAATGATAACCGTGAAAACCATTTGAATATAACACAATTTTTGCATAACCGTTTGGACAGAATGTTCGGTACGTATTTGGGTCGGTATGTCAAGTCCTTCCCTTGGGTATTTTGTTTAGTCATTGGTTTTTAAAGGTTGTGCGCTTTTCCATTTTCAAGAAAGCATTGTTTATTAGATTTACCAATGGTGTTAATTCGAAGGACAAATTACTGATCTTCCTTCCAATTTGTATAATAAAAAAATAATTATAATGATAAACAAATCGACAGTTTTACGTGTCACACCAAGTGATTAGCTATTTTTGATGACTTAACAGAGGTGCCCGGATTCACGAAGTATGGTTTGTTCGGGTCTTGGCTTGATTAGGTCTCCAGCAGAACCCTTTTGGCCCATAAACTTGCACCGCAGTGGGAGAGATAGATTCAAACGTCCGTCAATCCTGGACACACTGACCGCCCGACTCCTACCTACCCCTCATACTTATTTCCTTCCCAGAACCTGCTCTCCTTCCATCCCTTAAACAGACCACTCACACAGCATCTCAAAGATGTCACAGGTCTTGGGGTAAATAATTTCACTCAGAGCCAACTGTGAAGAGCTAATTTAAAAGAAAGCTTCACAAATCATACAACAATTTTAATATCCCGTGATTTTTCTAAAAACATAACGTTTTTTACAGTGTTCACGGAGACAGCACAGTAAGAAGCTACGTGGACTGCCGTTGGTTGAGGACTGACGTGCTACAGCGCAACTCGCTGGATACCCCCAAAGATGCTGATCTCATCATCGGATATCTCTTTTCGGTACGTACATACGAGTATTATTACAAATGCTTAATTACTAAAGTAAAAATCAATATAAATGCTTAATTTTTTTTAAAATTTTTCTTTATTCATTGTTTTGATGGTTACAAATTAGTGGATTTTTCGACAACCATGCTAGGCACATACCCGTGTTATGGTGATCGATTAATTGCTAATGTAATATATCAATACAATAAATTCGCACCATTAGGGGCCATCCATAAATTACGTTACACGAATTTCATGATGTTTTTACCCCCCCCCCCCCCCCCCCCACTGTCACATTTGTGAGACCCCCTCCCCCCTAGAATTTTATGATTTTTTGACGCCCTCATACCCCTTGTCAAAGTTCTCTACTCCCCCCCCCCCCCCCGTTTAAGACATACTTATGCATTGCATAATTTTTTATTGTTTTTTTTTACTTATTACAATACTCTATTTAAAAAAAAGTATAATAATTTTGGCGTGCCAAAAATAATCAAATAATATGGTAATGAATAAAACAAAATCAATTTTATTGAATAAAATAAGAAATCTTGCCATTTTTTTTTCTTCATAATATGCCTAGTACTTTCTACAATTCTATTGCGTGACAGCAAATTCCAAACCAGAGCTATACGAACTCCACCTACAAAAAAAATTAAATGCTTTAGTTTGATATTATGAATAAAAACAAAGAACGGTTTTGTCTGTTTATCGAGTATAATAAGGAAATGAAATCATGATTACAAATCGATTCTAGGTGTAGTTTTTGCATTATTCACAGGCAAACACTTTTTGTTGTTTTGGGGTTATTTAAGTAATAATAGGTCCTTGTCACAGTTATTGAGTTAACGTGTCTACAATATTTATATTTCTGGTCACACGACCGTTCTTAACTGGCTACGAATTGTATCTGGCTGGTAACTGGTAGGCTGGCGTTTGACTGCTCCCGGCAGCCGTTGCTGGGCGGGCACCCCGGGCGGCGTATTTCCAAACCCTATACCGATTCAGTCGCGGTACATTTTCAATATCAAAATTTGAATATTAAAAAATAAAATTATCAATTTCTAATATGCACACTGGAAAGATAATTTTATCAAAATTCAAGAACAATTTTTGTTTTCGCAAAGCGATAAAAAATAACCAATATAGTGGTGTGTTTACAATATATGGGAAAAATATCAAAATTTAAATATTTAGAGATAAAATTTTTAATTTCTAATACACACACTGGAAAGATTATTTTATCTTAATTTTAGTAAAAAAAGTTTTTGCAAAGTGATAAAAATAACCAATATAGAGATGTTTTTAAAATGTAAAGTGTCGCTACCGCGACTGAACCGGTATAGGGTTTGGAAATACGCCCCCGGGCGGAACATGGAAGAAGCTCTAAGCCTAACAACATCTATTGATATCAACAAAAACTAAGTGCTTTTTCAAAACAATGCACTAGGTATTGCATTGAAAATAAAATAACGAAAATGCTCTTTTTATTATTGACAAAATGTACCTTTCTATAATAGTACGTACCTAGTAGAGGCTAGGTATTTGATTGAGGCTAGGCTCATTGTGATGGCAGCATTTCACTTCTTGCAGGGTCCCATCTACAAGCGATGGATCCACTTCCTGAGGACATAGATTAAACAAAAAGTTTTTTTTTTTTATTTTTATTATTTTTTTCTTTTAAATTTCTTTAACCATGTAAATATTTTTTTGTATGTATCCTTTTTATATCTTGTTATCATTACTTGATTATTATATATGTATAATATGGAACTCGTGGGACTGCACCACCCTCCCCGAGATCTGGAATAAATGATTAAAAAAAAAAAAAAATTAGTAGGTAGGTATATCGATTCAAAATAATACAATACTCATCAATTTATTCATCACATTGATGCATTATCATATTTATATTGCAAATATCAGCCTAATTTTATTAGTACGCAAACAACTTTTCGGAATGTTTTTGTGAAGTAAATCGATTACTTTGCATTTTATTGGAGTTACTGCGATAAGGAAATAAATCATAGATGCTGAATAAAACTGCATTATTAACTTAAATTAACCTCATTTTTAACCAAAAATACTAATGGTGTATAGTATTAAAATTATTATTATCATTAATATTAATTACTGGGTGACGACACTATTAATAGTTGTGCGACTCGTGTTCGCTTATCCGGATAAGTTTTGGATTAAAACTAATTAACTGCTTACCTGTTAGTACTTAGTACGTCATGAATATGAATCAAGCTGATCAAATTTAGAACTGAATTTTGAAAATTCGTTTGTTAATAATTATCTGCATAGTAGAACATATTTTTCGTTAAAACTAACACATTGTATTAGTTTCATGACTATTAAAATCTCATTGTTTAAATACATATTTTTACAATCGTGTAACGTCAATGGAGTTATTATTCTTCGGAATTTTTGTCATTTCTATAATAATAAAAAACCATTTTTTGTAAAATTCCGATAACTGCCTTTTTTTCCTCGGCTTTGTTCAAGTTTTTTCATCGACGCGTCGAGGTGACCATCGCGATAGTCTCGAACAACCACAATGTCCTAGTGCAATTTTTTAGTTTTGCAGTACAGCTATTTAAAGTATCGTTTCTATATTTTTACAAGTAATATGACGACCTTTGGATAGCGAGTCAAAAGCCTTACCCATCGATCAAGGAGGCCTAATTAATCTTACTACCTATTAATAATTACCTAAACCAATCACACTCATCCTTTAAGATATTAGGAATATGGGACCAGGCGAAGAATGGAGTATCGCCACGGCTAATTGCATTAATCTGAAACCTTATTAGAAGTTACCTGGTTAGTGCAATGTGTCCTTTGGAAAACAAGGTTTAATCTAATTAAATCAGCTACGGTTCCATCTTGTTACTTGTACAATGTTCTAGCTAGCAAATTAGTTCTACTTGACAGCGTACAGGTTCGTGGGGAATGTGATGGATAATGCACTTTGTAATTACTGTATACAATAGGTACGCACATAACAATATGGTGCTCGGAATATTGTGGAGTTTCTCGAAGTAATTTTTATTTCAACTCATGTAAAATAAGTGCGTTGTTAGCTGCCGGCCTAAAAGCACCCGGGATTGGGGCCACCCTGGGGCTCCACGGGCGCTCCTGGCTCTGTAGGTACCCAAAGTACTAGCTGAGCTAACTGAGTACTAGCTCAGCATGGGAAGCTCTAAGCCTGTCTCAACACAGGTAAATCCTAGGCATCAATTAAACCCTATGTTTATAGATTAATAAAATAAAAAAATAAAAATAAAAAGTGTATTGTAGAATCAGTACATACACACAATTTATCCTGCTAGCTCAGCATGGGAAACTCTATTCTCAGAAGAGTCGACCGCAGTCTTATCACAACATAGCTTCGTCGGGGGTCATCAGTTTTATTCAGTAACAACTCATGGATTCATTTGAACATAGCTAATTTTAGAATCAATACTCACACACAATTTATCCTGCTAGCTCAGCATGGGAAACTCTATTCTCAGAAAGGTCGACCGCAGTCTTATCACAACATAGCTTCGTCGGGGGTCATCAGTTTTGTTCGGTAACAACTCATGGATTCATTTGAACACTGTTTATTGTAGAATCAGTACATACACACAATTTATTCGAATTCTCTCTCTCCGGTCGGACAAACACGTGAAGTTAAAAGGTTCAATAGAAAGTTAGGCACATTAGATGAGGAAAGTTGGTTTCGCTTACGGCAAAGGAGGTGGCCAGGGTACCAGCGTGAGATGGGTGGAAAACATCGTCTTCTGCACAACTCAGGAAGCCCACACAAAAAGAGGGCGACCGCCAATATGGCATCGCTGCGACAACCGTATTTTACGGCCCGGACCGGGTACCGTGTACGCGTCCGTTTTGAGGCTAGCTGGCTCCAAGTGTGTGATGGGAGCGCTTCCTTGTCGGACACGCTGGTTGCGGTTGGTTGGTAAGACGTCTGCTCACGCGGTGTGCACAGGAGTTTGTGAGGCTCTCGCGTCGGAAAAGCGTGCAATATAACAGCGTCCTCGGTTCCCGTTGAATGCAACCTCCTTTACTTTTGCATATGTTTTCTTTATTGAAGTAATATATAAAATTTAGTTCTACGCGCTTGCCCGAGTATTTTTTTTTAAATATAAAGTAACATTCTTAAGCAACGTCAAGAAAAAAATCTAACAATTTTTGAAAAATTCCTGCTGCAATAATTATAAGCTGAAAATGTTGTTTCTGCAATGATGTAGTTTCTCAATTTGGGAGGTGGGTATGGATACAGCCGCCCGGGGAACCATTTGCTGGATAACCCACACCTCTGCCGTATGTCACCCCAAGTGGTTTGCTTCGTTTGATGAGTTAGCAAGGGTGCCCGGGTTCAGAGGAAGAGCTTTGTCTAGGTCTTAGATTTTGGCTTTTAGGCCTTAGCTTTACACATCATGCGTGGTGAGCCGGATCGGGTGATACTGTTTGAGGGAAACCTTTTGATTTCTCCAGCTGAACTGTTTTGACCCGAACCTTTATACCGCAGTGGGAGGAATGGATTCATACGTCCGTCACTCCTGAACACACTGACCCCAGATTTCTACCCACCCCTCAACCCTCGTAAGAGAGGCGGGTAATAATTACAAGAAAATATAAAATTTTAAATATGTTTAAAAACAACAATTTTGGTTGACTAAAGGCCTTCGCTCACGGAGAAATTGAAATGCAACCAGTTGTCAACGCAATTTAAAATTCGTGAGCGCTACCATGGCAATCTGCTAACAAGACAACTGAAAAGCAACTGCCACACAAGCAAAAATGTTGGTGCGTTGACAACTGGTTTCATTTCAGTTTCTCGGTGAGCGAATGCCTTTCGACTTAGGTCACATTCACTTAAAAGTTAAAACATTTTAAATTTACATTTACAATTTAAAACAATAAAGATTCTTTGAAATTAGAAATTGGGCAAAATATCGCGGCGACATTCAGTAAAACATGCAAGAGCATACATTAGACGAAAAACATAATTTTCTTCAAAAAGAGTTTAAGGGGTATTTCACCACCTCTGAGTTAACTTTCAATTAGCACTTTTCTTCAAGTAGCGTACATTACCAGTTTCACCATCGCTAAGCTTACAAGTGGTGTAATATTCTAAATAATTTTGACTTTCTATAAATGGTTAAATTGTACGAATACACTCACTGATTTTTAATTCTCTTTTAGCCACCCTAAAAAGGAAAACCTCAAAAAATAAAGCTACGGGTCGTTAGGTTCCAGGTCTCAAGAGGATATCAAACATAGGCTAGCAACTTCTAATTTATGATAATGCCCGCTTCCTTCGTCCAGGGAGAAGGGAAAAGGAGAATCCATAAATACCTGTAATGGCACGAGTTCCTTTCTTCATCGATATCCTTACGCTTTTCAACAAACGTAGGAATATTCCGACATCTGATGTGACCCGTCTCAAGTGCCTATTTGGTTGACTTGACCATTGTATATATCATGAGCTAACGTATCAACTTAAAACTATTTTTTAAATCCCGGTTTATCACATCTTTTTTTTATTTTACGCTGCAGAACTCTGCTCTGAAAACATTGCGAAGTGTCTTTTGAAGGGTTGTTGCTGACTAATTAAGAGGGAACAACCAGAAAAACCCGGAAATATGTAATTTTTAAATCAAATTTTAGACATTTTGAACCTTTTTTACAATTAATTATAAATTGATTTCGAAAGACTGTTTTGTTATCTAGTAAAGCAATTTTTAAAATTTTGAGAAAATATGTTTATTCTTAGTACAATGGGGTTTTACCGATAGTCGTTGGCAGATTTGTTAATTTTTCAAACAAAATTTTGTATTATTTAACATACATTTCAAATCATATAATCACGCAGTAAAAAAAATTAATAAATTATTTGGTAAAGCTACTTTTCAGAATTTTAATTTAAGTTCAAATAAAATCATTAAAAATAGATCCGCGTCCTTGTTTTGTGACGCAAATACTTCTGTTTGTCTATTTATTTACGGTTTTGCAAACTAATATATTTAAAAAAAATATAACATTTTTATTTTGCTTAGACATTATTGAAAATTTTTAAATACTTATGATCAAAAAATAGTAACAAAAATTACATAATTTAAATTGTTTTATCATCACGAGTTTGAGCATTTTTCATTGTGGGTATTTATGAAAGCCAATTTCGAATGAAATAAAATCGATATTGAGTTATTATGTTAAAATGCTGGTATGGAGAATAATTAATCTTTCTCATCGGAACCATCCTGTACCGTTGCAAGGGTACGATCGCAAGATTCGAAATTTAAATTCTCGGCCGCTGGTTAATGGCTCTTAATAAGAATTCGTCGTTCATTTTTCTATCATCACTCGCTATTCGAATACCTTTTTTTTACGTTATTACAAATCAGTTATTTACATCAGATTGCAAAATTCAATTGCGTTAATTGTTAAACTGTGCTCACTCTTCAATATCTAAGAAAATAATGTGGATCAATGTAAAAGACATTTATCTAATCAGTCAATCTTTTATAACTCGAACAGTTCAAACCTATTAGGTAGGTTCCTAAAGTTCAAATCATTTTTAGTTTCTGTAGAATGTTGCCTTTGATCCTAATGCAAAAAACGTATTCTAGCTATCGTTTTATCTTCCAAGAAAAAAATTGATTTGATATAAGTCTATGTAAAAGACTCTTTATTAAAAAAAATACATTTTGAAGGCAGGAATCTGAGAAACTTCGTTAACTTTACAAAAAGTAGTTATACAAATAACGTACTTTTTAAGGCTTTTAACATCCTTATATTAAACATAGGCAAACTGAAAGCAATAATTATTACCAACAAATAATAAATTACAATGAACAATTTTTTTTAATTCGGCAGGCGCGTATGGGCGCCGGCGCCCGGGGAACTATTTATTGGATAACCAAATCCCGGCTCTTGGTCACTCTAAGTGGTTTTCTACGTTTGGTGACGTAGCAGGGGTACCCGGGTTCATGGGGTGACGTTTGACTTCGGTCAAACTCGGTCAAACCCCATGGTCCGGAATTCAAGTCCTAGATGTGACCATATCATTTTCAGATTTTTTTGTTTCAGATTTTCGATTGAGTATCGCTAATACTGTCTACATTAATTAAGAATATTATAATTTGCTGTTTTACTCGTGTTAAAAATAAAAATAGTTAATATTTGTTTGTCATGTGTGGTGCGTGTTATTTCTTTCTGGTTATTGACACATATGTTTTGTTTGCTATACAGGGAGACTTAGAACAACTGACAGTGGTACCGAAGGCGGGGTTCGCGGACCAGCAGTGCGGTGATTCAGAGGCGGTGTACGGAGCTACGGACGACTTCACTACGAATGACCCTACATAAAAGATTTAAAAAAGGCTTTTAATCAATGACGATTGAAATTTGTAGAAAAGCAGTATTTTACAATTTTATTTTTAAAAAACAAAATTTCATTGTATAATAACAGTCATTTTAAAATTAATAATATTTATATTAAAAGAAGAAGGAAATGAAAATATTTCTCATTTTTGAATTTTATCCTAAAAAAAAATTTGTGTTCTATTTCGTAGAAATGAAAGTTTGTTTGTTAATATAAAAAGTTTTCAATACAATAATATTTTAGGTTGTGTATGAACATTGTCTCAAAAAACATGTTATTATAGTTCAATAAAATAATATATGTCTTCTTAAGGTACTTTTCTATATCATTACTTGTAAATAGCTATCAATTTCATATAAATGCGATTTTTCAAAAAAAATTCAAAATTAGTATTTATAAAAGTTAGAAAGCATTTGTATATTAAACCATATTTCATTATGTCAACTTTAGTACAGTATTTTTGGTATTATTTTTCTTTGAAAATAGGTACCGCTAGGTCATAAGGAAATATAATTAAGAAAAAACATTGATATAACTGTAAAGTAGAAATATGTAGATTTAAATTATAATCATCACTTAATTATTCAATTATAATTATTTTTAAGTTTCTGAAATGTACCAAATTTTTCAGATATTAAATTGAAACATGTTTAGAAACTTGTAATTTGTACTACTAATCATTTAAATGCAAAATAAAATTATATTTTCACTATATGAATCCAAATCTGCTTTGATTCTTTAATAACTGTAGTTTTATTGTTAATTTATTAATTTAATAAGCTTTTTCAAATAAATGACATATTTTCTCACTGAACAAATTTTTTGTTAAAATCTATCTGTGTTATTTACTGCAAATATTCAAAGAGTAATTTTTACATTGTCGAGCATGAGAAATACTCCCAGTGTCGCCCTTGTGGGAAGACACTATTCACAGAGGAATTTTTGCTTATAATGTCTTTAGTTAAGTTTAGGGGCTACATCAGCATAGCCAGGAATCTCCCACTACCTTCCTAATCTCCTTCCTCTCATTCCTTCGACCTCAACATCTCTCAGTTTGAGGATTAAATAGGTTCCCTGGCTTTGGATAGTTGGGATTCTATGTTAGTTTTCCAAAGGAGTCAAATGATATACTAGATCAGTGTTCCGCAAAGTGTGTGCCGCGGCAAAGTGGTGTACCGTGGTCGTTTGCTGGTGTGCCTCACCGCAATGCTACATTGTAACAAAATAACATTGTGACGCTGCACCAGCTTAGGCAATCCGACTATCGGATCGGTAGTAAATTAGGCCAGGCAGACATATTCGCCCGTTTAAATGAGCGCAACCAAAAAACAAGGCAAGAATTCTAATACTTTAACGTCATCGGATAAGATTGAAAGCTAAGTTGGTGTTATGGATCAGTAACGCCCAAACGAAATGATCCCGAATGTCATGGCTGCCGATTCAATAGAAATAGTGCAGGCTTTGATAGTGAAACACTCGAAGCACAGGCTAGTGAAACACAGCAGAAAAAATTAACTCGTATTTTCTTAAGTGTTACCTGCAACCCATGGACCGGGTTCAAAATCCATTCTTAGATAACATTTTCCTTGGACACTTACCGAACGAGCAGGAATAATTCTGAAGACAAAAACTGATCAGACATTAAAAGTAAAATTTTCTAAAATAGAGCTAGCGCATGTTTGCCTACGTATAAAAAAATAGTATCCACTGATTTCAAGGCGTGGTATTGCAATTATCTTACCATTTGCCACGACCTATTTATGCGAATTGGGGTTTTTGACTCCCACTACGATATAAAAAAGACGATCGTCGAAGAGATGAGAGAAGCATTGTCAACGATTGCTCCAAATCTTGATCGCCTGTGCTCAGCTAAGCAGGCTCACGTTTCTCATTAAACATGTTTTCATATTATTATACCTATTGATTTTAATAAACATTGTATTTTTCTTTGGTGTACCTCTAAAATTATTTGTTTTGGTAGGTGTACCTTGATCACAAAAAGTTTGCGGAACACTGTACTAGATAATGGTGCAATACTGACAAAATGGCACACCGTAATAAGAAAAGATTAAAATAATTTTACAACTTGCATTTTCATTTTTCGCAAAGAGTTTCATTGTTTTCACAAAAAAAAGTTAAAGTATTTTTTTTTGCACATCTTTCGCATGGTCTCAAACGATACGAATATAACTAATTCATTAAAGTTACTAATTAAGCATGTTTATTATGGACCAAAATACGATATACGAGAGATTGATTAAAAAAATTGCGGAGTGTGATTATATGAATTTTTAACGTTGTATTTAGTAACTATTTGATTTGAAATTATTACCAACACTCTTTACATAATATTCTTTTTTTGTAATTGAATCGCAATGTACATTGTTGTATTGAATCTCCTAACTATGTTTTAATCAACAAAAATATCTTTTTTTAGGGTTAATGATATTCACACTTGTTTTTTAAAAACCATTTGAATGATTCTTGATAATTTTGCATCATATATCCAAAGGAGAATGAGCAAATTTATCGTGCTAGTGATTTTTGTGTCAAAATAGTTAAAATTATTTGATCATCTATCATATTAATATAATGTTGTAGTGTTAGTTGTAAAATTTTAGGCAAGTCCGTGTAAATATTGTGTTGACCCTAATTTTAATATTTCAATAAAAAATTGACATGAATTTTGATATTTTATTTACCTTAATACTGTAATTGACTGATAGGGACTGCTGACTTCGAATAAGTGAGAACCGCAAATCAATTATGTTAAAATAACAAACATTTAAGAGAGGACCATACTCAATGGAGGAAACAAAAAAAAAGAAATTTGATATAATCAACTTTGAGTTTTTGCTTAAAAACATAATACAATTTTAACCCAAGTAACTCAATATTTGTTTCATGCAATTAAATTAAATCTCCTGAGAGTTAATATCATAATTTTTTTTTCTGTGAATACCTCACAAGAGTCCCAGCTGCTCCCGTCAGGAGCCAGTGACATTATGGCATCCCCAATTGGGGTGTGTTGTCAGGGTGAAGGTAGTGGGCAGGGGAAGTAGATGGGGGAGAGGAAAGGAGGAGTTAGGTATAGCCGATCCAAAAAAATCGACTTTTTTGTTACCTAAAAATCTTAATATACTTGTGGAGAATTCATTCTCAAACTAACGTCATCAAATTCCACCTTGAAATAAAGTTAGGAGAGGTGCGCTCCAAACGGTAGACTGAGATTGGAGCGATACGGTTACAAGCAAAAACTCTAAACGCGTTTTTCTCAAAACCACGGTTTTCAAGTTGGCTGGAATCGAAGCTCATTTAATTTTCACCTGGTTCACTTCATTCAAAGCCTAAATTAAAAAATATATATATAAAAATTTTGCGGATGAACCTCGAATTATGAAAAATTATTATTTTAGGAAAATATTATTGCATAATTATGGCCGATTTTTTTCGTCCATTTTCATTTTATGCCCGCCATTTCTGAAATTAACTTTTTATGCAAACCGAGGTTCATGCGCATGCGACATTCCTGCGTTACCGATTTTTTTTTTAATTTCATGTTTCAGATAATTTCCAGCACTCCAGCTGATTTGTGCAGACCTTCCGCTTACTATATAAGTCAAATTTTCAATATTATTTTGTCCTGTTCAAACGTAGGTAATAAATAGTGTAAAGTCAAAAAATTATGACTCCTTTTTTTCTGATTAAATAAAGTAAGTTAAATGAAAAAATTGAACTTGGCGCTAATTCTCAAACCTTCATCTGCAATCTACTGCAATAGCAACTTTCTGCGTCAACAGGTGACAGCACTGCTGTCGCTTGCAAAATGGCCGATATCAAAGTTCGTATTAGCCAGCGTTCTGTGATTGAATTCTTGAATGCAGAAGTTGAAATGCCTATTCGCATTCATTAAAGACTGAAAAATGTGTACGGTGATGCAACTGCACAAAATATGACCGGAGACAAAAAATGGGTTTCATGGAACCTGAATCAAATTGGTAATCAATGGAATGGCATCACACAAACTCATCGCGGACAAAAAAATTCAAAAGTGTGCGATCGGCAGCGAAAGTTACGGTGACAGTATTTAAGGATGCAGAGGGTTTGATTAAGTTTAATTTTTTGGAGCACAATAAATTCTGTCTAATACGTCACTACAGTTTAAAGCACGTCTTTCGCCCAACAAAAGCTATGGCGGATGGCCTTATGAAGCAGGACCGTGCTTTTTACCACCATGGGACACACGCCCTTGTAAAAAGATGGACCATAACTTTGGAAATGGACGAAGATTATATTTAAAAGTGACAAATTAATCGTCAATAGTATGTTTTTCGACCTATGTAATTGCATTTTTTATTTCTTGACAATAAAAGGAGAAAAAATAGGATGCATTACTTTTGGACTGACCCTTTTGTGTAACAAAAGTTTCGTAAACGAAAACAAATTTTGTCTCTGAAAAAAACGCTTTGGAAAAAACACACGGCTGGACCAGACTCCTCCCTAAAAAAAACAAAAACAGCAAAAAAATCAGTTAGGCCATAAGCCCATGGAGAAACTGAACAAAAACACTTGGCGACTCAATCGCTATCCACCGGAAAGGAACTAGTGATTTCATTGGCAGTCCGCATGTAGGCAGCAAGACCCGCTGTCAAGGGCGACGCGGTGACTAGCAGTGCTGGTCACCGCGGCCGTCGCGTTTCATTTACCATGTTAACAGGTTGCCATGGTAGTGACTCACGATCTGCCAAGTTTTCGGGCAATTTGCCATAAGTCAGATCAGAAAAATATCGATTTTGTTCAGAAGAGTTGCGCTGTGAATTGAGCTGCTAACCTGTTTTTGGTTTCTCCATAAGCGAAGGCCCTTAATACCATATATTTATTCAGGTAAATATTTATTCAGGTAAAAACAAAAAACAGAACATAAAAAAATAATAAATAACTTTCAATTTAATAATTTACAAAAATTATATTTTTTAAATTTTTAATAAATTAATGTATGGGTACATTAGTATCGTTTAATACTACATGTTTTTAACAAATATATTTGTGTTCGTCGGTCTACGGCGCCCCATAAACATAAATGTTTGACGTATTACACGACATTTGTCAGGGGACTTAGGCCGATGCCATGCCACTGACGTAAAGGCCGATTTATTTATGGCGCTATTTATTTATGAGCTGCGCACACAAATTGTTTTGTGCTCATTTGTCAAGTTTTAAATTTTCAGACTCGCCGAATTGCCGCTGCTGTCTTGCTGTTTATTTTTTGGTGTGTTTTTACGACTTGGGGAGAAAATGGATGGACCCTCTTTTTATAAATATTTATTCGGTAAGTTGTTGAATCTTGGACACCTTCATTGGATTTGTTGTGTATTTAAGAGGTTTTACAATATATTTGTTTAGGTGATTTAGACCCTTGCCTACGGATCCAGAGGTCTTGATTTTGGAATCTGGCTTGCACAAATAAATTAAAAATATCAATTGAAATATATCATGAAATAATAATAATTACGTCTTCTGGATTAATTTAATTGTGTTTCTTATATTATATTATTTATTTTACTTTTTTTAATTATGTCAAAAAAACGGATCCAGAGGTCGTGATTTCGGAATCTGGCTTGCACAAATAAATTAAAAATATTAATTGAAATATATTATGAAATAATAATAATTACGTCTTCTGGATTAATTTAATTGTGTTTCTTATATTATATTATTTATTTTACTTTTTTTAATTATGTCAAAAAATATTTTATAATTTTTTTTAATTCTTAAAATACAAATAATAGGTGGTATATTTGTAACGTGTTCTAGAGAGATTGATACTCTCAGTACCGCCCTGGAAAATACTTAAGTAGCCATCGATCTGAATAGCCAAGTACTTCCGATAGTCTCACTGGCTTCAGACGGTAGGGAGCAGTTAGGACCAGATCTAAAAGGTCAGGTAGGTATTCTCCAACAAACCTCTTCTGTACATTATTTTCCTTCCTATAAAAAGTTTTAATGTTTACGCTAGGCATCATATAAGCTTAATGGTTCCATGCAAACTCAGAATTAACTAACTCAATACCTCTCTGAAAAGTCATTAAAAGATATTAAAAAAAAATTGAAAAATAGCCCATAACCTAACATAACCTAACATAACGTAACTTATTTAAACAATTTTTAGTATACATTTTTTATCAGTTTTAATGATTTTTCAAAGAAGGTGTCGAGTTGATTTCATTCTGAGTTGTCCGGTCACCACCGAACTTAATGTAGGATTAGGAAGAGATTTTAAAATATTATTTTCAACACAAGTATTCAAACTTATAATTGTGAGAACAAAATTTGATGAAAATGTATATTTAACAAGTAGACCTAAAATTCAACGCCAAGATTTTTTTTTTATATGAGCTCCACACAGGAGGCCCTGAGGCAAATAATTTCGCTCAGGGCATATGTCATCCTTGGGGATGCTATTTGGAGGGTTTCTTTTAAGGGAAAGTGGTAAAGGGGAATTTTGGGATGGAAAAGGGTTTAAGGGGTGGTTAGGAATCTGGGGTTCAGTGTGTCCTCGTCATCCGCCTCCAAGACCTAGACAAACCTGACCCCATGAACCCGGGCACCCCTGCTAAATCACCAAACGTAGCGAACCACTTGGGGTGACCTATGGCAGAGGTAGTGGTTATCCAATAAAGGTTCCCAGAGTGGCGGTACCCATTCCCGTCTCCCAAATTGAGTGGAGGAATAATACAAAAATTTCGGTTTTGAGCAAAAATTACACTCAATCGCGTTGGTAACGCCGTGATTGAACAATTCTGCAAACATTTTATCAAAGCGTTAGGGTAAAAATCGACAATGTTAATTTTTTATCATTGTGGGAGATTTCAATGAAATTCGAAGTTTATTCTGAGAACGGTGGAAAAAAAGATGGTTTTTTTGTTCTTCGATGTTTTTGTGAAAGCGATGGAAAATAAAGTGGGAAAATGAGCAAGGAACACGGGCAGCATTAACACGGGTGTGGGGGGTGGAGGGTGTCGGTGATAATTTATTGATGCACGAGTAATGAAGGCCATTTGCCGCCTTTCACAGAACAAACCGCCGGTAATTTAAAATAATGATTGTTCTTAACGTTGTTCTAGAATTAAATATTTAATGACTACTAAGATGTTCGGGTGAAAACATACATTATTTTCTCGACAATCGGAGAAATTAAAATTAATTTGATTTCGTGTAAATATTGGAAAAAAAATAGATAAATGATACCCTGGAATCGACTGGATAACGGTTATTCATAAGTAACTGTATTCAATTTGGGAGGCGGGTTTGGGCACCGCCGCCGTGGGAACCATTTATTGGATAACCAACACCTTTGCTACGTAGCTGGGTTCATGGGATGAGGTTTATCCGGGTCTTGATGATAAATACATCTGCCCACCAGCTGCATGGCAGGCCGAATGGGGTATTTCCACAATTTTTTTTTATTATTGAAAAAAATTAAGCAAAAAATTACGATGATAACGGAAATTTTATTTTATTTTTATGACGACGACTTAACTTTCTATAACGTTTTAAAATACGCCTTTTGAAAATGCCCCCAAAACGATGTTTTTGCCCCCGTTCACTCTGTGACGTCACAGGCGCCTCTCATCATGCGATCGCCGCCCGTAGGTGACTGTAGTGAGTTCGTAAGTTGTACTTGGTGTTATTTATTGACTTCCAGTTTGCTCGAATTATATCTTTATATTTATCCTATATTTTCCCACTTGCAAAACATGTATAGTTTGGTACACATGTTTACAAATACTACAAGAAAAACCCAAAATAAGATGTTTAAACGACCCTTTCTAAGGCGACAAAAAATGTCGACCGTGTACAAATGTTGGGCGTGCGTTTAATGTGAGCGCCGAAGGGTTCAATGACGCTAGGTCCTCGGAGCATCTTCTATTGAAATACCGGTAGAACAAGGACACCATTCCCATCTGAAACCTGCGCGCTAAACATTGCAATCCGTTTGTTTGAGAGGGAAATCTATCGAACGGACCGCCGGTTTGTGCTTTCTGAATTTTCAAGTATTTTGGGACTCTAGACCAAAGGTGGCTGCCAAATTCAACAGGTGAACTTGCAATTTGTACAGGGTCAGCAGTTGTGTACTATCTGCAGTTATATTGGCCCTATAATACAGTAAGAAGAAGAAGGAGGCTTCGATGGAGCCCCCGTGCCTTTTTTTTCAGATTTAAATTTTAAACTACAAAAAAAAAAAAAAATCTTTCGTTTTTTGACTATTTACATTCATAATTTAAACGTGGAAACACCTTTATATACAGTCGTAAGATGGATATCTACACACTAATGCCTGCCTCCGTGGTCGAGGGGTAAGGCTCTCGACTAGCAATCCCGGCGATAATATGTATATAATACACAATATAAATTTTATAATAAACGTTTAAAAAATATTTTTTTTATTTATTTTAAATCAAGACATACACATTCCTGAGTTACGAATGATATGACATTGTGTGAAAATCTCCTACTACCACCACATAGGAAACAGGATAATGTTGATTGTGTCGTGATAAAGAACCCAAACGCGATGCCAAATCAGCCACTGACCGGTCTTTGAATAAGTTTTTTTGCATTTCACAATTTATTCGTTTAAAATAATATGTACTATATTTGCGGCACATGAGAGTCTAGAGTGGACGATACTTTCAGTATCGCCCTGGTGTAAGACCACCTTTCAGAATTGAAACGTTGCTTCAAAGGCTTTAGCCGTGGTTAGTGACCAGATCTGCATAGCCAGGTACTTCACCACCTTCCTCTACCGCATCTTCTTTCCTCCCCACTACCTTCAACCTCACAAAATATCCCAAATGGGATGCCATAGTCTCACTGGCTCCAGATGTTTGGGAGCAGTTGGGACTTTTGTGCGGTATTCACTTAAAATAAGGAAATTTACTTGTAGAATGGCCAAAGTTTTAAACGTCATTTTATGACAGGGAAGTTATGTAACGAACTGAAATTTGCTGTTTTGTTCCAATTTAATTTCAAAAGGGCCGGAATTAACTCTATTTTGTCAAAATATTGAAACCATTATATAACGTATATAATATGAGGGTTTGTGTAAATAAAATGTTTTCATTACCGTATCGTCTTAGAATCCCGAAATTTAGGGCTTAGAAAATTAATGTTACTCATTGTAGCGTCTATTTTAGGCAAGTTGTCGGATTACGCCGTTAAAAATACTACTGTCAATCATTACAACTGGACAATATTATATAAAACTGTAGAAACAACACAATCATCTTAAATATGAAATAAAACCGTCTACAACCCCGAACAAGTCGAGAATGTTTAGATGTTTGATAGTAACACGGTGATAAACCTCGGAACGGCGACTCTAGTGACGTCATGTTGCGTACAAGCAGTCATGGGCCGTTTTCGTTTCGTTCCGTTTACGCGTATTTTGAAATCAATAATTATGAATGAAAATATTAAAATTAAACATTTTTAATGCGTTAATCATGTTCAGAAAAATAATCTTTAAATCTTCCACATGTTTTTAGCGGTATTCCTGGTTTGTGGAAATACCCCATTGAGGGAGACTGGTTGAGGGAGACCTTTTGACCTTATCTCGGAGCATCCCTTGGACCGCATTAGGAGGGATGGGTTCATACGTTCGTCACTCCTGGAGACGTGGGGGTGAAAAAATCTTACGAAGGTAGAAAATTGTCACAAAAATATTTTACACATGAACACTTTCTACTATTTACATTTTCGTAGCTCTATGGCCAGGTCGATTGGGGATTCCCCAAAAAAACTTTTGTTTCATTTTCATACCTAGCTCTAACTATTGCTCGGTTGAGGATTCTCTTGAAATATTCCTTGCTTGTCACCTGTGTCATTCTCATATCTTTTGTACATTGTGTCTGAACTGTGAACTCGTGAATCGTTACCTATTGATTGACGTGAATTAGTGAAAAAGTTGTAATTCGGTGAAAGAATTTTATAAATCGTTTTATTGTTTTATGCGTGAAAGCGTAACAAACAAACAAATACACGCAGTTTCGCATTCATATTATTAGTATAGATATAAATATTTTCATTAAAATACGATCTAATCCAAAAATATTTTTATATTGACCTTCCATAATTTTGGTTTTTCATAATAATTGATAAAATACTCGATATAATAAAATGAAAACTACAAAATCTCAGCAACAAAAGCTGACTACAGATGGAAATGTCGAGAGAAGACAAAGACGGAAGATGTTATTGCATGTTGATGTAAGCGCATTGCATGCAATAAATTTGTTTATGGATCCGTACTAATTAACTATACAAGCAATATCCGATAATTACACTGCAACTGGTGCAGCTGTTGTAACTATCCATCATTGTTCTGGACCAGCCACCGTCTGGGTCATCAGTCATCGCGTTTATATCATTAAGTAATTACCATTCCATGGCTTCAATTACTGGCCATTGTTAACATTTGAACAAAGAACGGTAGGTACTGGACGATAATTAATAACATGTAATTAAATTTTGACAAATAGAGATCCATTTGTATATTACGTTTGCGAGACGGGTATAGGTATCGCTCCCTGTACAACTAAGTGGTTTGCTACGTTTGTTGACTTAGCGGGGGTTCATGAATGAGATCTGCCCAGGTGTTGGCAGTTAAAGTGTTTGCTCACCAATTGCGTGATGGGTCGGATTGGAGAGGGAGTCTTTCACTTCTCCAGCTGGGCCCTCTCTTCCTACCCTTCTGCACCAATGTGAGGGGGATGGATTGTGAATGCATAAATCCCCAGATTCACATCCACCCCTCATACGTTTTTCGTTTCCAGAACTTTCTATCCTCAATTTCCCTAAAAGACCTTCCACACGCCAACCCCAAAGATAACAAAGATAGGGCTGGAGGATTTTTTTCCCGCAGGGCCTATAAGTATTGCCAGCGAAAATACATTTTAGCGAAGGTAAAAAGCTTAGATCTTTAAGTACTTTGTTTAAATGTGCAATGTTTATTTATATATGTGCACCATAGCTCGTTGTGAAAATGTTGCGAGCTATGAAAATGTTACGTTGATCATGGATGAGCAACCCGCGGCCCTCGAGCCCATTTTGTGTGCCCCGCGAGTCTTTGGTACTTCCCACTTGACTAAATAGAATATCAAAAAAGTTTGCAAAAAGGAATATTTAACGGTTGTTTTAAAAAAAGGTTAGGCGGAAAACTTTTGTCTTTGAAATTTCGAAGTTTTTAATCAGCCAAAATAAAAATATTTTTCTTTATCGCTAACATAATAAGATTTTTCCTACTTATTATCGCTAACATAATAAGATTTTTCTTACTTATTATCGCTAACATAATAAGATTTTTCTTACTTATTATCGCTAACATAATAAGATTTTTCCTACTTATTATCGCTAACATAATAAGATTTTTCCTACTTATTATCGCTAACATAATAAGATTTTTCTTACTTATTATCGCTAACATAATAAGATTTTTCTTACTTATTATCGCTAACATAATAAGATTTTTCCTACTTATTATCGCTAACATAATAAGATTTTTCCTACTTATTATCGCTAACATAATAAGATTTTTCCTACTTATTATCGCTAACATAATAAGATTTTTCTTACTTATTATCGCTAACATAATAAGATTTTTCTTACTTATTGTCGCAGCGCAACGCTCATCTTAAAACTCCCATTCCCATTTTATTAAACTCATAAGTTTTCTTGACTAAATTTTGTTTAACGTTCCGAATGGAAAAATCAACGGTTGCCCAAAACTGCAAGGCGGTATTTTTTATATGTTTTGTATTTCAAAATCGACTGCCTTTATTTGTTTTGCCTTGAAGATAATTTATTTTTTGGCTGGCGCTTAATTTTTAGTGTACAAAAATTCTTTTATTAAAATTTTCAATTTTTGACGCAAATAGGTTTGGGACTACATATTTAACAATATCAGACTGTAGGCACTTTACAACTAGCGGTCCGCGAGCAAATTGAAATTGAATATATTGGTCCTCCTGCTAAAAAGGTTACTCATTACTGATCTAGATTATGTCAGAGAGAAAAAGCTGGGTCAATTTCATTTAGCTCATCAAGTTCTCATAAGTTTTGAATTCATTCATGTTTGAATAAATTATTTGGCTTCATCCGCGCCTCATGAAAGAATCTTAAATACAATTCTTCTATTGAGGAAAGGATGGAGTAGGGACGGGAATGTAGTTGAGATCAATTGGAAACAGAGAGGAAACTTATTCTTCCAAGCTCGTAGCCCGTGATGGAAATGTATTGAGGCTATCTATGTCGATAAAGAAATTTCAAATATCCTATTAAGCCCGACTTCGCAGTTCTGGGCCTCTAGCTGCTTCCAATGCTATGTTTTTCATAAAAAAAAAAAATTTAATTCTCGTACAAAAACCTAAATTTCTCTAATTTCTAAAATAACGAAGCTCAGAACTCAACGTGATAGAGATTTTCCTGTTTCATATCATTCAAACATGAAACAGGAAAAATCCCAAACCATTTACGAGTAGTAAAGATAAATCATCAAAAGCAGTACATAAATATATTTGAATGAAAGAACCATTTCCAAAATTATTTCCAGGAATTAACTTTTGTGCTTTTAATCAACATTTTTGTTCAATATAAACTTTTCTGTTTTCAAAACAACAAAGGTTTCATAGTCGATGCGTTTCCAACTGCATTGAATCTGCTCAGTTGTATTAAAATCCGACGTTCAGTTTAAACATGAATATTTCATGTTGGGACCGACTGCTAGCCAATCTTTTTGCTTGCGGATTTGTTATTCATTCAAAAAATGCTATGTTTTCATAGTTTCTCTTTTCAGAAAAAACTAGATTTAAAAGCAGAGTCGCTTGATAAAGCGTTTTAATTATAAACCAAAACTAATTAAAATTGCGAGTCGCGAGAGCAAGAGATTGTAGTTTTTTCATCCTTCTCGTAAAATAATTAGGCATCCTTGTTCAGAAACTTTAATTAACGTTTCAGTTTTTGCACTCAAAGCTCTGTGTTTATTGGGGAAAAATTATTCTCTGTGAGACGCGTCATAAATTAAACAAGGGCTGTGGTCATATTAATAAAAACGTCGTTAATTTAACGAACACTTAAAATATTGAGCGGTGAAACATTTAATTAGAAAAACCACGATTAGCTTTCGGGGTAAACATTAACGCTGCTTTGATGTAAATTTACCATTTAGTACAGCTTGCTATCTCTCCGATAATTTTCGTAGCAGAAAAGATATCTCAGTGCCTCTGGAACTAAATATGCATTTTCAAAACCCCACTTGAACCAAAATATTATTACTTCTTCAAACTTTGCATATGTGTGGCGTCATTATTGATTTAATGAAAACAAGAGATTAATCGGATTTGCTCTTATTTGACGAAGAAAACATTGTTTTTGAAACATGTCGATAATGTTAATAATATAGTTTTTGACGTGATAACGTCTTATAAATCGATGAACGCCGGCTGCACTCACGAAACAGCATGACTCATTGTCACGTTCCGCCTGAGCCGAGCGTGCAAGCGAGAGCGCGGAACTAGCGTTCGGCCTAAGCGTTCGGCTTGTAAAACATCTATCTCTCTTGCACTCCATCGTTATTATATGACGTTATCACGTAAAATTATCGTCCGTAAACCTACTTTACGGAAAACCATTTTTTTTACTTTTTATATGAATACCGCACAAGAGTCCCAACTGCTCCCATCTGGAACCAGTGAGACTATGGCATCCCCAATTGGGTTATGTTGTGAGGCTGAAGGTAGTGGGGAGGGGAAGGAGATGGGGAAGAGGAAGGTGGGGAAGTACCTGGCAATTCAGATCTGGCCACTAAACATTAACACGGCTAAAGCCATTTGTAAAGTGTTGCACCAGGGTGACACTGAGAGTATCTGCCACTCTGGTGTTAACAATGTTATTTGTTTTCATTAAAACATTATTATTTCAATCAATTGCATATGCGGAAACTTTACGTTCAGTCGGGTATTTTTATTTCGATCACCCTTAGGTTAATACGGCGTTTACATAATTCGATTTTACCGAATTCGACTGCAGCCCGTTTTCGATCACCGACTAGTATAAGCTGTCATTCGGTTGGCCGTATTTGACCGCAGCCATTCGTCACCGTCATTGGTCAACGCATTCTGTCACCGACCGAATGTAAACAATGCCAATTCGGCTAATGAATAATTTTGTTATGAAGAGTTTTATTTTTTCATGTACATTTTTTCTTAATTTTTCTGCTACCAGTTTCGACACATCCACATTCACTACCAAAATTAAAAACTTTTGTATTTGTTAGTGAATGACACGGATGTTTTGAAACTGGTAGCAGAAAAATTAAAAAATAAATAACAAATGTATACTAAAAAATAAACTTCTTCAAAACAAAATATTTAGAAATTGTTACATAGTTAATGCCCAAGAAATACAAAGAATTCGTTTAAACCGAATCGACGCATTCGGTCACCGACCTAATTTAAAAGCGCCTAATGTAATTACAAGGGTGTCCTAACTGGGATGCCTTAGTCTCATTTTCTCCGGCTTGAAAAATGCTCCATCTCTTAGACCTCAATAATAAAATATATTCTTAGGTTTGTAGCTATCATCAGTGCAATTTTCCGCAGATATCTTCCCGGAACAACTGTACAACTGTTCCATTCACGCAAGTTTCGAATTCATTGTGCTGTTTTCCTTCATCGTGTCTTCAATCAATCTTTCTCTGAATTGTCAATTAGGTGATCTTGCATTTGGTGTCTAAAATATTACATTTTTTCACGTCTTGTATGATTTACTGAGAAGAACCAAGTCGATGAACCTCTAGGTAAATTAGTCATCCTATCTTTCCATGGGAATTTGGAAGGGTCGCCTCTAGATTCACACTTAGAAAGCTTATCTTTTGGGTCTAGCTCGGCTTAGTATTCAGATTTACATGCCATAAATCACATTATCGTTACCAGACATCTATTACCATCTCATTAGTGGTTTCCCGCCACCGTGTGGCGATTACGTCTAATAAAAAAATGTGTTTAGGCATAACTTGGTTGCCTCAATTCGTGGGATCAAAATTAGACTTAAACCTAAATACTAAACCTTCGACACAACTATACATTTTGTTTAATAGTTAACACCGGTGTGTGCTGTAATTTTAAATATAAAAATCAATTTTTGTTTGTTTTTTTGTTCGTATGTTATGCGCTGCCATACCGTTCGTCCGATTGTGATAAAACTTCGTGATTTGTTGTGCGCACGCTCGTAAAGGTTATAGGCTATATTTGATGGTAAACTCTGGCGTTATGGAATTTGTATAAATGAAAATGAGTGTATTTAATATATTTTAGCGGCAGGAAGGGAAGGCGTGAGGGGAAGGTTAATGAAGTGGGAGGGTTGATGAGGGAGAGGAAGGCGTGAAAAGCGGAAGGGGAACGCGGGGGGAAGGGGACGCGGGAAGGGAACTAAATGCAGGAGAAACAATTTATTTCTTTGCATTGCAATTCATGCCGGGTACCAACTAGTTAGACATAAATTTATATTATTTTACATTTATTGAATAACCAACACCCCTGCCATAGGTCACCCCAAGTGGCTCGCTACGTTTTGTGATTTAGCAGATTCTTACCCAACCCCCATACATTTTTCCTTACCAGAACTTCCTCTCCTTCTTGCCCTAAAAAAACCATCCATACAGAATCCCCAAAGATTACATAGACCCTGCGATACTAAGAAATCAACAGAATATGCTATGAGTAAATTAAATTATTTTTCAGAGTCTTCAAAAGATTCTTATAGGGGTCGTAAACCAATCCACACTTCTGTTAAAACAATGAAAAGAAACACTTTTCGCAAAAGAAAAAGAATGAAAAAAAAACGATTCAGACAAAAATATAAATTAATTACCTTTTCAGTAAAAATTTCTCGGACTAGGTATGGTGACTAAATATTAATTAAATGAAAACGAATCACGAATTTTTAAAAAGCGTGGCTTGCTAGCCTTTTTGTTTTTTTTTACAATAGCTATGATAGTGTACGAAGTGATTTGTTTCCATTCAATTAAAATGATGCCTCAAAGCAAATTTGCGAAAATTGAAGACATTTTAATTTGCCATTCTTCCCGAAATATTAATTAATTTAATATATCATGTATGTGTAAATATTCATTGAAATTATTGATTTGGGAGGCGGGAATGGGTACCGCCGCCCCGGGAACCTTTATTGGATAACCAACACCTCTGCCATAGGTCACCCCAAGTGTTTCGCTACGTTTGGTGATTTAGCTGGGGTGCCCGGGTTCATGGGGTGAGGTTTGTCTAGGTCTTGGAAGTGGATAACCACGACACACTGAACCCCAGATTCCTACCCACTCCTTAAACCCTTTTCCTTCCCAGAATTCTCCTTTTCCTTAAAAAAACCCTCCACACAGCATTCCCAAGGATGACATAGGCCCTGAGGGAAATTATTTTACTCAGGGCCTCCTGTGTGGAGCTCACGTAAAAAAAGACGAAGAGAATTATAAACAACGAAAATTGCGGAAAAATTTTATACTACATATCGTATACGACAAATGAACGCGTGGCAAGTTAGTTTTAAGTTACGATGTAGACTATATTAGTTAATGACTATGTTACGTAAAAATTACTTCGTCATAAATTTTAATGGAGTTGCTATTATTTTAATTATCAAGAACTCCTAAATAAAAAACGATGGCATGTCTCACATTTACATAACATTGCAGTAAACGAATCAATAACCTTTATCACGTTTGAGATATTGTATATTCCCACCATCGCAGTGGCTGTCATCACCAATTACCGCTCAGGTTTCTGAATAAAGATTTATGAACTCATTTTACTGTTGCGCTCGTAAAACTTTACAGAGTACTTTTCACGGTTTCACAGTCGAATGTGCTCTTCGCCTATGATCATAACTCCCAACTTCCACAAAAACTTGAGCGGGATTATCTACCGAAATACTCGCACCTTAAACGAGACGAGTACGTCTTCAAAGGGTATAAAGTTGTATATTTATTAGGTGTGGCGTTGCCCTTAAACCTCGCAGACTTCAAAGAAAAACACAATACTGAAATAAACAATATAAGACAATATAGCGGAGGTACTTAAGCAGAAGAGTACTTCTCAGGATTGCAGAGTTTAAGGCGACGAGCTTTTACATTATTCATTTCTACTTTGTCGCTGCTTGTCTGTAGAACTAGGTGCTCGAAGCTCTGCTCTGAGACCGGTGAGCTTTTAGTATTGAAGGCAACGCTATATTCTAAGTTTCACGACGGAACGAGAAGCTTACAGAACACGTTTGGGATTTGTTATGCAGTCTTTAGGGGGGTGGTATTTTCGTCTGTAAGATTGAATGCTTTTTTCATCACTGTTTATTAGGTGTTGAATTTAAATTACCTCCATTACAAACAAACATTAATAATTTTCGGAGTCTGAAAACATTTTAAAGCTCTTATTTTTGTTTTGAAACGGGATAACAGATTTCGGTTTCAAAAAACGCGATGAATCATGTTTTTTTCCTGAAGATGGTAATGATCGTGGAACGATGGAATAATTAATTAAACGGGATTTGTTTTTAAATTATTTGTTTTGGTTTTAACTTAATTGTTCCGGTGAGTAGGCACTTAATCTTCTAATAATTAAAAATATTGCTCAAACCTTTGAGTGGTGGTCTTACGCCAGGTCGATGTCTTTCGCCCTGGAACGTACCGCAAACATACTTTATAGTATTTAAAATAATTGCATTGTGAAATAACACAAATCAAATTGTGAAATAACACAAATCAATCTAATAAAATTTATTGCGCACATGAAGAGTTTTGCGTAGATTTTGGCGATAATTATTATGGCATTTTGTCATGTTATATTTGAGGCGTTCAGCGGAAGAGTGGCCCAACCCACATCAGCAAAAATATGACATTTTTATATATAGTACTGATTTCAAAGTATCTTTTAAGTAGTGAAAACTAAAATTGGGCCACTGTGGCTTCATATATACGACAAAAATATATAACAAATTATGTTTTCGCTGATCATGAATTTTTGTGGACTGGGCCACTCTTCCGCTGAGCGCCTCATTTCATGGTCTGTCGACGTTCGATAAAATTATTTTATTAGTAAAAGAATTATTTTTGGTAGTCTTTAACTTAAATTTTTCTTTATTTGTTACATATTATATTAAATTCGGCTTAGTAAAACATATTACGCCGGAATTTCTTAAAAGCTTACTGAAAAACAAATTGTTTTCATCTGGAATGGTTGTTTACTGATTACATCGCGCAAGTGGATATTAAAAATGAATAAAGCATCAGAAGGTTCTTAGAGCTTGAATTATTGAGAATTTTACCGTCAGTCAAGAAATTGTAGACTAAAATTGATGGCGCAGCGATCATTCAGAAACATCAAGAGAGTTCAAAAGAAAAATAGTGTTATTTTGTGAAAACATTACGAAAGAAGCCATTTACAAGATTTTATATCAAAATACAACATAAAATAAAAGAAAACTATCTGGACGAAACACGCACATTGACCATTTTCAACATTTGTTCACGGTTGACATTAGTCACATGAGAACGAGTCGTTTCTACGACTCGTTCTTGAATTCAACAGCTCGGCTGTGGAACGATTTGCCGGCCTCTGTGTTTCTTCCCTCCTAAAACATGGGTCTCTTCAAGACCCACGTCCACTTCTTCCTCTCCTCAAAAAAAACCCTCCACACAGCATCTTCAAAAATGACATAGGCCCTGAGGGAAATTATTTTCCTAAGGGCCTCCTGTGTGGAGTTAATGTAAGAAAAAAAACAAAATTTAAAAATTAAAATACAAACGTATCACTGAAGAAAATAACAATAATAATCAAAACGAAAATATGTAAGAGAACAAGACAAAGAAAAACAAAAAGATGATCACAATTGGGACTCGAACCCAGAATCTCTCGTCTAACCGGGAAGTGCGCGTTTACCATTTCCGCCATTGCCACCTTCTGTCAAACCGTCATATTTGTCAATCACATATTTCAAATTTTAGAGTCTTTAACTATTTTTTTCCCTATTGCGACCATTATCTTTTTCTATTTTTCTGTGTCTTGTTCTCTTTCATATTTTCGTTAAGATTATTTTTGTTTTCTTCTTCAATGATACTATATTACATTGATGGGAATAAACTTAAAAAGTTATAAAAAGAGAGTTTTTCTTATAAAATATAAACTTAATTTAATGACAAACAAATACCTTTGTACATTAAATTAATGATGACGCCACAAAGTAAATATGCCTATTTTGAAGAAATAAAATATAAACGTTCAGAAAAATTTTATTGTCATCTTTCGTATCCAAGTACATCCGTCAGATCGGTGGGAAATATACTAGGAAATACTGAACATAACCACATTAAATACTTACAATTTAATCATTTAAAATAATCCACAGCTTACTAGTGGCACGTTTCAGAGTGGAAGATATTCTCAGTATCGCTCTGGTGTAATACCACCGTTCAGAATTGAAACGTTGCTTGAAATGGATTTAGCCATGTTTGGTGACCAGATTTCAACAGCCAGATTCTTCCCCACCTCCTTCTTTTAAATATCCTTCCCCACCACCACCTTTAGCCTCATCAATTATTAGGGATGCCATAGTCTCATTGTCACCAGGCGGTTGGGCGCAGATGGTTGATGTAGATTTAACGTAGAAAAGTAATAAAAAATTGTTCTAAAATCAGTGTAACTCGATGTTGCTACAGTAATGAAATGTTTTGGTTCCATTTTATTTCATTTTCCGACATTCTTGAAGGACTGTAAGTGGGTTGTTCTTCTTTTTAACCTACATAACTTTTACCACTCTGTCACATTTCCACCAATCTGTCACATTTCCACCACTCTGTCACATTTCCACCACTCTGTCACATTTCCACTACTCTGTCACATTTTGTTTCTACTATAAATTAATTCTCTCTGAATCTCATAGGAGAAAGTGTAGCAAGGGGGGAAGGAGGCCTAAAATGCCTATTGGGGGTGACAAAAACGAGCTGCGTGTATACTTATCTCAAATGACAACCCACGTGACAGAATTAACGTACAACATAAAAGTTGCAAGAGATAAGTTTTTGAGATTTTTTAAAATATGTTATTAAACATCATTAAAAATAATCGCTGTTACTTGATAGGTTATATATACTTTTTGGAGTTTAAAAATAGTTTTACATTTTATATCGTCATAGAATTTTTTGTAACATTATAGAATATACGCAAGTTGAGGTGGCAGAAGACAACTGTGGTTTTTCCGAAATACACTTCTATCACGAGGAGTTACAACTCTGTAGCGTCATTTTTAATACAAAAATATAAACACATATTTTTTTAAAACGCACACAGTCGTAACGTCTTTAGTACAGTAGATTTAAAAGTAATTATAAAATAAAAACATTTGTAATTCTATTGAATTTTTCTCCATTAACTGGTGGAGACAACTTTATGTTGGTTAAAAAGAAGAACGACCCATGTAACATACGTAAGAAAGAGAATCATAAGACTCAAATACGTTGCTTGTGAACTGTTCTGATCATTTGTAGAAATTTATAAAGATCATTTGTGTTGGAATATCTGAGGAAAGTCGACATTAGAAAGTAGATAGAGAAATGTTTGTACGTGGAATCCTCAAAGAGTGAATTGAAAAGACGTTTTCGAACACACATTACGATCACGTTAGAAAATCTCGAAGACATCAATTGAAACCGTTCCTATTCAAAGACTTCAAGGGATTTTGTAAAAATTCGCCAAAGCGTATCTCTTTCGTTAATCAATTCTTTGTTGTATTTCCAAATTACGTAGATATTAATGTAATATTAAATAACGAGAAAACGATCAATAACATTTTTGTCAAACAAATATTATTTTCGCCGCGTCAATAAGATGTTTTTTATGAAATCTTAATCTAATGAATATATGAGGACATGTATTTGGGCGTGCTGTTGTGCAAGGCAACAACACAACAATGATTTATTTATGAGATACTTACAAACTATGTGATTGTGACACAACCACAAGTACCCTGCAGATGTACTACTTTTTAATGCTGTTTTCCGTACACGGCGCTACCCGAAATAAACTGAACTTGATCATTTTTCACGTGCAGCCGTGGAGTTAACACGATGTCAAACGATGTCAAATGACTTTTTTTCCAACATTAATCTATGCCTTCTCCACTAAATCCTTTCTTGCGTATTCTGGTAATGTAAAGTTATATAAACACGCATTTTTTCCACTTACAGAACAAATCTAACATTACTTTCATGTTCAGATGCCATTTCTGTCAAACGTCAAACGTCAAACGAAAGTAGCAGACACGAATGCTGCAACGCGTAGAGCGCTACCATCTCCGTCGGTAGCGCGCTACCGACTTCAACCCGACATCCGTCGCGTAGCGCTATGTACTAACACCAGCAAAATTGTATGGCGGGTACCCAAGAGCGGTGCGCGTGCTATGTGCATCAGGCTCGAATAGCTTGTAAGTAGCTCCATGTACGGAGGCTCTAAAGTTGCGTAATCACCGACCGCGCGCGACTGCTTATGTTCGGCACAAGGGTGCGACTACTGGAAGGTTAAACCAATTTGCGCCATTTTAATATTCAGATATTATATTATCTACCCACTTATTCTTATACGTGCTTTTACAATCAAATTAATATCTTACAATTTTACTCTCTTGAGCATTAAACCTACCCAAAAACAAAAATAAAATATTGTAAACATAATATTGACACTTTAACATTAAGGTAAATGCTCTCCTAGTGAGGAATTAACGATAGATACAAAACAATTGCCTAAATACACATTTTCATGCACAAGCTCTTCTTGGTCAGTGGCTGAGTTGGCATCGAGTTCCACCCAGGCGTCGTATTTTCAATTCCTCTGCTGGCTAAATCCTCCATCACGACACAAGCAACATTTTCGGCTTACTGTAGTCTTAATAGGAGATTTTCAAATGTTGTCAGGTTATTCGTAACTCGGGAATATTTTTTTCTCCACAAAAACGCCCAAATAATATTTAAAAATTTTCATATGAATTGATTTTTTAAAACATGTTATATAAGTAGTATAATTACAGACCAGTTCCGTGAAAAATCACGGAATAATGTGGATTCTCGACAAATCAGTTGGCAATGAAAAGAAATTTCTGATAAAAATTGTGTATTGTAAGAGGGCAGTTTTTGCATTGTAAGAGGGAAAATTTCTATTAGAAATTATGTATTGTAAGAGGGCAGTTTTTGTATTGTAAGCGGGCAAATTTCTTTTAAAAATTGTCTATTGTAAGAGGGCAGTTTTTGGATTGTAAGAGAGAAAATTTCTATTAGAAATTATGTATTGTAAAAGGGCAGTTTTTGTATTGTAAGAGGGCAAATTTCTCTTAGAAATTGTGTATTGTAAGAGGAAAGAACTGGTCAATTCTGATTATTAAAATAAAATAAAAATTCAAAGCCAATTTGATTTCATTGAACCAGATTGCACTCACATATTTTGATTTTACTATAACAATCTGTTAAATTAAGTAGGTACATACAGTAGTATTAAAAAAACATTGGATTATAACAGATTTTATATGTTCTGGATTTTGTTTATTGTCGTCGTTATTGTTTCATCAAAATTTCATAAAATAACTTTTTTAAATGAGTTTATCTTATTCATTGGCGTAAAACCATTTATAAATTATATACAAAACACAAAACCTTACACTCCGTCCTGCTTGGGCCTTCGTGCTTATGTGAAAATGGTGTGGGTTATATAAAATTAATATTAATAATATTCGATATTGGCTCCACTTAAATACAAACTGCTATTAACCAGTCAGGCTTTTCTAATCCACTATATTGAAAATTCATCTAACTGATTCATTTTGTCCTGAGTAAGACAAGTGCACTGAACGTAAAAACCTCAAAAACCAACACGACACTCGGACAAAGACACCGCTAATACCACCCAATCAAAGTACCCACAAACTTACTCTCAAAGCAAAACTCCAGTAAAAGAGAATGCTGTACACAAAAGCAAAATAACATGCCGTTAAAGGGAAACTACGTGTATGAAGGAAAATAAATTAAACGATATTTCTGCTTTCACCGAATACAAATTGTGTTTGCCTTGGCAGAATTTGGAAACTGAATGCTTATTTGAACGATTATTAAATAATTTTTAATGGCCTAGCATCTACATTGCAAAGCTTCGAATGACATAAAATAAATGCAAACAAAAGTAAATTAAGTAATGCAGAAACAATTAGTTTTATCATAAAAATCAACATATTTCAGATCCGAGCAATAGTTCCTTCAACAGGATACAGATTTATGAAACATATTGATATAAATAATTATATGTTATTGAAAACTGTGGTCAAAACTGAGCGTTTCATTAAATTGTATCACAAAATACTTTTACAATTCTTGAAAAATTGAATAAAAAGTGGTTTCTAAATATAAATACCGAATTCATGCTTAGATGGGTACCATATTAGTTTATATTTGTTTAATGTTACATGGTGGAAGTTACTTTCAGTATAAGTCCCAGTGAGAGAACACAATTCGAAATGTCAAATGTTTTGCGATCAGATGTGAATCGCGGCATCGAGCCATCTAGATACAGATTCTTAGATACAAGCCTTCGCGTATATATAATAATGCTATTTGTTAGAATCATTGAGTCGGAAAGTTCCACCATTGGTTCCAGTAAAAATCACTGGCAAGTCGTTTCTTCTAGTTGTATCTTACCTCTGTTAAAGTTTTCATGGTCCTTAACGATTCCCGTACAAAGCTTTTTGAAAGCAAAGCTTTCGGTTCGTGAAAGCCTGTTCGTGTACGATACGGTAAACACACGTTTTCATTGTTAAAGTACTGTTCAGTTCAATTTACGATACGTGAAGATAGTATTATTGGCCTGTGGTATTTGCTACCACAAAATGAACAGTAATCTAGATGTATGTTAGTATTTTGTAGGTAAAGCTTGCTAATAGCGAAATGCTTTTCCCTTAAATGTATTTTCTGAAAACTGAAGTAATATCTGGAAGATAAAGCACAATTCTCTTGAAATAAAAACTACTTTGGTCAGCAGTAGTTCTTCGCGTGCAAAAAGTTTTTTCATCTGATACAGTTATATCCATTACGAGAGAGTCGTAAACCTAAAAAAGGAAGAGATAATGAATACTATATTGGGAAGCAACACACATGGCCACTTTGTAATAAGTAACGATCATTTACCGCGGCGATACCGAGGACATTTTTTTATCTGGATTCTGCCCTTTCTGATTTTAGAACCTGTGACCGCTAGCCCAAGATCCAAGGCTTGCATTACGGTTCCACACAGATCATCAAAAAAATATTACTTAAAATATTACTTACTTTGAACTATATTATCGTCCCTAAACAGCGAAAGATACGATTCGTAAATAATTTTGAAGAAATTACATAATGTAGGTACGTTATAATATTTTGAAATAGTCTCTACTATGAAAATACAACTTAATAATTCTGAGAGGAGACCTTTTAACTGATTTCCTTTCAAATATGGGTTAATTTTGATATAATTTTAACTTTTATTTGCATTGTTAGATTAATACCGCTTGGATGAAAATACAAAGCGTTTTAGTGAGAATAAATAAGAAACATAATAAACGTGACGTTTCAATTTTATTAACATCAACAATTTATTTCCGTGAATGTGAAATTAATATAATGAATTTATGGATGTGCAAAATATATATTTTATTCGAATTTATTCGAATACATTCAAATTATTATTCAATTAATTAAAAATGACGCCACAAAGTGTACTTGCAAAGTTTGAAGAAGTGTTATTCAATGAATTTGTTAAGTCTACAACTTTAACTGTTTTAGTATCTAAACTTAGATACTCGTATTTCCTACATTTGAAGTAAAGTTCAAGTTAAAATTTACCGCACGCTCTTAATAATGAATGAGAATAATGAGTTTCCCAAGAGCCAACAATGGTTGACTTTATTAATAAATAAAACTGACAAAGTAAATACCCGGATGCATTTAACTCCTAGCCAGCACTTCCTCTGCAGACACGGTTGTTGTAACATTTACGGATGCCGCATTTTCAAAAAGTTAATTAATTATTGTAATGATTCAGATTAATCTTAATCTAACAGAAATTTGATTGAGATCTGATTTCAACTCTTTATAGTTATGAGCCGGCATGGTGCAATTTGGTTAAACCCCCAAATTTTATCTTACAACTTCATTTTCATCATTGTTACGTTACAAATTGTGACGTAGCGGGATTCGAGAATAGACTTCTCCACGGACTGGAGAATAAGGCGCCAATATAGAGGCGCGCGCATTACCCCCTCCCGCGAGCGACAAACCGAGCCGCCGCTAGACCGCTCTCGAGCGGCAAGCCCGTCAGTCTTCAGCAAGCGAGCTTACAGGGCCCACGTTCCGCACGAACATGGGCGACACCAGTTCAGTTTCGCCGTTTGTGCGCTTCCGGTCCCCGATGGACGCTGCGTAGACTGAGAGAATCAAGCGCGTGAAGCCGCTGTTGGCCCATAAACCAAACGTGAGTCAATTACCATGTTACCCTTTGTGTGCAATTAAATGTATTAGCCCTTACCACGCGTGATAGAGAGGAGAGACGGACATTCAAACTAACTTCCAGCTAGGATCGTTCCTTTTATGTATTATTGTGTCTCCTAGAATTGAATAAACTGTTTATGTGATAACCTACCGTGTTTTGCTTGACGAGGGAGGCCCTGGGAGAATGGAGAAGCGTGAAGTTCCGAACCACAAGCACTAGCCTTGAGGTTACGAGGAAATCCTGCTTGCACCGAATCCTGAGCTAGTTTTTATTTGGGGCAGATACAGCAGCTAATTGTATTAAATATGTGGGAGCTTTCTCCAACCCTGCCGATAGCATCAGCACGCCCGTTGACGCTAACACTGGCGCTAAACGTGGGGCCATTTAAATTTTTTCTGTTCCACCACGGCCTCGTTCCCAAGCAACAATTGTAAACTCTGAAATGTTATTATGATGTATTGTTTATTCCCAATTGTCTAGCACTTCCAACAGGAATCTCGGCGCGAACGTAATTTCGAATCACAATTTAAATTATTACGGGCGCGATTTTATCATTTGTGACTCGTCACTCGACAAAATATTACCGGTATTCCAACGCAAGGTGCCCAACCTAGGAAGTTGTCGCTGCGAATAATACAGTAATTACAAAGTGCCGGCCGATTAAAATTGCTATTTTCAATACAAGTGAATAGTGGAAATAAACACAAATTAAAGAAGAATTTATTCAACAATTAAAATCATGTACATGATAAACAAATCATCCGCTTGGTCTCGAAAGTGCTAAATATTTTTAATAATATACTATATTGCAGCTCGCTGGTACGTCTCTTAAACGGACACTTGCTGACACCTAGGGAACAAGTGGATTTAAATTCTTTCTGTCATTTGACAATTAAGTATTTTTGACTCTGTCGTCTGATGAAACCGGATCATGCCATGCCATGCCAAATCACATTCGAATAATGCAAAAAATACTAAATTCGCGTTGACGTGGATTCCTTGACATCTGACACTATAATACCTTGTCAATTGACAAAGAAGGTAATATCTTGTCGAAAAGACGAAGGGAATTCGCGGGTAAATACCAAAAATTGGTGCTGTTTAAAGCCAGGCTATAGGAAGCCGCGTAATGAAACCATGCCCCCAAGATATTGTTGAATTCTCAAACAAATTACTTCCACGAAAACTTGTGAAAATTTTTTTTCGATTTTTCCTTTTTTCGATTTTTTTAATTTTCGAAATTTTTTTTCCAAAACGCTTGGAGTTTTTCTTAAAAACGCATTGCCAGAGGAAAATCGCTGCCCAAATTTTCTCCAGTTTTCGGACTCTGAAAATTTTTTCGATTTTTCCTTTTTCGATTTTTTTTAATTTTCGAAATTTTTTTTCCAAAACGCTTGGAGTTTTTCTTAAAAACGCAGTGCCAGAGGAAAATCGCTGCCCAAATTTTCTCCAGTTTTCGGACTCTGAAAATTTTTTCGATTTTTCCTTTTTCGATTTTTTTTAATTTTCGAAATTTTTTTTCCAAAACGCTTGGAGTTTTTCTTAAAAACGCATTGCCAGAGGAAAATCGCTGCCCAAATTTTCTCCAGTTTTCGGACTCTGAAAATTTTTTCGATTTTTCCTTTTTCGATTTTTTTTAATTTTCGAAATTTTTTTTCCAAAACGCTTGGAGTTTTTCTTAAAAACGCATTGCCAGAGGAAAATCGCTGCCCAAATTTTCTCCAGTTTTCGGACTCTGAAAATTTTTTCGATTTTTCCTTTTTCGATTTTTTTTAATTTTCAAAATTTTTTTCCA
The DNA here is from genome assembly GCA_936435175.1 of Glyphotaelius pellucidus. Taxonomy (NCBI): domain Eukaryota; kingdom Metazoa; phylum Arthropoda; class Insecta; order Trichoptera; family Limnephilidae; genus Glyphotaelius; species Glyphotaelius pellucidus. The sequence goes on from OW386550.1 coordinate 9,886,190, forward strand.
AAACGCTTGGAGTTTTTCTTAAAAACGCATTGCCAGAGGAAAATCGCTGCCCAAATTTTCTCCAGTTTTCGGACTCTGAAAATTTTTTCGATTTTTCCTTTTTCGATTTTTTTTAATTTTCGAAATTTTTTTTCCAAAACGCTTGGAGTTTTTCTTAAAAACGCATTGCCAGAGGAAAATCGCTGCCCAAATTTTCTCCAGTTTTCGGACTCTGAAAATTTTTTCGATTTTTCCTTTTTTCGATTTTTTTAATTTTCGAAATATTTTTTTTCCAAAACGCTTGGAGTTTTTCTTAAAAACGCAGTGCCAGAGGAAAATCGCTGCCCAAATTTTCTCCAGTTTTCGGACTCTGAAAATTTTTCCGATTTTTTTCCTTTTTTCGATTTTTTTTAAATTTTCGAAATTTTTTTTTTCCAAAACGCTTGGATTTTTCCTAAAAAGCACGTGGCCAGAGGCAAACCTCTGCCCAAATTTTCAAATAACCCAAACACTTACAAATACGCGTTTTTTCGCAGAAGCATTTTGTAAAAAAAAAAAAAAAAATATATATACGTCCCCAGTGGTCAATCCCTGGCAAAAAATTTCTTTCCAATTACGGATAAAGAGTCGAGTTCTCGTTTTTCTCCCAACGTAAGGTCACCCTGACACGACCCTATACACTATGGAAGTCCCTCAAGTCACGCTGGGTATAATCCCCCACATTTCTACGTCAAAAAAGGAAGAACTACTACAGGCCCTGAGAAGTAGAAAGATTTCTCCCAGGAATAAATCCAAAAAATGCCTTATTCAATATGCTTCTTTCTACAACAAAAAGTACATCAGGAAGTTGCAGTTTCAACAGGAAGACACCTCAGAAATCATCTCTACCTCCCTCACAGTCTCCGAAGCAAAACCCTTGGTGGTACAAGCCCAGGAACAGACGAAAATATATGATTTGACAACCTGGAAGACGAAATACAACGGACTCACGGATGTGGAGGATTTCATCAACAGAATAGAAGAAACAGCCCAAGTCAGAGGAATACCCGAAAGTATTCTACACAGGAACTTCATAGACCTCATCGCTCCTGAAATGCTTACCTGGCACAGGATACATAAGAGAAAAACAAACTCATGGAGGGAACTCAAGGTGGCACTTTTATCCAGTTTCGGAGAAAAAAAGGCCCAACATAGAGTCAGGCTATCCCTACTCGCTATCAAGCAGCACTCCGGAGAGCCTGTTGCTAGATTCACACAGAGGGCAGAGGCCATCAATATAAAGCTCACCCAACCTGTCCCCGAAGCGGAACTTCTCCCGGTTTTAATCGACGGTCTTCTCCCCAGATACGAAAACATCATTACTTCTCAGAAAATTGCCACGCTGGAGCAACTGAAAGATGTCTGCCAGCTACTAGAGGCATACCAGGATCGGAAGAAAGACGAAAGATTCCCCAAAGAAAACTTTCGCCCAAGCACTTCGTCCGGCATAAAACCGGAGCACAACGAGAAGAAATCCTGCTCCTTTTGCCACAAGATTGGTCACTCCCAAGCCGCCTGCTTTAAACAAGCAAAACTTTTATCCTCCAAAGACACCCATTCTAACAAAAGGCGATCTGTCGATCGTTCTCCAAGAAGAGATGAAGGGAGGAAGTTTGGCAAAAGACCACGCCAAGACAATACCGAAACGTCCATCCCGGATCTCAGATTCATCAAACCCCCTATGGATTTCTCCAGACCCCCTCCCAATTGGACAGCCAGGAAGACAAAAAACTAGACCCCAACCCCCCGGGCCATCCCTCCCATAGGCCAAAGGAATGGTCGGAGTGGTTGGAACACGTCAAATTTTTTAAACAGGCCTTACCCCTCTCTACAGTTTGCTGCAAACAGGCAATAGACGGTAGACCCTTCGCGCATTTTTCCATAAACAACGTGGTTTTTTCAGGTCTCCTAGACAGCGGCGCCTCTGTCAGCTGCCTGGGCGACAACGCCCACACCTTATTCACAAACTGTGGTTTTAAAATGGGAAAACATTCTTCACATGTTACCACGGCAGACAACACTTCACAACTCGTCATCGGTTCTCTAACCCTGCCGATCAATTGTGACCAAAAAACAGTTTGGATCAAGTTTCTAGTTGTACCTACAATCACACAGAAATTCATCTTGGGAGTGGATTTTTGGATGGCTTTCAAAATTGCCCCGCAACTGTTTAACAACCTCTCCGTCACTCCCCAAGTAAACGAAATCCGTACGGTAATACCCTACGAAAACTTGAACCCCTTACAAACAATACAATTAAATCAAATGATCAACAAGTATGAATCCATCTCCTTCGAAAGGTGCGGTTTAGGCTTAACCAACCTAGTACAACACCATATAAAAACAACAGGCCCCCCAATCAAACAAAGGTATTACAACCTAGCTCCACAAAAATTGAAAACGCTGGAAAAAGAATTGGACGATATGCTAAGACTGGGAGTGGTGGTACCCAGCCGCAGTGCATGGACCAACCCCACCTTATTAGTTTCAAAGAAAGACGGCTCAGCCCGTTTCTGCCTCGACAGCAGACGCCTCAACGCATGTACAATATCAGACGCCTACCCGCTCCCCTTGGTCAACTCCATCCTGGACAGACTTCGAAACGCTAAATACATCTCATCCATAGACTTAAGCAAAGCATTCTGGCAGATACCTTTGGATCCCAGCTCCTGCGAAAAGACTGCCTTCGTGGTGCCTGGCAGGGGTATGTTCCATTTCAAAAGACTACCCTTCGGTTTAAAAAACAGCCCAGCAGAACTACAAAGACTCATGGATAAATTGTTTGGCCCAGAGTTTGATAACAATTTATTTTGCTACCTGGATGACCTGATCATCATTAGCGATACCTTTGAAAAACATATACTTATTCTAGAAAAGGTTTTTCAACAACTCAAACAGGCCGGTTTGACTATCAACCTGAAGAAATCGGAATTCTGCAGGCACCGCCTACGATACTTGGGTTTCATAGTAGACGAAGAAGGCCTAAGAACAGACCCCACAAAAGTAGCGGCTATGACAAATTTTCCCCGACCTACAAATGCAAAAGAGGTAAAAGCCTTCCTCGGACTCACCGGTTACTACAGAAGATTCATAAAAAACTTCTCAACTCTCGCGGCGCCGCTCAACAAAATCACGGGAATCCGTAAAGGTACCAGTAACTTTTCCTGGTCTGCAGAGACTGAGTCAGCATTCAACTCCCTGAAAGAGGCTCTTCAATCAGCCCCAGTACTGAATTGCCCCGACTTCAATCTTCCCTTTACGATCCATTCGGACGCATCAAACGTCGGAATCGGAGGAGTCCTCACTCAAAATTTTACGGACGGCGAACACCCCGTGGCATACTTCTCTCGTACCCTAAATAAACACGAAAAAAACTACGGGATTACCGAGAGAGAATTGTTAGCAGTCATGGAATCCATTCAACATTTCCGCGGATACATTGAGGGCAGTAAGTTTACCGTCGTCACAGACCATAGCAGCCTAAAATGGCTGATCTCGCTAGACAACCCCTCTGGGAGATTGGCTCGCTGGTCGTCCCGCCTATCTCAATATACTTTCGATGTCATCCACCGTAAAGGCGCGGATAATATCGTCCCGGATGCCCTTTCTAGGATCGAGATAGCAATATTAAATGCCGAATTACCCAATTCTAGTCTCCCCACAAAAGACGTATGGTATCAAAAAATCTTTAGAGGATGCAGTGACAACCCACAAAAGTTCCCGAATTTTATGATTAAGAACGGACAACTATATCGCAACTGCAAGCCTCCACTGTCAATCTTAGAAGACTATGCCTGGAAAAAGGTAGTCCCTCTCGAAAATAGAGAACAAGTTATTATTGATAACCACAGTGCCGTAGACTCCATACACCCTGGAACCTTCAAAACATTCAAAAAAATATCTTTAAGATATTATTGGCCGGGTCTATTCAAACAAGTACGTTTATACATCTCCAAGTGCGACATCTGTAAGGCATACAAGCACAGTACGGCACCACCGTCTGGTCTAATGGGCAACCCCAAGCGTGCCGATAGACCACTTCAATCCTTTTCTATGGACCTCATTGGACCCTTCCCTAGAAGCTACGCCGGTTACATGCATATACTCAGCGTAGTGGACATCTTTTCCAAATACTGCTGGTTGTTTCCTCTGAAAAGGGCAACTGCAGCAGCAATAACCAATCTATTGGAAAAACATATTTTCATACCCTACGGTACCCCTCGTACTATAATATGCGACAATGGTAAACAATTTATAGCTCTGGAATTTAAAGAGTTTTTGTCTAAATATGGTATAAAGGATGTATTCTATAACACCCTTTACACCCCACAGAACAACACCGTTGAACGATACAACCAAACCATAAACACGGCCCTGGCAATTTTGGTTGGCAAAGACCAACGCACATGGTGCAAAAAATTAGACAAAATACAAGCAGCCATGAACAACACGGTGAACCTCGCTACAGGCTATACACCATTTTTTCTCAAACACGGCATGGAACAAGTAGTTCACGGTTCACTACACCCTGACAATTGCCTTCCACCCGTCCCTTCCTCCACAGCAGACCCCGCAGCAAATTACGCCCACCGCTTGGAGGAACTCTCCGCTATCTATAGTGAAGTAACAGACGCTCTACTATTGGCCCACCAAAAGAGCGCCGACAGGTATAACCTTCGCAGGAGGCACGTCACATTCAAGGAAGAAGACATCGTCTGGAGGAGAAACAACACTCTGTCACAAGGTGCGCTGTACTTCTCTGCCAAATTGGCACCCCGTTTTGTAAAGACGAAAGTCCTAAAGAAAATCTCAGACCTGGTTTACCGATTGTCCGACATCTCTGGTAAACACATAGGTAACTACCACATAAAGGACATTGTAAAAAGTGGGAACATGGAAACAAACTCCATTGCCACGCCCGTATAACCCCAACGGTTATTCTTTGACTCCTAGCAACCATTCGTCTACACCGTGACATGGATCACTATGGAAGTCAACCCTTTTGTTTCGTCACTAATGAGCGGCCTCTCGTAAACGATTGTCACTCATTAGGACACGCAAACGAAACCTTTCTAGCTCTGGCACAGTGTTGTCAACTGTAGCCAAAGTCATGGAAGAAATTATAATTCTCCCTTGTGGTTTCGTTTCATTTTATTTTTTTTTGTTTGTATAAATATCTCGTCATCATCAGTCATTCGCCTCTAATTGCTGCCCCAGGTGTCAAACCTTGGAAACATCGTTTTTTTTCTAAGCATGCACACCTCTACCTGAAATTGATCACTTCGGAGAAAGGAATTCCCTGTGGCTTACTGCAAGTAGTCAGAGACTACGTGCCCAAGGTTTTGTGCATCGTCACAACTAGCAGCATCACATTTTCACATCATCATGTCATACCTCGTCACCCCTTTCTAAATATTAGAAAATCTTTTTTGTACATTAAATATCGGGTCCTCGCCAAAGTGCATCTAACCCTTATGTCATATGTAGTTAAATTAGGTAAGCAAACCTGTGTAAACCCACGGCGGTATCAGATGTTTGCTACCCGTTCTAAGTTTTTTTTTCTGTTTTTTAAGAAAATAGAATGGCGCTCAATAAATAACCCTAATTGCTCTAGCTCTCCCCAGAACTGAATGTGGAGTCTGGAAAGTATCGTTATAAAAGGGACAACTTTCAACGTGCCTCTTCATTAACGATAAATTTTTTTTTACAACATTTCAGCAACATTGAGTCACCCTGGGTCTCAACTGCTCAAACTGAAATTTTGGGGTTGCCTTGTTGTGACTTATCACGTGCAAAGTACGAGGTCACAACAAGAAGCCAGGTCTCCAAGTGAACCACCCTGTGAACAACCCATCCCATTATTATAATTTTCATAACACCAAGGTGTGTCCATCGCAGTCTGTTTAAGTAAGTAAAACCTAGAAGGTCTTAAACACTCAAATCGGACCAATGTAAATAATTTGCCTTGTCAAACAACGATAAGCGCATGTCTTGTATTGTTGCTACCATCGTACGTGTAAGTACAACAAAAGTTGTACCATCACGATACGATACTCTGTGCGTAACCAAAAGGGTTGTACCACAAAGGATCTCTTTTGCGGTAAGCTTAGATGAAATTCACATTCCATCAGCACGCCAGAAATTTTTTTTTTGTCCCTTAATTGTTGAAGTATAAAATCTTGGCCAGATCTTCAAATATGTTTTTGCCTTTGTGCAAGTCTTTAACGTACGCTAATATGGATTTATTATGCTACGGTATTGTTGTACTAAGTACATCAGTATGTCTCGCCGTCTGTATTGAATAGGTACCTTTATATGAACGTTAACCTTTGTTGCCATCATAGGTGGGAACCTTATAAAATCTGCCGTCATAGATGGGAATCTCAGAATATCTACTAAATGCGATACGGGGAGCCCGTTATAATTACTCTGTGGGTTTTTGTCAGAAATGTCATAAATACCTAGTCTTTTGCACCTCCCTTCAATACTGGGCAACCCAGTTGTAATTCGTTCATTGTTATCCGTGAAGACGTTATAAAACTTACTTGCAAATCTTTTGATTTTGCAATCTTGTACGCTATACGTGAAGACGTTACAATACTCACCATGAATCGTGCGAACGAAATAATATCAAACCTTTATGTGTGAACTACTCAATGTAGTCCACACCCCTTTTTTTGTAATCATTAATATGCCCGTGGACTTCCTGTCACAAGAACCCAGGAACTATCTACTATCTCAAAAGGACTAATCATACGCTTCACTCATGATTATGGGGCATCGTGTCGTGGGAGTTAAGTTGATGGACACAAAAATACCTAACTCGTTGTCTGGGAGACGAACAAAGAAAATCCCCAGGTTTGTGAGATTTGAGCAAGGGTCTGTCATTTCTCGCAAACAAGTAGGAGAATAAAACGACCCCTAATCTTCTGCCCAATACACGTAGAGGATTAGACTTTTATGTCAGTGTATTCTTTTGTCCAACACTACCAAATATTATTGTAATGTGCCAGGATGACTGCTGTAGACCTTGTTTCACCTCCACCCAGAGGTCGAATTTCGGAAATAGCCGAGTCCCCAGCAGTTTTCTTCGTTCAAATGTTCCCAATTATCACCCTCCCCCTTCCTCGAAATTATCCGTGAATGGGGATATATGCGTTACGCACTTGGCGTTTCGTTTGTCAAATGGGACAATCTTCATACGCGGATCCTTTCAACTTCCTACTCCTTTCCCACTTTGTTATAACTAATCTTGTACGCAATGTTTTGTTTTTCGAAAGTAGAAAAAATGCTACCGTATAGACGTGAGCATAGGTCATGGAAGACCAACTTCTTTCGAATGGGGAATTTTGTTATACGTACAATCCCTCAACCACGTATTCTTGGAAATGTATTTGGTAAAAAAAAAAAAAAAAAACCAAAAGGGGTTACACAGAACCTGTCCTTGAATACGTACCTTTGTAACATGTATTAGGAATTAGCCACATTTAGTTAGCTCTCTCTCCGTCTCTCTCTCTACACGCCAAACAAATCCAACTTTTTCTCAACATGCACACTTGTTTCTCTCCAAACTTTTTTCATCATTGGTCTACTAGGCAGGTAAACTTCAAGAATTTTGTTCTAATAATAATTTTTGCCGGATTTTAAAAAAAAAACCAGCAGCTCTGCACCCTATCTACATCTGCGCCTCTTCATGCTGCCCTCGCTACCGTCACGGAGGTCCCTTGCCTTCAATCCCTGCGTACCAAAAAGCACCCGACCGCATCTAACATAACCTAGTGTGAGTCGTGCGTGTAGTTGCGAATTGTATCACCACAAAGAACCGACACTCAAAACAAACCCGAGCACGCCAGCTCTAGGTTGGTTCCTGTTCCTGCTGCATAATGCAAATGCTCTGCTGCCATTATGCAAATGTTCCTGCTGCATAATGCAAATGCTCTGCTGCCATTATGCAAATGTTCCTGTTGCCCTTGTGCAAATGTTTCTGCTGCCATTATGCAAATATTCCTGCTGCATAATACTAATGTTCCTGTTGCCCTTGTGCAAATGTTCCTGCTGCATAATGCAAATGCTCTGCTGCCATTATGCAAACGTTCCTGCTGCATAATACAAATGTTCCTGTTGCCCTTGTGCAAATGCTCTGCTGCCATTATGCAAATGTTCCTGCTGCATAATGCAAATGCTCTGCTGCCATTATGCAAATATTCCTGCTGCATAATACAAATGTTCCTGTTGCCCTTGTGCAAATGTTTCTGCTGCCATTATGCAAATGTTCCTGCTGCATAATGCAAATGCCCTACTGCCATTGTGCGGATGCTCCTGTGCCCTTGCGCAAATAACAATACCAACGATTGTTCACAAAACAATCCCACTACATACAAAAGCCAGTGTACCAGCCACCAATTGCGATTCCACTCTCCAGTACTTCAATGGTTTCGTACTGGCTCACCCACAGGATCCGGAAGCAGTTACCCTTTCGACCTCTGTGACAGGTAGAACTCTCCACACCACCTAGAAGCCTCATCATGTGTTCTCTTCCTCGTAATTTCTTAAAGGCCCTAGTGTCCCTTGAGTGTAATCTCAAATGGGCCAGGTTACTGTGACAAAGTAACCTTGTAACTTCAGTGAAACGTTCAACCACCCCAGACATCCTACGCAAACCACGTTCGCAAACATTAGCTCACAGACCAATGATACAATTTTAGAGTTTTTTTTTCTATCACTGCATAACCCTTGTACCTTTCTTCAACAGATCCTTGTTCTTTGCAACTGTATTTATGTATGCCACTGCCTTTATATACATTTATTGACAATTCCTTGTTACACCATGTATCTTCTCTTTTGTGTTCTGTTCATAACTATTCTCCAGCTAGGAATCTCTCTCTCTCTCTCTCTCCTCGTTTCTCTTAAATGTTTTTGGCACAAGTGCTGAAAAGGTAAGAGGATTTATTAGTCCTACAGCTCCATTACCACGTCGCTTTTATTGCGGCGAGGGGGGAAGTGTTACGTTACAAATTGTGACGTAGCGGGATTCGAGAATAGACTTCTCCACGGACTGGAGAATAAGGCGCCAATATAGAGGCGCGCGCATTACCCCCTCCCGCGAGCGACAAACCGAGCCGCCGCTAGACCGCTCTCGAGCGGCAAGCCCGTCAGTCTTCAGCAAGCGAGCTTACAGGGCCCACGTTCCGCACGAACATGGGCGACACCAGTTCAGTTTCGCCGTTTGTGCGCTTCCGGTCCCCGATGGACGCTGCGTAGACTGAGAGAATCAAGCGCGTGAAGCCGCTGTTGGCCCATAAACCAAACGTGAGTCAATTACCATGTTACCCTTTGTGTGCAATTAAATGTATTAGCCCTTACCACGCGTGATAGAGAGGAGAGACGGACATTCAAACTAACTTCCAGCTAGGATCGTTCCTTTTATGTATTATTGTGTCTCCTAGAATTGAATAAACTGTTTATGTGATAACCTACCGTGTTTTGCTTGACGAGGGAGGCCCTGGGAGAATGGAGAAGCGTGAAGTTCCGAACCACAAGCACTAGCCTTGAGGTTACGAGGAAATCCTGCTTGCACCGAATCCTGAGCTAGTTTTTATTTGGGGCAGATACAGCAGCTAATTGTATTAAATATGTGGGAGCTTTCTCCAACCCTGCCGATAGCATCAGCACGCCCGTTGACGCTAACATCATATACTAAGGCGCTTTTGATAACTTTAATCAATCTTGTGCAATTACCAAAAGTATGCTTGCTGAGTCTGTTTTTCAGGTAAAATCTGGGTACAATGTACAAAGGTCCTTGATATTAACCCGTTGGGCTAATTTCCTCGCATTTCGGAAAAACTCATATAAGTTTCACGGAAATTGTTGTGGCTCCCTTACTCCTCCTCAATGAGAAATATGACCTAAACGGTGTTAGATAGAGAAAACACCACACTTTATATTCAAATTTTAAATTAACCACAAAGAAGTAAAACATAACTTTACAAAACGAAAGTTTTGGATGGCAATTTAAAAAAAAAATGATACTTCAGAAATTTTGTACGACCAAAAGTGAGTTGACAACAACTTCTATAATACGTCATTTGTCTTATAAATATGTACGTTTTTTTATTTATTTTCGTTATCAATAATTTTAGTTAGAAAAAAAAGTAAGGTGAGACATTTTTAAAACTTTTTGTTGTTGTTTGCATACACAATTTTCGTATTTAAAAACATATATATATTTATTTTGAATTACAAAATTTGAAACCGTATTATATCACCTTTCAAAAACAGTTTTTAATTTTCGGATACGTTCAGAAATATTTCAGCTATTTGAACTTTATTATAAAGCTGAAATATTTTGATCCTCTGACAAAATATGGTCTGGGCCTGAAGGATTAAAGAATCAACATTATCAAACCACTTTTTATAGCTTATTTTTCATGTAAAGATTAGAGCATAATTGTCTGGAGCCAATCGAACTATCTCTTGGTTCATGAATTAAGATAGAAGGACACACGGATGTGGGAAAAGAAGGTTAAACCCTTCCTTCGTCAAAGTCACTGCAAAGGAAGCGCCCTGTTTGCATCTTACAGGGGTTATAATGGAACTGAATGTCCATTCTAAACTAGCTATGCCTGTGGATCTCAATTTGGTATGTTTTCTTGAACCAAATAGCAAGGTAATTTCACAAGTGTATTTAAGGTAGGTTATGTTTCTTCCGGTTAAGTTATGACCCTTCCTGATCGGTATTTGACTATCTTTTGAATGAACAACGGGCAATCACAGTAGGTTTTGTTATGATTTACACGAATAACGGCGGTATTTTCATTTTGTGAGTCGATTAGCTTGTCACGATAAAAACGATAAGAAGTAGACAATAACGTAGCGATCAGAACGATAAACACTTTCACCGACTGATTGATGACAGCAGCTGTCGGCGAGCGGCTAGCAGCCCATGTAGGTGGTACCCAATGTACGAATTCTACCAACGAATTTGAATTCTTGCCATGCCATGTAAAACAGAACAAATCTTTCAAGATGCAATTCGGCGTTACCAAACAGTCGCATAAGCGCAAAAAACCCATTGAATAACCAAATATGTAGATATTTTACGAACAGGGAAGCCACGAAAAGAGAACTAGATTGATGTGTAATTTTTGGTATTAGAAATTCAATTAAGTTAATTTTATTGCAGTCGTCGACTGTGTACAATCTTGAAAACAAATTGAAAAATCTTTTTGCGAATTTACAGGAATTGAACCTACATTAATTTATTATTCCAAATTTGGTTCCAAATTTAACCACTGCGCTACTGGCAATGTTATTACTTATGTCAGTTTATAAGTTTCTTCGTATGATTTTTGTACCCACGCATATTGTAAACTCAAGGCATCCGTGACTTTTGTATCCTCGCGGCACCAATGGTACGAGTTGCATCAACTTAAAAAAAAGTCCGACGTCTTTCCTCGAGATGTGTTTTAAGTTGTTGTGTTTTGTTGGCTGACTGATTAAATTTGAGCTGTTGCAGAGCGCACTGCGCAGTGCCCCTCCGTCCTCCATCAGTCCCGCGGGGCGACAATTGAGATATTGCATTTCCACAGAGTTTCCCGCCAACGAGACATTTCTACGTGTGCTGCCTGCGCAATGCTCACGACATACAGTTGTGTGGATTTTCCTAGTACAGAGAGAAAGTAAATATAGTATAAATTTTTATTTATTTCTATTCTTGAACATTTAACAAATTATTACATTGGTTTACATATATAACAAGTTTAGTACTAAGAAAAAAAATGTTAATGATCCGTAGCTGTATGTAAATTGGTTAGTAGTAGTATTTTGTGAACACCTCACTAGGCGAACCCGTGCTGAGGTGTTCCCATGTTTGGGATTAAGTGCTTTGCTGTCGACATAATTAGAAACATCGTATCCTCCTTGATATTGTCAAGAAGGGCACTGTTGGTCTACTCATGGCGGCAGTATTCTATACGTATATTAAACATTATACATTGTTACTAAAATAATGTAAGTGATATTTACAATTCAAATTAGCGTTCAATTAAATATTAAGTTATCATACTGGTGGATGGAATAATAAAATTACCTATAAAAAATGTTTTCTTCAACACTTTGTTTTTTAATTTGATTCCGCGTCTTTTTTCTTCTGATTAAGCTTAGCACGTGTTAGCCACTGTCTAGGAAAATCGTCTTTCTGTTCCTCGAAAGTTAAAAGGTTATATCCGTGTCATACTATTATCCTGCGTGTTTTATTTTGAGTGTAATAGTCCTTGTATTCAAAATCTTCCGAACGGTGCTTAAAACTACGTGTTCTGAATTTCCTGCTTTTCAAGATAATAAAGAGATAAATGGCATCTTAATTTACAAACATTTCCATCTCTGATTAAAACTAATTGTTTAAAATGGGATTCATATGAACATTAAAAGCTAAATAGATTCAAACAGGCACCATACTTTAATAGGTCCCTTAGGCATCGGCGCAGAACTGCGTATCCAAAGTTCACGCCAAAACAGAAGTCTTTTTTAATGTGAATACTGTGCAAGGGTCCCAACTGATACCAAACGTAAAGAGCCAATGAGAATATGACATCCTCAATTGGGGTATGCTGTGAGGCCGAAGGTAGTGGGGAGGGAAATAAGATGGGGTGGAGAAAAGTGGGGAAGTACCTGGCTATTGAGGTATGATCTCCAACTACGGCTAAAATCGTTTAAAGTAAAGTATCAATTCTGAATGGTGGTCTTACCAGGGCGATACTGAGAGTATATTCCTCTCAGGAACGTGCTGCAAATATACTATGTATAAGTATTAATTGAATAAATTGTGAAATAACACAATTGAAGGCCGGCGTGGTCTAGTTGTAAGGCTTTTGACTCGCAATCCGAAGGTCGCGGGATCGAATCCCGGTTTGGCAAATAAATTTTATTTGATTATTTTGTGTTATTTCAAATTGCTTAATTTAAAATAATATATAGTATATTTGCGGCACGTTCCAGAGTGGAAGATACTCTCGGTATCGCCCTAGTGTAAAATAACCATTCAGAAATGAAACGTTGCTTGAAATGGCTTTAGCCGTGTTTTAGCCAGATCTGAATGGCAAGATACTTTTCCACCTTCCTCTGTTCCATCTCTTTCCCCTCCCCACTACCTTTTCAGCCTTACACTCCAATTTGGAGATGCCATAGTTTTACTGGCTCCAGATCCAGACCGGAGCAGTTGGAACTCTTGTGCGGTATTCATGTAAAAATTAAAAAAATACGAGTGTGCTTTAGACCACACGACTGAAGTAAAACTTCTATGAGAGGAAGAGAAAAAAAAAGTGCGCGCGCACTGCTCTCTCTTACTCCTACAGTGTGATACAGACAATAGGCCTGCACTGTGTCTTAGATATACGAAGCCAACTGGCTATGTGAGAAAGAGAGAAAGGAAATGTGTGCTTGCACCTCTTTATCTTGCCGCTACAGTAATAATATACGAAACGTAACCCTCTCTCTTTCTAACTTCACTAACTTATATCTCTCTCAACTTCCGTTCGCCTCGCCCGACACTTTTCGTAACGCTCTCGTCACGCATTCACCAGCTTACTCCCCAAGTAAGAAATTTTACTTAAAAAATTTTAAAGTCGTTAATTTGATTTTTTTCTAAATTTATATACGGATTCAAACAAATGTATAAAATTCCAGGCTTTTGCACATCACCGAACATACGTACCACACTCAAACACAATATTATATGCTTTTCTAAGTATTTCCTTTGGTAACGGCGTGGGTATTACGTATAATGCATGCATGTATGTAGGTCCTCGTATGTTAGCATGAACAAGTTTTCCAACTTTCCCGCTTGTGTGGGTTGACCTTACACCTACTGTGATGTGGGAAATGTAAAAGCCTTGCTCAGGGTGAAAGTGCGATGTTTTTGTTTATTACTTTCTCACTCCGGGGATTTGGATTTTAACCTTTTTTGTCCACTTTGAGGGTCTTGTGATGTGATGCATGCGAACCGCCTACCAATTTTTTTGATACATATTTATATCCGTGTTACATTTTTTGTACAGTCGCGGGTATTTTTGCAAATGTTTTGTCTCTAACACTTAAATTAATTTAAAGTAAGCGTAATAGATAGTAACTAAATGAAATTGGTCAAATTCAATTCAATTCACAATTTTTCATAATTGCGGTGAACAAAATAATTGTGGTTAACACGGGTGGTAGAAAAGTGCCAAAAAAGAATAAAATTCAATGCAATTCACTAGTTAACTTACTGAATTACAGAAACTAATTTCATTTAGTAACTAAATTACTATTTATTATCCCACAAGGGTAAACGAAAGGTATTGGATGTGGTGGAACTATGATCCTGCATCATCAACAAGTTGTGTATATTCTGAACGACAGAGTAAGAAAACACATATAGCAAACTAACATTATATATTCAGATGTTTAAGAGATATTTAAAAAGAAAAATTACCTGGAACCACATACTTCGCTTTCTGTCAATCAATTATACAATACGGCATTATAGGATGGGGCGGTACATTACAAATCAAACACAAACAATTTACATATCACAAAAAATAAAAATAAAAACAATTAAAAAAAAACCCTTTACATATTCTTCAGAACTTTAATTCAAACAAATTTAAGGTCAGAAAACTAAATGCATTATACTTCTACCACCCAATATTACAAATTTATAAAGATAATATTCAAAATAAAATTGCACCTTTTAAAATTAACAGAAATCTTAGACAAACGTCAATACTTCCAACTCCAAAATGTAAAAAAACAATAGGACAGCTAAATCATACATATCTCAGTGTTAATTTTTTTAAATTCATTACCAGAAAAAAATTAGAAACATGAATACTAATATAAAAGAATTTAAAACTCACCTCACAAATTATACTGAAAACTGAATCATGTCAATAAAACCAATATGATCACCCCCCCATACATACAAGACTTGCTTAATTATGGAGGTACATCAAGTCAAAATCCAATAGAAAACATTAATTATATAAGTTTGATGAATCGACTTAATTTAATTACGCTATCTGACAGAAGAATCATTTCAGATTTAATTTTATTATACAGAGTCATGAACAACCTAATTTACAGCCCTGCCATTGTTACTACCATTAAACTCCATGTACCGACAAGGAATACTAGACAAAATATTACATTCTTTTGCAACACATACACAACCAACTATCAATCACACTCACTTACCAATAGGATGCATGATTTAGGCAACAAGTTTGGTGATATTGTAGATAAATTCGCTGATTCCCTTTATAATCTAAAATGCATTTTAAACCAACACTTTGTGGAATCCTACAAATTATTGTAACGTGGGTGTAATATATTTAACGATTTGATGTGTTATTGTAATGTTTTATATTGTATTTTATTCTATGTTATTGTCAAATGTTATATTGTTTCAAATATTTCACGGTTTTACGCTATATTCTTCAAAAACTACCTTTATATTTTTAAAATGTTTTCATTTTTATAACTTTTGATTTAAATTCTTTGTATGTATAATCCTCGATATCTTAAATATTATTGTATAATCTACGTAAAAGCCCATATGGGCGTATAACAACAATAAATAAATAAATAAATAAATAAATAAGTACGTCTATTATGTAATTAATTATTGTATAAAATTTGTTTGTATTACATATATGTAAAAAAAAGGTCACCCCAAGTGGTTCGCTATGTTTGGTGATTTAGCAAGGGTGCCCGGGTTCATGGGGTGAGGTTTGTCTAGGTCTTGGAGGTGGGTGGCCAGGACACACTGAACCCCAGTTTCCTACCCACCCCTCAAACCCTTTCCATTCCCAGAACTCTCCTTCCCTTCCTTTCCTTAAAAAACCCTCCACACAGCATCCTCAAAGATGACATAGGGCCTGAGAGAAATTATTTTTCTCAGGGCTTCCTGTGTGGAGCTCATGTAAAAAAAAAAATGTTTTTATGACTGATAAAAAAAATGATAATACCAAGAAAACTGCAAACAGTTTGCTTTTAGTTTTCAAAGAATCAAGGATAATTGAATTTGTTTAATTTAAACGTCCAAAGGACTTTTAACTACAATGCGTTATATTTTTTATAGAAAAATTACAATGAAAATAAAGAGTTAACACAATAAAGGTGAGTAACTGTAATGTATCATTATTAGCCTATGGTCAGTTTAGTTGTATATAGGCCACTCGAGTCACATGTTATCGGTTTACGAGATGTGCCGAAAAAACATGAAGGCGGTTCTGCTGGGTCATTATATCATAGCAGCCCGCCAGACAAAAATTGTTCCCAGTTTTATGGATGTGTATCCTCTTAAACCATATTCGTACTTGTAAAGTGTGAAACAACAATTTGTAAAGTATGAACTTTCAAGTCTTTTAATCAACACAGAATACTGGAGATACTGGCCCAGTACTTAATAAAATATAATGTCACTGGAGAGGACTACAGAGATTCTTCACGGTAACATAAATTATAAATAGCATAAAGGTTATCGGCCAATATCCTTCATATCAACATTAAGGATGCTCGCAGAAGAGAGACGAGAGAAATTTTATTACGGCATATGAAGGTACACCACAGATTTTTTAATTAGGGGAATTTCTTTGAATTTATACGAATTTCGAATATTTTTCTAGCTGTCTCTGCAACTAAAGTCTCTCGTCTGTTATGAAAAAAGTTAAAATTGTAAAAGTCCACCTCACGGATAATACAGAACGTCCGTATTTTCGAAGTTCGATACACGGATAATACGGAATAGTCCTTTTTTAATTAACAATCAAATATGACATTTTTGTTGGAAGTACCAACCTTATAAAATAAATTCTCGTCAAAATAAAAACAAAAAAGTACCTACTTCGAATTATTCCTAGTGATATGGGTTGAGATTCAAGCTGTAAAAGTTGCGTGTCATCATCATTTAGATACATATCCCAGGTTTTGAATGGTTTGTTTGGCAAGCAGGGTTTGTCTAACGGGTATGTGTAATAATTCTAATACCTTTCTTTTCGTGTTCTTCTGTTATAAATACAGGTACAAATATGTCAATAATGCATTCACTTCATAACATGAACAAATTATTGTTTTATATAGCAAAAAGATACAAGAAACGTTGTTTAAAGAAAGATGCCGTATTATGCCGTGTTGCGCTACCTCCTTCTTTAGCCAACGTTTCGGAAGCGTTACAATTACACATCTGCCCTGATGATCGACACTGTAACGCTGTCCGAAACGTTGGCTAAATAGGGAGGTAGCGCAACACGGCATAACACCACAAAAAAAATAACGAAAATACTTTTGGCCGTGAAAATTTAAAAACGTATTCAATCATAAATATATTTATAATAAAAATGTATATTCAAAATAACCTAATATTCGTTGAACAAAAAATATGTTATAGAATCAATCAAACCCGAAAAAATATTAACAAAAACGTAAGGTTCTATATTTTGTTGTGTTTTATTTGAATAACGTATTCCCCACCCGCTAGTTCCTGTCACCGCCGGAAGGGTTGTGTTTGGCGCCACCACCGCCTCAGAGGTCCCGCTGTGTGATTCCTTTTCCCGCCACCCTCCCATCCTGTCTGTCTAGCCGAGAGGGTTATACTTTATATTTCCAACCCTTCAAGTTATAATGCTAAAACACTCTCTACGTAGGGGTGTTTTATTTGACTTTTAGAGTATTTTAGCGGAAGCTCTTAATGAAGAAATATACAGGTAATTTCCAGTGTGAAATTAAATAATTACCGTGTGTCTTATAAATCTATATCCTCTATACAAATATTATAGATGCGAAACTGCGTGAGTTTATTTGTTACGCTTTCACACATAAAACAATAAAACGATTTTAAAATTTCTTTCACCAATAGAAAGCTAAATTATACGCGAGTACTATAGGCTGTATAAAATGGTAAGCTCTGGCGTTATGAAATCAAAAATATAAATGAATTATATTTTTTATACATTTTCTGACACTACCAAAAGTGAGTTATTGCTAACGTCAGAAAACAAATCGTTGCCGTGGAAACGATGTTGATATATTTTTTTTATTTCAGGCATCATAGTTAATATCTATCTATCTATATAAATAAAAATGAATCTTCAAAATGTTGGTACGCGCATAACTTCCGAACGACTGAACCAAATTAAATAAATTTTTTTTACTACTCGTGAGCTCTGTCATTATGAAATTTAGGTGACACGCGAGCTGTTTGAAAACTGAATGTATCGAGAATGAATGTATGGAATGCGGGAGGGGGGGGGGGAAATTGATCTGTGCAAGCGCTACAGTAATTTCCTCCTAATACCATGCGAGCGAAGTCGCTAGTAAAAAAGCTAGAACATTATAAATATGACTGTGAATGATCTGTGAATAATCACGGGATATTTAAATTCTTGACAAATGAGTTCGATTTTGAAAATGGCAATTAAAATATTACGTTAAGATAAATTTGTGTTGAAAATATTACATTGATATTAGATAAGAACTTTATCGCTGGTCTGAATTCTTCAAAAAAATTCTTCAAATTCTGAAAATGACCCTTAAAATCAAAGCCAATCCGAGTTCTACTATTCATTGAACAAGAGTTACGCAGGATAGACAGTCAAACGAAATTAATAGTTTTTGTGGTAAAAAATCAATGACTTTATTCCAATTTTGAAAAGGACATAAAACTACCATAATTTTCTGTCGAAATATTATTCTTAGGTACTTATTTTATCACTTATTTGAATCTCTTACGCACTGAGTTCCAATTTTGAAACTGACTTTTAAATTTAAACCAATTCGAGCTTATTGAACCAGAGTTACGCAGGACAGACCGCACGTGACCGAAATTAGTATTTCTGATTTTCCACTGCCAGTTTTCATTTTTTATTTTCGGAACTTTAAGGTGAAACATATTTAAAACAATAGGATTTTAATTTTAGTATTATAGATATCTTTTCTGTCAATTCATGAGTTATTTGTGTCGTAATGGAGACCTTACTCAGCCGAGGAATTAAACTCAGAACATGTTGTGAGTTTAATTCCCAGGTGCACCTGGGTGATAATCAGTCGCGATGCGAACTCAGCCATCAACTATTCAAAGAAAATTATTAGAGGGTTGGGTATTACTAGTTTTTACTTGTGAGGTTTTGTGTAAGTACCTTTTTTGACTGGGAAATTTAATCATATTTTTTTATCATTTCATTGAAGTACAACTTTCCCGTTTAATAACTCAACATCAATCGTTCACTGAGACCCTATATGATTGGATCGCACGTATTTTTCTAAAGGTGTTTGTATTCTATGAACAATTGAAATATGTTGTATTGGTTGGGGATCATCAGGTAAAACAATTATAGATCCGCTTGTTAAGGTCCAGAAATCCATAATTAGATTCATTATGCGTAAACCCTATAAGTTCTCTAGCGATCAACTCTACAAACAATTTAATATACTTGATGTTCGTCAAAACCACATAAAAAAGGTTTTTATCCACGTACACAAAAATCTAGAAAATCTTCATAAAATTCAGCATAAATATATCACAAGAAGTCACATTAGAAAGGATCTCGTGGTCCCAGGGAGAAATACAGCAAAGTATCAAAAGACATATACATATGTGGGACCGAAACTGTATAATAAAATCCCACAGAATTAAATATTAAGACATGCAAAATTTCTTGCATCGGTTCATTAATAACTAAATGATTGATTGGCTTGGGTAGAATGGAGTTTGAAAAACTATTATATAATGTCACTTAAAATTTTTCATAGTTGGATGAGTTTGTATATTTGGGAAGTATGTTTACGAGAGATGGAAAGACTGATAGAGATATCGAAAGACGGGTAAATACCGGTAACTCCATTAATGGAGGACTGAACGCCGTTGGCGCCAACAAAAATCTGTCAAAAGAAGCGAAGCTAGCCGTCCATAATGGAGTGCTGGTACCTACCCTGATGTATGGCAGTGAGGCATGGAACTGGTAGAGAAAGGATGAAAGTAGACTGAATGCTGTAGAAATGAGATCCCTGAGACGTATGTGTGGTAACACCATGTATGATCGTGTGAGAAATGTGGAGATCCGCAAAGAATGCAAGGCTGATGTAAGCGTTATGAGTAAGATTAAGAAAGGGACGCTCAGATGGTTTGGCATGTAGAGCGAATGAATGAGGAAAGGAGTGTAAGGAGAATATATGACGCAAATGTAAATGGTAGACGAAGTCGGGGACGCCCGAGGAAGACATGGCACGACCAAGTGAATCAGATACTTGAGTCGGGCGATGTCAAGAGTCAGAATAATAGAAGAGCATGTATGAGACGATGTATGAATGTGAACGAAGCAAGGAGTGTATGCCAAGATCGAATTGTTTGGCGGTCTGTCCTCTCTGCCTACCCCTGCGGGGAAACGGCGTGATGGTTAGTTAGTTAGTTAGTTAGTTATCATGGCACAAAAGTAAAAACTTAGTACATATTTAAATTATAAAAAAAAAATCTTTTAACAAAATATATTTCTGGCATTTTCACCAGCATTTGGTTCCTTAGAACGGGCAATCTGCCTAGCTAGGAACTATATCGACATACAAGACATAATAACACTTGTACACATTTTTAATATTTGCAGTTATGTTTCTTGAAATATTATTATTTTGTTGTTTTTGCTATGTAAATTTATCTAATGTAATGTAATAAATAAAATTGAAATAATTTAAAATGTTGTTCAGTCTTTTACTGAACAAGGAAATTGCAGACTATAATAAATATCCAGTTGTATCCAGTTGTAACTGTTGAATCCAGATGACAATGGGAGTTAGTAGGGTCGAAAAAATTTATTTTAATTGTTTTTTTTTTATTATATGATTACGTGAATAAACAACTAATCGAACCTTATACTACTTACATCAACTTGTCTACTATAATTTATAATGTGTGCGTGAAAAAGCCTTCAAGGTGTAAATAAACAAATAAATAACATTATACGAATCAGAGAATTTCTCGACAAAGGTTATTCATTTCAAAGGATCCCTTTTCATGTCGGTGAAGAAATAGACATAGTTGACTTCACCACAGAACGTACCAGATGCATAACGCAAATACATCGCGTTTTGTTTAGACTTTGAAAAAATTGAAACAATTTGTCTGAACCCAAACCATTTTTGTCAGTTATGTGGAATATATTTTAACATTGTGAATGTTGTGTTATTACATTGTTATTACAATACTGAGGGTTATTAAAATATAATAATCATCAGGATTTTTCTATATTTTTTTTAAGTGATTACCTCACAAAATCCCAGCTGCTCCCTCTAGAGCCAGTGAGACTATGGCATCCTCAATTAGGGCGTGTTGTGAAGCTAAAGGTAGTGGGAAGGGAAAAGAGATGAAAAGGAAAATGTGGGAAAGTACCTGGCTCTTCAGATCTGGTCACCGAACACGGCTAAAGCCAATTCTGAATGTTGGTATTAGGGCGATACTAATAGTATCTTCCACTCTGGAACGTGCCGCGAGTATATTACATACGGGAAGTTCGCTCCGAGAGTTTTTGCTGCTAGGCCCTGCGGGCGGCTTTTGGTTCGGCTTTGCCCAGTTAAAGTGTTCGTTTATAGGAAAAGACTATCATCTGCTTTCAAAACCAGTATTTTATTTTGAAATACGTTCAGAAACAGCGAAATTATCACGAAACGATTGTAATGCAAAAATATATTTAGCGGAATACGCACTCTGATAGTTTACATATCACGGCAGTAGCTTATTCACAAACTTCACACACACAGATGGTTTCCAAACGGCGCGGCGTCAGAGAAGTACTCGAAGTCGGGTTGCTAAATTTCAACCTTACAGACTCTAGGGTATTTATACTCTCCAGATTATTTTTAATGAATCAATTATTGTGAAATAAAGCAAGTTAATCAAATAAAATTAATTTGCGCACGTCGGGATTCGATCACGCGATTGATTGCGAGTGCAGAGCCTTATCCCTCGACCATGATGGCCATCTGCAGACTAAATTCAACTGCGTAATAAACAATGACAAATTATGCGCTCTTAGAATATTATAACACAGTGAATATGTAAACTTGCTGTCTCTTTTCGGCTACTCACAATAAGTATGTGTAAACGAGACAAGAAATTGGTATTTATTTATAAATGATTAGCTTAATGAAAACTATGTCTATATTGATAGGATTAATATTATATTTATATATTAGTTAATTTATTATTATTATATTAGTTAATTTACACAAAAACAACATATTAGTTAATTTACACAAAAACAACAAAACATCATACAAAACAACACAAACAACGCACAATACCCGAGCCAAAAACAAAGAACTTCTCCAAACTCCTTTTTCCAAAACTACCTTTGGACAAAGACACTTCAAATACATAGCTTGCAAACTATACAATACACTACCAGCTACAATCAGACAAACTGAATCCTTGACAAAATTCAAACAAGACGTAAAGAAATGGATTGTTAGTATTGGACGCCACACTACTGCAAACATCTGTAAAGTAAATCATTAATAGACAGTAAACAATTTGCATTCGACCTAATCCATGTAAAATAACTTAAAAATAGAATCATGTCAAATTAATTAATCAATCCCATAAATAGATTTGACAGGATTTACTATGCATCATCATTTACTGTACATCATCTCTTCCTACATTTACATAACTCTCTTTAAAGTGAACCCACACTTCCAATCACCTTTCCATTTTTATAGTATTCAATTGAATTTGTATGTTACTTAAAATATTCTTGTAATTTTAAATATGTACCTCTAAGCCTGTCTCAATACAGGTAAATCCTAGTGAGACAGGCATCAATTAAACCCTATGTAAAACCCTATGTTTATAGATTAATAAAAAAAAAACAAAAAAAAAATATATATATATATATATGTAAACATTTGCTGTCTCTCTTCGACTAGTGACAATAAGCAAGTGTAAAACAGACAAATAGCTGTTCTTCTGCAGTGCAATGCTAAGCTTTTTTATTGCATCCAACTTACGCTGCGTTACCTGTACCTGGAGAGATAGTGCTCGAAACAGAAACAACATTATCAAGCCATTAAACAAAAACTTTTCACCTAGGATTACCTACAAGTTCACAGTTTCACATTAATTATGTACAAAATTCTATTCAGAAATTGTTTAAGCCATGTTCACAACATAAAGCGAACATCACCAGTTGAATCAATATTTAAATTACATTAATAGTTCAAAGCAAATAATGTCAAAATCGACGTAAAATAGCTTACAATAATTACCTCCATAGGTAAACATTTCCTAGAACTGAAATATTGTTAATTCGGAACTAATGCTCTGTCAATTAGAAACAGAACCTTGAATTTGGCTATTAATTGGGTAGAAGCTTACATCGTTTGCTTTAATAGAACTTCGGAATAATAGTAGAAGGGTGGGCCTACGAATTACAGCATTCAAATGAATTTTCAAATTGTGCTGCTGTGAAAAACGATATAATACCCTGTACAACCCTTCTTACACCCTTTTTCTCAAAGCTGGTTGTCACTTCAAATTGTAAAGAAAACAAATATATTTGAGAAATATCAGACAAAGGGCGCTATCAAGAGCTTAAAAATACCTTCAAACAATTGTTTATTTTTTTGTAAAAATCCTACTCCTTGTCATTTATTTTTACCGTGCCTTTTTGATTTTGTGATTAACTTTTGACAAAGTTAATCACAAAATTCTTCTCCATAAACTTAGTAAAATAGGAATAGAGGGTAAACTATGGGAATGGATAAAGAGTTACTTAACTAATAGAATTCTCCAAGTAAAAAACAATTCTAATCTGTCACACAAATTCATGGCTACCAGCGGTGTACCTCAAGGGTCACACTTAGGCCCAATACTGTTCCTACTTTTTATAAATGATATTGTCACTGTTTTTGATAATAATGTTGAAGTATTGCTTTTCGCCGATGACCTACAACTATTTAAACTTGTAAGAACAATAAATGACTGTACTCACATTCAAATAAATTTAAACAAACTACAAGATTGGTGCAAAACCAACAAACTTTATCTAAATATTAATAAATGCCAGATAATATTTATTATATTTATATTATATTATGTTATTTCTTATATTTTTCCAAACACATGTACTGCACTTTATGTAAAAGCCCTATGGGCGTTTAAATAAATAAATAAATAAATAAATAAATAATAAGATTTTTCAGAACAAACCAACCCTTTAACTATCAATATAAAATTAGCAATATTTCCCTCACCTCTGTCAGTGAAATCAATGATCTGGGCATTATTTTCGATTCCAAATTTAACTTCCTTTCACATATAAATACAGTTACCAATAAAGGATTAAAAATGCTAGGCTTCATCCTTCGAAATGGTAAAGACTTTCAAAATATTTCAACATTAAAAATCCTGTATTCCTCTTTAGTTCGAAGTCAAGTTGAATATAATTCTTCTATTTGGTCCCCTCACTTCAAAATTCACTCAGATTCCATTGAAAAAATTCAGCATAAATTTCTTAGATTCATTAACTATAAACTCGGTCTACCAATTGAATCAATTAATTACAATCACCTAATGAAAAAATTAAATTTACTGAAACTCTCAGATAGAAGACTTATATCTGACTTGACTTTTATTTTTAAAATTGTTAATGGTATTTTAGACAGCCCTGCTCTATTAAGCCTAATTACCTTTCATATACCTACAAGAACTACTCGATCCAAAATACTTTTTAATTGCAACAACAATTTTAGGACCGAGTACTTTAGATACTCGCTTATACCTAGATTGCATGCAGTTGGCAATGCATTCTCAGAAATAGTAGATGTGTTCAACTGCACGGAACATAGTTATAAGAAGGCTATAATAACACACCTCAATCACAATAATTAATGTTAGGCATGTTAATACTTGTCTGCATGGTTTCTGTATCATATTTTACTACAGATTCTAAACTACTTAAATCAGATATCTTAACCACCAGACAGAGGGAGTCATAGCTAATAATTAAAAAAAAAAAAAAAAAAAAACCAAACAAAACAAAAAAATATTAATTCATAATTATTATTAAATCTCCTGACAGCCCTAAAATAACAGAGCTAATTTGCCAACTATGCGTGTCCAGTCATTTCAAGCAATGTTAAGCAATTTAAGGTAACAATAAACTTTGTAGTAAATTATTTATAATTTGCAAATAAATGTGAATGTATGAATAGGTATAAATACTTGAATTTGCTGGATTCTACGATTCTACTTGCTAACAAGTCACCTTTACTTACATATTTTTAATCAGCGTAAATATAATGTTTTGTTATTTTAATAGTGTGGGGAATGAAACTTACTCTGTTGTAATATTTTTTTATTAAAACATCGCTTCCTTTAAAAACATAGATGTATGCAGATATTATGCAACAATCCTTAAATATCAAATTGTTAACATAACAAATTCACTAAACACTGCTCTGTAACTAATTTAATATGTAAAGTTGTGTACCTTTTATTTTTTGTACTATATACTTGTTATGTTGCTCCTGTACAACTTACCAATGTTACATGTAAAAGCCGTCAAGGCGTAAATATATATATTAAATAAATAAATAAAAAAAACAAACAATGGTTTTTACCTAATGTTAGAAAATATTAAACAGCATTTATTTTTAGTAAGTATTGGTTAGCTCTAAAGATTTAAGTATATATTATATATTAGATTTTACCCCCGGCTTTGCCCGCGTGGTAGTAGGGGGAAATTATTGTAGCGCTTGCACTTATAAATTCCCCCCCCCCCCCCTTTCCCCTCACCCTTCCCCCCTCACCCTTCCCCCCTCACCCCTCCCCCCGCCCCTTTTCGCATTCCATAATAATGATTTAAACAGAAATAAACTCTTATTTTATATAATTTGGTTTTATTTACTGATAAGTGGTTCACTCGCATTACACTCGCTTTGCAATGAGACAGAGAGAGTATTGTTACACATATATTTTAATCAACAAAAATCAAGTTGACTGCAAAAGGGCGGGAAATTTAATTCCAACACATAAATTCATTCCCGATACATTCAGTTTTCAAACAGCTCGCATGCTACCTACATTTTATAATGCCAAAACTCACCAGTAGTAAAAAAAAATTATTATCCAATTTGGTGCAGTCGTTCGGAAGTTATGAACGTACAAACAATTACGTACATACGAACGTACGTACAAACGGAGATTCATTTTTATTTATATATATAGATTTATTTATTATTTTATTATTTATTATTTATAAAGATAGATATTAACAACGATTTCCCGCAAATGTATCAACATCGTTTCCACAGCGACGATTTGTTTTGTTTTTCTTATGATGTTAGCAATAAATCGCTTTTGTTAGAGACAGAAAACGTATAATAAATATAATATATTAATATTTATAATTTCATAACGCCAGAGCTTACCATTATTGATAGCCTATATTACTCACATATAACGTAGCTTTCTATTGATGAAAGAATTTTAAAAAAATCGGTTTAATGGTTTATGTGTGAAAGCGTAACAAAACAACGCACGCAGTTTTGCATTTATAGTATAAGAACATATATATTAGTATATGCTAAGTATAATAAACGCACATGAGTTTCAGAAGATACTAATTTTGAGTTTCGCTCGTCTATTCCAGCTTTAATATCTGATAAGTTAGCACGACCTCTGAACTCAGTCAGAATATGACATTTATGAAAGAGTTATTCGGTGTAGTGAATAGGAAAATGCACATAGTTTCAATGTGCTTCAACAGATGTCATTAGTGTATATAGTTATATGAATGTGCTTTTGAGGTGTCTCAAGTCTCAACTAATGTCAATAAAGTATTAATAGGAGAGTATCTGTCGCAGTTCGTGACTAATATCCGAACGGTTACGCAAGTAACCCCTCGATAATGTAAATAAACAAATTTTGACGAACCACGAGCTTTATTGAAGATTCCCTAACATTACATATCAAGTAAACCCAATCTCTAGGACTGACTATTACATTAATTTATTTAGTTTATCAAGTAAATTTTAGTTGCAGTTCGGTAAATAGTAAATACCAAAATCACAGATGAATGCATATTTTGAATATAAAATATATCTGATAATATTGTTGGTACCGAAACATGATTAACAGCGCATTTCTTGGGTCTAGTAGACCAACCTAGTTTTATGTAGCCCTTGAAATTTAATAATAATACCGCCTTATGGCTTTATTAAAGGCTTATTAACAAAATCAATTGATAAAATACAAGCGACGATTATTAGTACTTGATAGTTGCTTATTGAAAATGATTTGGTGTCAAGAAATATAATTAATTTTTAAGATATTATAGGTACCTAAAGAATACCCATTCAACGGAAAACGATTTCAAATATTGAATTTGGTAACTCGGATATAAAGGGTTTTATTGGCTTAATTCAATAAAGTAGAAATATCATTTTGCGTGATCAAATATCTGGAAAATTGAATTTCAGAAGTTTTCTGTTTCAAACGATTTTCTCGAATTACACCATCAAATCCAGAGACTTTGAAAAAGTTTTTACCTTTATACTTACGAAATGTAATGCCAAAACAAAGCTAACTTCGTTTAGTAACTTACTGACTCTCCATTACCCCTCATGTTAATGTCACTTTCTTCTCAGATGTTGCTCCCTGAGTCAACATTTATTCATACAGTATTTTTATAAACGTGAATATTAAGAGGGGAATTAATATTAGAAAATATATAAGGGCTGGGGGGTGGTTTAGGAGTTTCACCGCCCACCCCTTCCTTCCATCGGCCTCAGAATTGCATAGGAAAAAAGATAATCGTACAATACATTCCTGGATAATACAAAAATATTATTTGCACCATCTCTTTTATGAATGTGATTGAAATAATAAGTCGTGGTAAGCAGAAGTCCCAAAAAAAATTCTAATAAATTTTCCAACTCTCCCTTCCCCTCTTTCTCTCTCCCCCCTTTCTCCCTCCCCCCCTTTCTCCCTCCCCTCTTTTCTCCCTCCCTCCTTTTCTCTCTCCCCCGCTTTCTCCCTGCTCCCCTTTCTCCCTCCCCCCTTTTCTCCCTCCCTCCGTTTCTCCCTCCCCCCTTTCTTTCTCCCCTCTTTCTCCCTGCCCTTTTCTCCACCCCCCTTTTTCCCTCCCCCCTTTTTCCCTCCCTCCCTTTCTCCCTCTCTCCCTTTCTCCCTCCCTCTCTCTCCCTGACCCCCCACTTAGGGTCGAATCCCCCCCATGTGAACTCTATAGCTATATCCTTGCTTGAACATGTGAGATCTTGCTAGGACGCTCCCGACTTCTTATTCCACCCTCTTGTCTAATTATAATGTGACTCTTTTTCCCTGTCTATCGACTCTACAAACTTTGCAAACTTTGCAAAAGTTTTGCAAACGCTTTGTAAACTCTTAGCGTAAAAAGACATTCGTTTTTTTATTATGTGTTTACCACGCACAAACCTTAGAGAACTCATCTCTACTGATTTAGGCGTACGTTCTTCCTTCCTCTGCTAGTTCCACGCCTCGCTGCCATGCATCAGGATTCTCGCTTCCTTTGAGAAAGTTTTACATAGCGACTACCATCTTCTAGCTTTAATTAATTGAATTTTCTTCATTTAGACTTCCATCAACGTCCTTACCAGCTGGTGTCGCGAAACTGCGACTCCACTGTTACTTGGCGGTAAATGCTGCAAAGCAAAGCCTATGCAGCCCTCGAAGGACCAGTCCCGAAACTACGTGAAATCGCTAAGTTATACGGGACGATTAGATAGCATACACTCGCAAAACTCGATGGATAGTCAGTCGATAGTTCAGATCTGGGCTTTTGGAAAATTAGATAAGCCCAGATTGGAATAAGGAAAATAGGACTCACCGTTGCAGATGGGGCCTCGCTGATCTCCAGTTTTGGTGTACACTTCTCACTGTTTAAAATTCGCAATATTCTTATAACAATACATGCGCCCTGTCTGAGATGTTATTTTGTACTGAGCAGCAAATCACACTGTCACCTCTCCAAAGTTTGGTACTTTTTGCAACAATTTTTATGGTGACATTTAGGAGGGAAAGATTAGGTAGGTGGGATAAATTCAGGATTTTGACATATCTACCCATCAAGTCCGCGAATGCAATACCCAACCAATCCCATATAAAATTGCTCGAACATTCTCCCGGCCTTGGAAGTACCTACCGAAACTGAAGGTACTTTCAAAATAAAGTAAAGAATTATAGTGAAAAATAAAAATGTTAAATTTAAATATATATATAAGCGATTGATATTAGATAGTTAAGAAAAAATAAAAATAAAAGAAATAAATAGAGATAAAGAAAAATAATTATTATTGTGTAGGCAGGGGACACAATTTCACGACTGGTCGTTTAAAGTTCCCAGAAGGGGTTCTTACGAGTGCCACCCGAACCACTCCGTCTTTACCCGGAAATATTTCCTCAACAACCCCCACCGGCCAATAAAGTGGAGACGCATCTTCTTGATGCACCAATACTACAGTACCTACAAGAATGTTATTGACGGGACTATTCCATTTTTGTCTCATCTGCAGAGAGTGAAGATACTTTATATGCCACTTCTTCCAATAAGATTGAACGAGGTGGTCCAAAAGCTCTTTCCTTTTCAGCAGACTAATGCGTTCCTTAGTCATATCATAAGCGGGCAAATGCTGAATCGGAGAAGACATTAGAAAATGAGCCGGAGTAAGAGCTTCTGGATAATGACAACTGCTTAATAAACATAACGGCCGTGAATTAAGTAAAGCCTATATTTGCGTCAGAACTGTGAGAAGCTCTTCATAACATAAAAGTTGAGTACCCACAACCCTATACAGATGCGATTTAATGGATTTAATATTTGATTCCCATAATCCTCCAAAGTGAGGAGCGCGAGGTGGAATCGTCTTCCACTCAATTCTCCGAATGTTAAATTCATTGCGAAGGACTTCATTAGTTGAATTTGCCTCCAAAAATTTATATAAGTCATCAAGACAATTCTTCGCGCCTATGAAGTTTGTCGCATTGTCACTGTACATACACGAAACGGGTCCGCGTCTGGATAGAAAACGTTTAAATGCATTTAAAAAATTGTCCGTACTTAGATCTGATACCAATTCTATGTGTATAGCCTTCGTCGTTAAACAAATAAATAGACATATATATGCCTTTTGACTTTTTACTCCACGACGCCTAGAAAGGGTTATCTTTATCGGTCCGGCAAAATCTACACCAGTATGTGTAAATGCTTTTGCTTCTTGAACTCTAGCTGTAGGTAAATCAGCCATTGGCGGTATAATATTAGAAGGTGCGGTTTTAAAACAGAAATTACATGCATGTACTCGTTTGCGTATTAAGTTTCTTCCCGATAAGATCCAATAACGCTGTCTAATTATAGACATAAGGAGATGAGCACCAGTGTGACAATTCACACGATGGTAAAAATCTATAATTATATCGACAATATGATCCTGTCTTGGCAGAAGTACTGGATGTTTGTTTTCATAAGGTATATTCGCGTTTGTTAATCTACCACCTATGCGTAACAATCCATTATGATCGACGAACGGGTTTAATTTTCGAATCGAAGATGAACATAATTTTTTCCTCTGTATTAATTGTATATCGGCATAAAAATACTTTTTCTGTAGAGCTTTTAATACATTTATTTCAGCAATATTTAATTCCGTGGAATTTATAACTGTTGAACACGATAACTTCCGCGTAAATCGTAAAATATATACGACAATTCTTAGCAGTTTTGGCCATGAAGAAATTTTTAAAGCAAGATTATATATTGGAGAATTATTCTCTATTGACGTTATCGTGAACGTATGCGACTTTTTCAATTCCAAAGTATTCTCCTCCTGCGCTGAGGGGGAAAAGCTTTTGACAGGCCACTCGGACACTGGGTTCGCAGCCCAGGGTGGACCGTGCCACCAAAGAGGATGATCAATTAGCTGAGCGGGCAATAGTCCACGTGATAAACAATCACTAGGATTGGTAACTCCATCTATATGATAAAAATGTTTCGCAGGTAAATTTTCCTGAATTTCACTAACTCGATTAGCTACAAAAGTTTGCCATCTGTGCGGGGATGAGTGAATCCAAGAAAGTGCTATTTTTGAATCTGAAAAAGCAAATATATCGTTTATAAAAACGCGATTTTTATAAGTATCTATAATAGATTTAACAAGTCTAGATAAAATAAGCGCAGCACATAATTCCAATCGAGCGAGCGAAACTATTTTTAAAGGGGCTACCTTGGATTTCGAACATATCAAATTCATAGTAGCGTTGCCACTCTTATCTGTGACATGAAGATATACTACGCACCCGTATGCTTTCGTACTCGCGTCTGCAAAAGCGATAATATTTATCGTGCAGTCCTCTTTTACTCCCAAATATCGAGGTAAATTTAAATTAGAAAGCATCGGTAATTCTTCCTTGAATTTGACATATCGTTTGACAATACTTTGGGGTAGTTCTTCATCCCATCCTACTTTCTCTAACCACAGCTCTTGTAAAAGTAATTTGGCATATAAAATTACCGGAGCAACCAAACCTAATACATCAAATAAACGTGCTATTGTGGAAAGAATTGATCTTTTACATATAGTTTTCTCCTCCGTGGGACATATCATAAAATGAAAACAATCAGATATCGGATCCCATTTTAGTCCTAAAATGCTACAATTATCCGAGAAATCCATCGTTGCACGGTGCGACTCTGGTAATTGAGCGAGCAAATGAGCAGAATTACTCGACCATTTAACTAATTCAAATCCTCCAGACTTGAACATCGCCATTAATTCTGTAGACAAAGTGACGGCTTCACTTATAGTATTTACAGAATATACAAAATCGTCCATATATAAATCATTAATTGCAACTTCTGCGGCTTTCGGGTGACGATTTCTTTCATCGCTCGCTAGCTTTCTTAAAGTTCGCATCGCAAGGAACGGTGAACAATTTAACCCAAAAGCTAGCGAATTAAATTGATAAACTCCAATTTCTTCATCTTCGTGAAATCTGTAAAGAATTTTTTGATATTTACGATGGCTTTCCGTTACCATTATACGTAAATACATTTGTTTAACATCTGCGGTCAATGCTATAGCGAATAAGCGAAATTTAATTAAAAGTGTAAATAAATTAGATTGCAAGTTTGGACCAGTATACAAAATATCATTAAGTGACAACCCTGAACTGGTCTTTGTACTGGCGTCCAATACAACACGAGTTTTAGTTGTTGCTTTATCTTTACGAATAACTGCATGGTGAGGAATGAAATATCCCTCATCAATATTAGATGAAGACGGAACTTCATACCTTATATATCCCTTTTCCAGATATTCAGAAATTACTTCATTATAACTCCGATGCAATTCTGGTGACGTATTAAATTTCCGTTCTAAATATTTATATCTGCGTTGCGCGACACTGAGCGAATTTCCTAAATTATTAGGATCTATCTTAAAAGGTAAAGACACAATATACCTTCCCGAGTCATCCCGTTGGACGGACTCGACGTACATTTTCTCACATTCCGCGTCTTCAGCACTCATCAATGACTTAATAGGCATGTCTTCCATTGTCCAAAATTTGGTTAACGCATTGCATAAATCCACGTTGGTTATGGGGCCGAATGTCCACGAAACGTCCGGCGTACACTTAGGTATTTCACCCATTACAATATATCCGAATACCGTTTGTATAGCGGGTGGTGCATTCGTATTATGTTTAGATAAAACCTTATTTCCTAGCATAATATATGGAAATAACTGAGCACCTAATAAAATATCGACATCGGATGGAACGTTCCAATTTTCATCGGCTAGATTTAAACCAAGTAAATGCTCACATGACTTTGTGTCAACATACTGTGTAGGGAGCTTGTCCGTGATTTTTTCGACCACTAATAGGCTTATTTTATATTTATCTTCTGAAACACGGGATTTAATTGTTAATGCAACATGCCCCAAAATTGGTGTCTCCACTGAACCAACACTTTTAATAACTGAATTATTTAAAGGAATTATTTTAAGATTCAATTCATTACAAGTATTTAAACTAATCAAATTTTGTTGCGAGGCGCAATCAATTAAACACCTGACGGTTACTTGATTATTTTTAATGTCGTAAGCGAATAACTGCGCGGTTGACAATAGTACATTCGTAGCTAAATTACCCGCCGTAAAATCATTATGATGTTTATTCCTTGTTATTAATGTGACAGCTTCGTTTTTCGAATGACTTTCGTTGTTCACCGTACCCTCAAAATGCAAAGCAGTATGGTGACGTTTTTTACAAATTCTACAATCCGATTTAGATGAACATTTTACCGTCTTGTGTTTATCGCTTAAACAGTTTACACATAAGTTATTTAATTTTACAAACTGAAAGCGAGCCTTTGGCCTCAACTCATTAAATTGTTCACATTTAAACAATTCAACATGATCGCTTCGATTGCATTTCCGGCATTTATTATTATTACTACGATTATTATCAAACGACTTCGGTTCAACCACAGCGAAAGAATGCGAAACCTTATTTTTATTATTATTAACTTTACTTTCTGCTCCGGTTCGTTCAAGAATTTTAACATGCGAACGAATATATTCTATTAAATCGGTATATGTAGGTATATCTTTCTCCCGTATGGACATTTCGAAATTTTGCACCAATTGCATATCTAATTTTTTCAGTGCAATATGTAAAATTATAAAGTCGGTTAGGTCATCAATACCTAATTCTTTGAGCGCAGACATGGAAGACGCAAACCGTTCAATAAAATTATTTAACTCATTTGAGTTAGAAGGTGCCAATAATTTTAAATTCAAAATATTGTTCAGATAAAAGGTGCCTAGCACGCGCTTGTCTTGATATTTCTTTTCGAGAGCATTCCAGATTACAAAATAATTTTTTTCATTCGGCAGTACTCCGGCAAACACCGATAATGCCTTTCCTTGAAGTTTTTCTATCAAATATTGCATCTTTTGCGACGTATTCAAATTTTCATTAGAGTGGATGTTTAATTTAAATGCTTCATAAAATACCGACCAATTCTCTTGATTTCCATCGAACGATGGCATATCAATCGCTGGAAGCTTAATAAATTGGGACTTATTTAATTTCTGCGTACCACCTAAATCTTGCTTCGCCACAATACTTTCGCGTATACTAACTACAAAGCAGTACTTATTTTCGAATTTATTCCATAAATCTAAATTTATATTATAGTTTGGATCCTTTTTCAATTGAAGTAAAAGAAATTCATCACAATACGTGTTAAATTGTGAATAATATGTAGCCAAATTAACCGTTTGTCTAACGAACTCCTCCGAACTCCTTGTCTCCCTATCTGCAATAATTTTCGCTTTCTCATATAAATCATTGAGACGATTATGCATCAAATTAATCTTAGATTCTAGTAATTTGATTTTAACTAGATCCTGAGCCTGAGTACCATCACTCGTCGACATGATTAATTCTATGTAGGAATTTTAATGCAACAATAATTACAAAAGTATGTCAGTACAAATGACTTAACAAAGTATGAAAAGCAAATAATAATTATTTGCAGGTTAAATATATTAATTTTAAATACCCCGTTGGTAATCCGACTCGAAAGAACCAAAAATGGTGTCGCGAAACTGCGACTCCACTGTTACTTGGCGGTAAATGCTGCAAAGCAAAGCCTATGCAGCCCTCGAAGGACCAGTCCCGAAACTACGTGAAATCGCTAAGTTATACGGGACGATTAGATAGCATACACTCGCAAAACTCGATGGATAGTCAGTCGATAGTTCAGATCTGGGCTTTTGGAAAATTAGATAAGCCCAGATTGGAATAAGGAAAATAGGACTCACCGTTGCAGATGGGGCCTCGCTGATCTCCAGTTTTGGTGTACACTTCTCACTGTTTAAAATTCGCAATATTCTTATAACAATACATGCGCCCTGTCTGAGATGTTATTTTGTACTGAGCAGCAAATCACACTGTCACCTCTCCAAAGTTTGGTACTTTTTGCAACAATTTTTATGGTGACATTTAGGAGGGAAAGATTAGGTAGGTGGGATAAATTCAGGATTTTGACATATCTACCCATCAAGTCCGCGAATGCAATACCCAACCAATCCCATATAAAATTGCTCGAACACCAGCTTTCCATTTTCTCTGCTGTTTTAAGGACAAAATTTCAAATTAAATTATGATTCAGGTAGGTTCTTGCAAATATCCTCTACTTTTAATGCATCTCCTTCTTGAGGTTGTACACCAACTACTTACATTATTAAAACTTATTCTTGTTTACAACGAGGAGTTATATTGTAAAATTAATTTTGTTACAATATTAGCGCAGACCGGTGAACGTCAGAAAATATTATTATTGCAATTTTGAAATACAACAAGTCTTTTAGAATATTGTCTGTTAGTATTATAGATAGGAACTTTATCGCTGGAATTATCGTTCCAATTTTGAAAATTACCCTAAAATTCAAAGCCAATCTGTGTAGAGTTCATTGAACTGAAGTTACAAACACGACACACAACCGAAATTAGTACTTTCAATACTCACCGCCATACATATCAGTAGTTTTTTATGTCTTCATATTAAAATACATTATGCATTCGTATATGTTTCAAGACAGATTATTTTTTTAGGACTGGGATTACGATGCTAGCAATTTTTAATCCCGGGACCCAGGTCCTTGCACCGGGAATTCAAATGTATACATTTTTTAAAAATATTTATTGCAACAAATATTTTATTTTATTTTTCAGGTTTTATATACTTAGATTGGAAGATAACATTATTAAATAAATGTCACATTCAACATTTTGAGACTTAAAAGGCTATAAGATCAATAATGCGATAAAATGAAAAGATTTCAAAGATTATTGATGATCCTATTTTGGACGCTATTTTCCCACGTATCGAAAAACCATTTCGGATTCCACTTCGGAAGGTGGTTATGATTTTAAGTCCCCGTAGCATTTTTTTTGCATTAAATTTGCCAGCTCCTTTTCAAAATCCATACTATACTATACTATATATACTATACTTTATACTATACTATACTATATATACTATATATTATTATATATTATAAATATTAATATATTATATTTGTTATACGTTTTCTGTCGCTAACAAAAGCGAGTTATTTCTAACGTCAGAAAAAAATCGTTTCCATGGAAACGATGTTGATATATTTGTGGGCTCTAAGCTGGTAGGTACTCAGCCCATGTTCAGCTACTGCTCCAGAAAATTCAAATATTAGAATATGTTTTGTTTTTTTTGGACAAGCAAGGAATAAATGTCAGATAAGAGTTTCTACATTAAAAATATAATTCGTAACTATTATAAAGACTGAATAATAAATAGTGTAATTATTTTATTTTTTTAACAAACTTCCAAATATTTAATTAAAAATAAACATCCGAAATGTTTGTAAGCGCATAAATTCCGAACGAATGAACAAAATTGGATAATTCTTTTTTTCTTTGAGCTATAGCTTTATGAAATTTAGATGGCAGGTGAGATGTTTGAAAACCGAATGTAAGGGAATGAATGTATGGAATGCGGGAGGGGGTGGGGGTGGGGAGGAGGGGGGATAATTGATAAGTTCAACCGCTATAGTAATTTCCCGTAATAACATGTGAGCGAAGCCGCGGGGAAAAGCTAGTAATATTATAAATGCGAAACTGCTCGAGTTTGTTTATGACTCTTTCACGCATTAACCAACAAAAAGACTTTAAAAATTCATTCACCAATAGAAAGCTAAATTAAATGCCCAGACTACAGGTTGTATATGATGGCAATCTCTGGCGTTATGAAATTATTATATTTGTTATACGTTTTCTGTCGCTAACAAAAGCGAGTTTTTGCTAACGTCAGAAAAAAATCGTTTCCATGGAAACAATGTTGATATATTTTTGGGCTCTATGCTGGTAGGCACTCAGTCTACTGATCAGCTACTACTGCAGAAAATTTAAATATTAGAATTCGTTTTTTTTTTTGGACAAGCTTGGAATAAATGTCAGATTTGAGTTCCTGTATTAAAAATATAATTCGTAACGATTATAAAGACTGAATGATAAATAGAGTATTTTTTTGTTTTTTTTGTTTTAGGCAATTCACCCCGGAGAGAGTGCTTTGTGCCGGTAATATTTAAAATGGATAAGAAATTTCGGTTAATCTAATGGGAAAATAATAAAACAAATTAAATATTGGACTCATTTAGATCACTAAAACAAATTAAATATTGAATTCATTCAGGTTAATAAACTTACATAAAGCTGTATGAACACGAGAATTGTTAAGAGATAAAAGGTATGAAATGTTAAGGGGGGACTGGTGTGTGATTTTAATAAGCCGGTGGTATATGTTCTTGAAAGATGAATGGTTTTTACAGTCAAAGAAAACGTGGTCGAGGGTTTCCTCTTCCACACCGCACTGGCAGAACGGATCATCTAAAACTCTAATTCTAGACAAGTGAGATGCAATTGAACAGTGACCAATTCTCATTCTCGAGATACATGAAATGAATCGTTTTGAAAGTTTTTTACCGTGAAACCATGGCTTAGCAGGGATATGGTTTTGAATTCCCGCATAGAAAGATCCAGAGTATTTTTTTATTATATTAACGAACTTCCAAATATTTAAATAAAAATAAACATCCGAAATGTTTGTAAGCGCATAAATTCCGAACGAATGAACAAAATTGGATAAGTAATTCTTTTTTTCTTTGAGCTATAGCATTATGAAATTTAGGTGGTAGGCGAGATGTTTGAAAACTGAATGTAAGGGAATGAATATATGGAATGCGGGAGGGGATGGGGGTGGGGTGGGGGGGGGAGATAATTGATAAGTGCAAGCGCTACAGTAATTTCCCGTAATACCATGCGAGCGAAGCCTCGGGGAAAAGCTAGTATTTAATATACGAAGGCCGTCGTAAAATAAGGTCTCCAAGATTCTGCGGTCCGAGGAACGATTTAATGCGCGATCCGGCAATATTGGCATGTGGCTTGCTTCCCCACGACAAATCTCCACCGTGCTGCGCTTTCTGAGACCCTTAGTCTTGGCGTGGCAGCCGTTTGCCATGGAACTTTCACTCGCCATACCCGCCAGGTAAAATTACTCTCTGTAAATTGTTTTTAAACTTCCGCGGCATTTTTGGGACTCACCTTGCGTTATCAAATGTTCTGTCGAAATCTTGTCAATAGTGGTCTAAATGACATCAGGGATCTTGTCTCAGAGACTCGAACCGTCACCCGTCGATCTGCTTCCATTGCTTTTTCCATTTTGGCAATTGTTTGGTCTGAAATCGATAGCCGCCTCGAGACTAATCGAGATTAACACGCAGAGAGTGCAAGATGGTGGGGATTCAGCGTGGGGGAACAAGGCTGCACGCCAGTCTTGCCCGATCTACCTCGCTTCGACCCTGCCTCTACTAGCCACCTCTCTATTCTGACCACCGCCTCACCCTGGACTACGGATTACCCTACCTCTCCCTGGACCAGACCCAGCTACGTTAAAGGAAGCAGCCTCTCTAGCATATCGGACCAGCTCTACAGCGGCAAGAGACTACGTTCTCCCTTCACAAGTGACGAAAGGAATGACATCTTGCGCCTCCGTGGATTGTGACCTCCAGCCTATATTCAAAGTGCTTGTGTGTCTCACCCTACCTGGCAAATTTTTAGTACATCTTTCTTAATTGTGTTTTGGAATCTTTGAGGCTATTTTTATTTGATTTTGTATTTTCTGGCAATTTATTAAATAAATTCGTTCTTAGGTATTTGTAGTTCTGACTCAAAGGTTTTTTTACATATTGGAATTGGTGACGTATGTATTTTGTTTGATATTTGCTATGTTTCTCTCTATATTTTTATCTTAGCCTCCGGCGTCAAGGGTCCACTTCAATTCCTGATACGAGCAAGCTGATTATAAAAAGAACAATGTGATTTTTTGCAAGGTAGATTGTTTCGTTTTGTGATATATTTATTCGCTTATTGAAAAACATTGCTCATAATATACTCATAAATAAATCTTCCGGTAAACAGTCCGTTTTCGCTTTTAAGTCACAAGAGCGGATCTTGAGGAAACAACTGGTGCATCTCGTATCCTGATGTCCTGTTTTGTTAGACTTTGCAGTCTTACATTAAACGGCTTCTTGGACGTTGAAAGCTGCTTGTCGGAGATGGGCTTAGCGGAAACAGAGGATTGTGTAAATTAGTGCACGATGCAGAATTATGATGAACGAAGGCAATACATTTTTAACCATTTATAAAGACAGTCTTATTTTCTTTGGTATATTAAGTTTATGTTGAACCCTTTGGGGAGTAGATATGAACCCTTTGATAAGTTTTTACAAATGGGATGCAATCTGTGGGAATCAAGGCGTCAGGTGGGAATGATGTCCTTGTTCTACAGGAAGATTTCGAGGAACTAGCGCCATTGTTCCCTTCGGCTCAGGTGTATAGACGAGAAACATGACAAACGCGCGTCCAACATTTACAAATGGTATAAATCTCTTAAATGACCACGGGTCGTTTTTTTGTGCGCCAGCTTCTGTATTTACATCTTCCTCTCCTCAAAAAGACCCCATCTCTCAACATCCTCAAAGATAACTATGGGCCCTAAGGGAAATTATTTTCTTCAGGACCTTCTGTGTGGAGTTTTTGCAAATAAAATGTATTTTTGATCGATGCACTCTTTTCTTAATTATATTTACTTATATTATAAATGCGAAATTGCGTGTGTTTATTTGTTACGCTTTCACGCATAAAACAATAAACCGATTTTAAAAATTCTTTCACCAATAGAAATCTAAATTATATGCGAGTAATTTAGGCTATATATAATAGTAAGCTCTGGCGTTATGAAATAATAAATAATAATAATTTATATTATTTATACGTTTTCTGTCTTAGAGACAGAAGTTTTGTTAGATAAAAGCGAGTTATTGCTAACGTCAGAAAATGAATCGTTGGCGTGGAAACGATGTTGATATATTTGCGGGAAATCGTAGTTAATATCCATCTATCTATTAATAAATAAAAATGATTCTCCGAAATGTTTGTACGCGCATAACTTACGAGTGACTGCACCAAATTGGATCATTCTTTTTTTAATACTGTTGAGCTCTGGCATTATGAAATTTAGGAGGCACGCGAGATGCTCGAATATTAAATGTACCGGCAATGAATGTATGGAATGCGCGATGGGGAGGGGTGGGAGGGGGAGAGGGAGGTAGAGGGATAGGGGAGGGGATAATTGATAAGTGCAAGCGCTACAGTAATTTCCCCCTAATACCATGCGAGCGAAGCCGCGGTTAAAAGCTAGTTTAAAATAAAATTCTTGGAAGACTGCTAGTGTTCTTAATGAAATCATTTTGTAAGATGGTTGTAAACAGGACGTGTAAGGAAAAGTTGATCTGCTGATTGATATTGGTACACAAAATATTATCTCTTAATTGAATGATTGTTCGAAATTAAATTAAAGATTGCCTTTGGAAATGAATGCTTTGTTCATTTGATTGCTAAAAAATTAATCATCAAAATTGATCTTTTTTTCAAAAGTTGTTCCGCGTATTTATTACTACCCGAGTAGCAATAAATATTGTGGCATTGCATAAAAACAACAAAGTTGTCTTATTTCTTTTAATTTTATCTTTGCAAATTATTAAATAACAAAGTAGCCGTTTTCCTAACATCTTGTGATAATTTTTTGTTTATATAACAGTATCTTCTTTAGCTTTTAAACCCCTCGAACCGCAAACGTTTGAGTTTACCATTTAACACACACTTAGTATGTTAATCTTGCTTCAGGAGTATGGTTCCTTAAGAATAAACATTCTCCGGAACTAAAATAAATGGTGAGGATGATTCCAATGTAATTTAGAGCAAGATAAGAGGTTCAACTTTCAGAAAACTTTATATCACTGGGTCTCGTTAGTCCTGCCGTAATTCGCTTATGCATCTTTCTAAAAAATAACATTTATTGAACAAACATAACTAAATGCAAAAATACTCAAAATAATAAGAGTCATACTCGATATCATCGTTTTAAAATATAAAAAATTAACTTGTTTTTAATTTTTGTCCTAGTTGTAATTACCATTGTTATTTCTTTAGAATGGTGCCTTGAATTGTATTAGATATTTTAAATTTAAATATATCTTTCAAGCGTATTCTAAAATATTCTTCAAGTCAAAATGCACTTCACGTCAAGCGCTAACTTCACGCTGCTGTGATGAACTTTTGCAAAGTTTTCACTTACAAAAGTTGTTTGAGTTGCCCAGAATTCGTCTATTTTTTAAACTTTTACTTGAATCCTTCAGCAAAGTATATTTTAATGTTGTTATCTTATCATAAACCAAATAATTCATACTTAGGACGAGTTGTTTTACAAAATTTGAACAATTCACCAAATTTCAAAGTTAAATTATAGTTCTAATCAAGTTCTATTATCATGTCATCACGGGTCGCTTGTTTCACAAAACTTAAATAAAACTTAAATAATAACTTGAAAAATGTATTAATTGTTAAAATCCTGTGAAACAATCCGTTCTTAGTATTTTAAAAGAAGTCTTTGAACCCGATCATATAAAATGAGATTTTTTGTCAGAAAACTAAAACACAAATTTTTTTCTACATTGTGCAGTTGGTAGTATACTTCTGACTACAGAGAAATAATAAAATAACTATCTCACCATCGTGCCATTTCCGACAAAGAGGAAAGACCTCCTTGGAATTCTCTCTTGACATATACTTCTTGCTACATTCATATATCTAACGTCTTTTACATTCTCATCTATTATCATGACTCTTGGTAAGACCCAACTCTAATATTTGATTCACTTGATGGTTCCATATCTTCTTCGAAATATAAGAAAATGTACATAAAATAACTTAATAGAATATACAGGCAGGTATTATATAGGTAGTAAGGAATATTATTTCACGGAAAAGTCACAAGCCACCACTGCTAGTTGAATAACTTGTTATTCATAACGAACCACTTAAAAAAATATTCATTCATTCCAGTAAACTTACCAATTCAGAAAAATATTTGAATAGGATAAAAAAACTTATCAGAATCGTTATAAACAGATTGGGTTTGTGTTCGAAAAATATTTCAAAGGAAAAGTAGGAAGAAATTAATACCGTTAAATTTATAAATAGTATTAGTTGGGAGACGAAAACAAGAAAATATTTCTACAGAATTGTCACAATAATGGTACTTCTTTTCGGGATTACCGTGAAGTATTTCTTTTTATTCGATATATTTTTAGGAAGATAACAAAATCTAAGAAACTCGAGACTCGACGACAATAAAAAAAAATCTCTAGA
Source organism: Glyphotaelius pellucidus (assembly GCA_936435175.1). Taxonomy (NCBI): domain Eukaryota; kingdom Metazoa; phylum Arthropoda; class Insecta; order Trichoptera; family Limnephilidae; genus Glyphotaelius; species Glyphotaelius pellucidus. The sequence continues at coordinate 9,928,584 of OW386550.1, forward strand.
ACTTTATGCCATTATGTAGTTCGTAAAATAGATCTTCTTGTAGCTTTACTTTCAGTCTAATAATATCCATATATATTATGACATTTTTATAATAATTTGACATTACAAAACAGTATCAAAACAGGAATATGTTTAAGATAAGACTAGAAGATAATATTAATAGTAATAATGAGTCCATTATCAATAAAAAAATATATATTATCTTATAGCCCTAACTTAGACATGTTCCCTTTTACTGTCCGTTCTATCTCTTCCCCTCCATTCTTCACCAATCACAAGTCCTCACCCCCATCACAACATTTAATTATACATTGTGCTAACCCACAGTTTTGAAATGTCAAATTATTACATGTTTGCCCTGAGGAAGAAACTGTCGTTCTGAAACCGGTCGGTTTTAATAAAATATAAGATGGTTCTAACAAAGAAGGATTGTTTCATAAAAAAAACTAATTACGGTTGAACTATCTGTAACTCTTGCTCACTGAATTGGAATTACAGAAGACAATCAGTTATTGAGGATGGAGTAAATTAGTAATATATTATATGAAGAGGAAGCCACAAGCCAAAAACGTTTATATTTTTAGTGTGCCTTATATTTCCATAAATATAGCTGATAGGCGTAAAAATCGCTTGGCAAACAGTGTCCAGGCTCGATTTTAAGCGAAAAATTGGTTTTTATTTATTATTTGGATAATTTTATAAGGAAGAAAAAAAGTTTATTAAGTGAAACTGTCTCATATAATTTTAGCCATAATATTGTTATTTTGTACGTGCTAATACATTTCTAATATTTTTTTTTATATATTTATCGCTTATGTTTTTAAATAAATGATTACGAAAGAAAATCGCACATTTGTGGTGCGATGATTTCAAAAATAAAAAAAAAATAACTTTACTCCTTCAGTACTTTTTTAAGAGTATTCTTAGTTTGTGGAAATATTAGAGTTCTAGAGTTGAACTGAAACTTCAGCGAGACATGAAAAAACTTCAAAGGATAGAATGTGATTTCTTAACACACCCAAATAATAAATCAACTTTCATCCAGAAGTGGAAATGTATATGATTTATTACTTTTCCTCTTTTACGTGTTGCATTGCATAGCGTCATACAGTACACCATGACTTGTCACATCTGAATTTAAATACATTTATTAATAGAAATGAATACTAAGTATAATTACCTCGAGGTCATTGATCTCCGCACGCTCCCAAGCGCACATTGAGGCATGGACCAATGTTGGTTGGGACGAGAATAGACCCGTACCCCCAGCAAAGTGGTGATGCAGCGGGATCGTATGAAATGTTCCATTACTCGCCTGCTGCGGGAGACATGTGTGACTAGGGGAAGAAAGCTGAAAAAATGAACTCGTAACTTCCTTCCTTTATGTGCTCCTGGTAGGGGCGGGAATTTTTATACGATTTTTATTTATTAAATGATTTATTTACAAATTTTGTTTTTTAGGTTACACCTCACGAGAGCACTACGATGGTATATTGACAGAGGAACTATATCGCCACCCGGTTGGACTGAAAATAATTATTTTTGACAATGACAATGTCAGAGACTCGGAAAAAAATTTTGAAATAAAAAAATCAGAAAAACATTCGGTCGCATCTAGGAATTGAATTCAGGACATTTTCAGGAATTCAGGATTCTCAGGAACCAAAAAAATTATATATACAAAAATCTCGCGTTACAATGTTTGGTCGAGATGGACTCCGAAACTACCCGATTTTTATGAAATTTTGCTTACTGTGTGTAATTTAATCCAATTTAAAAGATGTGATAGTTTTTATCTCAATTATTGACCTCAATATTTTGTATTTTAAATTAAATATTCATTAAAAAAAATGTTTAAAAAAAAAATTTGATGTGTGTTTTATGACAATACTTTGTAATTATTTGGAAGTTCTAACAGATGGCGGTATAAGTTAATTTATCGACACAACACTTGGTTATCTAAGTTAGGTAACCAGTAGATGGCGTTGTGTTTCGATTTCACTTTGCAGCAGCGCGTAGCCGGGTAAGCTAGTATTTATATATATTTTTGAGTTTGTTATTGCAAAAAATAGCATACTTAAAGTTGAATAACACAAAACTGCTCTAAACAAATGTAACTTATTATTATGAATATTCTCCCTTTGTAATATTTTTTTTGCGTTGAACTGACAAATTGATCTGATTCTAAAAAAATATTTCGAATAAAAAAATATCAGCTCAATGATTGTGAATTCATATTTCATGGAAGTTCTTTATTTATGGTAAGATTTTTTTGAAAAGAAAAACAGACAAATAATATCATTTTCCGAGGAATTGAATTTCTATTCAATAGCAAAACAAATAAGTAATACGAAGAATATAACGGCAAACGGATTGTTAATATTATTCTATGTATATTAATATTATCTTTATTGCCCTCTGGTTATCTTTCAATTTTTTTCCTGTTGGGTAGGTAGAATAATAATAATATTTTATTGATATCCTCTCAAAATTTATAACATCCTTTTCAGCAAATTCATAAACGATAACATATTCCTTTATGCTTCAAAAGATAAAAAAAAATAACTTTAATATTTCTGGGTTTGATAGAATTGAATAAATGTCACAGAATGTTAAATTGTAATGCTTCGATCAATAAATCATCAAAAGTTTTTTCCGTGTCATTCAAGAACAATAAAAACAAATCTGTAAGTATAATAATATGATAACATATGATGTACATAAATATAACACCTTCTAGTAATAAATAAATAGATTGATAAACCACTGTCTTTAACTCCGGTTTTTCCGGCCCACGAGGAAAATATTTTTCCTCGGGGCCTTTGTCATATTCGGGGATGCTGTGTGAAAGGTGTTTTTAAGGAAATTAAAGAGAGGAAGTTACGGGAAGGAAAAAGGTATGAGGGGTGAGTAGGAATCTAAGGGTCAGTGTGTCCAGGAGTGACATATGAATCTTTGCGTACCGGTGCAAGAGAATGAGACTAACTGGTGAAATCAAAAGGTCTCCATAAACCGGCCTCTCCCGATCCTGATCCTCCACGCAGCTGGTGGGCATCCACCGCCAAGTCCTGAAAACACCTCATCTGGTGAACACGGTCCTCATATACAATAATAAATGCAGGTTACCAACATATTGTGCGTTTCTATATCTCACTCCAAAATATTTTGTTTCTAATTACCAAGTCTCAGGACGGGTTTCAAAAAATTTGATTAGTTCTGTGTAAGTTCTTTTCGAGTTCTGTTTTTTTATCATCATAGGCCAGCTGCTTTACAAAACTGAAATCATCACAGAACTTGAATAGAACTTACGCAGAACGTGAAAATTAACGTCAAATATTTGACGAATTCGTCAAATATTTGAAGGTAATTTTCACGTTCTGTGTAAGTTTTATTCAAGTTCTGTTTTTACAACATTATAAGCCAGTTGCTTCATAAAACTGAAATAATCATAGAACTTGGGTAGAACTTACACAGAACGCGAAAATTAACTTCAAATATTTGACGAATCCGTCAAATATTTTGAAACAACCCGTCCTAAGGGTTTGGTCTAAAATTTGAACAATTCGTCAAATTTCAAATAAAAATTCGAGTGCAGTCAACACGCGGTAGAAGCGAACCAAGGAGCCTTAAAAAGTGAGGTCATAATAAAGCGCAGTGAGCAGGCCAATGAGAGCAGACTTCGCGTGGTTTCCGAATTATATCTCAACCAATAGGAGCCTTGATAGGAGTATAAAGCTTCGCAGGTGCTGTATGCGTTATTTCCGTTTCATCCGAATTCCGAATCGCTAATGGGGCTAAGGAAGTTTCACTTCAAAAATTTAAGGTCTGCGAAAGTCCTGTTCAAGTTCTGTAATTATATCATTATGATCCAGTTGCTTCGCAAACCAAAATAATATCAGAACATGAAAGTTAACTTGAAAATTTGATGAATTGTTCAAATTTTGCGAAACAATATGTACTAAGAGAGCTGAGAATTGATTTAACCACATTAAAATGAACAACTACGTTTTAAATAATGCTGACTAAAAATATGAGTTTTTTGTAATACAAGCAATAAAAGCTATAGATACAATGATGACTAATAGAGATTGTTTGGAGAATTTTGTTTATTTTTAATATCCACTGCATTAGAATTCGTCTTAGGTCTATGTAGCTTCGTGTATTCCTTTAATCTAACAATGAAACGCGACGCAACCCTTTGCATCACCGCTGGGATGCATTAGTCACGTTAATGAAGCGACGCCGGTTCCTCAGCGTAAGTCATTACGCGGTTGACGCCGCCGATCCCGTGAACGTCGCCGGAACGTGCCTGGAACACTTGTCATTTCCGTGCCGGGCTGATTGTGACACGGCCTTACAATATTGGAAGGCACAGGGTTAATAGACGGGAAGATTACATATTAAACACAAATATGCGACTGCGAGCGTAGAATATCCATTTGCAATTTTTTGAAGTGAAAACTTCTTTAGCGTCTTTGTGGTTTGAAACTCGATGAAACAGAAGCGAGCGACACTAACAAGAGACAAACACGTACATCTATAGGATTTAGACTGGGAGAGAATGAGATAGCAATAAAATATTTATTTTATTCACGGGTTCTTGATTCCATTATTACACGATAAATCCAGGGTCTCATGCAAGTCCCCTATAGTGTAGTGCTATAAATCGCCTGATTTATCTCTGCAGACATTCAGCCGATCAGGGGTCGAATCTTACGAAATTAAAAAAAATAAACATATTTTTATTTTTGTAAAATCAATATCCAATCTTCAAACCACTCCGAAATGAACAGCCAAAAGAACTACATCTAGCGACTCCGAAGAAGAAATCACACATACTAATAAGATGACCAAATGTATAGGAAAAGGTGCACAAAAATTTGTTGACAAAAATATGAAAAAAATCATCCTTCATATTGGGTATGTTTTTAGGTTTTCACGGCCAAAAAGTATTTTTGTTATTGTTTTTGGGGTGTTATGCCGTGTTTCGCTACCTCCTTCTTTAGCCAACGTTTCGGACAGCGTTACAGTGTCCATCATCGGTCATCTGCCCTGATGATGGACACTGTAACGCTGTCCGAAACGTTGGCTAAAGAAGGAGGTAGCGAAACACGGCATAACACCCCAAAAACAATAACAAAAATCCTTCATATTGATAAAAAAATGCTTCGTAGTCTCCCCTTTCTAACTTCTACCGCGTGTGAATTGAACCCTCTGATTTTTAAACGTCAAATAAGGAAATATACGATTTTTCCAAAGAAACATCACTTTAACAAAGTCTTTTTCAAAAACATTTCAGGCAGGTAGGTACCATATTATTGAAAAGGTGCGAATAAGATGCAGGTTTCTCCATTGATGAAGGACTGAACGCCGTTGGCGCTAACAAAAACTATAAAAAAGAAGCGAAGCTAGCAGTCCACAATAGAGTGCTAGTACCTACCCTAATGTATGGCAATGATGCATGAAACTGGCAGGAGAACGATGAAAGTAAACTGGATGAGATTAAAATTAATAACAGTAAATCTTCAAACTTAGCAAATTCACTTTGTGGTGTCATTTTTAATTAAATTAAAACAAATCACTTTGTATGACACCACTATATTATTAATATTATCGACATGTTTCAAAAACAAAGTTCTCCTTGTCAGGATACTAATCTCTTATCCTTGAAGAAAACATTGTTTTTGAAACATTAATCTGTTATCCTGACGAAGAAAACATTGTTTTTGAAACATTAGTCTCTTATGACAAAGAAAACGTTGTTTTTGAAACATTAATCTCTTATCCTGACGAAGAAAACTTTGTTTTTGAAACATGTCGATAGTAGTGTCATACAAAGTAATTTGTTTTCATTTAACAATATTATAATTAACAAATTTATGGATGACTAAAAGATTATTTTTCTTATTCTGAACATTCTACTAAGCATATGTAATTTTATATTTTCATTTATAATTATGATTTGACACTCCTGAGCCACAATTATTGAGTTGACACTCCTGAGCGTTTTCAACTGGCTATAACATAAAAAACGTCAATTTCCGGTAAGTCGACGAATTCGGCGGCGTTGACGTCACGCAAGGCAGCTTGCGTGACGTCACCGCCGCCGAATTCACGTATAAAAATTAACATGTCGTTTTAGTGAAAAATCGAAAATGGCACATTTTAAATCGTTTTTAAAGATTTAGTCGTCAACATAAAAAAATATAAAAATACCCTCATTATAGTAATTTTTTAATTTCAAGAATAAACAGTGAAAATACCTTACTTACTTTGTTTTGTTTTCTAACAAAATAAAAAAAAAAAACTTTATTAGCACTCCATTTTCTTGCTTTCCATGACTTTGCACACTCCTTGTCTCATTGACAACCGTTCTTAGTATCAATTTACTTTGTAGCCACACAAAATGAGCTCGCGGACTACAGTTTGACGTCACTGTTATCAAATACATTGAGTACAGATACATAAATCTGTTCTCGGAATTTGATATAGATTTTTAAAAATGTCGTAAATTAGTTATTATCCAAAACAGGTATTACGGGCTTTAATTTTATTTTATTTATTCATGTGATGCCAATTTCATGAAAAAAAATCTGTTATAAATGCCCCATAAAACTCATAGGACATTATATTGTTTTATGGGGAAAAAAATTGCGTAATGTTGATTATTCAAAGCAATCAATAATCAGATTATCAATAAGTCATTTCATTTCGGTCAAACGTGAAATATTAAAGAGTAATAAAATTACAGAAAACATTTGTTTTCACGCGTTGTTTGGTGAATAACTCATTCAGGTGATATACAATGTAAAAAATACTGACATTAAAGCACTGAAACTGATCAAACCAGAGTGGTAGTTTTAGTACGCAATCGGTTATGATAATTTGGCTCACATATTTTACATCCATATTTATAGTCCAGGCAACGAAGACAAAAAAAGACCGAATACCGGAAATAATTCATGTAGAAGCCAATTTTGGCACATTTATAGAGAAAGGTGCCCTTAACAATATACTAAAAGTACCGGAGGGTGGCGGTGGAGCTAAGGGTGGGGGGGTCTCTAAAGGTCCCTTTATTCAGTTTTTTGTTAATAACTCGAAAACTACTGCCTTTAGCGAAAAAATGTTCACGTTCAAAATTATCTACATAAACATACTGAACCTACAAGCAGCGATAGGCCCATTATCCTTGAGGGATTCCAGATGATTCTGAAATTTCGTCAAAGCTGGCACCAAGGAACCGTTCTCTTCAACTTTGCCTGGAGTAAGTTCCTCCATGTTGGTCAGCATAGTCAATATCTCTCTCTTCTCTTCCATTTCATTTTTAACAATAAACATTTCATATTTAACAATAAACATTTCATTTTTATAATTAAACATTTCATTTTTAGCAATAAAACCAGTTTTTTAAAATAATTTTACATTTTCCCCCCTCCATATCTCCTTAAAAATTGATCCTAGCAAAAAAATTTAGAAAACCTTTTTTGTAGAGAATTTTATGTAAATAATTTAATATCTGAACACTTTTTCGCTAGAGGCAGTAGTTTTTGAGTTATTAACGAAAAACTTAAAAAAGGGACCTTTAGAGACCCCCCCCCCCCACCCTTAGCTCCACCCCCACCCCTCGGTACTTTTTGTATTTATTAAGGACACCTTTCTCTACAAATGTGCCAAAATTGGCTTCTAAATGAATTATTTCCTCTATTTTTCCTTCGTTGCCTGGACTATTATTTATTTTACGAAGTTTACAAAATGCAATATTTGCCCTGTAATTACATGAGCCAAACTTCGACTCGACGCATTCTAGATAAAGTTATGACAGGTTCCACCCATTTTTCTTTTTTAGGTTAGTTTAGTTTGGATTAGGCTACGACTCATTATGGAATGGGGTATGGGTACCGCCGCCCAGGGAACCATTTATTGTATAACCAAGACCTCTGCCATAGGTCACCCCAAGTGGTTTGCTACGTTTGGTGACTTAGCAGAGTTGCCCGGGTTCATGGGATGAGGTTTGTCAAGGTCTTAGTGGCCTGTGTCTGCCCACGTGCTGCTTGGCGGGCTGGATCGAGAAAAACCCGTTGAAGAGGTCTTTTGACCTCTCTAGCCGGAATCCTTCGACTCCTCGCCTTGCACCGCAGTTGAAGGGGTGAATTCATCACGTCTGTCACTCCTGGACACACTGACCCCCAGATTCCTACCCACCCCTCATACCTATTTCTTTCCCAGAACTCCTCTTTTTCCTTTAGGCCTCGAGGGAAATTATTTTCCTCAGGGCCTCCTGTGTGGAGCTAATGTAAAAAAAGGGTAAGGAAGGATCATGTTGGGTTAGGTTAGGTTAGGATTTCTTTGACCTGGCGACCTCTCTGACATGGCTGCAAGATCATCGGCTTTGAGGTCTCAAAGTTCGCCATTTAAAATGTTTAAACAAATCGCTCTTTATAATGTTTTGTATTACAAGAAAGCACATCATTACCTCCAAACCGAATCTTTGAGAACGCATTGTGGAAGGTTATTTTTAAGGAGATGAAGATAATATGAAGAAACACAAAAGCAGGCAAGTCTCACAGCTAAGCTCTTCATGTGGCCAATGCCAGCCAAGTACAGATGTTGGGCACACGTCCGACGTCGGCGTGACTACCGGCGTTCTCGTACATTAAGATAAGGGAATCTAACACATGGATTGCCCATCTTTGCACTTGAAATAAAAATTTTAAAAAAAGCTGCATTCATTTTTAATTTTATATTTCTGGTTGTTTGACAGTTGCATAAAATTTAAAATATTTTACTTAGTAAAGAAGTAATTTTTAAGATCTTCACATAATTTTTTTAAGTTTTTAAGATCAGGTCTTGTATTTTTGAAATGCGTAATGTTTCTTCAGGTGCTATTTAATGATGTCAAACTCGGATGTCGAGAGATTTTGGCTCTATTTTAGATAAATCGTATTTTATCGAAGATTTTCACATCAGTTGCTTACTATTCGTATTAACGTATTTCCATTTCAAACCATCTTCAGTAATCTCCTTCTTCTTTGTGAACGCTTAAGGCGCGGTGGACTCGCTCAAAAAGAAGAAGATGGAGAGATATGTAAATATGAACGTTAGAGAGAGCGAGATAATATTTAAAACGATAATATTTAAGCGAAAATTGTGAACATTTTTAATAAAACACGACTCGTTTAAAATAGAGCAAAAATCTCGTGGATATCGTCAAATGTAGCATTTAAAGAAATACTGTGAATTTTTTCACACATATAATTTGATAATAATTTCGGAGCATATTTTGCGATTTTTTTTTATCAAGGGAATTTCTTAAAATTGAGGTTTAGGCATAGGGAATGCATAAATATTATCTTCAAGAAAAACATATTTTTTTTAGAGCTAAATATATTATACTTAAAGTATTTAAGGAAAATATGCAATACATCGATCGAAATGCGGGAAACCGGGCTTTAAAACGGAGACTTAAATTTTATTTTGATAATAATTTTGCATATTCCGGTACAAAATATTGATTACAACTACCTATTGGATAAAATGTCCATATTAAAACTTTCAGAGAGAAGAATAAACACAGACTTAATTTTATTACACAAAATACTGCATTACAAAATTGACTGTCCTGAATTGCTTCAATTAATCAACATCCATATTCCCAAAAGATCTGGCCGACATTTATTACCATTTTATTTTAACAACACCAGAACATTGTCTTACCAAAATTCCCCAATCCCGAGACTTCACAGCCTTGGAAATAAATATTCTGATCTAGGAGATATATTTCACCTTACAATTAACCAATATAAATATTTCTTATCCCTTTTCTTTTATATGTCCAGGCACAAATAGACGTGTATAACTTCTGCATTTTTTTAAATTTCATTATCTGTTTATGTAAGTCTTAATATCATTTCTTCAAATGTGTGTTATTTTTATTATGTATACATATGCTTTTGTTGTTTATAGTATTTTTTTTTCTCATTATATTATATTTTCTTTATTGTTTCAATTTTCATGTACTTAAAATAAATGTTTACTCAACTTATAAACTAGAATGTAAAAGCACATTAGGGCGTGTAATAAATAAATAAATAAATAAATAAAATAAAATAAAAATATTATTATTACAAAAAGTAAACTTTATTAATGCAGTACCTAACCCGACTATTTACAATTGTTTACTAAAATAAATATTCATATAATAATATAAATCGGTGAGAATTCAAGAAGTGCTGTAATAGCTACAATAACTTCACTCAGGAGGCCCTGAGGAATTTTTTTTCTCTCTCAGGGCCTGCCTTCCATTCAGGATGCTGCGTAGAGGACTAACTTCATTTCCTACCTTTAGGGAAAAAAAGGAGGTGAAGTTCTGGGAAGAAAAAGGTATAAGAGGTGGGTAGGAATCAGGGGGTCAGTGTGTCCAGGAGTGTCGGACGCATGATTTCATCCCTCCAACAGCGGTACAAGGCGAAAAGTCGAGAGATTCCGGCTGGAAAGTCAAAAGGTCCCCCTCGATCCGGCCCGCCACGCAGTAGGTGGGCAAACACATCCGCCGCCAACACCTAGACAAACCTCACCCCGTAAACCAGGGTACCCTTTTCTAAGGGTAGCGAACCATTTTGAGTGATCTATGGCAGGGGTGTTGGTTATCCAATGAGATGATATTCACAACCTATTCTCAAATTGAGGTGTGTTGACGTCGAAATGTTCGTTTATTACGTCATTATTTTATATGGCAAAAGTAACTCCAGCTTATATTAAAACATTGCAAGTCAATACCATTATAAAATCTGAATTGTTCACGAGTGGGTTTTGCCATTTCCATTCTCTTTGACACATTACTCAATCGAGATTTCAGTATTTTCGCGACTTATTTCCATCCCGCCAATTCAATTTAAATTTACGGCCTAAAAACAGGCCGAGTGTGAATTAATATTTCCTGAAATTGGGACATTAGTCAGGCTTATCGCAATGTGTTGTGATATTCGGAATGAATGGCTTGATTAAATAATACGAAATAATAATTTAATTTATTAGTAATCTCTATTTATAACATATAAATATCGAGTGATTCAAACTCTATTTATAGCGAACATAGATATTTTAAAAATTATAGCGAATTTTTCATTCTCTTTTTATATTATTTTGGCATATTCTTAGCTATGAAAATGTAGGTATATATTTGGGTTAATGCCAGAAGTGCCCATCTCAGTTTTGGTAATTTAATTAAGGTACCAGAAAAATTTCTAAAATTTCCCTCTTTTGAATGATCTGAATACCTATGCTAAGGGCGCCAGATTGATGAAATTGTGGCCTTTCTATTGTAGAAGTCAAAATTTTGATTCAGCGTTTTTTTTTTGTGCCAAGAAATCGATAAACAATCTTCAACCCCGAACGATTCAGAAATTTGACGTTTTGTAGGCACTTCTAGCATTAGGCCTGAGATATACAAGATAGATGTTAAGGGACTCAGATATACGTACTTGATTTACTTTAATCAGTGATTCCTGACATTATTTGGAATAAAACACTTAAATTTTGGACAAAATGTGAAAGAAAACTTTTGTTTTGTTGATTTTAAAGAAATAATTTTTTTAAGATCTAAAACTTCACCGTGGACCAAAATTTCATTAACATTTTACTCCGAACAATTTCAGGAATCACCGTTTAAAATAAGTCAAGTACGTCCCTTGACGCCCTGTGTTTAAATAAGTAATTACACAACTATTATTAAATATTGACGCACTAATTCTACAGCGAAATATCTGTTAATATTTATTGTAATGCGTCATTCGAAGTTTATATTTTATTTATTATTCGCATCGGTATCAGATTCTTTTTAAAATGGCGTAACTTTGGATGTTGAAAACGTAATCGTAGCTATGTTTTCAAGGCCAGAGGACATTGTAAAGATCTAAAAGATTTAGATAAAAAAGAGTTTGATCTAAAAGACATAGATTTAAAAGATAGAATACAAGCATTAATCTTTACTAGGTTGCAAAATTGTGTCTATGTTCTTCCTTCCCATGTCCATAGACCATATCTTAATTCTTCTTTTGAAGTCGTTAATGTTTTTTAACGGTTTTTATTGCAAGAAGGAGTATAGTAAATAATTTTGAGAAGTATTGCGTAATTCTTTGTCCAAAAGTCGTTTTAGTCGTTGGTTGGTAGAATGCATGTTGTAATGTCGATCTTGTGAATCGGCTCGAGTTTGTCTGTGTTTAAAATGGTTCCATACCAACTGAGAATAAAGTCAACTCAACACCCCCTCGAAAAGTCATTAAAAGCTATAAAAAAAATATTTTAAATTAGCCGATAACCCTAACCTAACGGAACCTATTTAAACATTTTTTTATATATATTTTTTTGTCACTCTAAATGACTTATCTGAGATGGTTCTGAGTTGGTTTCATTCCGAGTTATCCGGTCACCGTGTAAAGTTATCCTGCATTTTGAATTCGTAAATTAGAATATCTTTTGCATATAATTGTTTCAGTGACATTAAATTCAGTTGTAATATATTTGTTTCTTAAAAATTAAAAAAAAAATTTAAATTTAAAAAAAATATAAAAAAGTAATATATTTGTGTTATTTTCTCACTATTAATTTGTATTATATTTTCACATCAGGACAAACGAACGGAAGTGCAATCTTTAAACACATACGATATGCGAGAGTTCTACAAACGTTTATTATAATATTTTACCGCAATTTCAATGGAAGGCGCTCTGTGTAAATGGCATTGATTTTTTGGGCACCGTTGCATTGTCCGAAGACTAGCTAAACCCATACCCAGTATCTGTACAAGGATCCGTCGTGAGAACTTTACTTCAACACCATAAAAATTGCATTATCGGAAATTATCTCTCCACAGCTGAATGACGGACTTCCTAAGTCACTTCCACTTTCCTGAGCACTTTGTTCTTCAATGCCACGTGTTCTCACCGCGCTTATTTATGTCTTCGACTCATTTCAAACAGCGGCTCAGAGATTGTCTTTCTTTTGAGTCCCTTGGGATACCATCGAAATGTTCTTATAATATATTCATGCTCCTAACTATAATAGACTCGTACTTTCAATTTGTACAAGCATTACACATTATTACCCTTATTAAAAAACGACGTTAATATTTTATTCATAAAGATCGTGTACTTGAAAACCGTACTAATTAAAAACTGTCAAAAAGTAGTTCGCGGGAAAATAATAAATATATAGGTACATTGCTATCCAGCCAAACAGGGTAGTTTATCTGTTGTACATACTTGTTTTATTAATAATTTCCCAATGAATTCTGGAGTTTTTCCGATGTATTTTAAATGTTCTGTATATTTCTTATTTTTGAAGATATCGTCAAAACAAATACCATATTAGAAACTAGATAAAATTACCTATTAGATTTTTGTATTTGAAATATATTTTAGTGTTTGATAATTGCAATATTTTAAGCTTCAAGGACGAAAAAAGTAGAAAAGCATGAATACCATATTAGAAACTACATAAAATTACCTATTAGATTTTTGTATTTGAAATATATTTTAGTGTTTGATAATTGCAATATTTTAAGCTTCAAGGACGAAAAAAGTAGAAAAGCATGTTTACTCCAAATATTTTAAAGTAAAACGTAAAAAAATCTCATAAAATTCGAAATTAAAAAAAAAAATCTTTTATGAAAGGTTTTAGCAGGTTTTAGTTTTTTTAGGTTTTAGTTTTTTTTTAATATGTCATTTCTCTTTTTATCTCGTTCACACTATGAATAATTATAATATTTTTTCCTCGAGAGTATCTGAAGAAAAAATCTGATATTTAGAAGCTTTGGAATAACAAGGTTCCGGTAGAGCAGACGATAACGAACTAATTATCGTTTGACATGACCGCGACACTTAGGAGAACCTTGTTATCCCAAAGGGAATGTAAAAAAAAAATTCAAATCGTAGTAAAACATTTATATCTTTATGCCTGACGCAAACCTTATCGCCATCTAGACAAAGATCATCTATTATAAAATTAAATAAAACGCGAGCTTAAAGCTAAAATAAGCGCAATAAAACTCCTTACGTAGACGGCAATAAGGTTTAAAGTCCCGTTTAACACCAACCGCCAATTTTGATTTATTAAAAAAAAAAACATCGCCAAAAAGCGTGCTTTACTTCATTTTGCAAAGTTCAGGCACAAATATATAAATGTTTTACTATCATTTTCAAAAAAAAAATCTACATTTATATTAAAAACATAACCGAAAAGGGGTTCTTAAATAGGATATTTTTAACTTTAAATCAGTTTTTATAAGCCTGATACTTTATTTTATTCTAGGTTCATAAAAAGACTAGTCAAAAAATTATTATTACGAAGGTAAATTTGTGTTATTATTGCAGTGTTTAATTAAAGCATCTAAAATATTTCTGAACGATCTGATTTTCAAACCAAAATCACATAAATTTGCATTGCTTCGTAGTGCATCACCAAATTAAATAAATCATAATTTCTTTCACCAATTAAAATAAAGTATTTCATGACCATAATAACTTCAACAGCACCGCACGGAGCTTAATTAGAAGGTTTTATAAAGAAAGATCTGAGCTTTAAAGCATTCTTTCTTCTGGTTCTTCTTTTGTCGTTTGCCTTGAGATAAGCTCGCATTTCTCTTAAGAATTTATCTCTATAAGAATTAATGTGTCTCGGGCTTTAAAAGTCTATGTTTTCAGGCCATGCTTTATTCCAGAATATTCTTTTAACGGCCTCTCAATATAAATATTCATCTTGTTATAAAAGGAGTGTATCAAAATAGAGTAAGCATGAATTTCAGAGTGGGTTTATTCACTGAACATCCAACATAATACGGAATAGGAAGTCAACGGAAAAATGTGTTGTGTTTCCAAGGTCAAATCCATTAATCCTTCGCCGTGCGTTACTCCCACTGAGTGGTTTTATCAACAACTGTCATTGCGAATTTTATACGATCCTGTTTGTTAGCTGAACAAATTTATTACATTTTGGCGATCTCTACAGCAGAGTGGCAAGCTAATCGGCTTTAGACCTCAGAGGTCTGAAGTTCTAATCAAGGCCAAAAACACAATGATTGTCTTTTTTATTTTTTAAATCGACAAGTATTAATACGGTAACCTTTGTAATTCGGTTTTCAATTTAAGAATTCGTCACAAGATGTCGCCACTTGTCAGCAAGTGGGACAGAAACGTGTCCCTCTTAGGTAAAACTGCCACGAATTTGTTAAAAAGTAGTATCTCTCCGGATATGGAAAGATTGACAGTAAAACATAGTTGTATCAAGCGGCTATATATTACATATGACGTCATTGCCTCTCTTGGTCGGTGACTATCACTCGATGACTGATGAACATCAGATGATGATCCTTCGTTTCGTGCTGATTTGGCTCTTATGATTTGCCTTGTCTGCCTTGCCTTGGCTACCCAGCAAGGGTAGGGACAGGGGTGAACAAGAGTCAAAAGGCTGCGCTTTCCTGCCTTACGTCCATAATGTAACAGACAGAATTGCCAGGCTGTTGAGAAAAGAGAACATCAAGACGGTCTTCGGAACCACGACAAAAATCCAAGACTTACTGAGGTCGGCAAAGACTAAGTTTCCTCTGGAAACAGATGGAGTATATAAACTCAGCTGTTCCGGATGTGACAAGGTCTATGTAGGCCAGACAGAGCGGACGATCTCCAAAAGGATTTCGGAACACTTTCGTGCTTGTAAACTTGGCCACCCTGACAAATCGGCAATCGCCGAGCACTTAATCGAAACCGGCCATTACTTTGGATTTGTTCCTGAAGTCCTGGGAAGACCCAAAACTTACAGAGCACGCCTAATTACGGAGGCAATTGAAATCCATAAAAACCCCATCAATATTAACAGAGACAACGGAGCTAAGCTCAATAGTTCTTGGTATCCAGTAATTGACGGCTACACCAAAGCTAAACGCAAAAAACCATGCTGAATTTTTTCTAACACCAGCTCGTAGAGAAATGGAGCTGGCAGCACGGTATCGCTTCGACACACATAAGTAAACACTCTCACCAATATCATTTACTCATCTGCCCTGATGATGGACACTGTAACGCTGTCCGAAACGTTGGCTAAAGAAGGAGGTAGCGAAACACGGCATAACACCCCAAAAACAATAACAAAAAAAAAAAAAACAATAATATGAAGGTGTTTATAAAGAAATATGTAGTTACTTTGTTAATATTGTCAACGAAATGTAAAACGGGTGAGTTAAAACATGGCTTCACCACGCTTACTTAGTAATTTTACTCCGATGATTTTAGTATTAAGTTAGAATGATCGTTTATTTGTGTTCAACAGAGTAACAAAAACAGAACACCAATGATTCTAACGAATACCTAATTGAATTCTGGGGCTCAAATAATATCATGTTTAACATAAATATTTTTTTAAGAAACTGGCCGATTAATGAGTAATTGATTTATAGCGCAACCAAAAACAACATTTTATTTAAACATTATAATAAAATTACGAATTATTAAAAAAAGTACTTAATATACACTCTTCAGTTAATAATAGTATTTAACTATGTACTTGAATTAAAACGTGTTGTTGAGTGTTGTGTTGTCCTATGTAATATTTATCCTCATTAAAACAAATAAAAATACACTAGAAACGGTACACTTTTCCTTATGTCAATCAATTATATCTTACGGTATAGTAGTCTGGGGAGGATGCTCTAAAACGATATTAGATCCATTAATTAAATCTCAAAAATTGATAATGCGGACTATTTACAAAGTAAACTATATATACCCCACGAAAGACTTATTTAAGGACTTCGGTCCTACCCGGGCGTCGCGTGTTCGATTCCTCGGCTCCATCACGACTCGAGCAACATTTTCGGCTCCTGTGGTGGTAGTAGGAGATTTTCAAACATTGTTGGGTTATTCGTAACCCGGGAATTTTTGTCTTTCTGTAAAAAAAAATTAAAAAACATAGAGTACCTAGGAAATATATGTAAATTAAAACAAAATCAGTAGTAGTTTATTACTGAGGAAAACAAAAACTCACTGAGGAAATCAAATTAACCAAATATTACAATTTTTTCCAAATTAACCAAAAATATATATTCATCAAAGGATAAGAATAACAGTGTTCTTAATGTAAATTAAAATTAATTCTATTTTTAAGGTACAAAATTCGTGAACATATTTTTAAAACCAACTATATTATTTGAAAAAATGTCCATGGTAGTGTGCGTTTTAGCAAGCCCGTTGTACGACTGAGACATTCTATATATAGGAATAATGTATCCAGTGTTACAAAAATTTCGGACCAAAATATGCTAGGGTTTCTTGCAAATATAGGTCCGGCATATAACTTGATTTGATTGACTAAATTACAGTGTACTTGTTTATTCAAGCCAACCTTACAATAATTTCCGTGTTTAGATTAATGCTGCTACTTGCATCTTACCACCAAACTTAAATTCCTCCTCTTCCTTCCTCCATAAACTGCAGCCGTGAATATAATATACCCAGTTCCAGCTAATGTGCTGTAGAACAAGGCACGAGATCCCCTGAGAGACATTATATTGCGTTGCCACGATGCAATATTTAGTACCGAGAACCCTGGAATTCCAGGGGGCCATGGTATTAGGTTATATGAACATGGTGCTGTCGGTTTCAAGAACATTCATTATTATTATACTTGAAAATATTTTCCTCAGGGCTTCCTCCTGAATGCAATTGTTAATTTAAAAAAAAAATAGGTATAAGTTTTGAAGAAAAAAATTTCTCAGGGTGTATGTCATCTTTGGGGATGCAATGTGAATAGTCTTTATATGTAAAGAAAGGAGAGGAAGTTCTGGGAAGGAAAAGAGTATGAGAGGTGGGTAGGATTCTGAAGTCAATGTGTCCAGGAATGACGAACGTATGAATCCATCCATCGTCAGAAGGTCTTTTTCAATCGAATTCCAGCGTGGCAAATAAATTTTATTTGATTAATTTGTGTTATTTCACAATTTATTCATTTAAAATAATATATAGTATATTTGCGGTACGTTCCAGAGTGGAAGATACTCTCGGTATCGCTCTGGTGTAAGACCACCGTTCAGAATTGAAACGTTGCTTGAAATGGCTTTATCTAAATAGCCAGGTACTTCCCACCTTCCTCTTCCACATCTCCTTCTGCCATACTCTCACTAGCTCCAGACGAGAGAAGTTGGGACTCTTGTGCGGTATTATATAAAAAAAACCTCTTCCGATCCGGTCCAGTGGGTGGAAAAATGGAGTA
The DNA here is from genome assembly GCA_936435175.1 of Glyphotaelius pellucidus. NCBI lineage: Eukaryota > Metazoa > Arthropoda > Insecta > Trichoptera > Limnephilidae > Glyphotaelius > Glyphotaelius pellucidus. The sequence continues at coordinate 9,946,842 of OW386550.1, forward strand.
AACCAGTTGGGATGACCTATATGGCTTTGTTGTTTTGGTTATCCAGTAAATGGTTCTCAGGATGGCAGTGCCCCTAACCGCCTCCCAAAACGAATCTTAGTACTACTGATGTGGTATGAAGTATGAATGATTATAAGGTTTTTCGTAAACCCTGAGGAAGCTAGCATTGCTTAAGAAACATGTTGGTTTTATAATATTAAAAGTGGTTAAAACCAATTGTTCATTATTATTTTATAAAATGGTAGTTTTTTGTGTTCATTGTGGAAATTCTAGAAGTTTCAATTTTATTTTTTCCTGTTGAGCAATTATTGAAAAATACAGTTTTGTCTTATTTTTAAATCAAGTAGAGGGTTTTTAGAGATGTCCAATGTGTTGGAGGAGAGACATTATACATCGGAAAACTAACAGACAGCCGAGATGTTGAACTCAAAAACGAATTGTAAAAGCTTCCGCGTTCGAATAATATTTATCAATATGAACAAACGGTTGTCAGGATGATATTACAAAGGCTTGAATTTCACGTGCCAATCAATACTCTACAAGAATTATCCGTGGACGGAATTACACATGAACGAAATTACAAGTGAAAAGAATTACACTATCTGGAAAAATAAATTAAAAATCTGTTAAGGTTTAAATTTTAGACTTGTGCAAAATAAAATTCATATTAGATTAAAAAAAAAAAAAAAGGAAGTTCGGTTTGGTTAGTTGTGTAAATCTAGGAGGTATTATTTAATTATATGAACATTAATTACATGTAATTTAATATATGTTATTTTTTACGTGTAATTTTATTACGTGTTATTTGATTTTATGTAATTTAATACGTGTAATTCAATTACGTCTAATTTAATAACATCTTATTTAATTACGTGTAATTTTATTACGTGTAACTTTATTACGTGTAATTTTATTACGTGTAATTTTATTACATGTAATTTAATTATATGTAATTAATAACCACGAGGGGGTTAAAGCAAATTCCAAAAATTAACAAACGTACATTGCAACTATGATAATTGTATTAATATATAAGTTTTTTATGTTTTAATAAAATAAAATAAGTTAGGTTTCTCAATGTGTAATTTCATCCATGTAAAATTACGACCTATATGATTCTAGCAGTGTTATTCTATTCCATGTTACTTATACCTACGTGAATTTCTAACCTATGTAATTTCATTTGGTAAATCTGAAGCAATTAATTTGTCACGAAAAATATGAGTTCAACAATTTGCCAAAAAATCATTTCAGTGTAAGACTAAAAAATAGCATTCATCACCAATAAAATTTTAAAAATAAATAAAGAAAAAATCCCAATACAACGATTGAATCCAAAAATCAAATCCACTATTTTGATTGAGTTTTCTTTTCAGACCAAACCTAATGAGTATTTTACAAACATTTTGAGTAGATCAAAAAAAACTTCAAAAAAAAATTTGTGAAAATATCGATCTCCACCAACGCATGTTCTCGATATCTTCTCTTCATCTCTCTTCTTTTTCAGTTTTCAGTGTTCAGTGCATCCTTAGTCGAGTTAAATACGTACCGCTTCTGTTGTCAAGGCCAAATTTAGAATGATCGCACTTCCCAAAGCTCGAAAAGCTCGCCGCCATGTTCCGGCCAGTCGCGGTACGGCGCGCCATCGCGCACGTTAGCCGCGCCTCTGTTCGAAATTTAAAACGCCGGTTACCAAATTTAAAAGCTTAAATATTGTAACAAAACTAACAAACGACAACGAATCAAGAAAATTAATCCATTTTAGTAAACTTTCTCGAGTAATAATCCCTAACAAAATAAAAGTAATTTAGTTAAAGTTTTTCTAATTGTGGCTTGTGTTTTAAAAAAGTTTCTTTTGTGCGTTCTGTTCAAATTTTATTTGCGTTTTCAAAAATTTTCAGTGTGAATTTCAAGTGTCAAGCTGTCGTCTATAACAGGTAGACACCTATTGTTTATTATTAGCAATGATCTAAGAGGCATGTTTTTTTTTTTCAAATTTAAAATACTTTAAAATTTAAGATGAGGTATAAAAATATGCCATCTGGCTGTGGTTCCAACAGAACACACAGAGAGGAAAGAACGTTTTTCATATCAATTGTTGATACAGTCATAACTGCTTCATTGTATGTAAGAGGACGGACTAAATGGACCCTCCTCATTGTACTTTTATGTTTAATATGTAGAATTTTCTTATTTCTATGTAGGTACTATCCGCTTCTTGTTTGTTTCACATTATATTTTAATGTTTTTAATTTTGCCTGTATTATAGTAGCGCTGTCGTTGTTAATTTTTCTCTTATAATTGATTTGTATGTGTTTTATGGCATGTTTTTTTTTATCAATATTATGTAAGACGCACAGTGAGTAATTTTAAGAGTATGTCCACTGAATGCTAAATGTTTTATTTTAATTTTTATGTGAATGCTAAATGTTTTAGCTAAATATTTTACATAAATGTTTTATTTTAATTTTTTATTTATATTTTATTTTTATAGAGTGTCCCTGTCTGTAGGGTTTAAAGACAGGGAAACTTTGTTGCTACCTGATCAGGCAGATTTGTGAGACGTATGAAATATTGTTTTTATTTTTGTTTACATGTACTCCACACAGAGGGCCCCCAAGGAAAAGACATCTTTTGGGATGCTGTGTGGAGGGTGTTTGTAGGGAAAAGAAGGAGAGAAAATTCTGGACGTCTGGAAGTCTTAATCGACATATTCAAACAGCACTATATTTTGAAGAATATCAAATGTACATTCTTCCTACCAGTTACCTACTTGGGAGATTATTGTTTTTTTTTTCTTTTCTTTATTCAATTCATTAAAGATTACATGATATAGACTTTTAGACCACCATGCCAAGCACATGCCCCGTGTTGTGGTGACCGATTGTGATATGTTAAAAAATGGCTGAAACAAATCCTTATTTAGGCACCTTCAATTCTCCAGCAATATTTGAAAAAGAATTATTGTTATAGTTTGCATCATTTGCTTGATTCACTTTCACACATCTTCCAAAGCATGGCGGCAAAATCATTTCCATAGTGTAAGAACGAAGAACTATTAGCATAAAAATCTATCCAAGGCCCCACTATCTCTGTTTTCCCCTTCAAGTAATTTTGTACTAGTATTTATAGACATGTAGAATAACGTTAGTTCCGTTTTTGGAGTGCTGCGCCAGAATTATCGGCTTCCTTTTTATTAAGGCAAAGAATGTTTACTATGGTTTTACAGTGTTCATCAAAAAGATACGATGCTGTACATTATTAGCATAATAATGGAACTCCAAAGATGTTTTAAAGCGATGGAGATGACTCAAAAAGAATACGGAATCGTAATACGGCCTTAAACAAAAAAAAATAAGGGAAAACTCTGGTCTCACCAATATTAGTCAATAATTTATTTATTTATTTATTGACGCCCTATTGGGCTTTTACATGTACAATACAAATTTATTTTATTACATCAGTGTAACCATAAAAAAATATTACAAAATATATAAATAAAGCATAGACTAAATAGAATAAATAAGAATATATCTAATGCAATTTTACTTGGATGACTTTTTTGAACTCGTAGGTACAATTCATGTACCTACGAGCAACAAAAACATTAAAGAAAAAATCAAAACACATTAATTTTACAATAAACTACTCGTTGTTTGTATCTAGAATATGAACAATAATTAAAAAAAAAAAAAAAAAACAAAACAAAATTGAAATAAAATAAAATGATTTCTCATTCATTATTAAATCTAAAAAGTGATGGACTAATTTGGCTTTAAATGTTTCAAAGTTTAAAATAAATATATCAGCGACATCAGTTAATTCATTGCCCAATCTATGTATTGTATCTAATACAGAGTTCGTGGCGAAGTTATTGTTGTGGAATAGGATATTTCACCTTGTGTGTTTTGGAGGTATGTTTATACATAATAAATTTATAATGTCAGGGCAGTCCAACCTTGAATGAATAATTTTATAGAGTAACAGGAGATCAAATATTATTCGCCTTTCAGATAATTTCGATAAGTAAAGTTTACTGCGTAAATTGACATAATTTATTTCAATAATAGGAATACCAATTTTGAAATTAATAAAACGTAAAAATTTATTTTGAATTTTTTCAACTTGTAAACATGAGAATTGAAATCAGGACACCAAATGCTTGAAGTGTATTCAACCTGACTTCTAACCAAAGACGTGAACAGTAATTTTATGGTTTTTATGTTATTGAAGTATTTAGCGATTCAATATAATTGTACGATAGCAATAATTATATACTATATATAATTATATACTATACAATGGCAATAATTTTTTTTTCGGTATGTGGAGAGTTAATACAGTCCCATACCTTCTATAAAGCATATTTATATATTAGATTATAAATTGAGTAGGTGAAAAGGAGACATACTTAATGACAAAAATACGTTTAAAAAATTTACTAACAAATAAAAAATAAATTTGTGAACATAAAATAGTAAAGAAAAAGACACAATTATGGTGCTGTGACATTTTCTTTGTGAGGTGGCAGTATCTTTCTCCAGTTTGCATCGATGCTAGACGTGGGCTTCCATGATGAGGATATTCCCGAAGCGGTTCATCCTTTCCCTCATTCCTGAGTGCCGCAAAGCCGGGAACTAGTCCCTCCGTGAACTGGAAAAGTTTTTATTATTAAAGGGACAAATAACTTAGCTTTGATCACTTAATTTTTACATTTACAATCTACATATTTTGTGAACAATGTTCGCATCTCGGAAATACCTATACTTTATCTAAAAATTTCATTTAGATCACTTTTAAAATAGTGAAAGGGAGGGAAGTTTATTAGAATTATTAATTACAATGACATTAGAAGGGAAACAACAAGAAGTCTATTAAAATAATTTTTTTTATTAATTGTATTAAATTTTTTTGTAATCTTAATAATTGTCTTTTCAATTAAATAAATTAGCCGCGTAAAGTGATAACCGTCAAGAAGAACTTTTCATCGAAAAATTAGAAATATTTATCAAAAAACTGAAGCGTTGCGGTATCTGGGGAGGTCGAATATTATGCGGAATGCGTTATTACACAACTTGCGCAGAAAATAAAGAGGAGCGCCCTTTTAACAGCAGTTCTTCAAAGACGAAATATTCTGTATATCTGCTTTTACTACGAGAACTCGTCTTTGCCTATCAACATCGTCATTATCCATCAGATTACTAAAATATTGGAGTCAGCGCAACTATTTTCGGCTCACGTCATTGTTGTTGTAAGCCATAGAGCTTTAAATTTTCATTTGACTACACAAAAAACACTGGGCACAAAATGTTTGTTTCATGCTCTTTAATCGTTCAATACTTCATCTTCCAGTGCCCTCTCTTATTGGAGATTAGCTATCGTTGGGGAATTTTTTATCCTGCGAGATGCAGCCCAAAATAACGCAGTGAGCTGTTTTTTCAGCGGTTATGAAGCTTTGTCATCCTTTGCTTCGTTAACCAAAAAACTATATTTTCCATTAATCAAAACAAGTCAACTCAACACCACTTTGAAAAGACATTAAAGCTATGCAAAATAAAAATTGGAAAATAGCCCATAACCTAGCTGTAACATATTTAACCATTTTTTTCAATACTTTTAATGACTTTTCAAATGAGGTGTTGAGTTGTTTTCATTTTGAGTTGAACGGTCACCAAGAAAAAGAAAATCGGCTTGTAATATCTAGTAGATAATTTATTAAATACATTTAGAAATATTAAGGAAATTCGAGTTCGAGAAATATAAATTTAAATTTATTAATGCTTTTTAATCATCCAATTTTATTGTTAAAACTTTTTCATCAATATTATATTAATCACTGAAGAAAAAGAGAACACCACTAAGTTTAAACGAAACAAGAAAGAGAACAAGACACAAAAAAAAATTTAAAAAATATCAGTCACAACTGGGAATCGAACACAGGATTACCGTGCAACGCTTTAAATTACTTACAACGTACAACGCTTTAAATTACTCGGCCACTGGAACTTGTGGAATATATGTCACTTTTGAAGAACTCATTTAAAATTCAGAATTAACAATAATTATTTTGTTCCCTTATTTTTTTGGCTGCTATATTTTTCTATGAATACAAATTTCTAAATAATTTATTTGTGTCTCGGAAAAACATATCCCATTCAAATTTGTGTGGGACACCTTTTTCTAGAAGTCTGGAATGAACATTCAATTTTATTAAAATAACTTTTGAAGGTTGTACCCATCAATGAATTTTTAATCATAATATTGATAATAGCTTTTTTGATTGTTTTCCATTACCATCTGTTTGCATCAATTTATTAATTTATTTCTATTCTCGAATATACATTTTACGAATTATTACATTGGTTTATATAGAAAATAAGTTTCAGTAATAAAAAAAAAATGTTAATGATCCGTAACTGTAAGTAAACAGGTTAGTAGTAGTGTTTTGTGAAAACCTCACTAGACTATAATAGACTTAATTCATTACCGAACCTTGCATTGTATCCGTACATCAAATGAATTATTGAGTTAGAAACCTACCCAGCAAGGTTCAATAAAAGCTTTCGAAGCTTGAAACTTTTCTGAAAGCGCTCACAAACTTCTACAATACGAGCTTCAAACAGTTTCCATAGAAACAAATTCGAGAATAATATTCAATATTAACGTTACTGTAAGCAAGGCTGTAATACTTTCTCCAATAATTCCACTTAAGATATATTTTTAGATAGACTTTTTCTTCAATAAGACAGATTTTGTTTATCAAATGATATTCTTTAAATTTTTAAGAAAGGAGTATTTATTTAATGAATAGTATTATTATTTGTTTGTGATCTACTTTTATTAAATTGTATTCATTCGTGTGGATTTCATGCGAAAAATACAAAAACTTACTTGGTAAAGCATTAGACAGGAAAGTAAGGTTTGTTAATACATTATTCTAGGCAACTCCTACGCTATTTTTTTTGGAATGAAAGCATAATTATTTTATTTTAAGTATTTCAAGTCAGATTTGTCCTTCAAATTTTTCAATTTGGGAGGCGTGAATGGGTACCGCCGCCCCGGGAACCTTTATTGAACCTCTGCCATAGGTCACTGCAAGTGGTTCGCTATGTTTGGTGATTTAGCAGGGGTGCCCGGGTTCATGGGGTGAGGTTTGTCTAGGTCTTGGAGGCGGATGACCAGGACACACTGAACCCCAGATTCCTACCCACCCCTTAAACCCTTTTCCTTTCCAGAACCCTTCTTCCCTTCATTTCCTTAAAAAACCCTCCACACAGCATCCCCAAAGATGCAATGGGCCCTGAGAGAAATTATTTTCCTCAGGGCCTCCTGTGTGGAGCGCATGTAAAAAAAATTTATAAATAAAGTCAGAACTGTCGTTCAAAGGCTCTAATGTCTAATGAAATATGATGTTGGTGTCGAGAATGTCCTTCCGAGCCAGCCGTGAAGGGTTAAGTGCTCGTATAGTGAGTAGTTGTCTAACAAACTAGATAATTTTTTGAAATACTCAATTTAATTATACAGAAATATAACAAATATTTCAAGGTGTTTCCAGTACAGATTATTTAAATTGAATTCTTAAGGACAGTTTGATGAAGATTGGAACAATATTTCGAGCCTGGGAGGAGTGAGGTAGCCACGGGTAATCTCGAAGGTTCACTGCCGACCGTGCGAGATAAGAAAAACATACTATACATAAATCAGTGGTCCCCAACCCCCGGTCCACAGACCGGTACCGGGCTGCCCAAGGCCCTGCCTAAAAATCAAAATTTTGTAAAAATCGAACCTATTTAATAAAAAGTTAAATAATTATTGCCAAAAATTTATTATTCAATTGAAAACCACTTCACGCAAGGTTGCCTACGACACGCCGAAGTAAAAATACGTCAGGGCTTCCACCGTGCGCACTCGCATATATTTATTTATTTTTTCACGGAAAAATAGTCCTTTAACAATATAACATGAATAAGAAACAAAGATGACAGTGAAAGGAGAGTACATATAAATGAAGAGCTTTGACAATATATTAAATAAAAGTACGCATAGAAGGTAACTACAAGTCAAAGCTTGAAGATGGATTTAAAAGGCTTTAAAAATTACACATTGCGTATCGACGGCCGAAAGCCGTTTAGGCTTACATCAAAAATTCAATGCTTTGACTTGGGTTTTGATATACAACGTAAAGAGCTCGAGTGAGTCAACGATGTGAGTCACCACTCTTATATTCTGGTTGCCCAACTGCAAGTTGAATCGTTTTATCGAGAGAACGTGACATAGGTACTAACACGCTTTTGATTGTTTGGTGAATTTATTTCTGTTTTTCAACAAAATACTTCTGTTGCGACCAACGAGAGCTTATTATTATGTTTATTTTGAGGCGATGTGTACTAGTTAAACATGTTAGGTGACATAATAACGTGTAATATCAAAACAATCTAAAATATAAATATCAGTGGGGTAGTAGAAGACCAAATGAAAATTAGGGGGCGTTGAGATGGCACAGTGACGGCGTCGGCAGGTAAAAAAAATGTTCTAAAAAGACAAAAAAACACGCTAATCGCATACTAATAAAGCAAAGTAAACTTTATTATTAAAAAGAGAAACTTTATTATTTATTATTAAGAAAAACTTTACTATTACTATTATTATTAAAAATTCAGGGTATTAAAAAATATTAAATTTTTTTTTTATGAGAAAAACTCTCTTTTTATAACTTTTGAAGGTTATTCCCATCAACGTAATATATCATTGAAGAAGAAGATAACACTTATAATCTAAATGAAAATATGAAAGAAAACAAGACACAGAAAAACAGAAAAAAACAATGGTCGCAACTGGGACTCGAACCCAGACCTCTCGTCTAACCGGGACGTGCGCGTTTTCCAATTTCAAGATTATTATTATGTTTATTTTGAGGCGATGTGTACTAGTTAAACATGTTAGGTAACATAATAAAGTGTAATATCAAAACATTCTATTATTATTCCAAAATAATATTAATGATTCTAAATATTTGAAATATGAGATTGACAAATATGACGGTTTGACAGAAGGTGGCAATAGCGAAATTGGAAAACGCGCACGTCCCGGTTAGACGAGAGATCTAGGTTCGAGTCCCAGTTGCGACCATTGTTTTTTTCTGTTTTTCTGTGTCTTGTTTTCTTTCATATTTTCATTTAGATTATAAGTGTTATCTTCTTCTTCAATGATATATTAAAAAATAATTCAGTGTTAAAACCTCAAATAATGTATCCACTGTAGAAATTTTATTCAACAGCACCATCCCTCCTATCATTATTTGCTGTGCTAGATTAATTAATATTACCAAATACACGTACCTAATCATCACCGAAGATAAAAACCGAAAGAAGTGTGGTGCTGATTTGCAAGAAAACTGTTTTTTTAGCCTAATTGCGAAGAACATTTTCTTATAGTCATGTAATATATTAATTGAATATCTGTTCGAGAAAGAATATCAATGTTTTATCAATTTCAACCGAAGAAGGATATATTGCGAACTCACAGACACGCCCAGGACTCCCTTCCATCGGTGATTTGAATAATTAGATTTGAAATGTCAAAAGTCGTTACAATTGAATGATCAACTTAAGTTACCTCTGCGTAAATAAATTATAAATGGCACTCCACATATTAACTTTAGCGCCGAGAAAATACATAATATTATAATTACATGGTAAAAAGGTTAAGCGTCACTTAATCTATAAGATTCACTCGTGCAATTCACGGCATCCAAGGCTTACTGTAAATAGACATAGTTTATACCGTGCATTTTGACACGTATCTTTTGGCGCCGGCAAATTTGATCAAGCACATGGTATGGGCGTTTCAACCCTCGGGTATTTAAGGCATTAGCAAATGTGAATATTTGTCATTTGTGTCAAATTGAGGTAAACTTTGGATAGTTTTGGATACAATGTTCTACTCGCATAATTTTTATTATCGCGATACAATCCAACGAATGAGATACGAAGAATTTCCAAGAATTAAAGATCTTTAAGCAAAAATTTTTTTTATAAAATAAGCGTCCAATATTTTAGGAACATATTTCAACTTTTTTTTTTCATAGTCCCCATTACGATCGATGCACTTCATGAACCGTGGCATAAGGTCCTTGAATCCCTTATCGTAGAGCTCCGCCGCCAAAAATGTTCCCACTTCTTCCTCCGCATCCTCGTCAGTCTCCAAACGTTAGTAAGAAAGCCTTGACGGTTGAATAAATATGCCAATTTATCCCTCAAAATGACTTTTATGGTAGACTTAAGTCTGGGATCAATATGACGACTTCAACAGTGCGGACTCCTGGTCGAGAGGGCGAATAATTGAATGCACCTCGCAGATGGTAGTATTCAACGGCGGTGGGGCCATCTTAAACGGCCATCTCAAAGGTCGCACTGAAGCAGCTACCGCGCCGAATCACCGACTGTTTTGGTGGGGAAAGTCTGATCTACACTCTATTGCTGTGATATTTCAAGAAATAATGTCCACGTCACCCAAAACGAGTTAAAGTCTTTAATTCTTGAACAATCCGTGTATTATAAGTTAGAATCCTTTTTTACTTGAAATTATTTTGAAAAATAATAGTTTTTCCCAGATTCCATATTATTTGCTTTATGCCTCTATTTTCTTGATAATTCCTATTGCCATTATGCAGAATTTTGTGATGAAAACCCTGTATAAAATTTAACATAGGAACAGTCTCAAAATGAGAGAGAATGAAGATCACTTTCCATTATTTAAAAATTAAGATTTTTGTGTTATTTTTAACTAAAACGGGATGAAAAATTAAAAAGCTTGAAATGTGTAGGTACTTTGGTTTTTTACGCTTAATGCCAAAAAGGAGTGGCACTGAATTGTAATTTAATACATTCTTGGACATGATTTATCAAGAGTATTATCTGATTAATTTTTGGGTTATAATACCGTGTATAACTCTCTTACTTTAGCCAAAGTTTCAGACGCATTAATTTTTGGGTTATAATACCGTATATAACTCTCCTACTTTAGCCAAAGTTTCAGACGCATTAATTTTTGGGTTATAATACCGTATATAACTCTCCTACTGTAGCCAAAGTTTCAGACGCATTAATTTTTGGGTTATAATACCGTATATAACTCTCCTACTTTAGCCAAAGTTTCAGACGCATTAATTTTTGGGTTATAATACCGTATATAACTCTCCTACTTTAGCCAAAGTTTCGGACGCATTGCAGTGCCCATCATAAGGGCACTGTTTAAGTGTTTAGAAGTTACACCGCGTTGCAGGTGATAATTCTCATAATGTAGTTTTCTGGGTTTAGCTTTGCTGTAGTCTTATACCGAATACCAAGATCTAATAAGCATAGCCCTATCGGCATTGTCCCTATTAATATTTATGGGTTTTTTTGTGGATTTCTATTGCCTGTATAATTGCGTTCTTATGCACAAATCAACTTTTTTATAAGTTTGAATGAAAACTATTACGAACAAATCTGAATTCATAACTCCAAACCGCCGAAGTTTCACAAGAGCCCTTTTGTTTAAGAGTTAATTTACGATAAACTTAATTTTAAAACCAGTAAAAGCAAAATTAAATTACAAAAAATCCCCCCTCCCTCTTCAACAGTATTCCCAAATCTCGCATTCTCTTTTCCATTAAGACAATTTTGAGTTTGAAGTCAGAGGCGGCGACAAAGAACATGTTTCCTCCGAGTCTTCTGGCGTTTTGTGTTACTTGTTACTTTCAAAGCAAGTGCTCCCAGACATGCGATTCCTTTGATGTTTGCTACAATGTTAAATGAGGGTTCGTTATTCTGTCTCTCTGAGGCCATTTTAGGGATAAATGAATTCTTACTTGGAATTATTCTATCAAATGAAATACGTGAAATAACATTAGTTTATTTGACCAGTGGTATGTGATAGGAAATTCTCAAGTTTATTTTTCGTTCCAGGAAGCTTATCGTAAAATTCTCTCCTTAAATCCAGTTAGATCTGGATTTATTATTTTTTCTAGGAACTGTTTCTGAAAATTTATTAGCAGAATGAAAAGATTGACTCTTTAATTGTTATATTTTGTAAAAACGATCTGATCCTGTTTGAATTGAAAAAAATGACTTTAACTGTTTTTGGTGATTATGTTACCTGGGATGAGGTGGCATTAGTGTACAAGGTAAATATTACTATGAGAAAAAATGCAGATTTAAGGAAAAGGTTAATGATTTTCAAGAGAAGGAGCTATTTTAAATACAAAAATATATTAAAATAAAAATGACATCCTAACAAAAACTAAGGCTCTCTGGCAAAGGGCTTGCTTAGGTTTAAATATTTTATGTCGATACCGTGGTAAGTTGAAAGGACGCATGATGAAATCTTTTTTTGTGAAAACGAATCTCACATCGTAAGAAGGGCAGGACTCCAGACAATTGGCTCCCAGCCAAAAGGACCCTCCAGAAGCATTAGAGGCGGATGATTCTCGATGCCAATCATCCCTCCAGGATAATTACCAGTCAGCTCCCAAGATGGCGAGAATGATGATCAGAATTATAGCGATCTTCAAAAAAGGGATGCGTCGTGTGGCGGTCGAGAGGACCGCCCAGAGCTCTCGGCTGTAGCACCAAAAATGACTGGCTTTCCTTTCAAATCTCTAGATTTGAATCTCTGCAGGATTAATGACTGTTACATTGCAGGGCTCGCAATATAACAAATGCCCGAATGTCATGGAGCAAGCACTAGAGGTGCCTCACACCTAGATTATAAATGAAGTATGTATAAGGGGGTGCACACACCTTGTTACAAATACTTTTATTTTACAATTAGATCTGAATAGCCAGGTACTTTCCAACCTTTTCCTATCATATATTCTCCTCCCCACTAACCTCAGCCTCACAACGTAACACGATTGGGCATCTCACGGTTCCAAGACGGTTGAGAGCAATTGGGAACGGTGGTATTAATTTCTACTATTATTAATAATTATTACTAATCTTACTTACACCGGTTAGTCGAGAGCAGTTATGACTCTCTTTAACAAATAATTACATTAAAAAAGGTCATACAACCTTCGTAAAATTCCTCAAACGAAAGTTCTAAGCCTCTAAGCCGTCATTTAATCAACCCCTTTTCACTGTGATAATGCCTTCATATAAGTATGTCAAACAAACTTTCAATCATTCTAAGGGAACATGTTGAAATCTGTAACAATTTATTCATTGTTAACACGAGAGAAAAAGTCTTCTCTCTTGAAGTTTATTATTATAGAAACAATAAATTTGTCACCCGTTAAATTCTGAAAACGTAATTTTAAGAAAACATCAAAACATTGATTTTCGTGTCATTTTGACACCCTCTCTTTACGTCGCGCGTCGCTCGTCGTTTCCATATTTACCGGAGAAAGAAAATACGATAGTCATGAAACGAGTCAATCATTTTGTTAGAACGTTAACTTACAATCGAAACATTATTTTTTATCACGTTATTGGTTTTCTGAAGTTTTCCAAGATTTCTACACTCTTTTTTCATACTTAACACCGAAAAAATTGAAATTAAAATATAGCCCAGTCAATAGGTACTGAAAGGCGGTATTGTAAAACAAATTAGGGCGTAGTAAAAAAGAGTTATTTTCCCATTTTCTATTTCGATGCAAAAATTATTAAGGTGATTCTCTAAAAAACTCATAATCGTACTATCATAGATGGCGCGACAATAATATATTGGTGCGCCATCTATGAAATTATTTTATGGACAAAGCTTTTTACAAGTTATGCTTTAAAATATTAAGATGAATTTAACTGTTTATGCCCGTACATACACAATTTGAATATGGATACATCATTTTATCATAATACAAATCGTCAAATATTGCATCGGTGATTCAATCCAATATTAAATTTGTTAGCCTCTCTTGAAAGATTTGAGTTTCAAAATTAAATACGCGCCTCAATTTGGGATTAAAAATCTAGTTCGGATGTGAGCTACTTTTTTTATTTTTATTTTAAATTATAAGATAAAGGCCATTAAAGTTTTCGTTCCGACGTTAAAAGGTAATTTGAAAAATAAAATTTGCACTTTTCAAAATAATTTCTTTTATTAAATCTTAATTTTTATTTTATATTTCAAACATAGCAAAATTTTTTTTTTCATGTTTTTTATTTACTCACAAATAATTGCCAAAGTTGCCTCCAAAATCTTTAATATTTTGTAATTTAAAGCAAAAAATAATAAAGTAGTACACATTCTTACTGGGTATTTGATATATCTTTTGATAACAATTTTTTTAAGTTTGGTTGGGTATTTTGGCCTCAAAACCAAAATTAAGATTTGTATGAAACGGGCCTCGCAAACTCCATCGCTCGTGATGGATTGACTTTGCGTGACTGAAAAGTTTTGCCTTGACTAAAAAAGATAAGACAGAGAAATCAGACGATTCATCAATCGAGAAATTTATTTCATTCTTTCACATACGGATCGTCTGCTTTATAGTTAAATTGTGCATAAAAAAATATTAATTAATCTACCTCATTGGCTTACATCATTCAACCGGATTTTTTTCGTTCATTTGTAAATTTATGAACAAATAAAATAAGTTTCGTAAATTTTTTAAAAAGTGCATCAAATCTTCTCTTATTATCATTTTCAAGTGGGTGTACAACAAAGTTAAATTTGTTTATGATATATCTTACCTACCTAATTTCAATATGAATGGGTCCTTGATCTGCCATTCTGGTATAATGTGGCCAAGTAACTGAATCCTCCATAATATTACACGCGTTATTTGTATAATACGCCTACACAATTCCTATTTAGGTATCTGCCCGAATCATCAATACGCCTCCGTCGACATAATCGTTACGTATCCAATAATAAACAAAATGGAAATATATCATGTGCCGAAAGCAGTTAGGTAGTTAGGTACTAAAATCGTCCAGAATATGTGCTTGAGATTTATAAAAAATAATAATAATTAAATGGATAGGTCTATTGAACTAGTGCCCGGGGCAATCTTCTGATCTGGAAAATCCATAACATTAATAAATTATTTTCTTTAATTTAATAAAATAAACGAAAACAAATTATTCCTTTTTAATTTAATAAAAAAATTTTTACAAAGTTTGAAGAAATCAAATTATTCCTCTTTACTTTTACTTTTTCATTGACAAATATTTTGAAAGCGACGTATATTGATCCCCTTTCAGTGCGAATTAATTAAGGGATATTAATTATTTTTCTATTTCTTTCATTTTAGTGCTTTGCCATTGATGTCCCAAGATTTTGATTGGTTTTTTTATAGTTACGTATTGTAGAAAATTGGAAAGTTGTATAAAATTTAAAGTGGTAATTTATTAATTTTCTTTATCTAGCCAGTGAAATACAATTGTTCAACCTTTATATATATGTATGTTTAATGAATTATTTAGATCATAAGCAAGTGTGTTTTTACCTAGTCCCAATTTCAATTTAACGAAGTCTGATTTCGTATTTAATTGTAGGTAGGTTTCACAGGAAAGTCATAAGATTAATTTTATGGTGTCTTAAATAGCTTGATTTATATGTGTTTATTTTGAAAATATACCGTTTTTACATAAATTTGGAGCAACATTGAAAATAATCAAGTTTAACTTTTCTGATAAAGAATCCGTTAGTTCCATTCCATGACCTCATTTATTTATTGTTAGCGCCCTTTGTATAGGATTAATTACAAATAGTTTTTAAAATTAATTAGCAGTGGCTTCGCTCGCGTGGTATTAGGGAGAAAATACCGTACAAAAAAATTTTCCTCCAAAAATAAAAGTAGCCTATGTAAATTCTCAGTGCTTCATCCATCTCTAAGCAAAAAATAACGTCGATCGGTTGCTCTGATGCGACGTGAAAGAAGGAAAAACAAACACACTTTTCAATATATAATTTTACCTGAAGTGCTCCAGCAACAATATTTTAGTTTTTGTTTTTATGTAAATACTTCACAAGAGTCCCAGCTGCCCCCGTCTGGAGCCAGTGAGACTATGGCATCCCCAATTATGGTATGTTTTGAGGCTGAAGATAGTGAGGAGGGAAAGGAGATGGGAAGAGGCAAGTGGAGAAGTACCTGGTTATTCAGATCTGGTCACCAAAAACGGCTAAAGCCATTTCAAGCAACGTTAAATTCTGAATGGTGGTCTTACACAAGTGCGATATTAAGAGTATCTTCCACTCTGGAACGTGCCGCAAATATACTGTATATTTGCGGCACGTTCCAGAATATAACGTTCCTGTAATATCACTTAATATTTATAATTTGTGCACGCCGGGATTCGATCCCACAACCTTCGGATTGCAAGTCAAGAGCCTTACCCCTCGATCATGGCGGCCGTATTGTGTTTATTAAGTGATAAATTGAATTTTTAGACTGAAAAATCCACATTATGACCCTCCATTAGTACTCCGAGCAATAAGGAGTACATTTCAGTCCCATATTTCTAGTAATCTATACTTATTAATATAAGTGTAAATGTTATTATTTATTAATATAATATTAGTATAAATGCGAAACTGCGTGTGTTTGTTTGTTACGCTTTCACGCATAAAATAATAAAACAAATGTAAAAATTCTTTCACCAATAGAAAGGTAAATTATATGCGAGTACTATAGGCTGTATATAATGGTAAGCTCTGGCGTTATGAAATTATAAATTTTAATTATTATACGATTTCTGTCCCTAAGAAAAGCGAGTTACTGCTAAGCAAAACAAATCGTTGCCGTGGAAACGATGTTGATGTATTTGAGTAAAATTTTATAGGAAGGAACAATTTCTTTATTTAATGGCATAGCAAAGCATGCCGACTACCAGTTAGTAGAATAATAAAACGTAAGAGTGACGGAATGGAAAGAACATGTAAAAATGAAAAAAAAAAACGTACAAATGTTGGCGAAAATAACATAAATATAGCACAATGATTCCCAAAGTGGTCCAGGTGGACCCCTAGGGGTCCACAGAAGACCCGACGGGGGTCCACGAACTGGTTTCGTAGACCCCCACTTGCCCCATATCCATATCCCATTCCACCCCCGTCCCATCCTCCTCATATCCCATTACACCCCCTCCATGTCAGATAACAGCGACTGGCGTACAGCGCACGTTATTTTACCGGTTATACATGAGATAATAATAATATTTTTCATACATTATTAATTTCATTAATTAATTTCATACACCATTACAAATTTCAGTTTATTACATATAAGAAATAACGCCTTACAAATATTTTACATAAAATTGTTATACATTAAAAATATTTATACATCAAAGAAATTTTTTTCAAAATTTAGGCAGTGGTGAAGACTTCGTCAATGTGGAGAGGCTCTTTCAAAAATCAAAAGAATTTCCCTTTTGAATCTCTCTTCACCTACGCCAAATATATAAATTTCGGAAGAGATTTAGTTCAGGAGCACTAGACTCCTCTCTACCGGGAGAACCGTTGGCAGGTTAGTCCTACAGGCACGAAGCTAGAATAATAGCTAGGCAGTGGGGGGGGGGGGGGGCGTAAAGGGATATACGTGTACTGTACTGGGATGGGAACATACCTCCCGCCCCTCCCCCGCCCATCCCCCCGTCCCATTTCCCATTACGCCCCCTCCATCGTGGCAAATATAATCTCGTATGGTAATGGTCCATTTTGCCTCCGTTTGAAAAAGCAGGGGGTCCACCGTGACCCGAAAAATTTTGATAGTAGTCTACGAGGAAAAAAAGTTTGAGAACCTCTGATATAGCACTTCGTTGCGTATTTTAGCATTTTTTACATGAATTAGTGAAAAGTTCACCGCAAAAAACAACGCGCATTGTTTTTTATTCCTGCGGTTAACACGTTGATTAAAATCGTGATATATCCTGTTTTTCTCTGCTTGATTGTGAACGAAAGTTTTCATTCCCATGAAACAAAGTAACACTTTCTTAGTTGTTTTGTATTCCATCCAGGTTACTGGAATTAGAATTCTCCGAAAAGTTCGCATTTCAAAGGCTTTCAATCTTAACGTCGTTCGTTGTAGGTTTCTGTGACTAAACTTCCAATCCGTGCAAAGCATGATGCGGATATTGCATTTAACAAAACTTAACAAATTAATTATATTCATACACTTGCTGCACATGAAACTTTTGACGTTCATTGTATCCGGAAATCATTCCAGTGCACTTTTATTAACTATTTAATAAACTGTGAAATGAAGATATTCTCAAATAAGGGCAAGTTACAACCAAATTTGGAGAGTAGACCATCTTACAACGCAACGCCATACGCGCCGCGCCACAAATAACATCTGTGTACGTGGAATTTCAAACAAAGCTACCGTTGTAATTCGGTTTTGAATTCAATCATTCGTCACAAGATGTCGCCACTTCCGTCTTCAGAACGCTTAGGGACATGCCCCCCCTAGGTATAAGTTCTTCGAATTTGTGAATCTGGACTATCTCTCCAGATTTGTATCAAATACTCAGTTGTATCAAACGGCTGTATATTACATATGACGTTATTGCCCGTCCCGGTTACTTTGTCCCGGTTACTCTGTCCCGGCTACTTTGTCCCGGTGACTAGCCATTACTGGTTAACAGTGGATGTTAGGAACGGGTTTATTTTGGTACCAGATCCTATTGGATTTATAAAATGCACACCAACACTAATTGGGCGAGGCCGAACCAAAAGCCGCCCGCAGGGCCTGGCAGTAAAAACCTGAGGAGCGGGCTTACAACTGCTAGTTTTTAAATAACATCTGCTGATTCACATTTTATATATGTCCTTTCCTTAATGCAATTTGTCTTTATCTTTCTTTGGCTAGGATTTAATTTAATTTTTGTATTTATTGAGTGATATCCAGATAAAAACAATGCATTTGAGTATTTTTATTGTTTGTCATTACAATAGTCCAATTTTTTTTTTTTTTTTTATGAATAATGACCTAACTTAAATAACTGCATATTTATTTTTATTTTTATAGTTAGTTTTAATAGTTAAAATAAATGTCAAAGTTTTAATTTTTCAAGATTCCCCGAAAACCACCGAATCAAGTGTGACGTCATCATGACCAACCGAAGTATGAATTTTGTAGGGAACTGGAATCAGCTGTTCGACTCCCGCCATTTTGAATTTCAGCATTGGAGCGTTTTACTGGGCATCATGATCGTTTTTTGTACAGTTAGAGTTTTTGAATATTTTTAATAATATAGATACTTTATTTTTGATACTAAATTATTTAGGCCTAAATAATGTTTCAATAAAAACAAAAACTATTATTTGTCCAAATCTCTATAAACCAATAACACGGAATGTCGAACGGCTTGCGTCTTACATTTCTATTGATTTCTATACAACTTTGACCCAGGTGACGCGGACGCGGTAACGTCACGCCGCCAAAATCCAGCAA
Organism: Glyphotaelius pellucidus; assembly: GCA_936435175.1. Lineage (NCBI taxonomy): Eukaryota > Metazoa > Arthropoda > Insecta > Trichoptera > Limnephilidae > Glyphotaelius > Glyphotaelius pellucidus. The sequence continues at coordinate 9,966,226 of OW386550.1, forward strand.
TACCAACTTGACAGGGTGTTTTAATGACACGTTTAGTTCCTTATTCCTTATTGTCGTAATAAATCCATTACATTATATGATAATGACGTGAGAGAAAATGTTCTCAACAAACTTTTATGAGGATCTAGAGTTTGTCTTTACATCACTGTATTACATGAACGGAAAATTTCCAACATACTTAAGCTAACTAATACTTATTATGTATTTACGTGTAGGTGTAGGTAGTTCCCATGTATTGATTTTCAAAACCTAGACACAGATATCTTGCAAACAAATACAAGAATCATCAAAACAGAACCACGAATCACTAACCATACCCGAGTTTGCCAATATTCTCGTATTATTACATTAGAAAATTCTGGTATCTAAATTGTAAACATAAAAGTTTATTTCAGTCAGTTTCAGACCGTTGGCCTTGTCCTACAAAAGCACGAGTGAATACTTAATTCTTATGAAGTGAAAGATTCTTTTTTGTTGGCGATCAAAGTAAAATAATACTATTTCCTCGGTAAAAAGAGGGCTGGTAATGTTTCTCTCAATTTTATGCTAATACGAGACTTTACTCCATACACTTTTGAATTATTTACCATTTTCAAAGTTTAGGTTGAAAATTCAACTTTTTTGGTTGAATGTGAATTTTATTTAATTTTTTAACGTTTTTAGGATAGGTTGATGTATTTTTTTTTTATTACTGATAAGTCTGATAACTAACAGGCATGTCTACGAGTATTTGGAATTTTTTTAGGAAAGTCAAAAAACTGTTTTTTGTCAGATGATTATATATTTGATTACATGTTTCACCCCCCCTCTCTCTCTCTCTCTCTCCGATGGTGCTACAGCCCATATCGAGCCTTGGCCTCCCGCAACATTCGTCTCCAACTCTTCCTGTCCTCAGCGACTGCCTTCCAGTTTGTTACCTGGAGAAGCTGTGCTGCATCCCCTCTTATCTCGTCTTCCCACCTCTGTCTGGGTCTTCCCACTTTTCTGTCATGTTTCAATAGTGCGGTTTTAATTACGCACTTTTTTTTTAATTAGCAAAATATTTAATAAAATGAATAAGATTCCGGAATAATTACATTTTTGCTCTCTTAAAAAATTCCAAATATGAGATACAGTCATCAAAACGCGATGATTTGACCTACTTGATTCAGTAATAAAAAAAGGATACGCTGTGACGTGGCATAAACGACAGATATATGAATGTTTCACGGCTCTTTGGATCTTCATGCAATTGACTTGAGCATAATATAAATTGAAAACAGAAAAATACCTATGCCAATATAAATCAATTCGTCAAAGCTCACCGTTCAAAAGTGTTTTTCAGAGCTAGAATCCAGCATATTTAAATTTGTATCAAATGTTCAGGCGTTGATTTCTTTCTTTTGTAGTATACACCGTTCGATGAACGAAAATCGCAGATTTTAACCTTTTCGTCCCGGAAAGAAAAAAATCACACTTCATCCGAAGGGGGGTCACTCGGGGACCCCAATTTGTTTTGCTTATTAAAGGGTGTTAATGACACAATTTTTGGAAATTTGTTTTGGTAATAATTAGAAAGAAGCATATTCATCTTATTTCAATAGTCATTATCTAAATCGTTTCATAAATAAAGTCATAATTAATATTCTAACGAATTTAGACCATAACGCGTATTTCTCCATAGAAAACAGAGAAGGCGGGCCGATAGCCACCATAACGCCTTGTTTCCGAAGCTCGACTGGCGATTGGCGATTGCAGCGTCCGCGTCCATGGCAAGTTTGTTGCACAGGGTGATCCGTAAATGATGGATATATATTTATTCAAATTTTTCAGATTTTGAAAACTACTACCTCCTACTAAACTAGGATGTTAAATCTTTTGAATCTTATAGTATATCTAGATATTTAATAAAGGTATTAAATTTGAATCAATTAACTAGTTTATGATTGTTTTTATTATATTTACATTTTGGATATGAATGGACATTTGGAATGTCCAATAGCGTGAGAATGGTACCACGACTCGAAATTGTACCAGCGTCCTTGAGGTGATTTTTCACAAAAACGGCGCTATGCAAATCATCCAAATAATGTTATTATTATAGTGGTCATATTCTAAGGCGTGATAAAAGAGTAGGGTAGAGTGGGGCTAGTTTAGCAAGTTTTCACTTAGTCATATCTGGTACCAAAACGGTACATCAGACTGACTTAGTGCCTTTACTGTTGAACAGGCTATTTTTCATGCTCTAAGCGCCTCCAGACATAAATACAATTATTAGCATAACTTGTTACCATAACAAGTAAATGTCGTGTAAGAAAGTTCAGAGGTGCTCAACCTGCCCCATGGGTGGGGTAAGTTGAACAAGAGTATAGAGTATGTTGAGCAAGAGAAAGAATAAACCCAATATTGTTTCGAAAGCTGCACACACTTTCAATAATTAACCAGCAGATTAGAATAATTAAAAAAAAAATTGGGTTATTTATTTTATAATTCGGGTTGCCGGTATGGGTACTGCCGCCCCATGGTTCGTAACCATGTATTGGATAACCAATACCTCTGCCTTAGCTCACCCCAAGTGGTTCTCTACCTTTGGTGACTTAGCAGGGTTCATGAGGTGAGGTTTGAGGTGAGGTTTGTCTAGATCTTGGCGGCGGATGCGTCTGCCCACTTTCTGCGTGGCAGGCCGGATCGAGAGAGACTGGTTTAGGGAGGCCATTTGACCTCTCCAGCCGGACTCTTTCGACTCATCTCCCCGCACCATAGTTGGAGGGATGGATTCATACGTCCATCATACCTGGATACATTGATTCCCAGGATCCTACCCATCCCTCAAACCTTTTTCCTTTGCAAAACTTCATCCCCTCCATTTCCTTAAAAAGACCGTCCACACGGCAACCCCTTGAAATTATTCCCTTAAAATTACATCCTTTAAAATTACATCCCTTAAAATTACATTCCTTAAAATTACATTCCTTAAATTATTTTCCTCTGGACCTCCTGCGTGGAGCTAAAAAAAGTCTCCCTAGAGTGCCCAACTAGCCCCAACCTAACATTTTGGAATTGAAGCTAGTTTATGAAAAAAATATGTATAAATCTAAAGGATGATAAATATGTAAAAAATAATCACTTGCATAACCAAAAAAAGTTCCAAGTTCCAAAAAATCCATGAAAAATTTGAATTGTAAGTAATTTTTACTTTTCGTTCGAAAAAAAACAGAGTGCCTTTGTGTCTCAGTCGATCGTCGTCGTGAATTGTCGTGCAAGTTAGTTTTTTTAATTATTCAATTGCTCCTTGCCTCATTGCTCAACTAGCCCCGCCCTACACTACCTACATAGATGCGATTATACTTTAAACCATTGTCTGGTTTGAGAAATAAATACATTATGTTTATGGGGAAAAAATATTATGATTTAATATTAAAAAAATATATTTAACAAAATATAAAAATTTGTGAATCAAATTAACAACCTGTGTAAATATGCCATAATAAACACGCAGTAAGGCACCGATAAATTCAACATTGATTCCATTAATAAGAGCAAACAATTAAATTGCAAAATTTTAATGCCATTGCAAAGATAAAATGTACTTACCAATCTGAAGATGCCTGGTGAAACTGGTCGGATCTTACATAGAATTATTTTTCACAAAAAATTAAACAAGTTAGTAATTAAAACCCGCAACACAATTTAACACTATTTATCTTCTGTAGAACTTAATCATACTGTATTTTGTTGAAGTTCATTATTCATTCAACAAAGAAAACAAAACAATCGTCCTTTTCTTATCTATTTGTATTTCATATGACAAACAGAGACGGAAGTATTTTAAATTTTGTTCTAAATATGACCGGATGTGATCCAGACGGAATGATCTAGGGCCGACAAGCGAACATTTTTAGCCTTGAAAAAAGACCCTACTAGATGCATAGTATAAGCTAACGGGAAGTGGTCCTTTTCATTCAAAATTTAGTAATTATGTGCTATCGCTTAGAAACGTCCAGTTATCCCAACGCCCATTTTTCGCGTTCGTCAATCATTAAGTAAAGCAAAATGGTAAAAGCGATAGTTTGAAAGTCAGCGTGACTCAGTTATTACGACACAGACCTTTCTACTAAAAAACAGCTTTTACCGATCGGCTACCACACCCCGGAATCTTCGTAGGGACGGTACGTCTAGCTTGTAGGCACGGGGAATCGCCAGGCGATAATAACGCAGACGAAGTGGGGAGGGGCGGAACAGATTCTAAACCGGAATTTGTTAGATAATATTGAATATAAAAAAAAGTTGTAATGCGATATACATTTTTTAAATGCAGATCGATAACCAAATAGTTTTTCTAGGATTACCCAAATTATTGAGTATATGGTGTAAAAAACAACTAAGATACAGCGTAAAACTCTCGTTAGTGTACGTGCGTTCCCCCGGTCAGGTACGGAAGTGTTAATATAAACACACTCATATATTCAGTGTGTGGGTGTAATGCGTAAAGACTGGGTAATCTGGATGATTTATAATAAATGTGTGAGTAATGTAGCCTTTGGGAAAGTATGCCGTAACATTGTGGAAATGTGCTCCGACCTTTAATGCTCGACCTTCAGTCCTTTTATGCGTAAATTATTAATCATAGTTAAGAACTTTTCATGGTTCTACGATGATGAGGCTGAAATAAGAAGGTAAAAATCATATTTTCCGAGCTTTAAGCGATGTTTACTTTATTCGTGTAAAAGTATTTAGTTTCACAGTGCTGGCAGCTGGCAGACGGGTTTCTAACAAACATTTCCAATATTTTACCAACATAAATTTTATCTATAAGTAAAACATTTCCAACATTTTACCTACATAAATTTTACGTATAGATAAAACATTTTTATCATTTTACTTACGTAAATTTTTCGTATGGATAAAACATTTCCAAATTTTACTTAGGTACATAAATTTTAAGTATAATTTTTTTTAATTAACACCACACAGGAAGCCCTGAGGAGAATAATTTCCCTCAAGGCCTACGTCATCTTTGAAGATGCTGTGTGGAGGGTATTTTTGAGGAGAGGAAGGAGTGAACATGGGTCTTGAAGAGACCCATGTTGTAGGATGGAGGAAACACAGAAGCCGGCAAATAAACGAATAACAGAACGGGTCGTAAAAACGACCCGTTCTAATGTGACTAATGTCAACCATGTACAAATGTTGGGCGCGTGTTTGGCGTGTTTTCCGACTATGCACCGGTGCCGAGGGGATCAATGACGCTAGTTCAACAAAGTAGAACAAAGACAGCAATCCCACCTGACGCCAATGCTCTAAAGATTGCAATCCGTTTGTTGTTAGGAGAATCTATCAAACGGACCGCCCGTTTCTGCACAAGGTCGAGGGTTTTTTAGGTTTTTTGGGGCTCCAGACCAGAGGTGCGTCCAAACCTTGCTATTTGCACAGGGTCAGCAGTAGTGTACAATTAACGTATCTGCCGGCCCTGTAATGTACGCCCAGATTCTGAGTATAGATAAAACATTTCCAACATTTTACTTACATAAATTTTACGTATAGATAAAACATTTCAAACATTTTACTTACATATATTTTACCTATAGATAAAACATTTCCAGCATTTTACTCACACAAATTTTACGTTTTGTATAGATAAAGCATTTCCAAAATTTTACTTACTTACATAAATTTTACGTAGAGATAAAACATTTCCAATATTTTACTTACATAAATTTTATGTATAGATAAACATTTATAACATTTTACTTACATAAATTTTACGTACAGAAAAGCGTACCGCTGATCTCTCTTAGATCGCTGAATAAAATAATTAAAAATACCTAATTTTACACAAAGTATTAACACTAGAAGTTAAAAGTGCCTTCCAAACAAATGTTTCATTTAGCAAAATCCCATCCCATTTGAATTTCGAAAACACAGTTTAGTAAGATATTAGTTTCACAACTACCAGGCACTTTTTGTGTTATTCTTTATTCAACGATATTACATATAACAGAAAGATTGGTTACAATAACAGAAATGAATAAATTTAACCCTCAGGCATGAGGCATATTTTGTCAGAAGGTCAAAATATTTTCACCCTTGCAAATAAAATCCAAATAAATGGAATATTTCTGTACGTATCGGAAAACTAAAAACTGTTTTTTAAAGGTTAGGGTTTTTAAGGATTAGGCTATCAAATTTTATAATTCAATATAAACATACTCGTATAATATTTCAAATACAAAAATTTTTAAAGCAAACATGTGTAATTTTTAAAATTGGCTCATATCACATTTTTTTAACTAAAATTACAGATAACGAAAAAAATAGAAAAACACACATTTTTTATTGGACAAATGTATTATAAAATTACAGTTTTCTCACTAATTTGTCGTTCAATGTAAAAATAATCTATTAAAAAATTTCCAAATTTAATTTATTTTTTTTCAAATTGCATTTGGAATCATTGGTTTCATAAAGGTAAATTTTATTTATTTGTGGTTGTCTTTTAGATTCTAATATAAAGCGTGGCGTTTTTTCGTAAGTACAACGTGTCTGAGAGAACAGAGTGATAATCAACTCCCCAATATTATGAAGACGATATAAAGAAAACTGGTACCATCATTAAATTATGTTTTATGCTTCCATCATGAAAAAACTTTGCCATATAAACTAAAAAATAATTTAAAAAAATGCAGGAGTTAGCGATATGACTCAAATTGGATGCCTGTGTATCCAAAGTGATAGATACTCTCAGTATAGCTCTGGTGAAAGCTCACCAGATTCGAAATGCTACTTGAATGGCTTTAGCCATGTTTTATGGCCAGATTTGAGTATTTAGGTACTTCCATCAACCTTCATCCTCCTCTTATCCTTTCCTTCAGACTTAAACCCACCACTTAAGTCCCACTAGCCCTAGACTGACCCAAGCAATTGAGACTCTTGTGCTGTTTTCGAATTTAAAAAAATATAATACATATGTATTTTATAATGTACATATACACCAATCACAAATATTCTGCGAAGTTTGTTAATGAAGTATTTTAATAACAGATAGCCGTTTTTTAATATTATAAAAAAGTGGTTTCCAGAAACACTTGGAAACCCACTAATTACAGAATTGTAACTTGGAATAGCTTCACCAAATAGATTCGATAAAATATTACAGATTTTTTTTATTTTGGCTACGTATTATATCTAAAAGAATTTATAAAATGGTTGCCAATTTTGAGAAACACCACTACAACTCGAAATAAACCTACGCAAACTCAAAATTACTTTCAAATAAAATATATGTAATTTTTTTAAATTCCAATAAACTAAGATTTATAAAATTTGTCTCATTTTAAACGCAAGATATATAAACTAAATGAATTCATTGAGATTTTACGATTCCAAGTTTTCACTTATAGTATTATAGATGTTATAAATGTAAAAAGCGGTCAATTTTAGATTTTGGTGTTGTCATACGTAAAACGTTCAGGGAGTCAATTTTAAGATTTTGCTGACGTGTCCCAAGTCAAATTTCTTAAAGTATTATCTACCTTAAGTCGACACTTTAGCATTTTGGCACAGTCCTGACGTAAAAATATGATGAGGAAAATTGCTAATCTCCACTTTCTGAAGCTTTCCCTCGCCCACACGAGAATTCAGAGCAAATGAATAATACACTTTTAGAGTATCTTTCGCGACCTCTAAAAGTGAGATAACAAGAAAAATTATGCTATAATTTAATATTTTAATAGGATAGGAATAGCCCCCAGAAATTCAACGAGTTTTATAAAAAAAAATTTTAGAATTTTTATTTTTTAAAGATTTTTTTTTTTTAATGTGAACAATGCCATTCAAACTTTATAGAAATATTAAATGACTTTAATTGTAAACAAAAATATTATTATTAAAAAAAATAAAAATTCTAAGTGGTTAAGGAACTGCGCTGAAGTTGCCCTCCTCATAAATACGGACCTTGGTGGTTGGTCCAGTTTTTCCACAAAAAAAAAATATAATGATCAGTATGAGTGAAGTTATCGCAGGAACTAGAATAAAAAATAAATAAATAAGAAAATTGAAAAAATGGCGCATTGTTGAAATTTAAATACAGAAAACAGACTGTTTTTTCATTATATTTTATATGTAAAAAATAGAAGTATTCAATATAAAAACTTTGTTTTAGTTCCTGCGATAGGTACCTACTGGTGTACGGAATAACAAACTAGTAGTAAAATTTGAGACGAATCGGCCAAGTAGTTTTTTTTTGCCTCACAACATGAAGAAAAAAGTAGTTTTGAAATAAATGAGTTTGAAGTTTCGCCCGGCCCTTTTACCTGCTTCTGCGCTGACCTGCTAAATGGGCTGTAGAACTTTAAACATAACAAAGTTTTTACGTTGAATACTTCTATTTTTTACATATAAAATATGATGAAAAAACAGTCTGTTTTCTGAATTTAAATTTCAACAACGGGCCATTTTGTCAATTTTTTTTAATTTGTTTTTTGTTCTAGTTCCTGCGATAACTTCACTCATACTGATCATAAATATGTTTTTGTTTTTGTTTACGGATAAGTGAAAGAGCCAAAATTGGACCCACCACCAAGGTCCGTATTTATGAGGAGGTCAACTTCAGCGCAGTTCTTTAACTACTTAGAATATACTTTGTATACTTTTAAAGTCATTTAATATATCTATAAAGTTTTAATGGCATTGTTCACAGTTTCAATTAAAAAAAAAATCCCAAAAACTCGTCGAATTTATGGGGTCTAGACCACCGGGTCCCCTTAAGGAAATTATTTAATTTTTGAATGTGCTGCTTACGACAGATTCTAAGCAGTTTTTGAAAGCAATAAATGTAATCATCTGTATTCATGTAATATTTCCGTTTATAGTGGAAATAAAACGCAGTCAAAATTTGAATCAAACCTTATATTGAAGGTACGTTACAAAGTATCGCCTGTGATATTATTTATTTTTCACAATTATTTGCTTTATTTCGCATAAAGCAAACCATTTCAATAGAACTGCTTCGTATTAAAAAAAAATATTTTGTTGAGAATTGTCAGAGTATAAATATAAGTAATTTTAACAGTAATTTTACTTTATAAATATAAAGTAATTTAAGAACGCATTATTTATTGTTTGTGGGGTTTTTTTGTGGAAAACCATCATAATTATTATTTAAGTATACAAAGAAAAATAAATTTATCTCAATATTTTGGTTTGTGAAATTCGATTTCGTGTAGACATTTTGAACTTTCATAAATTTTTATTTACTTTACTTCTGTTTACCAATTTTCACTTCCCCTCATCAAATTTAATTTAAAAAAACTCCCTTGAAACAAAAATTAAAACTGCCATTTTAAATATTTTCAGTGAACCATTTTAGGTCGTTCATTATTCTTGTGTTATGAATTCTTTTAACTGGTTTGTACCTTTGTTCAATTTTGGAAAAGAAACCAAATTTTTATATTTTAAGAGTGTTCATAAATTAGCCACTACAATTATTATTGTCCTACTTTATATTCTTACGCTTTTTTAAAAAAATGATAACGAACCGATGACGTCATTAGACATTGTTCTGCAAAATGAGTTTGGCATTGTGTATTGAATTCCAACTTAAATACGAGTGGCTGTTCAAAAATAATTGGATAACCACTTTATTTTGGTGTTTCTATTTCGAGGCTGAAAAGGGCCGTTCATACCATTGATATAGAACACGTTACATTGGCTGTATAAAATTACAAGAAAAAATATAATTCTAACTCAATAATGACAAGTTTCACCTACCTTCAAATACAAAGCCTCTCTTTTGGTGACTAAAAGTTTTAATTATAGATTGATCCTCTCTTCTCCCCTCTTCTTAAAATTGATCTGTGAGAGCTCACTTCTCCAAATCTATCTGTGAACAGTAAACCTCGCGTCCAAATAAGCATGTTCAATATATCGGACGGGTGTTCTTTATATTGACTGTAAAATACGGGGGCTGGGTTTCTAGTTGTGCTGGTGCGAGCTGAGGCGCTCAGGGCCTGATCTGTTTGATATCCATGGAGACTACTATTCGGTAGTCCGTATGTAATATGGCAAAGTATGAAATATGGCAATGGGCCACCTTCTGGTCATTCGTTTGCAACTATAGGCCGAAACCATTTTGACTGGAAAATCAACAGCACCCTTTGTTGCATTTAGCCCATAATCATTTTAGGTTTCTTAAATGAACCTTAAAAGAACCTTACATAGAAAAAACTTAATTTTATTATCAATAATTTACAAATACTGATGGATAATTAATAATTGTCATGAAGTCGTTATAAATTAAATTAATATTTACGACTTTTATGATCAGTTAAATTTCATTTTCGGATCATAATGCCCCGAAGAACCGGGGAAGGTTAAAAACTTTCTACTTAATTTATGAACCAAGTTAATATTTTACATATATTTTTTTTTAAATTTCAAATAAGGGATTTAACAATTTGTAGAAAGAAATGTCACTATACCAATGACAATTCTTTTATCATAATTTTGATTATTCCGATTTGACAACTCGTAGAAGACACCACGTTCATGCGAACCCTGACAGGATAAAAAGGTAGTATCTAACAAGGCCACCATCTTGAACCGGAACCAAAATGATTTACAGACCGATGAAGTGTCAAATGGTCCAGTTTAAACAGGACCTTGCTACGCTCACGCTTAGTCCTTTAAAAGAAAGTCTGCTAAATAATAAATTTATTTTAAACGAATAATTTGTTTATTTCATCGTTACTTAATAAAAATAATGATGATCCTTAACTCCAAGCGAAATGCAGACGGCGCGGCGATGAAAATAGATTAGTGTATTTTTTGTATATCAAGGGAATTTTCACGTGAGCAGAGCTCCTCTAGTTTTTGGCAAGTCAATGACGGGCGCAGAAATTTTATTCCACGTTGTTATAATAAACTGCAGTCAAATAAACATGATTTGAAAGCCACGCAATCAACAATCCAATTCTGGTGGAAATCAGAATCATCAAAAAGGCAGACAGTTGTTGGATTTGCGCTTTACAATCACCCTGCCATAATATTCATCATATCCTGTGGCTATATCAAACTTGATGATTTCATAACCAGCTTTGGCAGTGAAGTATTAAATTAAAAATTTATTGTGAAATCAAAATCTGCGTGATGGCTCAAAATAATGAAACAATATCAATTTTTTAATTACACAAAAGAAAATCACAAAAAGGAAAACAGATTTTTTTTAGGTTATGTGTTTTTTTTTTATTAAATTAGCTCCACGCAGGTGGCCCTGAGGAAGATAATTTCCCTTAGAGCCTTTATCAGGAACCTATGACGGCCGGCGTGGTCTAGCGGTAAGGCTCTTGACTCGCATTCCGAAGATCACGGGATTGAATCCCGGCGTGGCAAATAAGTTTTATTTGATTTATTTGTGTTATTTCACAATTAATTCATTTAAAATAATATATAGTATATTTGCGGCACGTTCCAGAGTGGAAGATACTCTCAGTATCACCCTGGTGTAAGACCATCATTCAGAATTGGAACGTTGCTTGAAATGGCTTTATCCGTGTTATGTGACCAGTTCTGAATAGCCAGGTACTTCTCCACCTTCCTCTTTTCCATCTCCTTACCCTCCTTCCCTACCTTCTGCCTCACAACATACCCCAATTGGGGATGCCATGGTCTCACTGACTCCAGACGGGAGCAGTTGGGACTCTTGTGTGGTATTCATATTAAAAAAGAAAAAAAAATATATATATATATATCATCTTTGGGAGTGATGTTTAGAGGGTTTTTATAGAAGACGTTCTGGAAGGAATGAAGGAAAATGTATGAGGGATGGGTAGGAAACTGGGGGGTCAGTGTGGCCAGGAGTGACGGACAAATGAATCCCATCCTCCCATGCGATGTATCAAGAAATTCCGGCTGGAGAGGTCAAAATGTCTCCTTCAACCAGTCACACAGTAGGTGGCCAGTCGCATCCGCCGCCAACACTTAGAAAAACCTCACCCCATGAACCCGAGCACTACTGATAAGCCGCCAAACGTGGGAAACCAATTGGGGTGACCTATTAGCGGAGGTGCTATGGTTGTTATTGTTGCTGGAGATTATCCAATAAATGATTCACGGCGGTACCTATAACCTCTCCCCAAATTGCATATATGATGCATACCATTGTTCGCCGCAGACTAGACTAACAAGGGTGTCGTATAAAACGGCGGCACTAACCCCCGTAACGCGGTTATTCCTGCAACTTACAACTATTGCGATCTCGTCCGCGACTTTTTCCTTTACGTTAACTCCACACAGGAGGCCCTGAAGAAAATAATTTCCCTCATGGCCTATGTCATCTTTGAAGATGCTGTGTAGAGGGTGTTTTTGAGGAGAGGAAAGAGTGAACATGGGTCTTGAAGAGAGCCATTTTGTAGGAGGGAGGAAACACAGAAACCGGCAAATCGTTCCACAGCCGAGCTGTTAAACTCAAGAATGAGTCGTAGAAACGACCCGTTCTCGTGTGACTAATGTCAACCGTGTACAAATGTTGAGCGCGTGTTTGGCGTGTTTCCCGACTATGCACCGGTGCCGAGGGGATCAATGACGCTAGTTCCTCGGAGCATCTTACATTGTAATGCCGGTAGAACAAGGACAACATTCCCACCTGACGCCTGTGCTCTAAAGATTGCAATCCGTTTGTTAAGTTAGGAGAATCTATCAAACGGACCGCCCGTTTCTGCACAGAGTCGAGGGTTTTTTTTCAGGTATTTTGGGGCTCCAGACCAGAGGTGGCTGCCAAATTCAACCGTGGGGCGCACTTGCGATTTGTACAGGGTTAGCAGTAGTGTACTATTAAAGTATCTGCGGGCCCTGTACAGTACGCCCAGTTTCTGAGAGGCTAACTTAACTCTGGCCTCGGTGGAGCCCCCGTACTTAGAACTATTCGGCGATTTTATGATCGAGACAGATACAGGATAAAATTTACGAAGTGTTAGCCGAAACGGCTGACATTAATCTTCTTGGGCTAAGTCCATAGATTTTCAATTTATAAAAATCTACTCTAGCGAAGCGAGTTATCCAAGTGCCAAGCTGTGCATTGTCATGTTTATTCTATTTTGTTTATTTTCAACTGTTTTTCATTGTTTATTGGACGAACTGATCTGAAAGTTTTTATTTAATTTTATTTAATTTTATATGGTGCTGGACCCGTCCCTCCTTCATGTTTAGTAATATGTTTTTTTTGCAGATCTATCTCGATTTTATTTGCGCCACCCCCAATAATATGTGAAGGCTCGAAGCTTGCTTAAACGGCCTTAACTTTTCTTTTTTCCGCCTTCGACTACTCAACGCTGATTTTTTTCTTCTGAAAAGTCTTCAGGTAATTTACCTCTGTTACTCAACTAACTTTTTTGAGGCTTCACTGGGTGGTTGGCTAAGGGACACGGATGCTGGATGTGGTTTATATCAGGCTGAATGCAATTTATATTTTTTTATTGGTACTTGCCAAATGATTTGAGACTTAATCGTATGTTCTCTAAATATTTATACAGATGCTTACAGGGTTTTTCACATGATGCAACGCTGCCTCATGAGCTTCTTGAACGAGTTTTATTTTGCTTTAACTATTATTTTTGCTTTAACTATTACTAACTTGATTTGTTGTATTATTTTTTTTTCCTGTTACGCACTTTTATTTATTTTATTTATACGCTGTTATATGTTATATGTTACGCACTTGCATACTGATTTCTAACAACGTATGCAAGGATACTAGAGGGAGGTCTAGATTTGTTCAAAATAAATAAATATAGCTTCGTTTAATAAAAAAATTAGAATCTTGCGAGAGCCTTGAAGCAGTAACCATCTGTTACTTATGCAAGGGCGGGTGAATGGTGGATAACCTCCAATGTGCGTTGTAACATTTATTCAGTAATCATACAGCGGTAGATTCTCTCAGTATCGCCCTTGCGTTATGACTTTAGTGTTTATTGACTAGATCCAGATAAGATAGCCAAACGCTTCCTCTTTCTCGACTCTTTCCCTTCTCCACCCCTTTTGGCTCCCAAATACCCCAATAGGGGATGTAATAGTCTTGCTGCCTCCTGAAATTAGAAGCTGTAAGAAAATCTTTTGCGGTATTCAGATAGAAAAAAAAAACGAAATTCATACGCGAAAACTCATAAAATCTATTCCAAGCCGTATGAAGAGTGAAAATCTTCTGTGGCCATAAATCCACGACCTTAGTAAGATAAAACATATTTACACGGATGATAAAATATATTTTATGTACGCGGATTATTATGTCATATGCGTACTTAGTGATACATTACAGTCATAACTTAAGTTTCATTCACTCGCATATCGTCTTACAGGGAGCTATAGATCTAACAATAATACGAGGGTGATTCCACCACAAACTTTCAAGGAAACATAATAAGATAATATATGTTGGTAATACATTTGAAAATACTTACAATGTAATATGATATATTTCGCTACTGAGAAAGCCAGAAATTTGGTAAATCTATTCAAAAGAAAGAATATAGAAAAGTGGGAGATGCTAAGGTTAGGTTAGATAGAATTGCTACACAAATGCGAAATATAATCGCGAATAATTTATTCTGCGTAAGTTTTTATGTTTGCTTTGAAGCTTTGCTCACGATGCATATATGCATATATATAAACTTTCTAAACCAAACCTCCAGATGATCATATGTTGGGATCAGCACAGTGAATAAAAAAAATATGAACGTTATTTGTTTAGTTTAGGTTTGAAGCATCTACAGTTGTATCTACAAACATAATTTAATTATAAACTCATGATGAAAGAGGAAGGGGCCTTTTTTGGCCCGGAGCTCTGTATGCCAGTATTTCAAAAGTCAAAAGTCTCCAGTTCTATCGTAAGCACGTTGATACTACAGCCATGCAAAAGCTTGCTTTTTTTCAGATTCTATTTTGCATCTTATCAAGTTTAGTACCATAAATTTTTTAAGGCTTCCGTTTCGGAGTTTTACACGATCATTTTGGTTAATGACGACCTCCGTAGTTGAGTAGTTACAATCCTTGGTTATGAATCAGGAAACGGCCGGTTCAAATACCTATCAGTAATTTTTATTTGATTTATTTGTGTTTTTGCACAACGAATTACTGTAAAATAATATTTTAATTGTTTATTTGAGGATCGTTCAATAGTGGAATATCGCTCTAATAAAAGACCATCTTTCAGAATCAAAACGTTGCTTGATATGGCTGTAACCATGTTTGGTGTCCATATCTGAACAGACGGGTACTTCACCATCTCTCTTTTTTCCCTATCTATTGCGCCTTGCTACTCCCTTCAGCCTCACAACATATCGCATATTAGCCTAGGATCCGACAATGGCAAAACCTACGTCATTGAGTACATGGATGAAACCACTTTGAAGTGAGAATAGACGTTTAGTAAGCCTTAAAAAGCTATCCCACTTTGACACCGGCTGCCTGTGAACGTGTCAGGCTGCCATCTAGCAGACCTACTTTTTCCCATCTACTAATCGACCCCTGTCGTTTGAAACCATTCCCGTTCGTATACTCGTTAGCGTAATTTTTTCGAAAAAAATCGCTCACTATTTCCATGACTCCACAGAACCTGTCAAGAGGCGCACCGACAGACCAGCTTTTTTTAAGGCTTACTAAACGTCCATTCTCACCACAAAAGGAGTTTCATTCGTGTACTCGATGGCGTAGACAAATCATTGTCGGATTCTAGTCTAATTGGGACTGCATAGTCTTATTTGTACCAGACGGTTGGAAGCAGTTTGGACTATTGCGCATTACTCACATAAAAAAATAAAACGCAAACTAGTAGTAAAACAAAAATTTAACTGGATATAGTTACGGTTTACTTATCTCAGTCTTTAGCAGAGACACATATCCACGCCTGGTTTATCGATTTTCCGCCATAGTTTCGACGTTCGTGTCATCTGCGTAATTTTATAATATATTTTATTTTAGATTTCTGAGAACTTTTCACTGTTTGGTTTTCCATCATGATTTATCAATAACCTATTCCATCCTCTATAATTTTAAACGCGGTTTTCCATTCACTATTTGATACGCATTTTTAATGAAACTCATAATATACTGCCGATACTGCGGTGGAATGCGGTCACGTTTATCATTAGTTTAAACAATATCTCTGCATTTTATATTTGTTTTACTCCGAAACGATATTAATTACATGTCGAAAACTGTGAAAGCAAACACTATCAAAAAGTCAAAACAAAATACGACTGATTTTTATCTATTTTGAACTCAATCGTATTACGGTTGGATAATTTATGTCGTATACATAAAATCACTGGCGCTTATATTTTTTAGCGATTTTATGTCGACACTCAATATGTTAAAATTATATAGTGGAAGAGATGGTATCTTATTTAAAACCCATGCATTTGTTTCACCGAGTTTCAAATCACAACCGCACTAAAGAAACTTTCACTACAAAACATAAGACTTGTTAATTAAAGGTATTGTAATCCATACTTTAATATTATAAATGCGAAACTGCTCGAGTTTGTTTATGACCTTTTCAGGCATTAACCAATAAAAATACTTTAAAAATTCATTCACCATTAGAAAGCTAAATTATATGCGCAGACTACATGTTGTATATGATGGTAAGCTCTGGCGTTATGAAATTATAAATATTAATATATTATATTTGTTATACGTTTTCTGTCGCTAACAAAAGCGAGTTAATTGCAAATGTCAGAAAAAAATCATTCCCATGGAAACGATGTTGATATATTTGTGGGCTCTAAGCTGGTAGGTACTCAGCCCCCTGGTCAGCTACTGCCCCAGAAAATTCAAATATTAGAATATGTTTTGTTTTTATTGGACAAGCTGGAATAAATGTCAGATAAGAGTTCCTACATTAAAAATATAATTCGTAACGATTATAAAGACTGAATGATAAATAGTGTAATTTTGTATTATATTAACAAACTTCCAAATATTTAATTAAAAATAAACATCCGAAATGTTTGAAAGCGCATAAATTCCGAACGAATGAACAAAATTGGATAATTCTTTTTTTCTTTGTGAAATTTAGGTGGCAGGCTAGATGTTTGAAAACTGAATGTAAGGGAATGAATGTATGGAATGTGGGATGGGGTGGGGTGGGGAGGAGGGGGGATAATTGATAAGTTCAACCGCTACAGTAATTTCCCGTAATACCATGCGAGCGAAGCCGCGGGGAAAAGCTAGTATTAATATAAAGTTGATATCACTGAAAAATACAGCCGACAAAATATCCCCTACAAAATAACCTACGGAGAAAACATCCTCCAACAAAATATCTACTAAAACCTAACATAACCTAACCTAACCTAACTTTGCAGGATGTCTGTATTATTTTTTTGTCTGATTTTACTACTTTTGAACAACAATTTATTGTCTTTTACGATGTCTGTATTATTTTTGTCACATTTTTTGTTAGGGGTTAGGTTTTAGTAGATATATAGTAGATATTTTAGTAGATATTTAGTAGATATTTTTGTTGGGGGACATTTTGTCCGTAAAATATTTTATCTGAGATATTTTGTCGGGGACATTTTGACGCCAGATAAAAAACGCGCGGAACCGAAAAATACATATTATATTAACATTTAGATGTAATCCTTGAGCGTTGGCAAAATATATTTAAAAAAATATCACCCTATACAATTTACCTCGATTATAATATTTCTCATGAAACGCGAAGAGAGTTCTTATTCAATCGTTAACTTTTTTTTGCTTTAAATTGATGCATAATTAAAATTATTTCAAAACGCTTGGGCGCACTAACAATTTATGTACTAAACATTCAATGAATTTGAAGTAGCCCATTTCGGAAAGAAAAGTATCAAGTTTTTATTTTTAATACATTTATGCTCATACTTGTGTATTTATTATTTTAGGTGTGAAATTTTTTAAAGGCCTGGAACCTCAGATAAGCCCCCCACATTTTATCCAAAATAGATTCTACTTATTCCCAGATTTATTGCAAATCTTTCACTCTCCAACGAACACGGGCATTGTTTATGGCGAGAGTTGAAAATTCTATTTCTGAATGTAAATAAGGACGGTGAACGCCTCTGTTACTTTTTCTACGTAGGTGCGGGATTACCCATGCAATCCGCGGATATTTCCGATATTAAATTGATGCGAATGAATTGAATCAAATCCTGTTTTTTTATTCCGAATGACGTAGTGATGGTACCATTACAAGCTTTTACTATTTAAAAATCGAACGATAACCCTTCTCACAACTTCAAAGTCACATTTAAACGAAGCTTTGAAATTTCCCTGAATTGTTTTACGGCCACTATTTTCTTTATACTTTTTGCAACTAAAATCTTATTTAATCTTTGTACATAGAAATCAAAATATGCTTACTTATTTTTTTATTTTTTTTTATATGTAGGTAATTTGTTTACGTATTGCTATATTAAGCGTAGGAAAATTTTGAAACTTTTAAAATATTTGTGGATTATTATAACCACATGACAATATATCTGAAAAGTTTTTTAATCACAACAAAAACTCTTACGAAACTGTCAAAAATGTTACAATTTGAGTATGACATATTAACCATACATTGTTCAATCAAAATTAAATTTTCGAATAAACTCTTTAAATTAATGAATTTTCTTGATGTACTACAGATATAAGAATTATAGGTATTTTAAATAGGTACCTGTGTTAGATACCAAAATTGATTGATTTATCTTATAATATACAAAAATAAATGTTTGTAATATATGAAAAATGAAAATTTGAATAAAAAAACTGTAATATGTGGCACGCGAGCTCTTTGAAAACTGAATATACTGGGGCTGAATATATGGAACGCGGGAGTGGGGTTGGCGGGACGGGAAGCGGGAGAGGGGAGAGTTGAAGGTAGAGGGGGAACGCGTGAGGGGAGGGGGACATGAAGGGGAACGGGAAGAATGGGATTATGATTTTGCAAATCGGTATATTACATAACACTTCTAAGGATTTCCTATTCTGTGGTATCTTTACGTGGGAAGGTATGTAGATAGATTAAGTATGTCATTAATTTTATTTCTGTGGAATGCTAGAAGTGCCTGCCTGTTTTTGGTAATTTGATTTAGTGCCAGAAAGTAATCTTAAACGTTCCTTATTTGAATACTTTGAATACCTAAGTCAGGTGTTCTAGATTAATGAAATTGTTACCTTTCAACTCTAGAAGTACAAACTCCAAAGGCTTGGATGGCTTTGAAGCAAAGAATGGACGGTCACCTCTAAAGTGATTTCTCTTGGGGTAAGAATATCTCGTCAAATTTAATTTTTCAAAGAACCAATCACGTCTGATTTCGTCTAAAAGGGATCGAAATGAAAATCTAGTCTTCTTCAACGGAAGTAATCTTCCGAACAGGCCCTTTATTAATTATAATATTTGGATGATTTATATAGCGCCGTTTTTGTGAAAAATCACCTCAAGGGCGCTGATTTGATATGCTTTATTGATATGCTTGTAGTAACTATAAGTGACCAGTACTTTGATGGAGCCATCGAAGCAAGAATTAAGTTAGCCACTCAAAAACTAGACGTACTGTACAGGGCCTGCAGATACTTTAATAGTACACAACTGCTAACCCTGTACAAATCGAAAGTGCGCTCCACTGTAGAATTTGACAGTGACTTCTGGTTTGGAGCTCCAAAATACCTGAAAAAAATTCTCGACTTCGTACCGAAACTGGCAGCCCCTTAGATTGATTCTCCCATCTTAACATACGGATCTTTAGAGCACAAGCGTCCGGTGGGAATGCTATCTTTGTTCTACCAGTATTTCCATAGAATATGCTCCGAGGAACTAGCGTTATTGATCCTCTCGGCGCTGGTGCATAGCCAGTGCACGCCAAACGCGCGTCCAACATATTTACTCTGATATTTGTCACATGAGAACGGGTCGCTTCTACGACTCGTTTTTGAGCTCAACAGCTCGGCTCTAGAACGATTTGCCGATCTCTATAATTCCTCCTTCATACAACATGAGTCTCTTCAAGACCCATGTTCATTCCTTCCTCTCCTCAAAACGACCCTTCACACAGCATCTTCTGTGTTGAATCAATGAAAAAAAAAGTCAAAATATCTTTTCATCTTTGTTTGAGTCAAGAAATCGATAAACAATCTTCATTCCTGAGCCTTTACAAATTTGACAGAGTAGACACTTCTAGCATTAAGCTTTAGATTTATCGTTTTTATTCTGGCTGTGATATTTAAATAAACTTAAATGGGAACATACTTTACATTTTTATTCGATACATCTTCCCACTTACAACACCTTTCGCCTTCTATTGTGCAATTTTAAATGGACTATATCCTTTTCAGTCTCCCTTGACGTTTTATCCCACAAATCTTCCTCACAGCATGTCAGTAAATATGTTAATTCTAGTTTTTGTATGTTTTATAACGCCCCGTTTAATCTATGTGAGTGCTATCCTTCAGCTTTGTAAAGCTCTTTTGGTTTATTAACATACACATTTAAGTTTTTTGTTAATATTCCCATAAATACTCGTACACGGTTAAATTATTTAAAAACCTTTTACGTCACACCCGTTACGTGTGTTTACGAGAGTCTCATGGAAAATTATTCTATGGTATTGAAAATCTAATATACTAAGACTTAGTCTAAAATACTTACCTAATTGAGTAATCAAAGAAAGCATTTACTTTGTCACTTGCCATAATACCACGATATAAACAAATATATTTGTTTACACCACTTTAGATATTCTCTGCGGGTTTCGGAAAGGACCTTCATTCGTCAGCAGAATAAATACGTATTTTTATTTTTAAACAAATTTATGTTTTTATATTGTACGCACCTAATTATTTTTTATAATTTCATTTAGTTTAAAAAGTATCATACAACAATTCCCGTTTCTAAAAACTACAATGATCTACTTCAATAATCGCAAACTCATTTTGTGGTGTAATTTTACTAGTAATTAAATGAAAACAAATCACTTTGTATACATCACTTAATTAATTAAAATTATCCACATATTTTGAAACCAATGGTTTTTTCGTCAGGTTACAATGGTTTTTATTTATTTTATTGTTATCAAGTTAGTTTTTAGAACTTCTTTTTAATTTTTTTATTTCTTTTATACATTCAATAATATTATAAAATATATTCTAATATATTTAATATACACACAAGCCCTGCTTATTTATGGGGGTACATCAAATACATCTATTATGTAATTAATTATTGTATAAAATTTTGTTTGTAATACATGTATCTCTTTACGACTAATAAAAATAAAAAAAATGAATAATAAAAAAAAAAATTCAATTTATAAACAGTTTATTTTTAAACAAATTCTGCCATGTAATTATTATTACGCGTGACAGCTGTTTCGCCTTCTGACGGCATTATCAAACTCTGGTCATGCCACTTACAGACGAGGTATTTATGTTATTTCGAGATAGGATTTTGATGACTAATTTCTGATTTATGAGTAAACTGACTGAAATTATTAATAGTTATCACCTTATTTAAAGTTTTCCCAATTACTTGTACTGTTTAAATTCGACGGAAGGTCGTTATGTACTCTAAACATTATTCCTATTTGAATTATTCCCAAATGATGACTCATGGTTTTATTTTCTATCATAATTAATTTTTGAAAATGGTTTGAACATATCTAACAACGGTGAGTGAATTATATTTGTTTGTTCATTTATCAAAATAGCTTTAGGATTATTGAAATGTTTGTTAATTTCTAATTGTTCTAAAAGATTGAGTTTATGTCCTTTATCCTTTACACGTACAAAATAAGGGACACAACTTGAACTGAGAAATTGTTTATAAATAAACTGTTTTTATTAATTGAATAATAATATTATTGAATATGTGGAAGAAATAAAAAATTATAATGCTTTTTTTCCATTTTATTCTTACAGAGAAATCACGAGTTACGAAAAATGTATGTTCGAGATAATTTTATTTAAATAAGTGGTGTATACAAAGTGACTTGTTTTCTTTAAAATAAAACAATAACCTAGTAAACATCACTTTTTTTATATATATATATTACCACAACCGTAGCTTCTTCAGGCAGTATAATACTTTAATGATTTGCTTTCATTTAACTACAATCAACTTTAAAAACCGTCTGCGAAGTCAATTATTGTTTAATGTTAATGGCATTTAGGCGGTTGGGACGAACGACCGATGACGTCAATAATTGCATCTGATGATAACGCTTCATTGCAAAATCTATGATGGTTAGAAATGGGTACCTAACTAGTAACCAAATCTGTCTGGGTAGGTGGAATAAGGATATGGATAGGGGCATCTCTCATCTGCAGCTGTTAAATAATGATGGTTTTCGAACAGGGTGGGATGGGTTAAAATGGTTTCCGATAAAAAATAAAATAGTGACAAACTAGAACATAATTGAAAAAAAATAAAAACTTAAAACAAACCTAAACAAACCCAACCAAACCTACAACTGTATCGTGTTATTTTTTATCCGGTAGTAAATGCGTTACAATTCAAAAAGACTACTAACAAAAATAACTGCAAAAGAGTACACCTTCTCAATCTTCTTGGTTAAGGCAATGCATATTCTGAAATGGTCTCGAAATTCTGGAGTGATTACATAACTTCCCGTATCAAAACAAATTTTAACTTAACTATTCCGAAAATAAAGTACTATAAAATTTTGTAACACTACTAAACAAAATAAATTGGAAAATCTTTTCGATTTAAGCATTTTTCTACAGAATCAGCCTAATTATTACTTTGGATTTAGGCCAAGTTTATCCCACTTACAATATATGTCACAGTCTAGAAAATAATTGAAATTATTAATTTGTTACTAAATTACTTAATTTACTGAATTACTTAATTTGAAATTATTAATTTGTTACTAAGTTACTTAATTTGTTACTAAATATGTTACTTAAACTACTTAAATGAATTGCATAAGTTAATAGCTGTACACTGTACCTACACAATCTGTAAACTTCATCCGCCATAACACAGGGACATCCCTAGCATGGCGGATGAATTAACACAATTTTTTGTTCATTGTATAAACTTCTTTTAATAAATAAATAAAATAAAAATAAATAAATTTCTAAAGCTGAAAGGCTAGACTACAAAAAACAATGGTTTGGATTTTTTTATTTAGACGCGAGACGTCTCTACACCTCGCTTGCTTACTCGTGAATCATTTAGTACTTATCTTCAAAATTATTAATTTCAATTACACTTATTAAAAAAAAATTCTCTCACACGTCACCACTGATCACACTACTGTGTGTCACAACTGGTCATGTGATACACACTGCGTCTCGTCTACATGGTGCTGCTGGAACGAGACGGAATGCGTATCACGCAGCGCTAAGCTGTAGCCAATCGAGAAGTGTGATAGAAATTTTTGTGTGAACAGCAAAATAACATCTACGCTTTTCACTCCAATATGATCACATAAATTTGAAATGCTGTAAAAGACGAGAATTCCAGAAACGGCATATATATTATGTCATTTTACAACGTTTATTTTCTCTTTCGAACTACGTTGTTTAAATATTTCTAGAAAAATAACTGTGTATCAAACGACATGCATTTTAAGAGTGTTATCTTAAAAATAATATAAATTCTGTTATTAAAGAAATTTTAAGTATTCTTGAAGGTATTATCATTTTAATTTATGATAAAAATTTATAATTATGGGTCTACAAAAACAGGATTTTTTTAAGTTTCTTGTCGCTCTCCTGAACAATTAACATTCTTCAGCATTTTAACTTTCCGCTATCGACGTGATCCGGAATCGCCGGTTTAAGTTTTTCAAAGCCCGCATGAACATTCTGTATAAGCTCTTCACCCTAAATCCTTAAAATTCGAACCTTACGTACTTTCACAAGAATTAAAAATAGCCCCAAAGATGGGGAGGACTCTCTCAAAATAGGAAGATCTGGAAGACAGAGAAAATTCTGAAAAGTCGCCTCAACCTTTTTGATCTCATATTTCAAACAAAAAACTTTATTCCTTTAACCTATTTGATGATAACAATGTTCTCGTCTTTCACTTTCAATATTTAAAAAATAAGGTAAAGACTTAAATTACTCACCCAAAATACATTTCCAAGGAGACATTTTCTTTTCACTGTGTCTCTAATCCTGAAATCCGACTCTGCTTTCAGTTTAGGCAACGACACAGACACGCGTTGTTATACTGCGGTAGGTTAACGATCAGTTTGCAATAGGGTGGGCCATCAATGCTTCAATTTGGATACGTCATGGATGAACATGCACATTTGAATACTGCTAACATAAATTAAACATTCCATACTAGTTTTGTTTCTGCACCAGAATTCAAAGTTTTTAAAAGCCACTTTTTACATTTGAAAACTATACTTCATCTTTTCAACTCCGTTAGGAAACTTTTTTATTCTTTTTTTCGCATTGTGCGCTTTTATAATTACCGTAGCGATTCGTGGTTATGGTGCCGTGACGGCAAAAAAAGGCAATAAACAAAATATGTTCCTTAACACAATAATGCTGCAGCTCTATCGAAAGATGGATTCGTGACAAAAGATTGATTCATGATGTGTGTGTCCCCCAAAGGAAAAAAGTCATCATTTTCTTGCATCTCTCTCACACACCGCACCATGATGTCTCCGTAGACCCCTAACAATACTACTTGCCGTAACAATAACTTTGAAATTATGGAATATAATATAGCAAGGATAATATTGAAGTATGAGCGAATTCCGAAAATTGAAAAATATCAAATGTCAATGCGCTGATGGTTTTGTTTTGCTTAAACATTTAATGCTGTAGCTATTTCTTACACACTAAATTACAACAGTCGAAAATTAGACAAATTGTGAACGTGTGTCTGCACCTCCCCCCCCCCCCCCCCCCCCCAAGGAAACAACCGATCATTATCATACATCTCCCTCTCACATATAAAGAAAATGAAACGCGATTCCTGTCGCAAAAAAGAACAACTCTGGAGGAAATAAGCACCCGTATTTTGTGTGTCTCACCATTATTTAATGTGTAAGAAAGAGCTGCAGCATTATAGCGATAAGGAACGTATATTTATTGCCTTTTTGCCGTTGCGCGTAAATAAACGCCCATTATTTTTTACAAATGAAAAGGAATTCTAATTTAAATAGATTTGATTTAATTGTGTTATTTCACAATTAATTTATTTAAAACAATGTATAATATATTTGCGACACGTTCCAGAGTGGAAGATACTCTCAGGAAAGTCCTGGTGTGAGACCACAATTCAGAATTAAAATGTTGCTTTAAATAGCTTTAGTCTTATTTAGTGACCAGATCTGAAGAGCCAGGTACTTTCCCATCTTCTTCCCCTCCCTACTACTTTCAGCCTCACAACATACCGCAATTGAAGATGCCGTGGTCTTACTTACTTATTTATCGGTTAGCCGGGTGAGCGGATGTTGGGTTGGAAGCCTCAACTTCCCACCCAGGGGTCGCGGTTTCAATCTTTACAAGCTAAGTACTCGTTTTAGAAAGCAACTCAACTTAAAATGACGGAATGCGGGAGTAGAATAAAATCAAAAATTGGCAGATTTCACGTAGCCTAATAAAGTTTTTTTTTTTAATGAAGAAAAAATATATTGTAATTTTTTTTTTTTTTTTTTTCCTTTATTTTTCCCAAAATTTACATTTGATGCATACAATATTATAAAATAAAAAGAATAATGGGAACCCACTAAGGCGCAGCCTGTGCGTAATATAGTTGAATATATTTTATTATTGTACCTAGAAAGAACAAACAATGGGCATATAAAGCAAAAACATGATTAAAATTTGTCTAAACAGCTTTGCACAAAATGAGCATATAACAGTGCAACAGTAAGTGTATAGTGTAATATTAAGTGTAATACTAATTGTACATTAAGTGAAGTAGTGTAACAATAATGGTATAATGTAACAAATAAGTGCATAATGTAACAATAATGGTATAGTGTAACAATAAGTGCATAATGTAATAATAAGTGTACTGTTTGTGAAAAAACAATAAAGTGATACAAATTAAGCAAACAATGTTTCAATATCTACATTGTCAAGCCACGACTTCAACTCTTTTATGTATTGCAGAAGTTTAGTTGTCACTTGAATATTTTTCGGTAAAAGATTGAAAGTTAGAGGTCCAATGAAACTGCTGTGAGTTTGCATTAATGTAATATTGATTAATTAATTGCAGTAATGATTCGCAATTTTTGAGACATTTGGAAGAGCAATATTTAAAAAAAAACACCGCTCGTTAACGGTCCACCCTACTTTACAGTGTACCCATACTGAACAGAACAGAGAACAGTTACACTGAACTGTGGCCGAACAGGCCGCGTGGCAATGCGTCCCGTGGTATTTATACCCAAACTGCACCTCTGACATTCCAAATTCGAAATCACTGAAAGGGGACGATTCAGTACCCACAATAATTTGATACCATAATATATTAAGAAAAAAGTTACAGATTCGAATATCATCAGAGAATCAGAAAAATTATAAGGTTCATAAAGTGATCGCAAGTGCTCTTCAACGCTAATGAACGAAATCATTTATGAGTATTTACAGCGTAGGATTGATAAACAGGAATGTAGTTTATTTATATATAAAAAATAAAAAAAAAAGTGTTTTGGGATTAGTGAGATGTCTATGTATTGCTTTATTAAGCATTGGAAATTTTTTAAACTTTTAAAATATCTTCTTTAAGCCCCCGCGAATGTTTCTGTATTATAACAACCACATGACGATATACCTGAAAAGTTTTTTAATCTTCACGAAAATTCTTGCGAAACTGTCGAAAATTTGAAATTGACATTTTGCAAAATAATGATTTTTAAGTTGAAATTCAATTTTCAACACTATTTACATTAATGAATTAATTTGAAATACTTACATAATAATTTGAATCGAATTAAGAATTATAGATAATTTAAATAGGTAACTATGTTAGGTACCTATGTTAGGTACCTAATTTGGTTGATTGTTCTGATAATATTGGATTGTTCCTATAGTACCTTTACAAAAATGTATATTTATAATATATGAAAAATGAAAATTTGAATTATAAAAATTGTAGTAGGTGGCAAGCAAGCTGTTTGAAAACTAAATTATGGGTTGGCGGGACGGGGGAGCGGGAGAGGGGAAAGGGAAGGCGAGAAAGGTGGACGCGGGATAGGAACGGGGACGCACGGGAAAGGTCGTGCATGGAGAAACAATTTATTTCTTTGAATATGGCATTGCAACGCGTGCCGGGAACCAGCTAGTTAGTCATAATTATTATTGTGCGTGTAACACTTTCGTGTTTTTTTAAATTTTGTGATAATTACATTACATAAGTCCCAACTGACTGGTGCAATTGAGACAATGACCTCCCCGATTTGAGATATGTTGTGAGACTGTGGAAAGTGGGGTGGGTAAGAAAATGGTAAAGAAGAATGTTGAGAAATTTCTGGATATTTAGATAGCAAAATTTTGATACTAAATGGTAGTCTTTCCCTACGGCGAAACCGAAAGTTTCTGCCACTCTGGAACGAGGTTCTAATCCACTAATTCCTTTGACCCGCCGGGTTTCGAACCCTTAACGGGTTCGGCTTCAAAAAACTTACCCCTTGCTTAAACAGGACGTCGATTTTAAAGAAAAAAAGGCAAAAAACTAAATAAAAGTAAAATTTCTGGAACCGCGTATTTATCAGTAATATATAGTAACTGTTCACAACGTGAAAATGCCTTCAAGGTTTCATTAGGTAGGTACCTTCCTAATATTATTTTGTACTTAACACAATTAATTGATTCTCAGAGAAGAAATGATTAGTTTATTTTGCAAAGGAATATAAATTTGTTCTGAGAAGAGAGCCGCTTTTCTTAATTAATTTCTCTGGCTGAATATGGAACTGATGAAGACTGAATAAAATTTTATAAAATAAATAAATGTTTTAAAACGATATTAGATGCCAGTGGCGTCCCGTGACCTAACTTTACTCATTGCCAACAAAAATTTACGTTTGCACTTTTTTAATAATATTTTGAATGAAAAAGATTTCAGGACAATAACTAACTCGTTTGGCATTAATTTTAAATCATCCCAATAACACTTTTTTATGTCAGAATATATTATATTATGCTCTGTATTGGGTCGTACTCCTTGCTTCATTCAAATTAAATGCAGACACTTAAATCAGTTAAACTGACTCTTGAGGTGACTTCAGTATTTAGATCACTTCACGTTACCGTATCTTCCTCGGGCGTTCCCGATTTCTTTTACCATTCACTTTCACATCATGTATTTTCCCGATACCCTCCCCAAACAGAACAAGTAAGAAAATTAAATTTAAAAGAAAACTCTTTGTACACCGAGTACCAAGTACAAATTGGCGTACAATACCGATGGTGTAAAAGTTGAAAATTGGTGTTTGTGAATGAAAATAAGAAGAACATTCGACACCCAAAACTTAATTTTTTTAAAGTATGTTTTTAAATAAATTAGTACAACAATAAATTTTCTGCTGCAAAGTGTAAACCATAATTTTTCATATTCTGGATCTGATAAATTATGTAAATTTAAAAAAATCATGTTTTTGAATATCGTAATCAAACTCAAAGCACACCATTGGTTATTAGGTTCCATACGATGTTCCATAATTTATTATTTTATCTCTTCGTAATAAAAACGTTGATCGAAAAACCTCCATTACATGAACGTTTTACGTAAGTATGTCTCAGACTAAAAATGGCTAAAACAACTTAAAAAATCAGTGGGTTGGCACTTTTATTTGAGCTATTTTAAAATTTCCTGAATCATCTCCGTGTATTTGAAAATCGAACGTGTTCAAACATGTTCTGTTTCAAGCCGTTTCCCGCGATCAAAGCGATAGGCGCGGGTTTTAAAGCGTTCCATGTTCCATAATATCCAAAGGGTTATTTTTATCTGATTGTACTTTCTGTGTATGGGAACGCAGTTTTATTTTTTTCGTGTTTTTTTTTGCAACGCCGGGCTTTTCCAGATATGTGAAAAATGCAGCGATTCGAATGGTTGTTTTCGTTGATTAGCGAAAAAGTATACGGAATTAGACCGCGTTTTTTTTTTAATGTTTGCACTGTAAAGTTAGTTGAAAATAACAATGCATTGTTACCAATTCTAAACAAAGGTATTTTCAAACATTACAAATTTCAACCTGTAAAATATATACGCCTGGTGTCTAAAGACGGATTGTTTCACGGAATTTGAACAACTCTACAAATTTCAAAGATAATTTTAAAGACTTATGAAATTTCTATTCAAGTTCTGATATTATTTTAGGTGCGTGAAATAACTGTTTGATATTGATAAAATAACAGTTTTGAACCTTTACAGAACTTGAAAATTAACAAAAAAATTTGATCAATTTTCCAAATTTTGTGAAACAACCTTTTTTAAGTGATATTCGTTTTTAGATTTTCACGGCCAAAAGTATTTTCGTTATTTATTTTTGCGGTGTTATGCGGTGTTGCGCTACCTCCTTCTTTATCTAACGTTTCGGACAGCGTTACAGTATCTGCCCTGATGATGGACTCTGTAACGCTCTCCGAAACGTTGGCTAAAGTAGGAGGTAGCGCAACACGGTATAACACCCCAAAAACAAATAACGAAAATTTTCTAAGTTTTGATTATAAATTTGAAAAAAAAAAACTGTGTGCTTAAGGAATAAAAACATTAAAATCATGAGCTCTGCTGTTATCAAACTGGCAGTTTTTTTTCCGTCTAGATGTTCTAGGTCAACCTGACGATTTAACCTTTGCCATGTCAATTCTAAAATGAGCTATATAACATTTTTTTTTGTTTTTTTTTGTTTTAGGCAATTCACCCTGGAGAGAGTGCTTTGTGCCGG
Source organism: Glyphotaelius pellucidus (assembly GCA_936435175.1). Lineage (NCBI taxonomy): Eukaryota > Metazoa > Arthropoda > Insecta > Trichoptera > Limnephilidae > Glyphotaelius > Glyphotaelius pellucidus. The sequence goes on from OW386550.1 coordinate 9,996,099, forward strand.
TAATATTTAAAATGGATAAGAAATTTCGGTTAATCTAATGGGAAAATAATAAAACAAATTAAATATTGGACTCATTTAGATCACTAAAACAAATTAAATATTGAATTCATTCAGGTTAATAAACTTACATAAAGCTGTATGAACACGAGAATTGTTAAGAGATAAAAGGTATGAAATGTTAAGGGGGGACTGGTGTGTGATTTTAATAAGCCGGCGGTATATGTTCTTGAAAGATGAATGGTTTTTACAGTTAAAGAAAACGTGGTCGAGGGTTTCCTCTTCCACACCACACTGGCAGAACGGATCATCTAAAACTCTAATTCTAGACAAGTGAGATGCAATTGAACAGTGGCCAATTCTCATTCTCGAGATACATGAAATGAATCGTTTTGAAAGTTTTTTACCGTGAAACCATGGCTTAGCAGGGATATGGTTTTGAATTCCCGCATAGAAAGATCCAGTTCTTATTTTGGAGACTGCCCAATTTTCTTCCCAGGCACGAGTCATATTGGATTTAAGAATCGGAAAGACATCGGATATAGGAATTCTAAAATTTAGTGGAATAGTTCCGGAATCTGAACCAGATTTGGCGAGAAAATCGGCCATCTCATTACCCTCGATACCCAAATGGGCAGGGACCCAGGCCAATATCGTCTCAAACCCAGATTCACTAAGAGAATTGAGAAGATTTTTTATTTTACATATAATATTGTCTTCCGGATAACGTAAAATATTTGACCTAATTTTAGTTAGAGCACTTAGCGAATCAGTACATAGTAAGGCTCGATGAATGTTGAGAACCTGAATTTGATTTAGCGCTTGTTCAATTGCAAAACATTCGGCTGTAAATATGGAAGCTTCTTTCGGTAATTTATAAGTGAGATTGATGTTGAATTCTGGACTATATATAGATGCTCCACATCTTTTATTTTCAAATTTGGAACCATCCGTGAAAAGGATGGAAAATCCAGGGAATTTCGAAGCCACTATGCTTTTAAAGCAATCATCCACATTTTGAAATTTATTTGGGGAAGATAAAATATTCTTCCGAAAGACTGATGTTATTGTGTTCGGCATAAAAGTGATTGCCTTAAATGGAATATTGTATATAGGAAGATTGGGAACTTCTTGAAGATATTGGAGGGAAGATGATAGAGAATTATAGAGATGAAAACTTTTAATTAAGAGAGGAAAACATTGTTTTTCTCTCAATCTTTTGTTAGAATTCAAATTAACACTTAACCTATTAAGACTTTGTTTAATAGGATGATGTGATAACGATAAAGCCTTGAAAATATATTTATTGGCAAGGAATTGCCTTCTGAAATATAATGGAGGCTCCACACATTCCACCTGAAGCGCATTAATTGGAGAAGACTTCATAGCTCCAATAATCATTCTGAGGGCTTTTGATTGAATTCTTTCCATTTTCTTATCTAGATATTTAGGGAGTGGGTCAAAAAGAAATGAGCCATAATCCAAGTGGCTCCGAACTAGGGAATTATACATTAATTTAAGAGTGGTAGGATGAGATCCCCACCATACTCTGGAAACTGCTCGCATCATATTAAGTCCCTTTTCACACTTTGTAGAAATTATCTGAATGTGTGGAAGCCAGGAAAGTTTATGGTTCAAAAGAAGACCAAGGAATTTGATTTGAGTAGAGGCACATTATCAAAAGAAATTGAAAATTGGGGAATTTTTCTTTTGCGCGTGAAAGCCACGACCCTTGTTTTAGATGCCGCCAGATTCATCCCATTTAATGACAACCAGCTTTTAATATATTGTAAAGCCAAATTCATTTCCTTAGCTGCAAGAATAATATTTTTATGTAACAAATATATAAGGATATCATCCGCAAAGTAAAGACGCTTGATAGAAAAAGGAATTACTGAGTCTAGGTCGCTTATATAAATATTAAACAACAAAGGACTAATAACAGAACCCTGGGGCAAACCTCTCCATAGTTTGCGCCTTAAGCATTTAGAGGAAGACTCAATAATAATGGACCTATCTGAGAGCAAATTAATAATAAATTGGACTAATTTCGGGGGGATTTGTTTTTTAATTAGCTTTTCTTTCAAAACATTCAGTAAAACATCATCGTAAGCTGATGAAAGGTCAATGAATGTGGCCAATGTATAAGAATTTAGGGATTGGGAAACTCGGATATCAGTTGTGAACAAACTTAAATTATCCATTGTAGATTTCTTTTTCCGAAAACCATACTGATTTGGTGAGATAATATCTTGACTTTCAACAAACCACTCTAATCTGTTCTTCATCAACCGCTCCGCTACTTTCATCAAACATGATGAAAGAGCAATAGGCCGATAAGACGAAATTTCAGATGGATTTTTTCCAGGTTTTAAAATGGGAATGATTTTTTGAGTTTTCCAATCATCCGGAATTAGTCCTGTTTCAAACATATTATTAATAAGAGATAAGAAATATTCAACCGCCATATCAGAAAATGATTTAATGAAACTATTAAGTATTCCATCGGGACCCGGAGCAGAGTCAGAAAGGGTTCTTATTACTAGTTTCATCTCATCAATGGAGAAAGGAGCATCTAGCCAGTTAGAGTGAGATGGATATGGCTTAATAGAAGGCATTTCTTCACATCCGGCCACTGATGGGGGGGCTATTTTATCCGCAAATCCTATAAGAATTTCTTCTGATATATGCTTGGTTCTCGGCGGAGAATACGATGATCCGAATTTTTTTAAGCTAGACCAAACTGAAGATTGGGGAGTTTCCGGAGACAGGTTCTCACAGAACTTCCGCCATCCAGCGCGTTTTTTATTTTTCAAAATTCGTTTGGTTTCTGCCTGGGCTTTTTTAACTGATAAAAAATTTTCTAGTGACATACACTTACGAAAAGAGGAAATTGCTTTTTTACGAGAGTTGACGGAGCGAGTGCATTCCTCGTCCCACCACGGAGTAGAGTGTTTTATTTTAATGTTCGCATTGCGTTTCGGGATGGATTTTTCTGCTGCATTTATAACCATAGAGGGAAACGTCTCACATTGCAATCTGATGTCTCCCGGGGACGATTTTTTTTTTAAATTAATAAGGTTATCTAGTTCAGAAGAGAAAGTGCTCCAATTCGCATCATTTATTCTAAATTTGAGATTATTTTTAACTGGTGGAGGATAAGTGTTAGATTGATGTTGGAATCGGATTATAATTGGAAAATGATCACTAGAGAGGGGATCGTTTAGGATGTCCCAAGAGCATTTAGATGCTAACGAATATGAACAAAGAGATAAATCAACAGCACTTTTCCGTTGATGAGGGGGGGTGAATCTGGTTGGAGATCCGTCATTTAAAAAACATAGGTTATGGGTATCAATAAAATCTAAAAGATTGCGGCCAGAACGATTTGTTATTTTGCTACCCCAAGAAGGGGAATGTGCATTAAAATCTCCAAGGATCATAAAAGGGGAACAAATCTGGGTTAAGATTGGTGCCCATTCATTTTCAATAAAAGTGGTAGAGGGAGGAATATATATTGATAATATTGTGATATCAGATAAGACAGCTGCTATTATCTGGATATCGTCGGAGGGAGTATGTATATTAATTTGTTTAAACGGGATAGAATTATGGATTATCAGAGCCGTGCCGCCTTTACCATCCGGTCTGTCGTGTCTGAGACAATAATAACCCGGAATTCTTAAGTGAAAGGAGGGTTTTAACCACGTTTCAGAAATGGCGGCCACTGAAACGTCGTGTTCGTCGAGTAACTGAATTAGGTCAGATTTGTTAGCGAAGAGGCTTCTACTGTTCCACTGAAGAATTTTGTTCAGTTTCGAAGTCATTGGGGAGGCAAGATAATAAAGATTTAATGTAATCGGCAGCGTTGGACGGTACAGTATTGTTGTTTGTAAGGATAGAAATTAAAAGGGTAATTAAAGTTTGTATAAAAGAATTATTATTCAATATTTCGGGGAGAGCAGGAGGGGATGTATTACTATTAATGGCACACCCATTGGGGGTCCGAGATTTGGCATTCCCATTCGGGCTGGTCAAAATATTATTCAATTGTTTTTTATCAAGGTAAGGAGTATATTTTGGGTTGGGTTTGACTGGCTTGAGAATGGTTTCTCTGTGAGAAGATGACGTTGAATTTAAAAAGGTGGTTGATTGGAAAGGAGCTGAGGACGATGTCATCTCTGCGAATGATTTTTTCGCAGGAGAGAATAACTTTGAGGCCTGGAAGTACGAAATGTTGTCGGTAGCCATTTTATGTTTTATGTTCCTCTGTCTTGTCAATTCCGGACAGGCTAGACTGACCGCGGTATGTGCACCCGAACAGTTAATGCAAATGGGATTATTGGAAGATTTTGGACATTGATCAAATGGGTGACCTTCTCCGCAAAAGTAACAACGTGGAGGGGAGCGGCATACGGATTTTGTATGTCCAAACCGGCAGCAATTGAAGCATTGAACAGTTGGAAATTTATAAACTTCGACGGGAAGCGAGGTATAATAAATAAACACACGAGACGGAAGGGATTGTCCCTCAAATGTAACAACAACAGATTGGGAAGGTTTCCAGATCGTGTTCCCATCAGTAGAATCCTTGTAGTTCAGTCGACGTGCTTTTATTACTTTCGGGGTTCCTTGGGAATTATTCAAAGCATCAACAATTTCAGCCTCTGGGATCTCCGTGGGTATTCCTCGAACAAGACCCATTCTCGTAAGGTTAAATGACGGGATGAACGATTTATATTTATGGTTTGAGAGCGAGTCAATTTTTTTTTACAAATCCATTTGCGGAAACGGCAGTATTAAACTCGATAGATAATTTATATCGCCCTTCCGGTTTAATTGAACCGTTAACAATACCAAGGTTATTATTTTTTGAGTCAAATAAGAATTTTCCAAAATCTAAAGGATGAATAAGTTTTCCTTGTTCAGTTCTCTGAACAATTACGATAAAAGGACCGGAAGCGGAAGCAGGATAAAGTAAGTCAGTACTTTTTGTATTATCGCTAGCTAAAGTACTTGTCTGGGTGTTACTATTGGGGTTAAGGTCGTTAGAGGTCGAGGTTTGTTGAATCGGCGGTATAGTTTTAACTTTCGATGGGATGTAAAGGCTATGCGATGGTCGTCGTTTACGAGATGGAAGCGTAATAGAAGCCTGGCTAGTGGTAGATTCCGAATCAGAAAAATCTAATATCGATCCTGGGTCGGGAGGTCTATCTTCGTCTTCCTCCATTGTATAAAAAAAAACTTAACTTTTAAAAATTAAACTGAAAAAATAATACGCAGTCTATTTCATTGACTGTACAAACAAAAACGGATTAGCCGTAAGTAGGAATGCAAACAAATAAGTATACGATAAACAGAATTAAATAAAATGTAACAATAATCTCTTATCTGTATGAGGCACGGGAACGGGCGAACGGCACTAAGCAATAGGTAAGGTACACACAACCACTGTTGACCGCGGCTCGAATCGGACCCTATATAACATTGATATACGCATTTACTGTCACTCGATAAGAAAAAATATTTTAAAAAAGCCGGAAAGAAACTTCAAAACTCAACTTCGATAGATAGCTCATGATGAAATTGACTACCGAAAGGTTTCAGAAAGGACCACAAAATTCATATAACCAGAGCTCACTGTCAGTAAGTAAGTATTTTAGTATATCAAATGAGTATTTCAATATTTCAAATGAGCATGCCTCATACATTTTGATTTCAAAAAATGCATTATCTCAAATATTTTATCACTGGACTACTTGTACCAAGAACAAGTGATGGAATAAGGGATTCAATCTTTGTGATATAACAATGAAAATCACCAAGTGTTCCGGCTAAACAATAGTCTGGAATATGGTATGAAGAATGATATCGTACTCTGGAAATGTTGAAGAATCTGTTGTACAACTGTAATATATGGAAGTATGAAGAAGGAGGAATACAAACGGAAGCATTGGTAGGTAGAAGATGGGGAGATGTGTTGTAGTTAGAAGTAGGGAGCAGATGTGCGAAAATAGTGGTACGCGGATCATTCGCTCACTTTATACATTACAACTTGCATCCTGATTTTTTTAAGTCGACGTTTTTGGTCGTTTTTCGTTATCTAAAAATTAGACGAATCGGGCCTTAAATATCCGATTCAGTGTGTGTTTCATTATTATTATAAAATTCAATTGGAATGGCATTAAACAGTGTCAGGCAAGTGAACAGAGGGTACGCTAAATGGTCTAGTACCAAAATATATTCAGGCAGTGGCGAAATTGATTTCATATCAAATCTACGGGAAGACATTTCTAGTATGTTTTATTTATTCAAGTAGTTCCATCGTCAGGAGTTGGTAAGACTCTTGCGCCCAATATTTGAAGAGGTTGAAGAAACAAAATAAGAGGGAAAAGATAAAGAAAGGAAGCAGAAAATAAGTTAGAAAAGCTAAAGACACCTGTTCTCATCATGAGCTTTGTAAACGGCCTTCGTAGTCCAGGGGTAAGGCTCTTGACTCGTAATCCGAAGGTCGCGGGATCGAATCCAATTAAAAATAATATGTAGTTTATTTACGGCACGTTCCAGAGTGGAAGATACTCTCAATATCGCTCTGATGTAAGGCCACCATTCAGAATTGAAACGTTGCTTGAAATGGCTTTAGCCGTATTTGGTGACCAGATCTGAATAGCCAGGTACTTCCCCACCTTCCTCTTCTTTGTCTCCTTCCCCTCCTCTATGCCATAGTCTCACTACCTCCGGGAGCAGCTGGGATTCTGAGGTATTCACACAAACAATAATTTTTTTTTTAAAACACAGCTTTTACATTTTATTGTGTGATCAGATATTCATTGCATTTACTGGGAGGCGATATATTTTTGAATAAACTAATATTAAAAAATCCACATCATTGCTTTGTTAAATTTTCATATTATGAGACGTGATCTCTTTGTCAAAAGGCAAGGATTGTACAACTCTTGTCAGTTTGCACCCTTGAGGTGATTTTTCATATAAACGGCGCTTTACAAATTATCAAATTATTATTATAATATCATTGAAGAAGAAGATAACAGTTATAATCTAAAAGAAAATATGAAAGAGAACAAGACACAGAAAAATAGAAAAAGACAATGGTCGCAACTGGGACTCGAACCCAGACCTCTCGTCTAACCGGGACGTGCGCGTTATCCAATTTCGCTATTGCCACCTTCTGTCAAACCGTCATATTTGTCAATCTCATTTTTCAAATATTTTAGAAACAACAATATTATCTTCCACTAGTTATGGGAATAACTTCAAAAGTTATAAAAAGAGAGTTTTTCTTATAAAAAATTGAATATTTATTATTATTTTTTTTCTTAAAATTAAAAATATAATACCTCTCCTATTCCGAAAATCAAATCGCCTATTTTACTCAATATCCTGTCTACCATCATTGATAAAGTTCATCAATATTAGAAATGAAGTTGTAAATGCACGAATTGTAAATGCATGCATTTTAATTTTAAATTATCGGAGAGAACATCTCCCAACTGCCAACTATCCCGAAGTTTGTTAATCGCTGCAAAAGGAGGCAGGAGATAAGATGGCATCCCGTCGAAAACAGAAATAGAATCGGAAATGCGACGACCGCCGGATACGACGAGCGATCTCGAACTATATGTACATCTCCCAACCTCCGAGTAGACTCGACTTGTCTGTTGAACTGGCATTATTTTATTAACCTTGCAAGAACATGACTTAAAGTATGTTAAAAAAATCGGGGACTCATAATTCATCTCAAAACTAACGCATATTAGAGTTTTTATAAAACGCATCTGGTCATTATTTAGAAAGGCGAAAGCAGTAAACGTAAAGTCGGTCCTTGTACTTTACTACGTACTTTTTTATCTCATCTATGTAGAGAATGCAAGACCGATAAAAAGGGGTTAAGGCGCCGAATCCTCGCTCGAAAAGAAGAAGATGGAGAGATATGTAATTACGAATGTTGGGCAGAGCGCGCTAATATTTTAAATGATAAAATTGTGAAAATGATTAATAAAACATGACTCGTTTAAAATAGAGCAAAAATCTCGTAAGGGTTGTCTAAAACAACATTCAAAGAAACACGGTGAATTTTTTCATACATATAACTTGTTAAATAATAGAGACAGAAGACGTGAAAATTAAAAATTTGGAGCATATTTAGCGATTTTTTTCAATCGAGAGAATTTCATATAATTTGCATTTCGGCGTGGGGAATGTATAGATATTATCTTAAAAATTAACATATATTTTTTTAAGAGCTTAAAAATTTCAAATGTTCAAGATATGCAAGAAATCGGTAGAAATTCGGGTAGCGGCGGCTTAATAAAGGGACGCTTGTGGTTCAGATACGTACGTTGAACGAACGGATTCATGTGAATTTCCTAACGGAGTGTTAACGGCATAATCAAGTGCATCAAATAACGAAGGATGTCAAGAGTCAGAATAACAGCAGAGTATGAAACAAACAATGTATTTTGAACTAACCGAATTTGTCGTTCATCTATAAATCCGGGGAAATGCATAAAAGTCCCCATTGACAAATAACTCAGGTACTTTCCATGACTGTAAACAGTACAGGCAAAGATGCTCGTGTGAGGTGTAATGTAAAAAGAAGGCAAGGATAAAGGTCTACATATGAATATGAATAAAGCATTGGTTTTTTTTTTTACTTAAGCAGACTTACTAGTCTTGTAGAAATGCCGAGATGTTAGTAGGCAGTATTCTAGCCTAGAAAAAGAAACATTTTTTTTCTTCATATTTCCAAAGTTTAAATATTCAAAAATATCTCCTTAAAAGGATTTTTCGAAATTCGCATTATTTTAAAAGTTATGACCATTTTAATGTCGTGGTTTAGACCGAATCCAACCAGAATCTAAATAGAACAAAATTTTAAGAGCATTTTTCTCAAAATTACTTTTTTCGAGACGGTTGACACGATATCTCAAATTCTACTAAACTTATTTATTTGAAATTTGTTGTGAGCCTTCTCTATACATTACTAAATAGCGCTAACTAAAACTATAACAAAATATTAATTTTTACTATTTTTAAAAAATTTGGAAAGTCAAAAAAACTGGTAAAAATAATTATTTCAGACAGTCGCCACTTTGCGAAAAAAAAGACTTTTCCCTAGTTCGGGCTATAGCCGCATTTGTTTGGATTAAGAATTAATTTGTTTTTTTTTTTTTTAGATTACTAGGAGGGTTGCAATCGTGTCAACCACGGTGCGCCATTTTTTGAGACCCCACACTTCAACACCCAGTAACTTTTTGAATTTTGAATTTTTGCGTTTGATTTTTTTTTTTATGCATTCTTTAATGTTTAATAAATATTTGGTAAAGTAATAGCTTGTAAAAATTTTATTGTTTTTTTATTGCATCTGAAAAAACACCTACAATTCATGTGTCTAGACTAGAATACCCCCTAAATAACTGTTATGGTTTTGTAACATCACTTGAAGTTCATAACTTAACCAAGAGGAAAAAATACCTCATTTATACAACGCTTTAATAATAATAATATTCTAACCACTGGTTGATATAATTAAGTCTACTTCTCGGGGCACGATTCGTGGTGTCGCGACGCGACGCCTTTGCCGACGCTCAAAGTCATTAGACGCCGTTTATAAAGATTTAGACATGTCTAATGTCTAGCAGACTTCTCCCCAATCCGGCTTGGGCCACGATGAACCGTGAAATCCGGAACTTCTGATAAAGATGTCAGGGGGCGATTTACTTTTACTGACTTAGTTTGATTAGCTCTATAATTAACCGGTCTGAGTTCTTTTTTAGAACTTTCGTTTATACACTATTACTTCTCGTAAATCACGGTTAGTCGAAAGTTAGTTAACTTTTCAGAAAGCGTAAAGATAATCAAATTCTTTCATTTGAGATCAACATCAAACGGTTAACTTTTTTGCTCACGGAGGCATTAAAAATAGTTATTTTGGTTATGATTCTATCTGTAACTCCAGTTCAATGAACCATATAATTTTTGCTTTGAATTTATGTTTCATTTTTAAAAATAGCGTCTGATTGTGGGAACAACAATTCACGTAAGTAATAAAGTAAGTTATTTTAAACTTATTTCATTTCATGTCATCGAGGGGGAATCTTATTTTTAAAGTACAAATTGCGACAAAAGATTTTTTGAAACAGTGTTCATCTAATCAACCACAGGAGCATTTTTGGCCACATTTTGGCCAATTTGCAAAACCCGCAAGTGCCCGTTTGCCAAAATGTGGCAAAATAAAATTGGGAACTTCGATGATCATTACGCTAACCTAGTAGTTTTACAGTTTAACAAGAGATGCCTCGCATCTCTCCTAAATAATTTATTATTCAATTCCGCAAACCAAATATATCGAAATATTTTTCTTATAAATCATTGATCGTACGTTTACATATAAAAAAATGCATTTTAGATTTTAAATTAATGTGTGTGATTATCAAATAGGCCATAGACAACATACAAAAGTCATAATATTTTTTCTTAGAGTTACTCACGATTCACGATTCGCGATTCACACGCGGTAGAAGTGAAATTAGAAAGTCGCTAGATGTCGTTTTATTTTCTATTACCTATTTATATTAAAGTGGTTTGAAGATTGGATATTAATTTCAGAAAAATAAAAATGTTAATTTTTTGGATTTCGTAGGATTCGAACTCCGTTCGCTGGATGTTTGTCTCTCTGGCCGCTTGAATTTGCCAGGCGCCTTAGCCCCTGCGCTACGGGAGGTTCGAGCCGAGGCGCGGATTAAGAGCATTATATTAGAACCGAGGACCCATCAATTAAAACATTTTAGTGACGCGCTTCCGTTTCACCCGAATTTCAAATCTCTAACAAGGCTATAAAATTTTCACTGAAAAAAATACGTTATATATATATTGTTTCAAAAAATACGGAATAAACAGTCAAATATAAGGCACTCAATGGTTCTCTATTACTATGAGCAGTTTATACATCTCCATATTGAATTTCTGAAATATGATTTTTTTTTTAATGAGGGCGGAAATTTCCAAACTGAACGCTTAAAAATTTCCTAGCGCTAAGATTGAAATTGATCATATTGCGGAACACTCCAGTGGATCAGATGCTTAAATCCAAACAGTCAGAAAATTATACGTTCGTTTCTTTCCGAGCTTATAATTTGTATACTTCCCAACCAGCTTCATTATATTTTATGTAACAGCAATTCCCGCAATTTGAGAAACTCTTTATGTCTCGCACATTAACCATAAACGCTATAACATTTGAAAGTTCCCGCGATAGATGTCGTTTGTATCGCTCAGAAAATAAGCAGTTTTGCTCCAACTTTTCTGCAGTGCTACGTGTTCCTTCCTAATGGTATTTCTGCGGATTTATTGCACGAAAAGTAATAAAATACATTAGTTCTGGTCGATTGACGGGATTCGAGCCATTTGTAGAGGGCGAATAAAAAGATTATCGGAAATAAATCTCATTACTTTGCAACGTGTTATGTGTGTACTGCGTTTTATATGTCAATGCTTTCAGCGAATATCGAATCAATTGTGTAAATGGATAATAACATTAAAATACTTAATATTAATAGACAGAAAAATACCACAAAACGCGATCATTTTTCCTTCCATTCTACTCAAAGAATTTTTATCGGTTTTGCCGTTTGCTTGCCTTAGGGTTATTGTAACGGGTTCCGATTCAACTCACAAGAACTCACATTTGGTTGCTTTTATAATTCCCACGGCAACGGCACGTCGACGGCAAAGGCACGCTGCATCTCGTTTCTTTAATAAGAGCGAAGGAGATACAAAAAATTGATTTATTTCTCCTTTGAGGGAAGTGGACTTACAAACATAGTTTGTCTTATCGTTTGTCTCACTATTAGAGAAATTTCTTTCTTTTTTTATACGCATGTAGTTTGTCTTATCGTTTGTCTCACTTTGAGTGAGATTTCTTTCTTTCTTAATACGCACATAGTTTGTCTTATCGTTTGTCTCACTATTAGAGAGATTTCTTTCTTTCTTAATACGCACGTAGTTTGTCTAATCGTTTGTCTCACTATTAGTAAGATTTTTTTTCTTTCTTAATGGGCACATAGTTTGTCTTGTCGTTTTCACTATTAGTAAGATTTATTTCTTTCTTAATGCGCACATAGTTTGTCTTGTCGTTTTCACTATTAGTAAGATTTATTTCTTTCTTAATGCGCACACCGTTTGTCTTATCGTTTTTACTATTAGTAAGATAGCTTTCTTTCTTAATACGCACATAGTTTGTCTTATCGTTCTCACTATTAGTAAGATTTCTTTCTTTCTTAATACGCGCATAGTTTGTCTTATCGTTTTCACTATTAGTAAGATTTCTTTCAGTAAAATTTAATGAATAAATTATTTTACACTCGCAATGTGTATTTGCTTTGATAAGATGTTTGACCGAAAATAAAAGTAAAAACAACAAGTTAAATAACGCACTTGGTTCTACTGAGCTAGGTCCAGTAGACACATTTTAGCGACCCATTTATATATACAGGGTGTTAAGGGACGTACTTGACTTACTTTAACCGGTGATTCCTGACATTATTTGGAGTAAAAAATGTAAATGAAATTTTGGTCTCCGGTGACTTTTTTTGGTGACTTTTTTTTTCAAAAATTTTTTCTTCAAAATCAAACAAAAAAAAAAAAATTTTGCATGTCGTCACTGGTCACTCCGCCGAGTAGCCAACTCACTCCTTATTCCACCTCCAACTGTCCAACACATACCATTTTTTTATGTTTTTGTAGAAAAAAATGTCACCGGAGACCAAAATTTTATTCTTATTTTTTACTCCAAATAATTTCAGGAATCACTGGTTAAAGTAAGTCAAGTACGTCCCTTAACACCCTGTATATGTAGGTACCTATTCTCCGATTAGCTATCCTTTTGAAAAGCGATGCTATGTCGTTTTTATTTGATTAGTATTTATAAAACGTATCTTGTATTTTTACAAGGTCATTGCATAGATGTCGTAATTTTTCAAGTTTAATAAAATTAAGGCTATTTATATATTTTTTTATAAATACTTTTAGTTTCATAAATCCTACGATTTATTTTAATGTCCCATGATTTTTAACGGTTCCTTTAAATGTTAACTCTATTTTCCATGCCACGGTGATATAAAAGAGCTTGTCGAAGTCAGAGTAATGATTGTAGCCTTGTGATGACACTAAAATAAACTCATATAAATTAAATGCTTTGAAATTATTACATAATTTAAATGAATTTGGAAAAAACTTTTATTTGATTCATAATATCGCAAAAATCCGTCGTTAATTTTTACAGCAGTTTTACTGTTATTTTTCATAAAAAAAACTGTATCCGCATTCATGGAATTAATTAATTCCATTTGCCACAATACAGGGTAGGCAAGGGGCGGCGTTTTCATTTTGCATCATGCAGAGTAAAAGTAGGGTAAAAGGTAGGAACCCGGATCACAACTTTACCTGGATACTACGCTGCCGATGGTATGCTACTCGTAGGTACTTCTATAACCTGTTCTGGGAGCATGAAAACTTTACGTATTCTACTATTCAAGAACGAACTCTCAAATTTTCCATGCACTTTCTTTCTCTTCCACATGCCTCTCTGCGTGAACATAACGACAAGGGACTGATAAAGTTCACTTTGCGATATTTCCCAAGATGACAACATACAAAATCTGAAAGCATTTTGCTCCCCCACACTCTTTTTCCAGCAAGTTTGCAGAATCTTTCACATTTTCATGTTGAAAGAACCTTGAAATTCGGACATTTTAAACATTTTTACTACTTTTACCTATTAACCAACTTTTATACATTATACTTCGTTTTATGTCAGCTCTGAAAATTTAAATTATTTACAAATATTTTTTTGCCAAATTGTATCATTAGCTTTTTATTGGTATTACTCTTCGACCAAGTATATCAAGACGTGCCCTGTGAAATTAAAAATGACGCCAGAAACCAAATAAAATTGGCTCAAGGCCCATTTATGAAAAAGTGCGAGCATTGTTTCGTACTATTTAGATCGCATAGTGCTTTGTGTTTTACCTTTTATCGGTCCACACTGAAACTAATTGCTGTCCCAGCCGTCCTGACGGAGTTAATTTTTTCAAACACAAAAATATCCTACTTCCGAATATTTTACAAGATACAGTCCGCGGACTTTATTTTTGATAATGTAACCAGCTATCTGAATACATAAAAAAAATTATGCCTTACAGATAGCTTTAAGGCAGCGTTTTAATAAATGTAATAATATTGACGTATTATTTTTTTGGCAAGCAAAGTTTCTGAGGTCACTTAATCACCCAAATGCTTGTGACGTCACCACACACCGATACTAACACATAGACGAAGGGCTAGCGGCACGATATGGCAGTGGTTTTCAAACTTTTTTAAAACGCGACCCGGTTTGTATAAAACGGAAACCTTTAAAATACATTAAACGCAGATCTTAACAAAAAATCGCTGCACTATTCTTCAATTAAGGTCGAAAGTTAACCTATCTTAAGCCATAGCATTCCGAATTTCTACCGTTTTACAACATATTTCTCTAAAACACTTTAAGTTTTTAAGTTTCTATAAAATATATGTTGTTTTTGACGATAATATCTATACATTTGCCACGCCGAAACGGTAATTGAATGAAATTCTTCCGATAGAAGAAAATCGTATATTTCGAAAATTATTATAAGCACTTTATTTTTGTTACATTACAAGTTATATATATTAAAAAAATTATAATTCATTTTTTTCTTTAAAGCTATGACATTTCTCGCGAAATTTTGGTTCTATTTTAATGTAGTTTAATCGAGTCATGTTTTATTAAACATTTTCACAATTTTCGCTTAAATATTATCGTTTTCGCGCTCCCTCTAACATTCGTAGTTACATATCTCACCTTCATCTTCTTTTTGAGCGCTTACTAACGGGCTTTAATTAACTACGAATTTCTGTCATTTTTTAATTATTACCTATACACAAAAAAAACTTAATGATTGAGCAACTGATTCAAAACTTTTAAGAAAGATTAAAGTTTTCGATTAAAGACATTTTGCAAAACAGAACAGAAGCCTTTGAATATTTTTTAGCGCAATTTTTTTGATATTTTTTGTAGTCAAAGTCCGGAAAGCAGTAAATAGGCTTGCGGGTTGCTGGTTGCTCAACACTGTGTTAATGATAAGCAACCAACCTTGGCAGCCCACGGTGCGTGGGCGGTAAAAGTGTGAATTTTTCGTAATTATTTTCAAGCAAACGATGAATGGATTTTTTGTATTTTAAAACTCATGATCAATATATACATATACGGGACTGTGTACAAGTTTTTGTACACGAATCTAAAGTATGGTTTGCAGTGTACACCGCTTTCAACAGGACACTTCGACGAAATTGCTGCTTGGTGGTTGACAACGAGCCATACGGTTCATCAGAAAAATAAAATTTAAAAATTATCAGACGCATCCGCCGCCAAGACCCGGACAAATCTCAATCCATGAACCCAGGCACCCCTGCATAGTCACCAAACGTAGCGAACCACTTGGAGTGACCTATGGCAGAGGCGTTGGTTATCCAATAAATGGTTCCCGAGGCGGCGGTACCCATACTCGCCTCCGAAATTGAATCGCTTGTCATAATAAAGTAAAAAAATATTTTTGTCTAATTAAATTTATGAATGTCTCGCGATCCCCACTTTGAAAACCATTTATACACAACACAGCTTGTCGAAACGTCACGCATGCAAAACGTGAACACCTATGGAAGTGTTAGTTCGACAAATCACACAATGGGATTAATCGGTGCTCAGTTTTATATTGCCGAGAATTCGCATGCAAGACGGCGGAATTCGAAGGAGAGTTGTATTGCGAAATTACTGATACTTGGGGTTATTTTTTTCAGATTTTTACTATGAGACGGCTTGTCTAGGGTATACTAGGTCAATGGTATTACTCTTATTATTATTTTTTTTTAATCTCTACTATAATATTCTCTACCTTAGGAGTAAATTATTGGTTTGAAACAATAGTACCCTTTACACACGAGTTCGGAGCGGGACGTGCCCCGCGCCAATTCAGGCCGCCGCGCAGAAAAGTAAAGACCGAAAGTAAGATAACGGTTTACAGCGCAGTTCACTGTGAGACTTTTCTGTGCGGCGGCCTGAAGTGGCGCGGGGCACGTCCCGCTCCGAACTCTGTGTGTAAAGGGTACTATAGTCTTTGTTTGTAAAGCACATGATTAATTTTTTAAGCCACGCACTTGATTTTATATTTCTACAATTATATATGTAGGCACCGTTTTAGTTTTTTTCTAATTTGCACTAAAATATATTATGTGTTGTTGTTTTCACATGTTTTCTAACAATTACTTTAAGAGAATTTATCATGTTATACTTAAATAACGTAATTAATGTAAAATATTCGTGTAAAAGCCCACTTAGGCTAACTAATAAATAAACATAAAATACCATTCTTCCACTTCCATACAATTTAATATACTTACTTCTTGTGTACCGTTCCACGAAATTATTACGTATATGATTTTCATCAGGGCCTCCTGTGTGGAGTTAACGTGAAAAAAATCTTTATAAAAACCTGTACAGGCGTGTAATAATGTATATAAATAATTGATAAAATTTTCTATCTTCTTCTTTACATAGTGTAAAATGAAGTCGCTCCCGCAATCTGTACGCTTAGATCTTTTAAACCATGCGACGATTTTCGAGCGGTTTTCACCAATATATAGAGTGATTCAAGACGAAGGTTTATATGTATAATACGGTTCCATGCCAACTGGGAATAATGTCAACTCAACACCTTTAAAAGTCATTAAAATCTATGAAAAAAATAATTTTAAGTTAGCCGATAACCCTAACCTAACATAACCTATTTAACCAATTTTTTATAAATATTTTTTTATCACTCTGGCGTTAGTTATAAATGTTGGGTAAAGGCGTTGTGTTTCATTAGCCACAGCGACGTGTGGCCGGGTCTGCTAGTCTACAATAAATTGTAACAAGTAAATGACTATTATCACAGTTTCTTTTGAATTTTTTACATTTTTCAGCGCTTCCAGGTATCTGCTGTGGACCTATGATTCTCATCTTAATTAATTGACTGTGATCTGTCTTGTCATTGAATCTTGAACATAATTTGCTTCATTTAGAAGTCCCTAATTGACAATTCCCTAATGGTCGCCTTTGTAAGAATATCCCCAATCAGAAATAATGACTAATCGAACGGCCCGGCTTAGTGAAGGTGCTAATAATAAATTCCATCGGAGCAGAGCTTCGCTCTCCCGAAGTGAAATAATTAATCAGTCTAGAAGGACAGTATTGTTCGATGTCTGCAAAATTTAAAAAGCAATCTGAAACTTTTCTGTTTTACAGCCATAAAAAATCTTGGACATAATAACGTTATTTTATATTATGCTTGTGAAAAAAAAATGGAAATTTTCATGTTGAAAATAAACTGTCTGAAAAAACACTTGAAGTACATATTTTGTCCTGCTACACATTGATTCAAATTCAAATAAGACGTGGATTCGAAAAAAATTCTTTGTTTAGACCATTTTTAAGTGTAATTAATTTTGAGTGTAATTTCTGCGTTTCATAGACTTTAAATTAAATATCCCACTAGAATACTTAAAATATAATTTCTTATTAAATATTATTTAAATAGATACATTCGAAGACAGACGTAAAATAAACGATTTAACCGTTTTATTCAAAATATTAAACTCTAAATTTGACTGTTGTGAACTCCTGCAACTCATAAACTTATGAATACCCACAGTAACAACACGACAAAATACACTATTCTACTGCAGCATTTGTAAGCTAATTCGTTACTACCTTGCCAACTCTCCGATACAATGATTTCACACTGTGGGAAATCAGTACTTGGGTGATGTTGACATATTTAATATCAACTTGGCGAGTTTTGTGGACAAAGTAAAATATTTTTTACAACGCTATTCCTTAACACATCTTGTATTTTTGTAAACCTTTCAAATCACTGTATTCTTCAGTTTCTGCTGTTGTATTTTTATGACTTGTGTGCATTTTTTATCTAATGTAATTAATAAAAATCCAACAATCTTTTACAACATAGATAACGTTGCTCTTGAAAATTAAAAACTTAGGACGGGTTGTTTAAAACATTTTTAACAAGGCATCAAAAATTTTAAATTAAGTTTTTACGTTCTGTGTAAGTTTGGTTATTATATCATTATCGGCCAGTTGCTTTATGAAGCGAGATTATTTCAGATTTATGAATCTGAAATAATCACAGAACTTACACAGAACGTGAAAATAACTTCAAATATTTGATGAATTGTTTTTAAAAAAAATTCAAAACCCATCCTTAGTCGTCACTTTTAATCAAATCTTCAATTTGTTAACCACATAACGGAAATTTCTAACAAAGATTTACATATGTTGGGATTTATAACTAGGTTATATAGAAAATTGAACAAAATAGTGTCTCTGTTAGAGTCAATTTTTCAGTTTGAAATCCATTTTACAATATTCATGAATTTCAGTATTGAAAGAATACAAAATAAATTCTTGTATTTTTTAAGTCCTACAATGGTAAATCCTGCAAGTATCTAAATAATTATCCATACTAATATTATAAATGCGAAACTGCTCGAGTTTGTTTATGACCTTTTCACGCATAAAACATTATAAAGACTTTAATAATTCTTTCACCAATATAAAGCTAAATTATATGCGCAGACAACAGGTTGTGTATGATTGTAAGCTCTGGCGTTATGAAATTATAAATATTAATATATTATATTTGTTATACGTTTTCTGTCGCTAACAAAAGCGAGTTTTTGCTAACGTCAGAAAAAAATCTTTTCCAAGGAAACAATGTTGATATATTTTTGGGCTCTATGTTGGTAGGCACTCAGTTTACTGGTCAGCTACTACTGCAGAAAATTTAAATATTAGAATTCGTTTTTTTTTTGGACAAGCTTGGAATAAATGTCAGATGAGAGTTCCTATATTAAAAATATAATTCGTAACGATCATAAAGACTGAATGATAAATAGAGATTTTTTTATTATATTTACGAACTTCCAAATATTTAAATAAAACTAAACTTCCGAAATGTTTGTAAGCGCATAAATTCCGAACGAATGAACAAAATTGGATAAGTAATTTATTTTTTCTTTGAGCTATAGCATTATGAAATTTAGGTGGTAGGCGAGATGTTTGAAAACTGAATGTAAGGGAATGAATAGATGGAATGCGGGAGGGGATGGGGGTGGGGGTGGGGGGGAGATAATTGATAAGTGCAAGCGCTACAGTAATTTCCTGTAATACCATGCGAGCGAAGCCGCGGGGAAAAGCTAGTATGAATATAAACTGTGTTTTCTTTCCCTACAAAACCCTTGTCAACCGAAATTTCACATCCTGCCTGATGATAATTTTGATGAGACGTAAGTCATCATTCGTTCATCATTCAGGCGGATCTCATGCCGCTTAAAATACAGTTAAACACGTACTTCGTCGGCATTCCAGGCCATTACGCCCATCCGGCGCGGAAAACACACGAATGTTTCGGAAACTAATTACAACACCTTTATTGTTGGCACGTGTGAGAGTTTTTCCGTATTCTTTTATTTATTCCCTGTTGCAACATTAATTTAGGTGACTGACTTTGCCTCAACCCGACAGTATTTTCGGTTTTAGTCGTATTTGTTTACCGGCGATAAGACACGGTACCATCAGATTTAGAATATGCGAACCTATCGTAATGAATTAACAGTTATTAACCACCGACCGGGATAGGAGTCCATGGAGAACATTTTTGAAGGAAGGCAAATTCTGCAACGTGATGTAGCTTCGTGATGTTTACATGACGAAATTACTCGGGTGTGAATTTGACGCACCAATTTTACACTGCCAGCATTACAAATACATGGACGTAATTACTGTTAAAAGCTATAAATGACTGCAGTTTTGACACCTGTTATTTTTTATGTAAGTTGATTACCTACAAATCGAATGTCGGTAATGCAGATTACTACAGTCCGAGCGGAGGGCGCTAACGTCTTGTTGATATTTAAAATGACTTTGCATGTTTGTTCCTTTGGAAGGGATTTCCCTTTTTAATATAAAAAATTGCTCTCAGTTTATTTGTTCTTTCTTTTTACTGGCGATCGTATGAATAACAACAAGGACGTTCTAGCCTTTTTTAGCTAGGGATCTGGGAACCGGGCTGTGTAATATTGTAACATGTTTTAGTGTTTCTTTGATCATGTTTAACCTAAAAGAAGTTGTAAATGGATAACTCGCTCAGAATTATTTTTAATTAAGAGAAGGACCCATACACAATACTAAACAATTACAAATGAATACTTTACATCTACTATGCCCATCGATCCGCTGTGTCGGTTGAGGTAAGCAATCGATGTAAACCCAAGGCACTTCGCAGACAAGTAATGCTCCCTACGGTTTGCGGCGCAGCCGTTGTGGGAACTTTCTGCGCTGGGCCTTTGGTTTATATCGTTTGTTTACCGATACAAACCCAGCGGGACGATAGATTTAAATTACACTTACTAGAATTACGTGAAATGAAAATGAAATCTTACCTAAATAAAATTTCCTATACACAAATTTATTTTGCACTCTACAATTTAAACCCATTGAAAATTTATTTTTTTGACGTGTGTAATTCTCTCCGTATGTAATTCATTTATATGTAATACTGGAATGTTGGTACGCCTGTATAATTCACCTGATACTCTTGGTGATGATGATAACAAATAAAAACAAGCTTAAAATGAATATAACCCCAAATAGAAAATAATATTTTCTTTTAATTAAAAGTGTTCACTATTTAGAAAAAAGTACAGAATAATCAACTGTTTTAATTATTACAATGAATAAAAATGTACAGGCTTATATTATGACATTACATGAAGAATGAGAATCAATTTGTCTTTGAAATATTTGAGAAAACATCTTTTCCCAGTCGTTAGAAACATGACTACACATTTCAAAGTGAAACATATTTAACAAATAGAGGCACTCTGAACAATGGTGAAGCTATATTTGAAAACCTATGAATAGTTCAGCTTGTTTCAAAAGTAACACGGAATAAGTGAAATAAAATGAGACAATTTAGTGGCATGATGCTTGCGGTAGAAACGTTTTAAAAATTCATTCAAACCACGTTAGCCAAAGCGAGAAAAATAAAGATGGGTGCTTTGGCGCTGTGGATTTGGAATGCGAACACAGGGAGATAAAAGGCAGGGTCTGCACTAAAACACAAACACAACATTATGGATATTTTCTTTTAAATCAATCCGTAGCGCGGTCGTGCTCGGATGCGAGTTGTTATCTTCTCTCTTACAGTGAACTTTTACAATTCGTGAATGCATACATAATTTTTTTTTTTTCAAATTTTCTCTGTATCTCACCAAACACTTTCTTCCTTTTATTTGTCGACTTTATGTCCGAGTTAAATCTTCCCCACAGGAATAACTAAGCCCTTCCATACACTTTTCCACAAATGCTCATCTAGTCAATCCACGCTATGCAAGTTTAGTGTATTATATAAGTATAATAAATACAAAACAATACAAAAACAACATGTCAACCTACCAGAGACCAAATGGGAAAATAATTTACCGACTCCAGATATTTTCATATCAGAGGGTTCGGCTCGGTAGAACTCCTAACTGGACCGATAAATCCTACTGATTCCGCAATGTAAATATTTAAAAAATCTTTCGTAATCCTATGTGTATTTGAAATGACTGATTTTTGCATTAGTCATTAGTTATTACTTTTACTTTTATATACTATATACATTTACTGATTACGTAATAGATAATATAACCATGCAAGAATTTTATTTAATATTACTTATAACTTGAATCATATTGTTCTGTGTACGCTTGATAAACAAATTATCGAAAATAATAATATTCTGATAATCAAATGATTTTTTTCAGCACGTTTGATACCTTCTCAGTATCGAAAACTACTTTGTCTCTATTACACATGTTTAATGATTCTGAATCTTTTTATGTACCGAGAACTGAAACATTTTTTTACGTGAATAGCACACGAGAGTTCCAACTGATCTCAGCCAACCATTTGGAGCTAGTGAAACTATGGCACCCTATTGGGGTATTTTATGAGACTGAAGTTAGTAAGGAGTTTAATGAGATGGGGTAAGAGGAAGGTTGGGAAATAGGTACCTGGCAATTCAGATCTGATGACCAACACACCTAAAATTATTTCAAGTAATGTTTCCATTCTGAAGGTGACCTTTTACTAGGGTGGCTCTGAGAGTAGGTATCTCCCACATTTCACATGTTTTTAGCAAAGGTTAAGTTATTATTATGCGGCTCACCAGTTTTCAATTATATCGAATCCTTGTCCAACAATTTTCAAATCTTCCTCTATTCAAGATACTTAATGAACTTATATGATGAGACCTTTACCGAAATCTTGACTTTGAAGTACGAAGTATAACTCCTGAGTGTAGTCAATTTAAGAGTACCTACTCCACTCACTTGGCATAAGGACCTACTATGTTACCATTTACAAACAAATTATGCTGAAACTCTCCAATTCCTCGCCTACACAAATTAGCAAACGAATATACAAATGAATTTGATGTTTAAAACATACTTAACAATTTATCTCAAGAAATTATTTCTGATATTTTCAGTTTTATTATTATTATTACTTTAATTTTGTTCAATTATAAAACACTAAATGTAAGAAATTATTTCTGCAACCTATTATTTATTACTAAACCTTGTGTAAAAAAATGTGCACAAAACGCCCTCAATATGAAATCCCCGGGTGTATAAAAGAATAAATAAATACAGGTAACTGGATATCAAGGTACTAAAAGCATTTTGAAAATCTAAATTATTTTTTATAATTCTTAATATTTCAATATGTTGGGTTGCTGGTATTCTTCAGATGAAGCTATACGTGTAATCCTATTTAGATACTAGAATCATCTTCACGACGAATCGGTTTACAGTATGAACATCAAAAAATATGCTGCAGACAAATTGAAGCTTTTCTATGTATTGGAATAACAATAAAATTATTATTTACATAACAAAAAAATGTAAGCGTAAACCACAAAAAAAATGTTTTTCATAACTTAACTATGAGAAACAAATTTTTAAAAATTCCCCTTTATGGCTAAGACTATTTTTGAGGTTTTGTATGTTCTAACTTTTTTTATTCTTATAAAATTATGCATAAAATAAATAAAAACCCCTTTTTCGCTTATTTGCTTAGTGCAAATACGACGCGCGATTTTAAATTTTGTAGGCATGAGAATCGAAATATTTCTAGCGTTTATATTCCTCTTAAGCGTTGTGTGCCTTTTTTATTTGATTTTTTTTCTAATTTCTAACGTTTTAAAACGCATTCGCGTGATGACCCTGTCTCGGCATTATTTTATACTGAGAGCTTTAAGTAAGCGTTTTTCTTCAGATGTTTCCTCGTGTTTTTTAGCAGAGTGCCAGACCAGGGTGCAGGGTGTATTCAAGAGTTGGTCATTGTAAATTCCTGTGTGTCTCGGAGATACAGTCCACTCCTAATGTCCATCAGTGTAGACGGTGAAGTCCGCAGCGGTCGGTGTAAGATTAAAGAAAAACATTTTATAAATTAAATTCACACTAACATTGTTTATACAGCTTTATAAATGGTGCCGACTAGTTTCACGTATATACTAGTTTCACTTATCAGAGCAGCACGGTAGTCAAAAAATTGTGAAATATAACATAAGAGTAGGTACATGGTGTACATTAAGTGGAATGTTTGCGCGGCCCTTTTCGGCCTGTTTCTTACAAATCTTAAATTTGGATTTGAGATCAAAATAACCAACTAAAATGAAAAATTATTTTTTGTAATCCAAAGGTATATCAAATATCTAGTATGGATGTGAGCTACTTTATTTATTTTTGCGTTAAATTATTAGATATACGCCATTAAAGATTTTAGTGTTTCATGATTTTAGAGGCAAATTGGGCAATTATTAGTGAGTAAATAAAAAACATTTGTCAGTAAATAAAAATAATTTTACTATATTTATCATAAAAATATAATTTAATATAAAATAAAAATATCATGTTTATGAAACATGCTCATTTTAAAAAATAGTTGATAATTAGTATAAATGCCTTTGGAATTCGTCTGCAGGATTCATATTAATTTGCAGTCAAAAACATCTAAGAACAAGAGATAGACAGATCAAAGGTGAAGATAAAAAGAAGTAAAATTAATAAAAGTTATGTGTGCTTACATTTAATTCTGTGCACCTCATTTTATAGTATATTTGCGGCACGTTCCAGAGTGGAAGACACTCTCAGTATCGCCCTGGTGTAAGACCACCATTCAGAATTGAAACGTTGCTTGAAATGGCTTTAACCGTGTTTGGTGACCAGATCTGAATAGCCAGGTACTTCCTACCTTCCTCTTCCGCTTCTCCTGCCCCTCCTCACTACCCTCAGCCTCACAACATACCCCAATTGGGGATGCCATAGTCTTACTGGCTCCACACTGGAGCAGTTGGGATTCGTGTGCAGTATTCACATTTAAAAAATATATATATATATAAAAAAAACTCAATAGGTGAGTTCTGCCCACATGAAATTTGCACACCTTTTGTCTAGAATTTGTAAATGCTCTTGGCAATAATTTTAACTTCACACAAAATTTCGAACACGAGCTACGGAACATTGAAATGTTGTGTTAAAAAAATCATAGACAATAAATTCACATATTATTTGCACCATATTATTGCACCTTATTATTTGCTTCACATTTTCATGAGCAAAAAGGTTTTAGATTAAAAAGAAAATAGTAAAAATAGAAAACCCAGTCAAAAAATGTGCAACACATGGTTAAACGTTTTGACACGCAGAATAATCGACCACCACAACCCGGGCATGTGCCTAGCAAAGTGGTCGAAAAATCCTAAAATTCTTGTAACAAACAATTAAATGAATAAATAAAACTTTAAAAACAAAAAAAAATTGATATCACAAAATTTTAAATTGAGTTGTTTTACCGCAAAAATCCATCGTTGTTTTGATATCACAATGGATATCTCAATGTGAAGTGTGATTTTGAATATCAATCTTCTTGTCCGGTGAGATGTTTTCCGAACGATGATCATTTGATTTATAGAGGTTATCACTAATGATCATTTACCTGCCGATCGGTAGACAGAATACCGACGAGTTCTGACACGAGGTGACACGTGTAATTTATTTGTAGATGTAAAGATTTATGGAACCTACACTCTCTTCGGCAAAGCGCGCCAGGTGCCTACAGCTTTTATGACCAAAGTTTTTGGAACGTTTGTAACTCATTTTTTAAGTTCATTCTGGTTAAAAAGGCTTTTTTGTTTCTGCTTTAAGATGAACGTATGCGCGGCCCATTTCGGCGAGTTTCATACAAATCTTAATTTGAGATCAAAATACCCAACCCAACTGAAAAATTATTTTTGTTATCAAAAGGTATATCAAATATCTAGTACGGATGTGAGCTACTATAGATATAAGTCATTAAAGATTTAAGTGTTTCATGATTTTAAAAGCAACTTGGGCAATTATTTGTGAGTAAATTAAAAACAATAAAAAAATAATTTAAGCATATTTATCAAAGAAATAAAATGAAATACAAAATAAAAAATAAAAATTCACAAAAAAATCATTTTGATAGGCGTAAATTTAAAATACAAATTACCTTTTTACGGCGGAACAAAAATTTGTCGTTTATACATTAAAATTACTATCCAAAAATGCATTTTTAACGGTGTTTTATTTCTAATTTTATTTTTCATTGTCAAATTATTTTTCAATGTTTTCATTTACTCACAAATAATTGCCAAATTGCCTCTAAAATCGTGAAACACTTACATCTTTAATGGCCTATGTCTTATAATTTCAAGCAAAAATAAATAAAATAGCTCATATCCGTACTAAATATTTGATATAACTTTTGATTACAAATTTTTTTTTCAGTTTGGTTGGGTATTTCGATCTCAAATTCAAATTTAAGATTTGTATGAAACTGGCCGAAATGGGCCACGTAAACGTTCCTCATAGTATGCAAAAATGAACTTATGAGATTTAATAAATACGTTGCCTAGATGCACAGGGATCTCATTTAACTGCATTTAGTTTACTTTCATATACTATCTGCCAGTACCATGCCTTTGCCATTCTTCAGGATTGATATCAAAACTCCTTGTCTCACATCAACATTTTCTTAGACCATCTATATGCAATAGTTGCAACAAATGCATTCAGATCATAACCATTTTCCTTGTTAGCAATTTCGTTTCTCGTAAAGAGCAGCCTGTAAGTTCACAAATTCATTTAGATGATGCGAAAAATTACCAATCAGATAAAAATAGAAGTACAGTTTTTTTCAAATGAACAAAACTAATATCCTCGCTCCTTTTAACCCTCGATAATAATATGTATTATTTAACCTTAATAAGTTAACCATTCGACTTTATGACAAACATTTTTCGAAGTCCTGTTTTTTTAAATAGATCTTATTTTTATGTAGTAAAATATAGAATGATAAGTAGTAGGTGGCTGGCGGAGGCAAAAACATTGGGATTGTATGGCGAGCGATATGCTGAAATAGGCCAAAACCAGATGATCTTTTCTATTTTATAGCTAAGTCTGTTGGCCCCATAAAACAAATTAGACCGGTCAAATAACGATAGTTTAATTATTTTGCCTTTAATAATTAATTTATTCTGGAATTTTCGTTTTGTGTCCGCTTCCTAATGATAAGGTTATTTTTACATAGTGTAAAATGAAGTCGCTCCTGCTGTCTGAACGCTTAGATCTTTTAAACTACGCAACGGATTTTTATGCGGTTTTCACCAATAGATAGAGTGATTTAAGAGGAAGGTTTATATATATTATACAAGCATTATAGTAGAGAATAGCCGAGAAATTCAAATATTCAATTCAGGCAGCGGGCTAGCAAGCGGGCAGTGTGGATATATATGTATGCAAATTAACAGATGGCGTTGGTTATAGAGGTTGAGTAATGGCGTTGTGTTTCATTAGCTACAGCAACGTGTGGCCGGGTCTGCTAGTAAATTGTAAAACATATTAACAAAGACATAATTTTTTTCTAGTTTTAAGTACCTAATAAGAAATCCAAAATAGAACTTTTTGGATAAATTTCACCTTTTTAAAACTAAAACTAACTAAGTATAATTGCGAAAAAATGTTTTTTTTTCTTTGACATCGATAATCGAACAACATATATTTTTTGGCATAATTTTTGCAAAATCTTTTAAATCATTAAAACTCCTGACTAACTATTCAACAAAGTAACCAATAGTCAGTAGATATTTAAAAAAAAACAACTTACTTAATAATCGCATCTTATATGCGAACGAATCTGGCGGCCACCAAGTTAACACGTGACGGCTATGCTTTTGATAGAAGCATTCAAAAGAAACAGGTAGTTTGCATTTTAACGAACGTCAACTATCCGGGATTAAGGGCGTTGTTAACAAACCTCTTGTTAAAACGTAGTTCCTGTAACACGAATATAAACATGTTTGTTGGTGACGAAAGCTCCCATAATACGTCCTTCAGCGTGGTAAAAAATGAGTTAATCTTTCAAACAGATTTCATTGTTACTTCCACAACTTCCGAAAGAGATTTTCCGACGAGTCAAACACCGCCAAAGCCTTTGTTACGTAACAAATAACACATTCGAGATGGGGTCCATTGATTGATGACAGCTTTCTGCAGTCGCGGATTTTCAAAAGGCCGGAAATTACTCCCGCCACAAAGGCAAAAATTGGACATTTGTCAACCGGACTTAACCCGCCACGCTGGGGTCTGCATAATATATCTACCAGCCAAAGCTGGCCCAGCCAAAGCTGACCCCGAAGGGTTTATGAAAAATTAAATCAAATATTTTTATAAAACCGACGAATTTGGGTCACGACCGCTTGTATTTTTATAATAATAATATTATTTTATTATTATTTGGGCGATTGCAGGTTCGTTTTTCGAGAATATATCTTGTCATATTTGTTGGTGGGGCTTAATAATTGATTCCATTAGCTCAGTGGAGGATACAGAAAAAACTCAAGGGGGGGGTGGGGTGCTAAAATTATCTTGAGCTACCTTTACTTTTATCGTAATAAAAAAAATAATGAAGTCACACCCAAAGTGAATACGATGTCGCGGACGCGGGCGCGTGCTACATAAGAAAGTATAACTACTCGATAACTCGACTCAGAGTCGAATGACGAAAGGAACGAACGAATAGCGTGCGGGCTGGCGGCTTCGCAAGGGGGGCGCCCCTCGCGTCCCCCAAATGTATCCGCCACTGCATTAGCTGCGTGTTACGAATGTTTTGAAGCTCCATAGTACATGAGAGAAATGAAGTCGTGTACTTACAATAATTGCGTTGTCACATAAATCCCAGACATAAAAAACATGTTTAATTTTGACACCATCAGAGCTCGTCATATTATGTAAATTTTTGCGCTTCATAAAATCAGCTACAGTGAAGAATATTTCAACATGTAAAATAATTGAAAGCTAATAATAGTAAACAGCGGAAGCATCGAAAAACAACACTTGATTGAAATTTTAAGAAAATAAGAACATGACCGATTTGACGCCGCAAAAATCTGGCACGGGAAAGTGTGATGAAATAAATACATTTGTTATGATTACACTTTTATTTTCATCTCCACGGCCTCGGGAGGTCAACAAACAGAGCAATAACTTACTTAAAGGAAGCTGTTGATTCCCACAGGGGAATTGAGAGATAAAAAATTGCATCAAACTAATATATTGGCTTCACTATATAATTTGTCGTGTAAGGTCAGTATTCCAAATAGTTAAATCAATAGGTACAGTTTTTTCGGCGAAATGATTGAAAGTATTGCGAAAAAAAGTGAACATTTTTGGAATCAATTCCATACATAAGAATACAAACCTGATCTTAAGGCGACGCTTCCCCGCTCAAAAAGAAGAAGTTAGAGAGATATGTATTTACGAATGTTGGACAGAGCGCGCTAATATTTTCAATGATAAAATTGATGCGAAAATTGGGAAAATGCTTAAAAAAACATGACTCGTTTAAAATAGAGCATAAATCTCGTGGAAGGCATCTTAAGTATCATTTAAAGAAACATTGTGAACTTTTTCACAAATATAACTTGTAAAATAATAGAAATGGACTTGTTGTAAATAATTTTACTAACAATTTTCGGAGCATACTTTGCGATTTTTTTTCTATCGAAGGAATTTCATATAATTTGCGTATCGGCGTGGAACATATCTTCCAAAATAACATATATTTTTTTAAGAGCTTAAAAACTTCAAATGTTTAAGGGAGATATGTAAGAAATCCGTAGAAATTCGGGTAGCGGCGGCTTAAATAATGTGTTTTTCTAATTTGTGGGAATTATATTTAAACATTTAGAACTGATGTGCCAATGCTGGAAAAAAATTATCAAACATTATAATTTAAGCGTCTCTTTCAAAATTCGGACCGATCGTCTGAAGAGCCTAAACAAACGATTACTTACAATTTAAAATTCGGATCGATTGTCTGAAGAGCTTAAACAAACGATTAAGTACTTACTTACAATATAAAATTCGAACCGATTGTCTGAAGAGCTTAAACAAACGATTACTTACAATATAAAATTCGTATCGATTGTCTGAAGAGCTTAAACAAGCGATTAAGTACACAATATTTTTACCAGTGGGTACTACCAAAGCCTCCTAGATGTGGGATCTAGGAGGTATTGGTACCACCCGGTTTGGCCTTGGTTTCAAACTTTTTTTTTAACACAATTTTAATCAATAAGTGACATCTTATCTTATTTTTGAAAGTTCTATATATGTATTAAAGCTTTATATCTTGTAATGGAAACGACCATACATGATTTTTCTGTTTCTGAAGTAAGTTCACTGATTTCTTTTTATTAAAAATTCATAACCTTTTTCACTTAAAAACATTGTCTTTTATTTCATAAAAAAATATGTGATTTTTCATTCAGCGTTCATTAAAAAATTCAGGCCGTGTATATTTCGCTCACTATAAATAACGCTACCTCTGCCAAACATATTTCACCGTGCCGAGTTTCTGTATTAAAAAAAAACTATACTTCACTTCAAAAATACACCATTTCTCCGACGAAGCCTATTTGAATTTAAAATTCAGTGAGAATATACAACGCAATATAAAAATTTACATAGACCTTAGCGACTTACCTAAAAACTTAAATAAAGCCACCCCATCAGAGGCTACCCAAAATCCATCTAGCTGATTTAAATATTTTTTTATGTGACCGCACAAGATTCCTGACAACCAGGAGCAAGTATTTTTGGTTTTCCATAAATATTGGGATAGTAAATTGGAGATTTGAAGAAGAGTTTCGAGAAATTAGAAACACGGCTAAAATCATTATAATCCACATTGCCGTTGTGTTCATTATTTAGTGTAAATCTATTGCCGTATACTTTAATTTGTGCGCAATTTTTTTAAGTATTATTAAACCATATTCTACTACGTTTTCATGTGACAGATATTTCTCATTTTTGTACGCTTTAATTCCATTTGGAGGCAAAATGGTAGTCAAATTAATGTTAGTAAATACATTAAAACCACAAGAACCTACTCAATTAGTTCCAGTTTTTTTTTAATTCGATTAAACATCAAAAAACGGCCACTCAACTCTCTCGACCGGTAAAGTTTGGTACAATAAAATTTGCAGAGTTTTTTTCTGTTTGGAGTTTTTAAAACAATGCAATTGTTTTTATTCAGCGTCAACGTCGTTATAATCTGGAGCCCAGGAGCTTTAAATAATTATTCAATATACTTTAAAATTAAAATAGTCCTCCTTAGTAAAACTTCTTTTCGCACGTTTGACTTGGGGAGTAAGCTGGTGAATGCGTGACGAGAGCGTTACGAAAAGTGTGATCGAGTGAGGCGAACGAAGCATAAAGAAGTTTTACTTCAGTCGTGTGGTCTAAAGCACACTCGTTTTTATTTTTTAAAATTAGAAAACTAGGAAGAAACTTGGTAGTAAAGTAAGTATTTCTTTAACAAATGAAGCATATCAATTTGAGAGGCGGGTACCACCACCCCGAGAACCATTTATTGGATAACCTACACCCCTACGTTTGTTGATTTATATTATTTATTTATTTATTAGCAAAAACAGCATCACACCAATATATTGCAAAAACGGTTATACAAGATACAAAATCATTACGTTTACAGTTATAACATTTATTTATTAAGTGTTATTTCACGCTTAAAATCATTTAGCAGGGGTGCCCGGGTTTTTGGAGGGAGTTTTGTCTAGGTCTTGGTGACGAATGCATTTTCTCACCTACTGCGTGGCGGTCCGGATCGAGAGACACTTTTTGAGGTAGACATAAACTTTGGGGATTTGGTGTGTTCGCGGGAGAGAGGAGGGGAGAGAAGAGGGGACGGGGGAAGCGGGTGAGGGAATTGGGGAGCGGGAAGGCAACGCATGCCGGGAAATGAATGAATGAATTATTGAAATAATGAATGAAATAATGAATGAAATAATGAATGAATGCATGAATGAATGACTGAATGAATGAATTAATTAATTAATGAATCAATTAATGCATGAATGAATGAATGAATGAATTAATTAATGAATTAATGAATGAATGAATGCATGGATGAATGAATGAATGAATGAATTAATTAATTAATTAATTAATGTTCGAATGAATGACTGAATGAATGAATGAAATTATGAATGAATGAATTAAATAATGAATGAATGAATTAAATAATGAATGAATTAATTAATTAATTAATTAATCAATTAATGCATGAATGAATGAATGAATGAATGAATGAATGAATGCATGGATGAATGAATGAATGAATGAATAAATAAATTAATTAATTAATGTTCGAATGAATGACTGAATGAATGAATGAAATAATGAATGAATGAATTAAATAATGAATGAATGAATGAAATAATTAATGAATAAATTAATGAATGCATGAATGACTTCATGAATGACTGAATGAATGAATGAATGAATGAATGCATGAATGAATGAATGTATGATGAATGAATGAATGATGAATGAATCAATGATGAATGAACGAAAGAATGAAATAATGAATGGTTGAATGAATTAATTAATGAATTAAATAATGAATGAATTCCAAAAAAAACATTTCATACCCGTAAGATAATTCTTTTCCTAATACCATGCGATCGAAGCCGCGGGTAAAGTTGGTAGATTATAAATTTATTAGAGGCGAAGTGTTCATCCATATTTTTTCCATGCGAAATTTTAAAAGGTTTTCTATGCTTCTAAAAGAAAACCTCCATTATTTTATAGTGCACCGCTTTCTCTCTGTGCCATTCTTCATTAACCTTTTACTAGTTTGGCAAAAATATACTTCCGTTCGATATTACGGTCTTGCGACGTAGATATAATGCGGCTCCATTAAATATACCCCCGTTAAATGTGGCCCTATTAAATATGGCCCTGATAAAAATAATCGGATGCAATTGTTAAGGTCTCTGCGAATGCAGTAAGATTGCATTGGCTTGTGAATTCTAAAGGCTTCGTATCGAGAGGGGGGTGCTTGCATTCGAAGGGAAAATTCTCGAAAACAAATCCACCGCATGTGCCTTTTCCGGGAGCTTTCAATGATAATAGTTTGACTAGGGATTGCTACGTATATTCATGAACAACCTGGACTTTTGTTAGGAATGTGAACGGTTTTTAAAGACTGGTTTGAGGTGAGTGGTTTCAGGTACACCTAATAATGGCATTCGATAGTTATACAGTTTCAGTCAAAGGTAATAGTTGTACCATTGATACAGATCGTAATTTGAACGATTTACGGAAGAAATAGTCATATATCGTTAATTTTTTTTGTTTTATTTTGACGTCCTCCGTGGTCGAGGAAAGACTCTCGACTCGCAATCCGAAGGTCGCGGGATCGAATCCCGGCGTGGCAAATAAATCTTATTTGATTAATTTGTGTTATTTCACAATTAATTCATTTAAAATAATATATAGTATATTTGCGGCACGTTCCAGAGTGGAATATACTCTCAGTATCACCTTGGTGTAAGACCACCATTCAGAATTGAAACGTTGCTTGAAATGACTTAAGTCGTGTTTTTGGTGACCGATCTGAATAGCCAGGTTCCACCTTCCTCTTCCCCACCTCCTTCCCCTCCCCACTACCTTCAGCATCACAACATACCCCACTTGGGGATGCCAAAGTCTCACTGGCTTCAGACGAGATCAGTTGGGACTCTTGTGCGGTATACATATTTTTTTTTTTTTAAATTTAAAAAGGGATATTTTGTCACGGGATGAAAACACGCATTACGCGTAAAGAGTTAGGTAAGACGTTAGGTGAGTATTATGGCCATGTTCGTGAACCCGAAGTGAACGCCGGCCGACAAAATAACCTCCGACAAAACATCCTACGGACAAATCATCACCCAACAAATATCTACTAAAACTTAACCTAACCTAACAAAAAAATGGGAAAAAAATAAAAGACAACCTGTAAAGACAATAAATTATTGTTCAAAAATAGAAAAATGGGACAAAAATAATACAGATAAAAATAATTTATTGTCTTTACGGGATGTCTGCATTATTTTTGTCCCATTTTTTATTAGGTTAGGTAAAGTTATGTTTTAGTAGATATTTTGTCGGAGGATATTTTGTCGGGGATATTTTGTCGCGGGTTGAAAAGTCGCGTAATCATTATTTTTTCCGCACATTTTTACGCAATCCCTGCATACCCTGCTGAGTTCCCAATAGAATCAACTACTCCAGCGAGTTGATAGTATAGCCCGACCCTATCAGTAGGTTAGCTAGTTTGTATGTACGAGTAGCTAACGGAATAATGGGATATTTCCGTCACCGACCCCCTCCCAGCCATGAAATGCAGATACGTTTAATGATTGACTTCCGCCTGCATCATCCTAACGTTTGCATTTCTAACTATGTGTCACGGACGCCCCTGTCTGGCCGGAGTTTATTTTTAAACCCGTCAGGAATAGAGTCTACTTTTTGTCTGTGAATTTCATGTACTAGGTACGACGGAGGTTAAAAAAAGATTCGAATAATATTTTTAGTTACAATTTTAGGAGTAGGCGGAAGATTGCTATTTTCGGAATGTATCCTTTTATAATGTTATCCTTTTCCGAATATTTCAACGGTGAAAAGGAAAAAAAAATATTTTAAATGACTTCACCCGATTCGGCAGGTAACTTTACTTAATTTGAATACCGCACAAAAGTCCCAACTTCTCTCAACCGCCTGGAGTGGCATCCCCAATTGAGGTATGTTTTGAGGCTGAAGGAAGTGGGAAGGGGAATTATTTGGGGAAGAGGAAGGTGGAGAAGTACCTGACTATTCAGTTCTAGTCACCAAACACAGCCGTTTCAAGCAAAGGTTTTACACCAGGACGATACTGAATGTATATTCCACTCTGGAACGTGACGCAAGCATATCATCTTTGGAAATACTATTTTTTTTTTATATGATATCGCACAAGAGTCCCAACTGCTCCCGTCAGACAGTGATACTATGGCATCCCCAATCGGGGTATGTTGTGAGGCTGAAGGTAGTGGGGAGCGGAAGGAGATGGGGAAGAGGAAGGTGGGAAGTACCTGGCTACTCAGATCTGGTCACCAAATACGGCTAAAGCCATTTTAAGCAACGTTTCAATTCTGAATGGTGGTCTTACATCAGCGCGATACTGAGAGTATCTTCCACTCTGGAACGTGCCGCAAATAAACTATATATTATTTTAAATGAATTAATTGTGATATAACACACATTGATCAAGTAAAATTTATTTGCCACGCCATTTTCTATTTGCCAAACATAAAAAAATATTATTATTACGTTTTTAAAGAAATGTAAAGGGAAATTGTACAAAAATAAAAAAGTAGGTTTCAACCTTACTAGACAAGCAACAGAATTTGTCTTTTAAAGCCAGCTTCATAATGGTTAAATATGCCGATATCCGAATTGATTCCGTTTTATTACGTTCAACAGCAAGATTGCAATCCCTACCGTGCACCAGTACGACTATTGACAAGTTAGTTCTGCAGGTTGGGAAATAAACAGTGCTGTCGGCGACATGGATAACAATCTAGAACATAGAAATGAATGCTTTCCATGAAAGTCAAGTTTTTAAACTATCCACAAATCAGTCTGAAAAGATGTGTTTTAATATATTTAGTTTTCGTGGGTATATTAAGTCCTGTCTACTCCGGGAAATGAACACGAACAATCGCTTGAACAACACTATAAACATTGAAAACTTTGAACAATTCGTGTTCAAAAACTCTGTGTTCAAGCTTTACCACAGGCGATGGAAAACATTCCTCACCCGAGTGACGCGGGAAGGCAGGTGATGCCGGCGGGGGGGGGGGATTAGTTCATTCTCTTACAGGAGCTGCACCGAGCGGTTGGCAACGGAGATAAATCGAATGAGATTTGGGGTTATGTCAACCGCGCGAGCCTAATACCTAATTGTGACTTTAAATTGTAAATAAATACTGTCGTAATGGATGATTATTTCTTTCGTGAACTCACTTGTAAATAAAGTATATGAATTTATAAATCGGTTTCAGAGACACGGAATAAATTGACCAATTAAAATCGGTATTCTATTCTTAATCCCTGATAAATAAATACCTAATAAAAATTGAGATAGGTTGGTGGTTAGGTCTAACTTAAAATCTGCGTGTTCTCCTTTATACTTCGTCTACAATCTTATTGCTAAATTTCTTATCAGAACTCGAGTTTTAACGTTGGAATTTCGATTACGTAATTATTACGCATTCTCCCTGATGTAGCATCTCTTCTTCATTGGAACGCATTTTAACATGTATGTAAACGATAAACGTCAAATGTCAAGTGTTCAGTGCGTAAGCGTGGACAGGAGCTTAACACAGATCACTAGCAAAATTGCGTCTGACCGCGCGAACTTCGCACCAATCTTTCAAACCATGTTTCAACAAACGGAGGAGAAGGAAAACAAAAAATGTTTATAGTAACGTTCAAGCGAACGTTCATGTGCATGGTTTCGCTCGCTAGAGACAGGCCTTTACATGAACATTTTTTCATAACTTTACACATAAAATTGTGTGATTGACTTTAATATAACGGTAATGCTCACGTGACACGGTATAGAAAATTGGAAGAGGGTAAGTTTTAGAATTTGCATATTTGAGGATGTATCCTTTGTATTATATTATCCTTCTCGGAAATTATTGTCGACAATGAAAAGGAAAAATGACTGATATTTCAATACCGATTGTTTATTAAAGTGCGTAGGCAGTACCCATTTATTTGTATGGATCAAAGATCTATTCAATTCAACGAACAAATATTGATTTGCATGCCAATTACTGTGAATACTTCGAAACTCCCCCGAATTTAGGTGAATAAGCTTCAAATGACATTTTGCTCGAAGAATTCAGTGGCGTTGACATATTAATTAATCCAAAATGTCTAAAGATTGAATTTTAAACAAAGCCAACTGAATATTTGAAAAGCTCTGAGATTAATTAACAACTAACACCACACCGCGGAAATGTGAGTGCTGAGCTTTCGAATGATGAGCTTAAGACCTGTGCCGCACACAGTTATAAAATATCATTTGACTTGGCCTATATTAGCATATCGCTCACCATATATTCCTATTGGAAATGTACGGCGAGCGATATCATGAACTTTGCTCATCATGTTTTGTGGGAAATTTTAAGGATAACGCAATTATTTTCAGCTCTTTACGTCATTTCCATCATGAAGCTTGGAGCTTAACAATGTTAGAATAACAGTTACAAAATGGATTCAGAAAAGAGTTAGAAAATAGAAGGCAAGCGGGAGTGGATTGGTGCCTTTTTTTTTTACTTGCTCGACCCTATATGAAAGAGAACATTTCCTATCGCATAGCGTTCGCACGCCGAGTCATTATATATACATTCGTAATTAATAAATTCCTTAGTAAAGTTGGGTAGTATCTACCTGTGCCTAGTTGTTCGTAAAAAAGTTACTTTAAAATTATTTAGGAAAGCTTCATAGATTTATGGTGTGAATCATGGATACGGTGGTTTATATTGAGATAGATTAGGATCCATTAAGTCTGAATAATCGGCTTATTTTCACGAAGAAAGTAGCCGGTTTTGAATGCTTGAAGCAGCTCTTTCGGAATTGCGAATTGCAACCGAGAAAGTAGTCTATTCCGCGGGAGGTATGGCAGGCGGCCAGGTATTTTTTTCCTCTTATTCTCGCGGCGCCATCGCAGTCTATTTCCACATACTACTCTCTTCTCTCTTCTTGTCGAATGCGAACTTTCCGCGGCCGGAATCTCTTGTCGCGAGATTTGTACACTTGAGATGATTCGTGCTCTGTTTGTCCCGTTTTGAGGAACGAGAAATGTTTTAAAAAAACAATAAAATTAACAAACTATTTGGTGCCATTCTTGTACAGCGTGCTGTCTACCGGTGAATCATGGCTGTCTATCGAGATATTTACAATATATTATAGCATGCTTTCTATCGAAATAATCACACTATATTATCCATAGATTTGTATAGTCCATCAAGACAATTACACTGTAGTATAGCATACTGTCTATCGAAATATTTACATCATAGTGGAGCATAATGTCTATCGAGATATTCTTTACACTATAGTACTGTCTATCGAGATATTTACACTATACACTACCATAGTACAGCATACTGTTTATCGAGACTTTTACACTATAGTTTGATACGTTGCAAATCAAGATATTCTTTATAAACTGTATCTTGAGACATTCATACTTCAGTAGAACATGATATCGAAATAATTTTACCATAGTAGGTACACCATTTTGTCTATCAAGATTCTATTATTTACTCTATAGTATAACAAACTGCTTTTAGATACATTTGCACTGTAGTACAGCATGCTGCCTATCGAGATATTCTTTACACTTTACTTGCTGTCTATTGAGATATTTACACCATAGTATTTCAGATATTAGCAGATATTTCTGGAGATATTTTGACTAGCATGAAAATTGCGTTATTTGTTCGTCCCATCGTGGGAGCAACGGAATAAAGATAGGCTGGACAAACTATTTGATGCCATAGTCAAAAAGCTATTAACACTATAGCGTGCTGCCCAATTGTACAATAATTATTCAGCTTAAAAACAATGGAGCTAAATTATTCCATGTAACACCGAACAAGATCCAAGATTCTGTCGGGAGCCGGTGACTAATTTGTACTCTTGATCTGTCCCTTCTTAAGGAGTGAGGTGTAGAGATTATTTGGAGAAACTATTCGGAGTTGAACTCTTAAAATTAGAGCTCTTACATAATAAAAAACCGACATACTTTAGTTTGCGTCCATTCCAGACTTCCAATTTTGACTTTAGCCAGTGACTCCAGTGTGCTTTCTGTCTGTCCCGTCTTGAGCAGCGAGGAATAAAATGTAGAATCAATTTGGTGCCATGCTCGGCATAGCGTGCTCAGCTGTCCGCCAATAACGCTTGCATTAAATACCCAGACACTAGCAAGATAGTCACCGATCTTATTCGTGGAGTTTACCTCTCTTCCAGAGAGATCAAAAAGTATTTTTTTACAAATTAGATTGATATATATGTTTGAAATTGTAATGTATTTGTCTTTTTTGTTGCAGGTGAGATAACTCAAAATTTACCCGAGCTGATGGATTCAAAGATCATAAAATTCATACAAAGGTAAAATCTTATTATAGCTCACTTTCATGGTTCCCCAATAATTAAAGATTAAGGTAATGAATTTGCTTGCACAGTCGAAAAATAACACTTTTTCGCAAAAAAATAAACAGCTGGAAATAAAATGATTGAATTAAGAAATTGATTACATATGTAGTTAAAACATACAACACTATTATATATACAGGCAATACGTCTACCTAAAGATTTAGCAACATTTTTTGGAAATCTGATTAATCTCTGAAGCATCCTAGAATCCATAGTACCTGAATTGAAATTAGGTTAATCAAATTCTAATCCCTGTATAACTACGCTTTAAGTTTTGATACTATAAAACTTATTAACGTCACTTAAAACTAGTAAAGACACCTCTCCAATCCCTAAGGGAAAAATCAAGCAAATATACACTCTAAGGAAGGACAATTCGCCATGAAGAAAACGTCGCATAAGCTTGAATATTTAATCCCGAGAATCTCATACAACACCCGGTGGAATTCTCCTTTTGTTTCATTCGCAAGTGCAGCAGATTCGATCCGCAGATGAAATTTGTTTTTGAAATCATGAACGGTCAGGGGAATCAGATGAAATCTTGAATGGTTGGTCAGTTCTCTTTGTGATTCAGAGCTTTCCACGGTCTTAAAATAACAATAAATACGTTTATTTAGTAGCGGAAGGGTTGGAATCGGTTTTAGCAAAACGCACACATTTGTTACTTTAAATTACAACTACTGCTGTATGTTGAAACATTTTCTTTGAGTTTAAATGAAAGATCTTTAAAAAGTAACTCTCATACTAATGTGAGGAAATCACGGTGGCTTTTTTTTGCTTTTTTGCTCTTTTCATCAGGCATCAAACAGTATTAATAGCCTTCCATCTGCGTGGTTGAATTTCAGAACCCGACTTCGATTGCATGTCCGATGCCACGCTTTACGCACCGCGCCACAAATAACATCTGTATACGTGGAATTTCAAACGAACCTACCTTTGAAATTCGGTTTTAAATTCAAAAATTCGTCACAAGAGGTCGCCACTTCTTCCATCGGCAGGTTGGTGTAGACGTGTCTCAGGCAATATCTGGTGAACTAGCAGTATCCCTCTGAATACGAAATGATTGACGGTAATACTCAGTTGTATCAAGCGACTATATATAACATGTGACGTCATTGCCTATATCGGTTACTTTGTCCCGGTGACTATCACTGGATGACAGTGGATCCGGGCTATTTTTGGAATTTGGAACCAGTTCTTATTGGATTTATTAAGTGGTCACAAACACTAACTGAGCGAAGCCGAATCAAAAGCCGCCCGTAGGGCCTAGCAGCAAAAACCTGCGGAGCGGGTTTTTGACTGCTAATTAAGTTTACATATTCTTCATCAGTCTGCCTATTGTTCTTATCCTCGCTTCCACTAGCGCATGATTTTTGATGTCTGACATTCTTTGAACATAATATCAAGCCAATCGCGTACTTTGGAAACTTTCGATTGTCTCATATTCAAATAGGTTTCCAATTTTACGGTTATCTCTAATTATGTACGATCCATTTTCCAGCGAGGGTCTAAAGATGTTTCGATCAAACCCTAATATTTATTAAATTTCATTGTTTTGAGTTAGGCACCACGTCTATCAACAGTAGCTAACAAAACTACTGATATTGTTTTAAGTTAAAATACGTAATATTATGATGTGAACAGACCAAATTAATTCATTGTTTTTCTAGGACTAAATAAAATATTCATGTAATCAGAAATTTTTTAAAGCCATTTGAAATAAGTCTGTTGAACAAAGAAATCGAGAGAAATATAACGAATGTGATTCAGACTATACGGAGTCATCTGCATATTCATTCAATTTGTCTTTATAATGTTAAATATATACAAAGAATAAAAATCACAAAAAAACGAACGGAACAGGTGGCCGCAT
Organism: Glyphotaelius pellucidus; assembly: GCA_936435175.1. Taxonomy (NCBI): domain Eukaryota; kingdom Metazoa; phylum Arthropoda; class Insecta; order Trichoptera; family Limnephilidae; genus Glyphotaelius; species Glyphotaelius pellucidus. The sequence continues at coordinate 10,036,819 of OW386550.1, forward strand.
GAATTTCCCAACCCAAATATACGTCAAGCCTTCTCTCCTCACCAAGGGAGCGAATTTTTAATAAAACCCTTAGAAAATTTACCGTCCTGAATAACCGGCAGTCAAATGGGGGAAGGGCGAAAAAATGTGAATAGAAATGTAGTTTCGTTTCTGAATAAATTCACACAAATAAATCAGGCTTTCCAGCGTATAATATAAATGTTTTTTGGCTCATTTCCACCCGCGGTGTTTAATGTTTATTAGTTTAAAAATGAAAATGCGTTTGCTTTGTTAATTAAACTCCATTATGGTCAAAAAAAGTAAGGGAGCGAAGGTTCAATTATTTGCACAAGATTTTTCATCAGCCAACGTAAGTGAAAGGTCATAATTAAAATATTATGTTCAACCCAAGATTAACCCCATTTTTGCTATTTGAACAAGAGCTTATTTTTTTCCTGTGCGAATTTTCATGGAATATCTAGATGAATTTTTTATTAAGAATTCTTAATTGAAATTTTTTTTAAATTTTGGCTTGGGTACGTACCTAATGTGGAAAAATTAAATCTCTTTTTAATGTTGGTCAAGGGGTATTCACCTTTTTCCGTATCTATCACAATTTTAGCAGGTTTTCTTGGTCAACGCAACCGTGTTCTGCTGTCAATTAAATTTATCATGATAACTGAATGTTAAAATATAAATTTAAAATTTAATCAACTTTTTGTCGAACAACTTTAGAAAAATAATACCGGAATCGTTTACTTCTGTTGCCTAAGAGAATAATAAATTATAGATTTATACAAATATAAAAATAAAAGGTTTATAATATACTTTACGTAAGCCACCTTTCGCTCCACGCTAGATTTATGAAAACTTGAAAAATCATTTTAGCTCAATAAAAACTCGTTTTCATTATTTTTTGTCTTTCTCGAAAACGTCACAATCCTAGCAAACGTTAAGAGGAATATAAACGCTAGAAATATTTCGATTCTCATGCCTACAAAATTTTAAATCGCGCGTCGTATTTGCACGAGGCTAGTAAGCGAAAGAGTGGTTTTTATTTATTTTGTGCATAATTTTAAGAATGAAAAAAAGTTAGAACAAAACCACAAAAATGGTCTTAGCTACAAAGGGGTATTTTTAAAAAAATTGTTTCTTATATTACTTCAGAGTTAAGTCAAGAAAAAACATTTTTTTTAGTGGTTTACGCTTATATTTTTTGTAATGTAAATAATCATTTTATTTTAATTCCAAAATCTAGAAAAAAGTTCAATTTATCCAAAGCATATTTTTTTTATATTCATAATGTAAGCCGATTCGTCCGAACGATGAATCTAAATAGGATTTCACGTATAGCTTCATCTTAACAATATTAATTGTAAATAAAAACACGTACGACGGTTCATTTCCTGGCAACAGGGCCCGCAGATACTTTAATAGAACATAACTGCTAACCCTGTACAAATCGCAAGTGCGCCCCACGGTTGAATTTGGCAGCCACTTTTGGTCTGGAGCTCCAAAATACTTGAATAATACCCTCGACTCTGTGCAGAAACGGGCGGTCCATTTGATAGATTCTCCCACCTTAACGAACGGATTGCAATCTTTAGAACACAGGCGTCAGGTGGGGATGCTATCCCTATGTTCTATGTTCTACCGGTTTTTCAATGGAAGATTCATCCCTCCGGCACCGGTGCATAGTCGGAAGACAAGTCAAACGCACAACATATGTACACGGTTGACATTTGTCACATGAGAACGGGTCGTTTTTTCGACTCGTTTTTGAGTGAAAGATCTGCCGGCTTCTGTGTTTCCTCCCTCCTACAACATGGATCTCTTCAAGACCAATGTTCATTCCTTCCTCTCCTCAAAAAGACCTTCCACACAGCATCTCAGATGACATAGGCCCTGAGAGAAATTATTTTTTTCGGGGCCTTCTGTGTGGAGTTTATGTAAAAAATAAAAATAAATAAAACTAATCCATATCAAGTCAACTTCTAAGTATAGTTATTTTTATTATTTTTATATCAAAGTTATTTAGTTCTTAGGAGTTCCCTTTCATTCTACGAGCGTTAACAAAGCCAACCTCTAAATTTAGTCACAGTTTCATTCCACTAGTTTCACGGTTTCCATATATCTTTCAACTTATCTAGGTTTCTTCCATTTTCTGGGTTATCGAACGCCTCTAAACTTGAAAATGAGCCTCATAAATATTCGTACGACATTCGTGTGCAAATTATTTAAATTTAAATATTTTATCTAAATTTACCTATAAATCGAATTGTGTACACTAAATTGAAATGATTTATTATAACTAACTAGTTTTAACTCCCGGATTTGATGGTGAATTCAACGATTCCGGTATTATTTTTTCAAGTTGATTAAATTTTAAATTTATATTTTCACATTCAGCTTTCATTGCTCATAATATAAATTACATTGACAGCTGAAAATGGTTGCATTGACCAAGAAAACCCATACAGAAATATTTTGTTACTATTATTAAATATTTGTTGCTATCCCAGAAACAATAAAGGGGGTACTATGAAAGTAGGCACTGCTAATAAACATCCCAGAATATTTAAAAACAACTAGCCTCACATCAAAATAATACAGCGAATATGGAATGTAAGTAACAACAAAGATGTCTAATTTTTTCATTTAATCTGATTGATTCTTTACCATTTTCAATACAATTTGAAAACTACAAAATTCAAAACAGATTTGTCAAGTGCCAAGGAAGAAACAATTTAAAATCGCGATGTTTTGACTTTGACGTAATATTTTGTGGGTTTATTCTGTGCTATCGTGTATTATATTTACTGAAACACATTTCTTGAACAATAAACTCTGCATAAAAACAACATTACTTGCGTTTATTTGATGAATTTAAATGTTTTACGATCTTTTTCGCGAGAACGACGCCAGCCGATTTGATAGCTCAAATGCCGGGAAAAATCTCAGCCAGAAGGCATAGAGTATTCCATAGAAATTATTCCGATTCTTTAAGTGTGTTCACGGTATTTTATACCTTTAGAACAAGAATGCCCCAAGCGATTCTGACCTTGTTCTTCATACGTTTTATTTGTACATAAGGGTAAAAATCGCATCCAAAATAAAAAAAATTTGAACATTTTGGCGTGTGCGCCGGCGCGCAACCGGCAAACCACCGGTTTTAGGTAATGTTGAATGTTTTGCCTAAATAATGGACGAAAAAAAATTATTAAGATTCGGCATCCCGAATTTCTACCAATTTAACATACTTTCCTTGGACACTAAGTTTTAAAGCTCTTAAAAAAGGAGTCATTTTTGAAAATAATATCTATGCATTTGTCACGCCAAAGCGGTAAATATATGAAATTCCGTCGATAGAAATAACCGCAAAGAATGCCCCGAAAATTATTATAAACACTTATTTTTAATGATTAAAACCTCAAATTGTAATGTCTTTTTCAAGAGTGCGAATATCTTTTCTGTTTCCGCATTTTTTTTTGTACGTATTATATGCATGAAAAAATTTACAGTGTTTCTTTAATTGCTTCTTAAAACATTTCCTACGAAATATTTGCTCTATTTTTAACGGGTCATGTTTTATTAAACATTTTCACAATAATTTTCACTAATAAGTATCGTTTTTAATATTAGCTCGCTTTTTTGAGGCTTACTATCGGGCCTTAGGAGTATAAATTAAATGAAAATAAATATCTATTATTCACCACTATTTAATCGAAATAATTAAAACATTACAATGAGTAATAAATTAGTTGTTAGGTATTATAAAAAAACAATTAAGTATGCAAAAAAAATTATATCAAAGTTCATTATAAGGGGCCATCCATAAATTACGTCACACGAATTTCATGACTTTTTGACCCCCCCCCCCCCCCCTGTCACATTTGTGAGACGCCCTCCCCCCTAGAATTTCATGATTTTTTGACCCCCCCATACCCCTTGTCACGCTTCTCAACTCCCCCCCCCCCCCCCCTTAAGGTGTGACGTAATTTATGGATGGCCCCTAACCTATGTCAAAATATTTAAAATTATCACAAAAAATAAAAATCAATACAGGCATTAATTTGAAAATAAATTGAAGAGATCGCTATTTAAAAAAAAGATTGTTTATAATGTTTAATTGATTGTAAAGACTTTTTCCAATTTATTTTGTTTTTTCGAATTTAGTCTATTTTTATGTGTTCATTTTCATGAGCTTTTTACATGAGCTCCACACAGGAGGCCCTGAGGAAAATAATTTCCCTCAAGGCCTATGTCATCCTTGGGGATGCTGTTTGGAGGGGTTTTTTTTAGGAAAAGGGGGAAAGGAGAGTTCTGGGAAGGAAAAGGGTTTAAGGGTGGGTAGGAATCTGGTGTTCAGTGTGTCCTGGTCATCCGCCTCCAAGACCTAGACAAACCTCACCCCATGAACCCGGGCACCCCTGCTAAATCACCAAACGTAGCAAACCACTTGGAGTGACCTATGGCAGAGGTGTTGGTTATCCACTAAAGGTTCCCGGAGCGGCGGTTCCCATTCCCGCACACCAAATTGAAGCGTTTCTCCTAATGAAGAAAGGATGTTGCTTATTCTGATAAAATAGTGATAAATAAATGATATTTATTTTCATTTACTTAAAATGACGTCACAAAGTGAATTCACGATTATTGAAGAAACAATAACATATTTTAATGAAACCAGCTTAAAAACACTGACTTCCAAGTATTCATTTGCCTTCCAATAAGTGACTATTATTCTGAAATCTAAAATAACACCGATTCCCCGCCTAAATTAGGGGGGAGCTGTATTGATTTTAAACCCGGAAATTGTTTGTTCCAGAACATTTGACTAGATGCTTGGAACTTGGAACATTTAACAATGTATTTTATAAACACAACAAATCTCAACGCATTCCACCCTTAAGCTTATTTAATACAGGGTGCGGCAGCATAACTTCCTTTTTTAAAATAGCGATAGTGATCTCGTTCGAGAGGCGAAACTATAAAGTTTTGTCCCGACACAGTTTAGTCACCATCATGCGTTGGAATAGTGAGAAGCGGCGTTTGTCGTTAATAATAATATCAATAAATAATATTTTTTTTATATTTATATTGAGGGATCAGTAGGATTTATCGGTCCAGTTAGGAGTTCTATCGAGCCGAACCCTCTGATATGAAAATATCTGGAGTCGGTGAATTATTTTCCCATTTGGTCTCTGTTAGGTTGACATGTTGTTCTTGTATAGTTTTGTATTTATTATACTTATACAGTGCAATTACATCGCGTGGATTGACTAGATGATCATTTGTGGAAAAGTGTGTGGAAGGGTTAAGTTTTTTTCCTGTGGGGAAGATTTAACCCGGACATAAAGTCTAGAGAACAAATAAAAATGTTTTATTCCAGGATGTGGGGAGGATAGTGCAATCCCATACGTCCCGTACAATTGTACATATTTATATAATGATACATTTAATACAACAGATTTTTTTATACAATGAACTAAATAGGTATATAGAATAGGAAAAAATAAATAAAAAAATAATAATAATCAATTCTATGTAGGGCGTGGTCTGGGGTGACCCTACAACGTGCGTCTAGGGCGTCACCTACCTGATTTGATCTTCAAAAACTAAATAAAACAAAACTTTAGGCATGTTCCTACATTATAAAAAAACAAATATTTTTTTTCTGATTCATACAATGGGTTTTATTAAGTTTTGAAAAAAGGACCTTATACTGCCGCATCCTAAAGGTGCGCTGGGTTGCGATCACAGAAAATCCGTTCGAAAAGTAGGCCTCAACGACAAACGCACGCTCCTCACTGTTCCAACACATGATGTCGACTAAACTGTGTCAGGACAAAACTTTATAGTTCCGCTCTCTAACGAGATCACTAGCGCTCCGCTACGACATCAACCGACTGAATTGCGCGCATTTTAAAAAAGGAAGTTGTACTGCCGCACCCTGTATTATCGGTCGACCGTTTCGTCATAAAAAACTCGCATTGTAGATAGGTATTTGTAAAATTCAGTTTTTTTTTCTCCTTAAACATTTTATTCGGTTTTTAAGTACTTTCAAGTGTTTCGTGGCCTATTCCTAAGTTGTAAAGATAAACCAAAGATATTTTTTAAATGTTGAATTTTCTACTTAATAAATATTTTACGTAATAAAAATGTTTAATGTTTTTTTTTTAATGTCCTTTCCTAACATATACATAATAATTATTAAAATATTTTTTTTAATTTGATAAAATTTTCTCAGCTCATTTATTTGAGACATAAAATAATTAATTTCCGTTAATTGTTATATTATTATCCCCTAATAAAATATTTTCGTTCGGCAAACAGCAAACTCGGTTGAAATTTTTGATCTCGTAAAGATAATATTTATTACTCTGGAAGAAATTACAAATTTACGTACCTGCTGTAAAAGCGAAATTTGTTAAGAACATTTTAATAATTTTTTTTTTCATTTTTTTGAAGAAGATCAAACCATCTAACATCCTTTATTTTTTTCCAATTTATTCAAGTCGTGATTGCCATTATTTAAGTATTTTGAGTTCGGATGTTTGAATTTACGTGTTATTACTGATATGTATGCTTTTTCATTTGATATTGAGCGCTTTTGTTATTACCGTGACAATAAGGAACTCCAGTGAAAAATATTATGACTTTAAAAAAATATGTTCATATAAACCAATAAACGCTGATTCTGAATATATAAGTTTTATTAAATAATATTAAACGTAGAGTTTTAAAAAAAATTATTAAAAAGTCCATTTTAAAACGTGTCATCAAAACACCCTGCCAAATTGGTATCATTGGACTGTTTGGTGACATCACCGCGTCCATAATTCTCCAGTCACGTGGTCATATTGTATAGAAACTTTGACACACCGTTTAAAATTCCGTGTTATTGGTTTATAGAGATTTAGACATATAATGGTTGTTGTTTTTATTGAAACATTATTTAGGCCTAAATAATTCAGTATCAAAAATATAGTATCTCTATTAGTTTATCTATATTATTTAAAATATTCAAAAAACGATCGTAATGCCCAGTAATGCCCGTTGAAACTCTCCAATTCTGGATTTCTAAATGGCTGACGACGAACAGCTGATTCCAGTTGCATACAAAATTTATGCTTCGATTTCCATAATATTGATTTCAATTCGTAAAGCTAAAAAAATTATAATTTCAAACAATTTTTATACCACTCTCCCGTAATAATATTGAAAAATATAATAATATAATAAATATAATATAATAAATAAATAATTCCATCTAAATAACTTTTTACTTATTGAATAGTTTCATTGCTTCTTCCATACAAAATAACAACATCTGTTGAAAATAACCAAAGCTTTTGGTCATGATGACGTCACACTAGATACGGTGGTTTTCGGGGATCTTGAAAAATTAAAACTTTGACATTTATTTTAACTATTAAAACTAACTTTAAAAATAAAAATAAATATGCAGTTATTTAAGTTAGAAGGTTTCATTCATTTAAAAATTTTTTTTTTCATTTCATTTAAATTCATTTAAAGTTTCATTCATTTAAAAAATTTTTTTTTTAAATTGGACTGAAGTTTCTTATTCACGGTTACAGTACCGTAACGGCATAAAAAAGACAAAAAACATGTAAAGTAGTACACATCTACATACTACGTAGATATTTAATATACCGTTTGATTACAAAAATAATTTTTCAGTTTTATTGTGTATTTTGATCTCAAATCCAAATGTAAGATTTGTATGAAACTGGCCGAAATGGGCCGCGCATACGCACAATAATGCTACAGCTCTTTCAAAGAATGAGATACACAAAGTACGTACCGTTGTTTCCTCCAAAAGAAAAAAAATACATCATTTTCTTGCATCTCTCTCACATTCCGCACTGTGACGTCTCCGTAGACTCCTATAGACTCCAACCAATACTAACTACTAGCTGTGACAAAAATTTTGAAAGTATGGTATATAGTTACAAGGATAATATTGAAGTGTAAGTGAATTCCAAAAATTCTAAAAAATCAAATGTCAAGGCTCTGATGGTTTTGCTTTTGTTCTCAAACATATAATTCTGCAGCTTTTTCTTATACACTAAATAATAACAGTCGAAAACGAGTCAATTGGTGAACGTTCGCCTGTAGGCACCAAAGGAAATATACAATCATGATCATACATCTCCCTCACGCGTTTAAGGAAAATGAAACGCAGTTCCATCGCAAAAAAGTAGTAGGTACTTTGGAGGATGTAGTCACATGTATTTTGTGTGTCTCACTAGTAATCAATGTGTAAGAAAGAGTTGCAGCATTCTAGCAATAAGGAACGTGGGTTGTTTACTTTTACCACTCTGTCAAATTTCTACCACTCAAATTTCTACCACCCTTCTAACTTAAATAACTGCATATTTATTTTTATAGTTAGTTTTAATAGTTAAAATAAATGTCAAAGTTTTAACTTTTCAAGATCCCCCGAAAACCACCGTATCTAGTGTGACGTCATCATGACCAAAAGCTTTGGTTATTTTCAACAGATGTTGTCATTTTGTATGGAAGAAGCAATGAAACTATTCTTCATTTTGTTTACTATAAATGAATTCTCTCTGGATCTCAAAGGGGAAATTGTAGCAAGGGGGGAAGGAGGCCTAAAATGCCTATGGTGACAAACACGAGCTGCGTATACACCTATTTCGAATGACAACCCATGTTACAGAATTAACGTACGACATTAAAGTTGTAGGAGACAAGTTTTTGAGATTTTTTTAAATATTTTATTAAACATCATTAAAAATAATAATCGCTGTTACTTGATAGGTTATACCTTTTGGAGTTTAAAAATAGTTTTATATTTTATGTCATCATATCATTTTTTGTAACATACGCAAGTCGAGGTGGCAGAAGACAACTGTGATTTGTATGAAATACACTTCTATCACGAGGAGTTACAACTCTGTAACGTAATTTTTCCTACAAAAATAAAAACATATATTTTTTTTAAAACGCACAGTCGTTACTTTTTTAGTACCGTAGATTTTAAAGTAATTGTAAAATAATAATATTGTTAATTCTGTTGAATTTTTCTCTACTAACTGGTGGAGACAACTTTATGTAGGTTAAAAAAATGAACAACCCACGTTTGTTTATTGCCTTTTTTGCAGTGACGGTACGTAACGGTGAATCGTCACGGTAACTATAAAAGCGCACATTGGCTTTATAAACTAAATACTGTTGAATTTTGACGATTATCACCAAATGATTGTACCTATTCAACTTTTTCTTTTCCTACTCTCTTTTCTTTGTGATTTCAGTTTATCGCATGAAATACCTAATTTAAACCTTTTAATAAAATAAATGTTGTTTGATGAAAAATCAACTCAAAGAGTTTACTCTTTTCATTGTTTTTTATATTTGTTTGCGCATTCAAAATTCATTCCAATCATTTTACTTGGTAAATGGTTTTTACTTGGTAAATGATTTTTACTTGGAAATGTTAAATGAATTTTACTTGGTAAGTAATAATAAATGAGATATCATTTAAATTTAAATACCTGCTCCTTATTTATTATTTTTCGTTTAAAATGTTTGGTAAGTATTCAATTTCAGTTTTACGATTTGAGATTTAAGTTTCGTTCTGAATTCTGTTGAGCTTTTAATGCTTCTTATTTCACATTCAAGAGGGAGTTTATTTCAAGCTTTAGAATAAGTTCTACGAAATCTAGACTTTAAGAATTTGGACTCCGTCTGGTTCCTTCAACCTTTTCGAAAGCTGATAATGTGACGATTACACTGACTGTCGTAAGCAGACACTTTTTTTATATGGAATCATCACGCATTACATTCCAAGGTGGGATTGAATCTTCTTCATAAACTAATATTATTCTCTGGTCTGAAGTTATCGTTGTGCTCCCATATCTTTCCGATAGTCTTTTTAGATATGTCAGGATTTCGCTATTATTTTGCTGCAAAGTAGACCATAAGAAGGTCAGTATTTTTTTACGTGTGGAGCTCTGTTGTTGATTTGAAAAACAATATTATTTTATAATTACATTCTTTTTATAAAAAAGGTTTGCATAATATCCGAAAGGTGGCGGTACCTTATTCAATAAAAACGTTTGAAGGTGATCCAATAGTCCAGGGAAAAATCGGAATTGGAATTCACGCCCCTTTGTGGGAGGAGTTTAAAAATACTTGAAAGAAAGCTTTTAGAAAGGTTGGAAAAGGTATTTGAGAATTTTTTTGCAGGTTGATTTTGTAAAGGCCTGTAAAAAACATTAACTCCTTTATTGTAATGAAACGCAAATTTAAAATTGATTTCACGGAACCAAGCGACGCAGAGCCTAACGTCTATTCCCCGCTCCGGCTGGGGATGAAATGGAAAGGTGGAACAGAAAATGGGTGTGCCGTGCCAGTCAGTAGCTCTTCGGTGGACGGCTTAGAGTTCCAAATCCAAATTCGTCGACTGCCAGCCGTATTGTGAAATTACAACGCGAAAATGCATATTTTATTTTATTTTGTAAATACCGGACGTGAATATCATTTTTATGCGATTATCATAAAAGAAACAAAATTTTGCGACATTAAACAATAAAACAATATCCGAAAAGGGGTTTTTAAGTGGGAGAATTTGCATTTAAAAGGGTTTTTTTATAGGCCTAATACTTTACTTTTTTCTAGGCTTATTAAAAGAGTTATAAAAAAAATGACCGAAATTTTTAAGGACCAAAATATGTTCTACACCCAGTACTTAATTGAAACATCTTTGATGTTTCTAAGCGATCAAATTTTCAAAACAAAAACAAATGATTTTGTATGATTTTGCATTATTTAGTATGGCTTCATCTTAATACGATTTTACCTTCACTTAACTTTGTTCTGAGATAGAGGTTACAAAGTTTGCAAAGACGATTTCTCATTATCTATTTACCAATTTCTGATTTTGGGGTTGAATCTTGTGTAAATATTTAGAGTATTCTAAGGCATTTTATTGAACATATTTTAAAGGAAAATATTTTAATAGTAGGTACTTACCAATTTAGAACATTCCCAAACATGCAAATAGAACCATTTGCAATCAGCTGGGGTATAATCAACCATAATCATTCATTGCATAAGGTTCTTACTACATTTTCGCGTAATATTTAAATATTTTCAAAATCATACATTATTAAATAGATTACGAAAATTTGTCTTTGCAGTCTTTGCAAGAACATGATACGGCGAAGTTAGAACTATCCGACCAAACTATAATGCGCCTCGTAATAACGATCAACTGTCAGATACAAACAAAATAGAGAGTGTACGTGATGTTAGAATCTTGTAAAATATATGGAGCTTGATTTAAGAATTTCTTCAAACAAATATTTACGGAAATATAACACACTTGATGCAGACAATTATTTGAGTTATAGAAATGGTTTTGTATTCAAAATGACAAGCATGTCGCTTTTGAAAAAAATGTCGATTAGGACTTTGTCCAACTGAGGTGACGATAAGTATAAAAGTGCAGCAATTCAAAGAATTTTATAAAATGTGATTATTAAATTTACTTGCTTTAGCGTCCAGCAAAAGTTTCACTGGAATCTTTAAGAATATTATAGCCAGGGAAGATATTCTGAAATTTGGGAACATTTTGATAGATAAAATCTAGTCTCCTTCAAGGGAAGCAATCTTCCGAACAGGCCCTACATTGACATGCTTGGTGACCTCTAAGTGACCAAGTCAGGTATGAGGGCTCCATCGAAGCCAGAATTAAGTTAGCCTCTCAAAAACTGGGCATAATATACAGGGCCCGCAGATACTTAGTACACAACTGCTAACCTTGTACAAATCGCAAGTGCGCCCCACTTTTGAATTTGGCAGCCACCTCTGATCTGGATCCCCAAAAAAGCTGCAAAAACTCTTGACTCAGACGAACAATTCTCCTATCTTAACAAACGGATTACAATCTTTAGATCACGGGCATCAGGAGGCAATTCTGTCCTAGTTCTACCCGTATTTCAATGGAAGATGCTCCGGCATAAACGCGTAGTCGGGAAACACGCCAAACACACTTCCAACGTATGTACACGATTGACATTTGTCACAGTCGTTTCTACAACTCGTTCTTGAGTTTAACAGCTCGGCTTTCGGACGATTTGCTGGCCTCTGTGTTTTCTCCCTCCTACAACATGAGTCTCTTCAAAAACCATGTTCATTCCTTCCTCTCCTCAAGAAGACACTCCATACAGCATCTACTGAGATGAAATAGGCCTTAAGGGAATTTATTTTCCTGTGTGGAGTTAGTGTAAAAAAAGGGTAACGCAAGATCCATCTCAATGATGGATCTTGCGTTGATGAAAATCAGTAGAATTAATATTTGGCATAATAAGGCTTATTATTTAGACAGAACCATTGTAAGATCAAATATAAAAACCGAAACAAATCCTTTTGAAAGATCAGGCACTAGGGAGGCCATCCTGCAATAATGTTAACTAAAAAAAACAATAAAAAAATCTACCAATATCCCATCATCATCATCATGTACAAGTCTTCCGGTACTCTGTAAGCCGAAGATACCTAAACGATTCTTTACAAAAATGAGGTAGGCCTATCACTATACCGCCGATAGATCCATTAGAACCTATCTATTTGAGCAATTAGTAGCGAGTGGTTAAATGCGTCAGTTCCGACCTAGGCATCGCTGGATCAATCATCTACTAGCTTAGTCATCCATCATTGCATACGCAATATTTTCGGCCTGTAATGATGGACGTATGAGGAAATAAAAAAACCTTTCTGATGAACTCTTCATGTAATAGAAAAATACTCCACAACTGAGTTCTCAGTGGCAACACCATATTAATGTAGCCGGTTTATTCTATTTCCACGCGTGTCGCCCACGTGGTCCGCCCTACCATTTTTTTAAACCGGCGCGTGTCATCTTTAACACGTGGGGATACAAAATATGGTCCTACCACTAAGATCTGTGTTGCATCTCTCTTCCTTTTAGATGCGTTGTCAATAAGAAAGAGGGAGAGCTTCAAGCGGAGCAATCAGCGGTACGCCTTCATGCACGTATAAAGTTGATGGTAATTGAATGCATTTAAAGGGGTCCTTTGTACGTTGAAAGATTTACTACAAATCCTGAAAGAAGGCCGGATGTTTTTTAAAGGATTTATCTAACGCGGGGGGTGCACGGTTCGGATTCGTCCTTTGGAGTTTTTTACATTTATATTTATTCTTTTTACGGTGGCATCTCTCGCGTTACGAAAGTCAGACAGCTGTTTTAAAAAATGATACAATGTTTTCAGGGAGATTAACGTTTTGTAAAGGAGGAGTGTGTTAGAAAATATTAGTTTAAAAAAACGTACACTATGCAATGAAAAAATATTATATTCCTTACTAATCTGTATAATAATAATAATATTCGTATAATTTGTAAAGCGCTGTTTTTTGTGAAAATCACACCAAGGATGCTGTACAATTTATTACGAGTTCTCTGGCTCTCTAATTGTATTATTTACTAGCTTAGTCCCCAGCGATGCCCGGGCTTTACACAGTTTTCGAAATCAAATGTAGACAGTGAGTGACTTTCCTCTTGTTTCAAAGGTCACAAGTGCAAATTTTTATCAACCTCGGCATAAAACTGTAGATTTGCATACAAATCAAATCCACACCGCCCGCTTGCCAGCCCGCTCTCTGATATATTTGTTATCCTGTTTCTTTGACAAACTGCCGTCCCCTGGTATATAGGTTAATCTTGACATATCTGCACTTTTTTTCCATTTTCAAGAAAGCGTTATTTTCTAACTTATCTTACTATTACAATATACCGTGATTTATCACGGGTGTGCACAAGTACTTGTAATACTTTCTATGTTACGAAGACGAATTATTCACACATTTTACAAAATGTTTTTGGTACACTGCCATCTAGCGGAATTCTGGACGCATTATAAAATCGAATAAAACTCCGAAGAGCCGTAGTATTGTCGGTGTCTTCGCTGAAAAGGTTCGAGTACACGATAGGAAGCCTGAAAATATATTTTCAGAGAAAATAATACTAAAAATGGGCCGTTTTCGAGACTACAATAAACACTCCTTAGTACAAGGTACTTTCCAAAAGATTGATAGAAATTTAATAAAACACTCGAAATCTTAAAAACAAAGTTCTGTTTTGGTTTATTGTGTTGATTGAATAATAAATGTACTTATCCTAGCTAAACCCTAATTTGGTATTTACAAGAAATAACGGAAGCCTGCTTTTGGATTTAGTTCATATTCAAGACAGGCTTTCGTAAAACAACGAGTAGCTTAATATCTATAAAATGGAATTTGTATTGGCATTATAAATAAAGTTGAGTTGAGTGATAGTAGATAGTTGTTATGTCGGTGTAAAGTTGAGTTGAGTAGATAGTTGTTGTTATGTAGGTGTAATCACAACATATAGGTAATAATCTAATATAGATTTTATATTAATAATGGAATAATAAATTTCTGTTGATTACATTTATTTATTTAATTATTAGCTCCTTGAAGGCTTTTACTTGTAAACATTATTTTAGGTAAGTCGTTCAAGAGTGTAATAATAATTGTTTAGTAAAATAACGTATTAAACTCTATGAATTATATAAGCAGATACAATTCAATTGGGTATGTAGTTTGATTAACATATAAATTGTAGATACAAAGGAGTTCAATAAATGTAAGTATAATGATTAAAAAAGAATAAGATGATACAAGAATTGATAAGAATTGATAATCTCCTCTTTCATAGATGGCGTGAGTTCTATTATTTTACAAAAAAGTGCTTTTTACAAGTTATGCTTATTATAATTAAAATATTAAGATTAATTAATTGTTTGCGCCCGTACAAACGCGATATGAATATAAATAAATAGTTTTATCAATAAACAAACTGTTAAGAAAGGCTAACAAAGACAATATTGGATTGAGTTACCGATGCATTAATGTATTTGTTAGCCTGTCTTTCTTGAAAACTATTTATTCGTATTCATTTTGCGCTTGTATGGGCGTAAACAATTAATTCTTCTTAATATTTTCAAGCGTAACTTGCATAAAGTGTTTTAGCCTAAATTAATTAAACTAGAGCCATCTCTGAAAAAGTTGATTTTGAGTATTCCTTTAAGTACCACCTCAATTATTATATTAATTTTTAATTATTTTTTCTGATCTGTGAATGTTTTTATTCATTTCGGAATTTTTTTTTTTTTTTGAAAGATTACTTAAATAAAGATTTTTTTTATTTTGATAAATGTGGGTACTAGAACTCGGTAGTAATCCTGTTTAAAAAAGTAAACATGAAACTAATTTTCTGCAAGCCTAAAGCCGAAGTCAACTAGTTGCATGAATGTTCCAAATAACTGCACGACACCAAAAAGTGTAAATTGCGCAAGTTTAGTGTCGTGCAGCCTTCAGTATCATAGCGACAATGGCACCGTCAATATCAGAGCTTTTTTCTGCAATGTACAATGTTGTTGTACACTACTCTCACGCAGTTATAGGAACAGAATGTCTGCTCGGCTGAAATGTTTTCGCGACACTAATTGTATATAGTTTTCACTAGTGGTATGCAATTAGTTGCATACCACTACTGGTGTCATATTTTTGCGCCAACGCAATTCTAATTTTTTGGCTTACAACTAATAAATGCATGCATGATGAAACTATATATTTCACGTGAAATTAGCAGAGCAACTAATGTTACGAAACAACTTGCATGCCACTAATTGCGTATTTATTATATTTTTTCACTCACTGGCTTTTGTGAACACTATATTCTTAATTTTTTAATGAAAACAAATAACTTTGTGTACACCACTATTTAATTAACAATATCAACATGTAAATAATGTAGTAAATTAAATATTATAAATAACCAAACGTTTTTTTTAAATAGCCATCTTTTAAATTTATTTTTGTATTAATACTTATATTTATAATAATTTATTTTGTTATTTAGACTTCTTGTTTTGTTTTTAAAAGATTTTCATTATGTTAATGTAATGTTTTACCCATTCTAAAATAATTTTTATATTTCTTTTTATACAATTGTTTTTTATGATATTTTAAGTCATTAATCACCTCTCCTTTCTAATATTTTGTCTATGTTCTAATTAGTCTATACTTATTTGTCTTTTGTTATTTTTTATTCACTTATTATCCTGACGAAGAAAACATAGTTTTCGAAACATGTTGATATTGTTAATTTAATAGTGGTGTACACAAAGTTATTTGTTTTCATTAAATTAATAATGACGCCACAAAGTGAATTTGCGAATTTTGAAGAAATTGTATTCTTAATTTTAGGTATTATTTAATAATGTAAGTACGGCGGTTGTAATTTATTTTCGCGATGATAGATGAATAAGGTGAAGTAGTCGTGATGATATCATAGACACCTATGTCGGAAGGACAAAGAAAGGATCATGAGAAGGATATAATAATATATGAAATGACAAAGTATGTAAATGGAACAGGTAGACATCAAATACTTGAGTCGGGTCATGTCAACAGTCATAATAATTTGGATAAAGCCAGGTCTGTACCAGGTCAGTCGTGTGAGATATTCTGACTAGTGTTGCCAACTCAACTCTTCTAGAGCTAGATTTGGCTTCAAAACGTGGCCGTCAGCTCCAAAAAAACGTAGTTTAGCTTCTTAGCTCGTTTTTTAGATAATCTAGCTCCTTTTTGAAATTCAAAACTTATGAACGAAAAATGGAAATCAAGAGTTATTTTAGGAAGGAATCGGTGTATTTTCCCCAGGATGCTGAATTTTTGGCCCCAACCTAGGCCAAACAAGATTTTGGTTCTTTTTTAACTCCTTTTCGGGTGGCTTTATTTTAAAAATCGAGTTGGCAATACTGATTCTAACCTCCCCACCTTCCTTTGAGTAAAAGGTGCGAAAAGCAATTACAGGTTATTCCTGGAACCCTAAGAGTATGACCTTTATGTATTTTTTTACATTGGCTCCACAAAAGTCATCTTTGTGGATGTTCCAGTCTCTCTATGTCCGGCCCGCCACGCAGTAGGGGGGGCAAACTCATCCGCTGCCAAGACTTAGTCATACCTCACCCCCATGTACCCAGGCAACCTGCTAAGTCAGGAAAAGTTTTTTTTTTTAAATTTTTGATGAGTAAATTTAAATAAGTACGTTAAATTTTTAAAAATTAAATAGTGTTCTATGAACTAAACACCAATACATCTTAATGAGGTTTTTTTAACATTAGCTCCACACAGGAGGCCCTGAGGAAAATAATTTCCTTCAGTGCCTATGTCATCATAGGGGATGCCGTGTGGAGGATATTTTTAAGGAAGGGAAGGAAAGTTCTGGGAAGGAAAAAGATATGAGGTCAGTATATCCAGGAGTGACGGACACATCAATCCATCCCTCAAACTGCAGTGTAAGGCGATGGGTCGAGAGTCTGGTTGGAAAGGTCAAAAGGCCTCCTTCAATTAGTCTCTCTTAATCCGGACCACCATGCAGTAGGTGGGCAGACGCATACGCCGCTAACACCTGGACAAATCACACCCCATGAACCAGGGCACCCCTGCTAAGTCACCAAACGTAGCTAGGGATTGTTTCAGATGCGCAATTTCAACAATAATTTCAAAATAATACAATTAGATGTCCGTGCGAGAAATGAAGACAATTTTGAATTTAAGACTGTAATAAATACGTCGTTTTCATTGTTAATTTAAAATGAATAATTTTTTTTTGTAAATATTTTGAAAGAATGGTACAATCTTACTGAACCCATTTGAAAAAAAAAACGAAAACATGTCGTTTAGGACAGTTTTACACTTTTTTCCTAGGTAGATGTTAATACGAGCACCTTTCGACTCCCAAAAAACATAAGGGTCAGTGAAATTGGTTTTCTGTTCAAGAAATAAATTCAACATTTGGCAATGTTCGGTTAATTTCACCTAAAGTTTTGACATCGCAACCAGAGTTCAACCCCAGTACTCATGCAGATACATTGCTTGCAAAATGCACGTTTAAAACTTTTTATTATACTTTAGAAAAGTAAAACTAGTCAAAAAGATTTTGTCTCAAAAATTTTTTAAAAACGCTGAAAAACTTTTCGTATATTCAAATACTGTGTTGTACGCAATTCTTGTCCCCCTCTCTATCTAATAGTTATCAATGAGCAAGATAATTATAATATACTCAAATAAATAGCTTTCTCTCTAGATGGATGGCAGACTCCATTCTTCATAAAATACCATAAAACACAAATTCACTTATTTTTTTTGCAGGCTAAACCTTTTTTGCTTGAGCTGTGTGAGGTGGGAAACTATTGGAAAGTTTTGTACATTTGTTCATTTACTTATTGCTGCATCTCTGAAGGATCTCAGAAATTGGCAATGTCTCAATAGAGGAAATTTTATCTTTTAAATCATCATTGATTTTGGATTCGGTGCTTAAATTAGAACACAAACCAATCAGCCTGCGTTGTTCTCAAAATCTTATTAGGGACCTTTTTTATACGAATACCGCACAAGAGTCCCAACTCTCTCCCGTTTCCTCTCTCTCCCGTCTCTGCTCCCGTCTGGAGTCAATGAGACTATGGCATCCCCAATTGGGGTATGTTGTGAGGCTGAAGGTAATGGATATACGAAGTAGTTGGGGAAAAGGAAGGTGGAAAGTACCTGGCTATTCAGATCTGGTCACCAAACACGGTTAAAGCCATTGCAAGCAACGTTTCAATTCCGAATGGTGGTCTTACTCCAGGGCGATACTGAGTGTATCTTCCACTCTGGAACGTCCGCAAATATACTTTATATTATTTTAAATGAATTATTTGTGAAAGAACATAAATCAATCAAATAAAATGTATTATCCACGCCGGGATTCGATCCCGCGACTTTCGGAATGCGAGTCAAGAGCCTTACCGCTGGACTACGCCAGCCGTCAAGAATGCTAGCGTAGGCCTTCCCTGAGTAGTTAAAAAAAATATCTAAGGAATTTTGAAAAATGATTGTTTCCTAGTGACAATAATCTGCAAGGACATCACTGTTGGAACCCACCAATATCCTAAGTGTGTGATGTTTGAGTCAACTCTATTTGCCTGATATATAAAATACATTTAACCTTTGTTACTTTTTGTTACTTCGATCACATCGACACGCCTCCAATACCCTTCTGCCTGTTTATATCATCATTGGGGCGAAAGTTAATAATATTAGGGTAGATTTTCTAGCAAAATGATTTATTCATATAAATAAAAGCACCCACTTACTACAGAAAGTATTTTTCATTTAAGCTGTGCGTTTGCTATTCAAATTTGGTTATAATCTGCTTCGGGGAACCATTTAAAAACATTGCTTCGTAATTATAATCATAATCCAACTTTAGTTCAAATCCTTTGAAAATCTTGATTTAACAAAAGGGAATTAATCTCTGGGCAAATTAAGGGAAAGGTGAGAATAATAAAATGCTTACTTTTACTTAGTAACCAAGTTCCAATTTCAAGATAAAATAAATATTTTGATGAAACGAGAATTAATAACGTGTTATTTAACATTATTAGATATATAAATATTTACAGTAGGTACCACGTAGTTACTAGGCACTACCAGACTTTTTCCGCGATTTAATATAATATTTAAATAATTTTTTTTAGTCAATTTTGTGGAACAACTTTTTCAATTCGAGCTTTCATTTTCAAGAAAATTGAGTCCAAATTTTAAGTTTTATTGGAGCTGGTTGCCGAAAAAAAAGGAATTTTAGTTTTGTGTGAGTAAGTGCTTCTTCTAAGTCGTTTTCAGTGCTGCTTTTAAAGTTATTTCATTGGCCTCTTTCAACCAGACTTTAATTCTTGACTTTTCTATTAGTTTTATATTTGGAGGAAGAATTTTATGGAGTTTTGTTGCAAAATATAATTTGAAGTCAGTGGCGTAGCGTGGCGCAGTTGGGCGGCAGGGGCGGCTCGTCCCGGGAAGCACTTTTAAGGGGCGGCCAAATTTCATAATTAATAATAATAAAATTTGAACCATCTCATTTAATATTTTTTTCGTACCTACGATTTGGACCGATTGAAATGAGCACGGAACTTTTCATCACTTATTCTGTGCCAAAACCGGGGAATCCCCTTTCTTTAAAAGTATGTATAATAATAACATCTTGCCAATGAAGTCCGCCGGTGTTCCATTTTACATTCACTTAATCGTATATATGTATACGCTTTCCAAACTATGATTTAAGTGAACATAAATACGTGTTTTGATTGTTAAATTATTGAAATTTGTTGAAAAATTGTATTGTTTGTGTACGTATACATTATTATTAGAAAAAATATACATTTTAGTATATCTATTAAATTAAAGTACCTAAATAAGGGGGCGGTGGAATTTTCCTCTGCCCCCGTGGGTGGCTGACAACCACGCTACGTCACTGTATTTAGAGTCTTTGACTGAATGCAGTTTTTTTTATAACTGGATTTAATAAAAAAAAAAAATCTCTATACTTGAAGTAGATTCAACAATTTCCCCGCTTGTACCAGTAGTTAGGACACCATATTTAGGAACCTACCTTTTTTATGGAATGAACTGAAAAGACCTTGATATTACTCTACTATTTTGACAACATAACGATAATTTCAAAGCTCATAATGGAAATGACGTATTATCGACGAGCTATAAACGTTGCCGTGGCCTAGAAATTCAGTAAAAAAATTTCAGATTTTTCTTTTTGTGTGGTCTAGATTCATCAGTTTTCCGCACATAACACTAGCTTTCGGACATCATGAATAGTTTACCTACATATTGAACGAAAAAAATAGTATCTTGTCTTATTTTTTTGACCAAAATAATGATAAATTCAAAGCCCCATAGCAAAACTCATATTTTTTTTTTTTTTTTAATTATTCTTTATTCGTAAAAAAAAAAATCATAGGTATACAGTTTTATAAGTTTTTCGACTACCACACTAGGCACATGCCCGTATTATGGTAGTCTAAGAATGTATATATAATTATTTAAATTTAATTATTGCTAGTTCGTTTTAATATACATTTAGTTATTTTCTCTATTTATTTAAGCTATTGTTCTGTATTCAGTTGGGTTTATGTATGATTAGTGTGTGGTACTGAGACACGGAAAAAAATAAATTTGAAGAAATGAATATAAAAGATATAGATGGTAGGCATAAAGATAAATATAAATATACATGGAAATAATGTATTACAAAGAAATAATGAAACTGATGTGTTAGTAACGGGCTGATAAAGTTATGTTCGCCCAGATATTTAGTCAAGTTTGTCAAGAATACCTATTGTGTAACGATATTTATTTGTATTGATACTTAACATCAGCAGGTTTGTTTCTGTCTGAAGTAGTAAAAACTAGAGATACCACGAATATTCGGTTACTATTCGGTATTCGGCCTATTCGGCTACTTTTTTTACTATTCGGTATTCGGCCGAATATCGCAAATCATTTGGCCGAATACCGAATACCTAATGATGAAAAAAAATGCATGAATATTATTCACAATTTTTTTTTATTATAACTAAAAATCAGCATTTTTAATGCTTACAATCTAGTGTTAAGTTATATGAATAAAATGATGAAAAAAAACAAATTTTTCAGCATTTCTTGGTAAAAACGATTGCGCTTTTTTTTGTAGATTATTTCTTCTTTCGATAATAGCCGCTCACTATAAACACCATCTACCATTTGCGAAATGTAATTGATTTTTACATGAAAACTGTTTGCAAAATATGGTTAATGTCACCGAATATTCGGCGTTTCGGCCGAGAGCCTAGCCGAATATTCGGTATTCGATATTCAGCCAAATCACTATTCGTGGCATCTCTAGTAAAAACTCTCCAACGCGATGGTGAGCTCTGGAATCATGAAAGTTGAAGACATTTTAAAAATCGAAACGAAATTATGTCACACAATCATTTAAGGTGCAAAAATCAAAAAATCACGAAATATAAAATACAAATATTTCTTAAATCCGATTTGGTCCGACCATCAATCAAAACGACGATTTGATTATTTAACATGTAACCCAGATCAACCTCTGACTAAACGATCACCATTCTATATTCCATTTCCGATAGCTCTGGGAGCTTTTAAATGCCTTTCCGTTACCTTCGTCTTCCTGTGACTTCCGTCTTACTGTGAGTTATTATTCATCTATTAGACACGTGTCCCTTGCTCCCGTTGAAAGCAGTTAGCTTTGGCGCCCTTTATACATTTACCTAAGTATGTACCAGAGTTTGAAGTTGTAGTAGGATCATTTCACAAGAATGCCCTTAAAAAATCGGGCGTATTTTGTCAGAAGATAAAAATACTACCGCTTTACAATAAAATCCAAATAAATGGAATGTTTTTGAACGTATCTGAAAACTAAAAACTTGAACAAACTTGACAAGGGGCAAATTCAATATTTTAATTTACACGAAAAAAAATAAAAAGAATTCAAAAATAATAAATACCAACCATCCAACAACGGTGTACAATAATATGTTTTAAGAATTAACAACATTTCGTATGTAAAAAAACAAGAGACAATGAGAAATTTTGTAAAGTCCTGAAGACTATCGCTAAATATACCTTGAATTTTGCCACTACATAGATATTACACAGTCGACAAATTCGCACAAGAGGTTGACAGAAGGTTTGGTTAGTTCTTTGGAAAGGAATGTGAATAGTTTCGTGGTTTCTTATTAGACGATGATTTATATTGATTTTCCAGGAGGGAAGATTCTTCAGAATGATTTTTAAAAGAAATTTGATCACTTTTTTCATTTTATAATAATGAACGCAACGGAGGTAAAACTTTTTTTGTATTCTTCCAGACATGATGATGGACACCTCCGGCGGTGTTCCCAGCCCCCAGAAGGCCGAGGCGCAGTGCGAGAGGCCGGGTCGCCCCTCCAAACGCCGCTCCTGCGATGCCTCCCTCGTACTTGACACCCTCATGGACTCGGAGCAGCAGATGATGACCAGCAGCATTGAGGGGGTGTTGTGGTCAGACGAGGAGGAGACGGAGTATCTCAATAACGAGGAGGTGGCGAGCATGGACAGTCAAGGTAAGAACATTTCTAATATTTTTGGTTTTTTATTAGAAACAACAGGTGTTTTCGTGAAATAAGAATTATGCTACTTACTCTCAGGAAGATAGACATATTACATAGGAATCCAAATACTTTATTATTATTCCGAATTAGAGAAAAAAATCCTTTACTCTAGACGCAGTGGTAGGGTCATCACATAGAATTTATACCAAAAGTTATAAAAGTGAAAAATTTTAAGAATATACAAGTAATTTTTGAAGAATATAGCGTAAAACCATGAAATAATTGAGACATATAATATCTGACAATAACATAGAACCAAATATAATATAAAACATTACAATAACACATCAAATCGTTAAATATATTATACCCAGGTTACAATAATTTGTAGGATTCCACAAAGTGTTGGTTTAATTGCATTTTAGATTATAAAGGGAATCAGCGAATATATCTACAATACCACCAAACTTGTTGCCTAAATCTTGCATCCTATTGGTAAGTGAGTGTGATTGATAGTTGGTTGTGTATGTGTTGCAAAAGAATGTAATATTTTGTCTAGTATTCCTTGTCGGTACATGGAATTTAATAGTAGCAAAGATGGCTGTCAATTAGGTTGTTCATGACTCTGTATAATAAAATTAGGTCTGAAATTATTATTCTGTCAGACAGCGTAATTAAATTAAGTCGATTCATCAAACTTAAATAATTAATGTTTTCTATTGGAATTCTGAGCTAGAAATTTAAGTACCTAAGAAATTTGTGTTGAACCCGTTCTATTTTGTTAGTGTACTTTATAGAAAGGGGACCAAATAGGTGAATTATATTCCACTTGACTTCTAACTAATACAAACTTATTACTGAAACTCCGAAATCATAGTGTCTTTATGTTATGTAGGTAATTATTTACGCCCTTCGCAAACTCCCTCACACTTCTGGATTTAAATACGAATATTTTTTCAAGCTCCAAGCACTTGTTATTTAAATGTCCATCTTACATTTACTTACATTCCGAATTTGTGAAAAGAGCTGACCTTTAGGCTGTGGTAAAAACGTTGTTGATTTTTTACCCTGATAAAAATGTTTTTTTGAGGAAACCTGAAACCTTCGCAGAAAAAGAAAACACGATCCGACTCTAGATAAAAAGCATTTATTTTTACAAAACTTTATTCATTTGTACGAAACCGAGAGATCATTGTAATACTAACTTGTCGTTCTCCCGTAAGTACAAATTTATTTAATTTTTTAAAAGAACAACTCTCATTTTGTAACTTTTGAAGGTTATTCTCATCAATGTAATTTATAATTAAAGTAGAAAATAACAATAATAATCTAAACGAAATTATGAAAGAAAATAAAGCACAGATAAATAGAAAAAGATAATCATCGCAACAATAGGGAAAAATTAGTCGAAAATAATATTGTTAATTCTAAAAAATTGAAAATACGACATGAGACAATTATGACGGTTTGATGGAAGGTGACAACGGCTGAATTGGTAAAAGCGCACGCCCCAAACGAGAGGTTCTGGGTTCGAGTCACAGTTGCGACCATTACTTTTTTCTATTTTTCTGTGTCTTGTTCTCTTTCATATTTTTATTTAGCTTATTAGTGTTATCTTCTTTTCCAGTGGCTAATTTATTTTTTACATTAACTCCACACAAGAGGCCCTGAGGAAAAAAATCCCGAAGGGCCTGTGTCATCTTTGAAGGTGATGTGAGTGAGAGATGTGGTCGTTTTAGGGAAAGGAAGGAGAGGTAGTTCTGGGAAGGAAGAAGGTATGAGAGGTAGTGAGAATCTGGTGGTCAATGTGTCCAATGTGACGTATGAACCCATCCCTCCCACTGTGGGGCAAGACAATTGTTCGAGAGTGTCCAGCTAGAGAGTTCAAGAGGTCTCCCTCAACCAGTCTCTCCCGATCCGGCCCGCCACGCAGTAGGTGGGAAAACGCATCCGCCGCCAAGACCTAGACAAACCTCACCACGTGAGCCCGTAAATCCCTGTTAAGTCGCCAAACGTAGCAAACCACTTGGGGTGGCCTACGGCAGGGATGTTGGTTATCCAAAAATGGTTACCGGAGCGGCGGTACCCATACCCGCCTCTCAAATTGCGAATTGTTATCTTATCAGAATATATAGATTACAGAAAAAATGATTAAATCACGAGCAAATTAAATAATGCCTCAAAAAAAATTTTTTTTTTAAAGAAATGCGTAGCTCCTATAACGATGAACTATAGAAAAAGCACCAGTGAATGTATTTGTGAACCGGGGTTACCTTGCACCATTTCTTAGAAATTTTACCAAAAAACTGGACAATGGACAATCTTATTGAAATTGCATGATAATATAAAACAACGTTAGTATGAACTTCATATTTTTGTATTTTTAAGTGTGCTCAGTAATTCTGTAAAATAATTACAGTTTTTTTTTTTAGTTGTAAAGTAACTTCTATGGAGGGTGACTTTGCAATCTTTGCATGCTTTTTGATTTACTTCATCAAATTTCAGCATACTGATTGTATTACAGCATGTATTGCCATAAAATATAATTTTGGCACCGTAAGAGATATTATTTATGCAAAGTTTCCCTTAAGATTGAAAGTAGCCCCTGTTAACAGTTTATTATGTTTATCGTAGCCTCAACAAGACGGTTACTCACCAAACTTTAAACAAGAACAGAGAGAAATGGTCTAATCTACGCAAACAAGTAGTAGAAGTAAGTTTGGATGAATTTGAATGATTCGATTAATTGGGGAAAATTACAAATACATTAAAGAAAGGAATAAAAATAAAGGCATACATTTACAGAAGTTTTTCTGATATATTTATGTTTAGTGTAGATGAGTTGTTTTTTTTTATTTTATTTTTTTTTTTTATTGTTATCAATTTTTTTGTAGAACTCCTATAAATTTTTTTATTTCTTCTATACATTCAATAATATTATTATTCAATTTATAAAAACAGTTTATTTATTAACAAGTTCTGCTATGTAATTATTATAACGTGTGACAGCTGTTTCGCCTTCTGAAGGTATTATCAAACTGTGATCATGTCGCTTGCAGACTATGTATTTATGTTATTTCTAGGATTTGGGTGACTAATTTCTAATTTAAGAGTAAACTGACCGAAATTATTAATGTTTATTACCTTCAGAAGGCGAAACAGCTGACACGCGTAATAATAATTACATAGCATAACTTGTTTAAAAATAAACTGTTTTTATAAATTGAATATATAAAAGACATAAAAAAATAAGATGAGTAGTCATTGTAACCAAAATATGAAGTGATTACTTTTTTTTGGTTTTTGAAATATTTTTTTTATGTTAGCTCCAACCAGGAGGCCCTGAGACAACCAATTTCTCTCGGGGCCTATGTCATCTTTGAAGATGCTGTGTGGAGGGTGTTTTGTTTTGGAGGAAGGAACTTCGTAAATAATAAAGCATCTTCAGGAAACCTTTAAAGGACTCGTGACATTTATTTTGCTCTATTCCCAATTACATTGTGAATATTTCAGGAGACCCAAACTACCCAAGACAGACCAAGGATTTTACTTTTACTTATTAAGAAGGTAGGATGGTGAGACGAGAAGAGAGAGAAAAAACCTAAGCATAGGCTTTTTATACTGCCTCTAAGTCGAAGGGAGTTTGCATCTCCTGACATCTATGGATAATTTCTTCTATTAATTAATCAACTTTACATAAACCAAAAAATCGAAATATCTGGAGAGGTGTGAGTCCTAGCTAATTAGGCTAAATTTTATACAGAGGGTATTTTCGAGGAGACTAAACCCATCAGAGACTTGAAGGAGGCTCCACCCCCCTAGTTTAAGGAGTTGATGTAATTTTACAAGCTTTTTATTCAGTTCACGCGGGTTTCTGGTCCTTGGGGGCCTCCAAACGCCTCCATGTTCCCCTGATCAAATCCTAAACACGTCTTTAAAGCACCAGGACACTGTAAAAAAAAAATAGTCATTATTTTATTTCATTTTCTGAAAGATGCATTTGTTAATAATTCTCTCACCAAATGTTAGGAAATTCGTAAAATTAACGGAGATACAGCATTTTATCTAAAACCGTACTGCATACTATTTCGGAGATTTCAGAGTAATCAGCTGAACCATCAATATTTAATAGGAAAACTTGGCGAAAGTCTGGACAATCAATGAGCCGAAAAACTTTTAGAGTACGTTTTCGAAATAAGTGTGTTGGGTGTATAAATGTTAAATCGAGTTATACAACACAGTTTACTTTCCTGAAACTGACCTACTCAAAAACTGTATGGCAGACATGCCAAAATTTCTCGATCAAGTTGTGCGTTAATATGTAATACCTTTAACTGACCTCTTTTAAATCATGGCAGCGTTTAAATTGGTTTAAATCATATCAAAACACTGTGCTGGTAAAGCATTGACCTTATGTGCTGTTTTTTTATGTCAGAGTAGACTTCGTTTTGCATTTTTGAGAAATTCAATGGAATTCTTTGGAATTTGAAATGTTCAATCAGTGCGTCCATCTTTGTCTACATATATGTAACCCGTTTATATATGTAGATGCACATAATAAATAAATACGACACGCGATACGTGGCAAAAATGGGAAAATAAGACAATTGTACAAACTATCTAACTATTTCTTAACAGGTACCTGCACATAATTACTATATAGCACAGTTTTGTGTTATTTCACATCAACTGCGCTTAATTGAGATAAACTTGAAAATAATATATCTTTAAACTTCAAACATTTTATTTCAGACGGGGAAGAACGTTCTTCCAATAGTAAGACATATTTGATTCCTCCTTACGAGACCTAATATATTGATGAAATAAGCGATAACAAAATATTATCAGGACAATAATGACATCTCCAGGGTCAGCGATGACCCATCGCTATCATCTTGCACCACAGTGGGAGGGATCTCACGATCCCTTCGTTCCTGGACACACTGACAACCAGATTTCTACCCACTATACCATACCAGATTCATACGATTTTCCTTCCCAGAACTTCCTCTCTGTCTTTTCCTTTCAAAGACCCTCCACACAGCAGTCTCAAAGATGACATAGGCACTGAGCGACTTTTTTTACTCTTATCTCCACACAGGAGTCCATGAAGAAAATAATTCCCCTCAGGGCCTACGTCATCTTTGGTGATTTTTGAGATTTTTTTAGGAAAGGAAGGAGAGGAAGTTCTGTGAAAGAAAAGAGTATAAGGGGTGGGTAGGGATCTCGGTATCAGTGAGTCCAGGAGTGGCGGACGTTTGAATCCATCCCTCCCACTGCGGTGCAAGGCGATGTTCCGAAAGAGTACGGCTGGAGAAGTCGAAGGGACTCCCTCAACCATTCTCTCCCCATCCGGCCTACCATGCAGCTGGTGAGTAGATGCATCCGCCGCCAAGACCCGGACAAACCTCACTCCATAAACCCGGGCGTAGCGAACCACTTGGGGAGACCTAACAAGTGTTGATTATTCAATAAATGGTTCCCAGAGGCAGCAGTACCCATATCCGCCTCCCAAATTGAATCGACATTACTTAACTCAGGGCCCTCTGTGTTGAATTAATTTTTATAAACCTCTTGATACTAAGTATATACATGTGAAAACTGCACAAGAGTCCCAACTTCCGACCGTCAAGAGTCTGTAGGACTATGGTATTCCAAAAGCAGTGTGTTGTAGGCATGAAGAGAGTAGGGAAAAGAAAGAGATGGGAAGAGAAAAGTTTAGAAGGTCTGTAAAATGGCGCCTATAATTCAAAGCGGTTAATCCGTCTCTGTAAAACACATAAAGTCTTGTAATCCGATAAGACGTATGGTAATTTCATCGTATTTATTGGTCAATTATTTCATTATAGATGTCGCAATAATAATTATGTTTTTCGCGTCTCGGCATACCGCTGACAATGAAAATAATAGCCGTAATAATTACCTATAAATCCTTGACTTTTGCCTGGCGCCCCAAATCTTGAGATAAAAACAGAAACCTTATCTTGGCAACAACCGAGATATAAACCACTTTAATAATATCGTTATCATTAAATCAGGAAGGTATAAACATTCTTTGTTATAATATATTGCACATTACGTACATGGTAATAATAATTTCGTGAGTCATTTTTGCTGACTAAGAAAATTCTCAGCTCTGTTAGAACATTATTTTTAATTTATTCCTATGCGCTTTTGTTTTGTAACTGGATATTTTTAAAAAATCACAATTTAACGGTAAACACAATTAGTCTATATTAATCAACTTCAACACTAACTTTATTGATTCACCACCAAAAGAAATTTATTTGTTACCTTACACTGTTAGTTTAACTTTTTACCAGAATACAACGAGTAAATTCAACATCAGTTTTTTTTTAAATTAGTTAAATTTTCGTTTTTTTTTTAATTAATTAAATTTTCAGTTTTTTTTTAAATTAGTTACATTATCGTTTTTTTTAATTAGTTAAATTTTCAGTTTTTTTTTAATTATTTCCATTTCAAGTTTTTTAATTGGTTACATTTTTCTAACAAAAAATTTTTTTTTACGTTGAAGAGAATCGCAGAATTATAAATTAGGAACCTAGGTAAATTTTAATATAAATTGGAGCAATTGATATTTCTCCCCTCGAAGAATGTGACCCAGATACAAAATTTTCCTGACTTTTACTAATGTGAGCAGCTCTCCTCCTGCTCTAGCCCGCCTGAGAATTTCTGTGTTGGTGATCATGTCGGTCCGTGGGACTTTGAGCATTCTCCGGTGAAGCTACATTTAGTCACCATAGCATCCCTCGATCACGCGGGAATGAGAAAGTATTCGAGATCGAAGAACTAATCAATACATACTCGGAAATATACATATCTATAAGATGGTTTGATACAGTTTATTTTTATGCAGAAGGTTTGCTACCCGGCTTCGACCGAGAATTCAAAACAAATATTTTTCATATAGAGCAATTAAAAACTATGTTTCAAACTGTATGGCGCCATGTGCTTATTTTAATCTACGTAACAATTACGAGTGCAGTTCCACCGAGTTGTTCTGGACCACTGCCTTTAAAGTGAAGATTGCCCTGATGATAGCCAAGCTCCGATAGGAGAGGGCACCAGAAGAAACAGATATTTCAAAGCTCATACAGAAATATCATTGGCCAATTAGAGAGACACGAAACGCTTTTTTTTAAATTCGAACAAATAGATTACCACTTTTATCGGTTTCATAAAAAAATGTTATATTTAAAAAAAAAATTGATATTTGTTCTTTCGTGGATGTGTGCAAACCTTGCACATCTGCATTTTTGGTGCATGTGCAAACTATTGGGAAAGAATGAAAATATTTTTAAACACTGATCTTTGATATTTTCTAAATGCTTTCTTTAAAAAAATAGTTGCACAGAATTTTTCTTTGTGAAGGTAATTAGATACTTGGCGGATGACGAACAGTAGATATATATTCAAGTATTTTTGTACTCGCAATCTTCGGGCCCAAAGGCCAAGGAGGTCCCTCCCGTTACTGAAGTTAATATATAACACAAATCCAAACTATAGATTTTATTCATTAAAAAATTAATACATAGATGAGTCTGCTGTGTAGGTATATTTTCCCCATTAAAAAACAAACAACGTCGGCAGAATTATATTATTTTTAAAACTATATCTGCATACTTATTTTTCGAATCGATTTAAGAACTGATAATTTACTGTCAATTAAATTCGATTGAATTTCCAACGATTATAAATCGAAATAATCAATATCTTGATAATGCACACAAATAAATTACGTTGCATTAGAATTGCAGCTCGTAAAGGAAATGTTCATGATATGGTATATATTAAAACGCACTCGAGTTGAAATATTACTTAATTGCACCCAGAAATTGATTATAAGTTATCATTATCTACAGCAGTCTTTTTTATCTTGTGGGGTGACTTTAAACGGATTTAAATCAGCGATTAAAAATGTGAGTAATGAGTAGTGAGTCACCTTTCCATTTTTGTATAGATTTTTTTACTTTATTAATTGTTAATCTTCTTGATATACTTTTTACATTAGCTACACACAGGACACAGGAGTCCCTGAAGAAAATAATTCCCCTCAGGGCCTATGTCATATTTGGGGATGGTGTATGGAGGGTCTTTGTTAGGAAAAGAAAGAGAGAAAGTTCTGGAAAGGAAAGGCTTATTAGGGGTGGGTAGGAATCTGAGAGTCAGTGTGTCCAGGAATGATGGACGTATGAATCCATTCTCCCACTGCGACGTTCCGAGAGAGTACGGCTGGAGAAATCAAAGGGACTTCCTCAACCACTCTTTCCCGATCCGGCCTGCCGTGCAGCTGGTTGGCAGACGCATCTGCCGGCAAAACCCGGACAAACCTCACCCCATGACCCCGGACACCCCTGCTAAGTCACCAAACAAATTGGAACACACCCACTTAATCAATACTCATCATAAGGGGCCATCCATAAATTACGTCACACCTTAAGGGAGGGGGGTGAGAGTAGAGAAGTGTGACATTGTGTGACAAGGGGTATGGGGGGGTCATCGGCTCTGTGACGTCACATGTAAAAATCTAAATTATTAAAACGCAAAAAATGTTTAGACTTAAAATTGCAAAATATGTGACGTCACACTAGGGGGGAGGGGGTCTCACAAACGTGACAATATGTGACAGGGACGCGGGGGGGGGGTTAAAAATTTATGTGACGTAATTTATATCTAAGACGCAAACCCAGCAAAAAATAAATTATGGATTGACTGAGCGAAGCGATGTACTATTTTAACTCTACAGTTGGCATTTCATATGTTTGTAAATTTGTTTGCTGTTTCAAGATCGTGGCCCTTGTAAGTGACCAGTTAAGTAAAAAAAATTTCAAACGTAAAATTTTCGTGTTTATTAATTAAGTAGGTAGATATTTAAGTACCTTCTAACAAATTCTTTGATTTTGATTTGAAATAAGAAAAAATTAAAACATTATTTTTTGGACGCGAGGTCAACAACTGTTCATAACTACTTGTTTGAAATTGAAATGTATTTTCTCGATATTTTCTTTTTAATCAGAATCAGTAAGGATCACATTTTAATTTGAACAGAAAGTAGATGCTTAAAAATTCAAAAGTTTTAAAATTAACCTTTCTTAGGACTTCTTTCTTTCGAGGGCAAAGAATAATATAACGAAACATATTCTAGTCATTTTAGGTAGGTACCACATTCAAGGAGATATACGTAATATAATTATTAATTTTTCTTAGAAAATATGTAGCATGAGATAATTCTCTAGACGTCTAGACTCTAGAACTGTGCTGAATTTAGACTTAGATGTAAATCATTTAAAAAATTGGGTGATTATCTTTTTCTTCACAATTACCGCTTTAGAAACTTAAAAAAAATCATTAAATTTATTTTATTCAATTCTAACTAAAATGTCTGTTTTGTGACTGTGGTCTGATTTAACGTTGAGATAATCTTCTTCTAAAAATATAATTCTTTTAGAAACAACATTTTTTTATGAATTGTGTAAGTGATAATGGATTAAATGCAGAATGTTATGAAAATAAAATTTTTATTACTTGATTTGTGCTGTAGATTAACTAGAAATTTGATGACTTATTTTTTACAACAGTTTAACGGTTTTACTGAGAGTTTGGCGGTGAATGCCTTTGTGACAGAAATCTCATGTTCAAAATCCAAAAAAGGATTTTCCATACGAAGAAAATAAACATTTTCAGGAATAGAAGAATAATGATATCTTGTCCTAGAAAGATAAGAAGCCCAGTGTCGTCTTGGTGAGATACCACATTTCAGAATCAATGCGTTATCTATATATATATGAAAATAATATGCTTGCTTGGGGATATGCCCAGGGGACTGTTATTGGATCGATTTTATTTATAATTTACGTTAACCAAATGTTTAAATTAACACTTAATGGTAAACTTATATCTTTTGCTGACGACACTGCAATAATTATCGAAAAAAAGACGTGGAACGATATTACAATTGCAGCCAATCAGGACATGAAGGTTATAAAAAAATGGTTCGATAACAATTTATTATCACTCAACACAGAAAAAACATACTATATTCCATTCTCTCTTCAAGAAGATGTGCCAATTAATTTAATTAACATAATAATCCATTCCAAAAATTGTGCAAATGACGGTACATGTAATACGGACTGCGCTAAGCTAAATCATAAATCTAATGTAAAATGTCTTGGAATCTTAATAGATAGAAATGTTAAATGGAAAGATCATATAGCTCTCACTGTGGAAAAAATAAGAAAACTTATCTATGTATTCTATAACATACGAAACATTTTAAACAAGAAAACTATCAAAATTGTCTATTATGCGCTAATTCAGTCCTTATTACAGTACGGCATTATTGGTTGGGGAGGGGCCTTTAAGATTTCCTTACAGCCCATAATTATAATACAAAGAATAATTATTAAAATCATCCTTAGGAAACCATATGACTTCCCTACTTTAAGGATATTTCGGGAATTTAATGTGCCAACTATCACAGAATTGTATAAGAGAAACGCATTATATCAAATCTACAAAGAATATTTCATCCAAAAAATTCATCCCTCAGATAGCATAAGCAATAGATTCAAAACTAATGGCTTAATAGCCATTCCTATGCTTAGAACGACCACGGCTCAACACCACTATTTATATTTAGGTGTGAGATGGTACAATATATTATTATCCAAAAACAAAATAAATGTAACAGAAACAATGAAATATGAACAATTTAAAAATCAAATTAAGTCCCTGAAATTGAATAATGATATATTGTATCCTTAACTAATTAACATCTAATAAAAAAAATGTATTATTGTTATTGTTTTTTTTTTATATCTATGTCAAAAAGTATTTGTATATTTATTTCATTCAAGACATTTAAGTCTTTGATCATTGTATTCACACTTTTCAGAACATTGTGTTTTTTTTATGCGTGTAAATACTCCTCCCATAAACACGAGCTCCTAGAGCTCAATTTATGGAGTAGTAGAACCATAAAATTAATTCTTATGTACACCTAGGTAATTATATTATAAATGTAATTATTATTGTAAAAAAAAAATAAATAAAATAAAAAATAAATAAAAAAAATAAAATATATGAATTATGAGTTATGAGTTGTCTATGTATTGCTCATTAAGCATAATAAATGTTTGAAACTTTCAAAATTTCTTCTTTCCATCCTCGCGAAGGTTTTTGGATTATTACAACCAAATGAATGTGTATATTTACAGCCTTTCGTGTAGTTCTAACTTATGTAATATCGGCGATAGCTGACGTTACCCATAGAAAAAGCGATTTAAAGTCGTAGAAAATCACACAAATTTGACAGCCGTTTCCGTATGGAATCTTTTCCGGAACCACAAAAGATACAAAATCGCTCCCGAAACGATATTAAATGCATGACTTTCTCATTAATTTTTGCAGGAAGTATTTAAAATAGAATACAGTCATACAGTAGATTCAAATATGAAAAATTAGTAAAAATTCTAAATTTCGCTATTATTTAAATTCTTCTTCTTCTTATTCGTGTGCCCTATCAGGTCTCGCCGACGTTGGCGATCACTCTGGAAAATGTCTCTCTATCTTGTGCTGCCCGGAATAGCTCCTCCGCACTTCTAATGCCGGTCCACTCTCGTATATTTCACAGCCAAGACATTTGTCTCCTACCAGGCCCTCGGCGGCTTTCTATTTTTCCTTTTAAAATTAATTGGAGCAAGTGATATTTTTCCTCTCGAAGTATGTGACACAGATATGAAATTTTCCTGACTTTTATTAATGTGAGCAGTTCTCTATCTGCTTCAGCCCGCCTTAGAATTTCTATGTTGGTGATCATATCGGTCTATGGAACCTTGAGCATTCTTTAAATAATGTATTTATATATAGGTAATTTCTGTTGTTTTATTTATACATATATCTGTTTTCCTACAGATGATTAGGTTATATATTTTATCCATTTTATCAATGGCCGCGAATAAAATGGCAATTAAAAGTCTAATGTCTTATCCAACACTGATAAACTAATGTAGAGCATTATTTATAATAAATAAGGTAATGAGGCGTTATCAATATTATTATTACAACGATTTTTAATTAATAATTATTCTTATCAGGAACAGCTGGCGCCAAGAAACAGACAAATGTTTAATATTGAAGTGTGAAGTGTCATAAAAGACAACTGATTGCTGATTACTAACGTGCACCGCAGAAGGAAGGATGGATTTCTGTCACACACTGACCCCTAGATTCCTACCCACCCCTCATAACTTGTTTTTCCCCTTCCTTTCCTAAAAATTGTCTCCACACAGAATCCCCAAAGATGACACAGGCCCTGGGGGGAATCATTTTTCTAAGGGCTTCCCGTGAGGAGCTAATGTTTAAAAAAAAATTGTTATTTGATTATAAGCTTTATGCCTTGAAATCTATATAGAGGACAAAATCATGATCGTTTGCGCTATTAACACTATCTATTCTCTTTTTATTGTACGAATGTAGCATTTATGACAGCTCACCAAATAAATTGTCAATGGATGTCAAAATTCGTTATCGTAAAACGACGTTGCAAAAATGAAAATTTATTAATATTAACGTGTATGTATAAAAAGTAAATTTAATGTGATCAATAAACGTTATTTCACAATTTATTTTTTTAGTTGATATTTATGATATATTATCGGCATGTTCCAGAGAAGTAGATACTTTCAGTATCGCCGTGGTGAAAGGCCATCATTCGGAATGGAAGCGTTTCTTGAAACGGCTTTAACCGTGGTTGGTGACCAAATCTGAAGAGCCAAGTACTTCCTCACCTTCCTACCCGCCATCTACTTCCCCTCCAACTCCCTTCAGCCTTACAATACAATACACCCCAATTGTGGATGCCATAGTCTCACTGACTTCAGGCGGTTATGAACAATTGGGACTCTTGACTTTTCTGACATAACAATGACAAATGCCGAAAAAAACAAAGACACAAAGTAAATGCTTAAGAAAATAATAGGTATGATCCTACCTGGTACATACCTTTCTCCCAAAAAAATGAATATTAAACGAATTTACAGGTATATTCAGTACATAAACCAGTAGATTTTTCCTTGATGCATTTGAATGAAAATATGTTTTATGCTGTATTATTCGACGGTGCATCCTCTCTGCACATCCCTTCAGGGTCTCTTAGTTAAATTTTGTGTAATTAGGTATACCGTATTTTCATTTGCTAAACCGACTACATATTGTATATAAGTATGCCGGGGGCCCAATTGTCGGCGCATCAATGTCATGGAACCATGTAAAATAATCGTTTAAGTACTCAACCAGAGTACCTCGTTTAAAACTTTTCAGTTGCCTCAGCAAAAAGAACACTGTAAAAGAGTGTCTAACAGTGCAGATTAAATAAAATTATTTAACTTAGGATAACTTGTGTTAGCAGAGTTCGATTCAGAGCAGTCTTGATGATGACACGGAACTGGATAGTCTCATTTTTATCAAATCTCGGCAGAACACAGCTGAGAATCGTTTAAGATCTAGTTAGAGAGAAACCCGTGCAATTTAATAGTGGACTCCTTATCGGGCCTTGAGAGTCATTACCTCAAATGACTCGCTTGCATTCGGTATCAGATTGCTAGGGGGAAAATCTCACCGCTCTTAATGACAGCGACATAGGTTGTAGAACTATGCTACTATCCACTGCCTTCAACTACCTTCCTACTCAA
This sequence comes from Glyphotaelius pellucidus, assembly GCA_936435175.1. NCBI lineage: Eukaryota > Metazoa > Arthropoda > Insecta > Trichoptera > Limnephilidae > Glyphotaelius > Glyphotaelius pellucidus. Next base: position 10,073,537 of record OW386550.1, read on the forward strand.
AATCTATTTCCTGGTCGTTACAGCCGAATTATCGCTGTGAAATAGTAACTCGATCTAGAGGTATGGAGGTAAAGACAAGAAGATTAGGTGTAACTTTCTGTGAAGTTATTGGGTGCCTCTAATCTGTAGTGATTTATGTGGCTCTGATGTTAGGTACTCAAATGAAGTAGTTTTGTCGGTGTAACGATTTATATTTAACACTAAATATGTATTTTTTGGTAGAAAGCAGTAACTTTGTGGTTTGACGTATTATAAATTGAAATAACACAATAATTTTGTTTGTTACCACGATTTATTTAATTTTTCCTCTACCGACCGGTTTTGCTTTAAATAAGCATCCCAGTTTAATTTTTATATCCTGATAATGCGTATGTAAAGCGAAACCAGTCGGTAAATGAAATAAATCGTGATTACACACAAAATTATTGTGTTATTTCAATTTATACTACAAAAGTAGTTTATTTCACACTTCCATGGTCGACGTTCAGCTTAATGCCACAATGCGAACCATCAGCGGAACGTTCAAATCTACTCCTCTCCCTTGGCTCCCCATACTTGCAAACATAACCCCGCCAAATATCAAGCGAGAGATTACAACACTAAGGGAGTACATGAAGGTCTCTAACCCGGCATGCCGCTTGAAGTCCCGAAAACCCTTCTGGACAGAAGGAGAAAGACTCCTCCAATCACCTCTCACTCCAGAAGATAGATGGAAGCTTGAGTGGCAATCGACCAACGTGAAAAATGCCCATTTCGTACTTCCCACTGAGAGACAGCCTGGGTTCTCATTGCCTCGAAGACTCTGGTCCGCCATCAATAAGGTGCTCCCATAGCCGTTGTGCCCATATGATGTATAGATGGAGCCTTAAAGATTTGGAGATGTGTGAACGCGGTGCGCTGCAGACCACCGAATATGTGGTCAACGAATGCCCGCTCCATTCATTCCCCAGCGGGATTAATGGGGTCCACAGGGCAACGCCTGAGACCCTAGACTGGCTCGCAGACCTAGATGTCCCCCTCTAATCCCCCCACCACACGAAAGAAGAAGCTCGAAGAAGGTTGGACCATGGCATTTTCTTTAAAAAAGATATTAGTACTAGGGATGAATTATATTTGTGGTAGGTAATCTTTTGGTCCTGACAAAGTCTTAAGTCGAGCTTTCCTCAAGTATTGTTAGATGTTAGTTTAATAGTAACACTTTCCTAGTTAAAAATCCGCTTACACTGCACTAGCCGTTGGGTGGGTGCTTTTCCAAGTTCAAATAACAGACATCTCTGCGTCATTATGCTGTTCTTGCTCTGTCCATGTATGGATTCACTAATAAAACGGATAGCAAGATGCATTCACTAAGAAAAAAGCGACAAAGATAATAACTAAATTTAGAAAAGGAAAATTTGATTATTCAGACTTTTTTACAACGAATCCTCTTTGCGAATGAAGACGGATTCGCGCTGCTAAAAAGTCCGGTTTGAATGGCAGAAGCACCTCAATTTGTCCCAGGAAGTCAAATACACCCGTCAGTTAAGGGTCGTTTGTCAAAGTTTAAAAAGCAATTGAAGGATCTAACAAAAATTGGTGTATCTCATGATAGCACTTTTTTATTAGGTGCCGTTTTGTCTTCGTTTCACACAAGGATAAAGATGAACTCAAAGTACAATACTTTAGTATTTATTGCTTCTACAATAAGATTATTGAACATGGAGGATAAGAACTTTGAAAAGTGTTTTTTTTTTATTAAACAAATTGGTAAGATGTCGATACAATATAATTGGATAATAAGAAAACATTGGTAAGATGTTGGTACAATATAATTGAACAGTAAGAAAACGTTGATTAGATGTCGATCAAATGATAATAAGAAAACATTGGTAAGATGTCGATACGATATAATTGAATAATAAGAAAACATTGATAAGATGTCGATATAGTATAATTGGATAATAAGAAAACGTTGGAGGAGAATAAGAAAACACGGAGCGCTCAGCCATACATAATACATTGTGCAAGGACAGTAACTGGGATTCGCGATTGACTTCGCGCTATGTATGGCTGAGCGCTCCGCATTCTTCGCGCTCTATCTTTAAAACGGTCAAGCATATAAAAAATTATTTTAGACAAAATTTGTAGAAAATTTTATATTCTAGAACTTTTATAATTAATGCAAATACGATTTGAAGCGAAAGAAGCGAGATATTAAAAAAAAAAAAACTAATTTTCTCCACCTTTGACCTTGAATATCTCAGGACGCTCACACGCCACCTTATGAGACTTTTGAGACATTGAAACATTTAAAATGCCAACATAAAAGTTTACACAAATTTTCAGCCTATTCCGTTTCATTCTGAGGTGAAACCCTAAATTGACTGGACTTAAAAGACAAAATGTTCAGGAAAACGAAAAGAAAGTTTTTTTTTTTAATTATGTCTCCTGTTCATAATTATGAATTGTTAGTATAAAATAACATTGAATTGATCTTTGAGATCCTATTGATCTTAACACCTTTTATAAAAGATACACTTATTAACGCAGATTCACATTTCCGCTATCGATATAATAGCCACCGTTAGGAAATTCTTAGACTTTATAATTATAATTTTAAAACGATTTACGTCTAACGTCTTCCTAGTGCTACATCCTTCAAATATATAAAGTAACTATTTCTTCTGTAGATCCGCCAAAGAATAGAAGATTTAAGACTTGCACAGAGTATTGCATCCTTTTTTCAGGGAACTTTGTCAATCTAGAAGTAGATTGGAGCCATTCCTTGAATTGCACTTTTTCTTGGCAAACAAGTTTTCAGTTTTATCTGAGAGTAATCTCCTCACAGGGTACGTCTCGACTCTCGACGGAAAACTGACTGTCTTGCCAATTTTAAACTTCAGAACTTTATTTAGTTGGTTGGTACCTACGTACTATCTAAATTGGGAGCTTCCGAATCAAGTTTTTTATTCGTATTAACGGCCTCCGTCGTCGAGGGGTAAGGCTCTTAGCTATTAATCAGATCGCAGTTCTAATACCGGCGTATGCTGGTATATTGTATTTAATTAATATGCGTTGTAAGACATTTAAAATAATACCTACCTATAAATTATTTCAAACTATTTCTTCCTACTTCATAAATTATATTTATTTCTATTTTTACTAACTTATATTCTATATTATCTACTTTGTGTCAACTCTTATATTTTATGTTACCTATATTTTGTTTCTTATATTTTATGTTATTTCCTATATTTTGTCAAAAACATGTACTGCACTATATGTAAAAGCCCTGTGGGCGTTTAAATGAATAAAGCGGCATGTTCCAGAAATGAAGATACTCAAAGTATTGCCCGTGTTCACTGTTGAGAATTTAATCGTTGTTTAAGAGGAATATAAACCCTAGAAAGATTTCGATTCTCATGCCATACAAAAATTTAAAATCGCGCATCGTATTTGCACGAGGCAAGTAAGCGAAAAAGTGGTTATTATTTATTTTGTGTATAATTTTTTAAGAATGAAAAAAAAAAGTTAGAACACACAAAACCTCAAAAATAGTTTTAGCCATAAAAGGGTATTTTTTAAAAAATTGTTTCTTCATAGTTAAGTCATGAAAAAACATTTTCTAGTAGTTTACGCTTATATTTCGCTTATAAAATCTAGTCTCCTTCAACGGAAGCAATCTTCCGAACAGACCTTCCATTGATATGCTTGGTGTAACTATAAGTGACCAGCTCAGGTATGGGGGCTCCATCGAAGCCAGAGTAAAGTTAGCTTCTCAAAAACTGGGCGTACTGTACAGGGCCCGCAGATACTTTAATAGTTAGTGCGCCCCACGGTTGAATTTGGCAGCCACCTCTGGTCTGGAGCTCCAAAATACTTGAAAAATACCCTCGACTCTGTGCAGAAACGGGCGGTCCGTTTGATAGATTCTCCCATCTTAACGAACGGGTTGCAATCTTTAGAGCACAGGCGTCGGGTGGGAATGCTATCCATGTTCTACCGGTATTTCAATGGAAGATGCTCTGAGGAACTAGCGTCATTGATCCCTTCGGCACCGGTGCATAGTCGGGAGACACGCCAAACGCGCGCCCAACATTTGTACACGGTTGACATTTGTCACATGAGAACGGGTCGTTTTTTCGACTCGTTCTTAAGTTCAACAGCTCGGCTATGGAACGATTTGCCGGCATCTGTGTTTCCTCCCTCCTACAACATGGGTCTCTTCAAGACCAACAATGTTCATTCCTTCCTCTCCTCAAAAAGACCCTCCACACAGCATCCCAGATGACATAGGCCCTGAGGGGAATTAATTTCCTCAAGGCCTCCTGTGTGGAGTTAATGTAAAAAAAATAAAAAAAAATATTTTTTGTTAAGTAAATAATAATTTTATTGTGATTCCAATACATAGAAAAGCTATTGAAAGCTTCAATTTATCCATAGCATTGTGTTATTTTTAAGTTCATACTGTAAACCGATTTGTCATAAAGATGAATCTAAATAGTATCTAAATAGGATTTCACGTATAGCTTCACCTTAAATGGATGTTTGATGACCAAACATAAAAATCTAGGTACCTCCCCACCTTCCTCAACCCCATCTCCTTCCCCTCCGCACTACTTTCATTCTCACAACATATTCTGATCGCCATAATTGCGATAGTCTCACTGGCTCCAGGTGAATGGTAACAGTTGTGATTCTTGGGTTATGCGCTGTGAAAATGTTGAAAATTGGATAATAGGTACAATGAAGGTCGAATAAATAATAATACACACACCTTCAAATAGAAATGCCTTCCGTGTGGATTTGAATAAAAACCAATGTCGCCACAGTCTTAGTAGGGACTTCTCGAGACAGACAATCAACATTGCATACTCTATCTAGGGCCTAAGGGCCCTCCGTTCATGGAGATACTACGTGATTGTGACACAACCACAAGTATCCTGCAGATTTACTACTTTTTAACGCTGGTTTCCGTACACGGCGCTACCCAAATTATACTGAACTTGATTATTTTTCACGTGCAGGCGTGAGGTTAACACGATGTCAAGCGATGTCAAATGACTTTTTTCAAACATCAATCTATCTTCTCCACTAAAACCTTTCTTACGTATTCTGGTAATGTATAGTTATATAAACATGCATTCATCACTTACACTACATGACAACTCAACTCACCATTCCATTGATTTTGAATTTGTACCGAGAAACCGAATTTCTGAATTTGAAATTTAAGCGAAGAACGGTCAGCTTTTTAGATCACGAAACACGCCCTCGTCGATTTTTTTCTTTATTCTACCTATCACAATGAAGAAGAATAGAAAAGGGCACCCGCAGACGACAAAATTCTTAAATTGAAAAAAAGTCTCTCGTGAGCGCACCACCTAAAGGATTGTTATGCCTGCAACTGTTGTGACGAAACTGTCTCCGCAACTAAAGTCTTTCGTCTGCGGGCGCCCTTATTCGCACTTATTCATTATCGCTCTTATTTACCCCCGTAAAACAAGTTTAAATGATGCAATGATTCATTCAAATAACCACCGAAGTTCTGTATAAGTATTGAGAAAAGTTTTTCGTCATAATAGGCAAAATTAGTTATACTACACACATTTGAATTACCAGTATCGGCTGTCCGAAACATTGGCTAAAGAAGGAGGAATCGCAACATGGCGCAATAACCCATAAAATCACGATATCAAAAAATTACTATTGATGGATTGATAGTTCCATGATTGATGATTAATAACTGCTGTTTTTCACCGCCGGCTGACGCTTCAAAAATTGCACTCTTGAAGGAGGTAGCTACTCATTGACGTGAAAATAGGAACTTAATCGAAATTGTTCACAAGCAATTATTTTTAAATGAATTTACAACATTTTTTATACACTTGGATATTTTTGTTACTGTAGGTACTGCATTCTTACCACTTCATTACTGGTACATTTTAAACAAAACTGCGTATGCTATAAAAATGATCACACCTGAAAACAGCTTCTTTCTTGCATATCAATTTTTGCTAATATCTAGGTTTTCAAACTATACAGAATAATAGAGAAAACTTAATAACAAACAATACGAGGACGGCTTGTTTCATCAAATACCAAAGTTAAAATACTAGTTCTGTGAAAGTTTGATTCAACTTCACATTGCTTGGGTAACAACAGAACTTTAATATTAACTTTGAAATTTGATGAATTATTGTTTAATTTCTAAAACAATCCGTCCTAAGTCAATTTAATTCAAGAATGAACATGCGCAAAGACTCATGCGTTTGTTTTTGTGAGTATTTAGCAAATAATCATATCGAACAGATTAATAGGCTTGCGTCTGCGCGGTTGAATTTCAGAACCCGGCTTTGAGTGCATGTCTAACGCACACAAATTACAACTGTGTTCTTGAAATTTCAAACAAAGCTACCATTTTAATTCGGTTTCGAACACAAGAATTCGTCAAAAGATGTTGCCACTTCAGGTTACCAGTTCGCATGGTGACGTGCCCCTATAAGTACTATGAATTTGTGAATTTGAGTATCTCTTCAGATATGTAAAGAAGATTGACGTTAATACTTAGTTGTGAATAATAGTATCAAGCGGCTATATATTACACACGACGTCATTACCTGTCCCGGTTACTTTGTCCCGGTTACTTTGTCCCGGTGACTAGCTATCACAGGATGACAGTGGATCCGAGGAACGGATTATTTTCGGAACCAGTTCATATCGGATTTATAAAATAGTTAGCAACACTAACTGGGCGAAGCCGAACCAAAAGCCGCTCTAAGTCCTAGCAGGAAAACCTGCGGGTTTTTAACCGCTAGTTTAACAATAATGGTTTAAAATATACCTACCTGTCGGAATATGCTTTTAGAGTCACTCTTCAGATGGTCGAAACAAATACAACGGAGGAATGTGAGAATTGACAATCAGTACAAAAAATTGGCGTTTGGTCGACTGGATACAATAAAGTACCTATTTCGTATTATCGTTAAAACTAGGGTTTCGGGTACTTACTTAAAGCATTTATTACTGACATAATATGCATAATGCCACACCATAGTAACAATGCATTACAATATAACACAATGCTGTGTTTATTTTCATAAATGCCATGATGTGTTTGGGACCTGCGTGACAAATGCGGTTAACCAGCTCGTGCTCAAATGGCGTGAAATTACACCTGAAGATGTCACGCTTATTTAACGTCGGTATGATTTATTCTCTGGATACAAATTTAAAGATTTTTCAATTTCCCTGGTCATTCATCACGAACCCTTTCTCGTCAAGATGCCAGATTTTAAATGGATCTAATTTCGTATGCGAGGGGTGAGAAGTCAAGCTAATATAACGATTTTTAATGCTAATATCAGTTTTTTAATTGCATATTTTGAAAAGCTTTATAAATCTACGGAATCTTCTTCGGATGACCAATCCTAACCTCACTAAGGTTGGCTAACATCGTATACTGTTAAGCCTACGCCAGCGTAAATGCACTCGTAAAAGTAAATAAGTTTTCATCCCGCGACAAAATATCCCCGACAAAATATGCTCCGACAAAATATCCCTCGACATAATATCCCAAGGACAAAATATCTTACGAACAAAGCATCCTCCCACAAAATATCTACTAAAACCTAACCTAACCTTATTTTACATTTAATTATTTTTGAAGAATAATTTATTGTCTTTACAGGAAGTATGTATTATTTTTGTCCCATTTTACTATTTTTGAATAACATTTTATTGTCTTTGCAGGTTGTCTGTATTGATTTTGTCCCGTTTTTTGTTAGTTTAGGTTTGGTTATGTTTAAGTAGATTTTTTTGTTGGGGGATATTTTGTCCGTAAGATATTTTGTCAGAGGATGTTTTGCCGTAGGGTATTTTGTTAGAGGATGTTTTGTCGCGGGATTAAAAGTCGCGGAACCATAAAGGCTAGCTTCATTACCGATGTCCTCTAGCAATCTTCCCCAATAATTTCATGAATTTCAACAGACGCGCTCGATTTTTTCTCATCTGACAAAGATATTATAGTTTTTCTCTACCTAGAAAAATCACCCGATAAAGAACTTCTGTATTAGATAAATCATCTGTTCACCTTTTATTTCAACATTTCATTAGCTTCTTTCTTACTTATCAACTTTTGCTAATATCTAGGTTTGCAAACCATACAGAATAATATAGAAAACTTAATAACAAACAAACAATACAAGGACGGCTTTTTACATATAATTTGAAATTAATAATTATATATTCCCATATATTTATATGGGAATAAATAGAATGATAATTTAAATTTCTGTAAAAGTTTGATTCAACTTCGCGGTAGGTTCTTGCATAATAACAGAACTTAAAAATTAACAATTTAATGAATTATAAACATTAATTATAACAAATCCTCCTGTGCCAATTTGATTCAAGAATGAACATGTGCGAAGAGTCGTGTGTTTGTTTTTGTGAGTATTTAGCAAATAATGTATATTGAACAACGATGATATCTGAGGGGTAATAAATAAGTAATAAGTTATCGATGGTAATTAATTAATTGTCACACCACTTTTCCAGCAACAAAAAAAAACATCAGATATAATATCTGATTAAATTTCTGAATAAATGCACTTATTTTGTTACTAACTTTAGATAGCATTGTAGTCATGCTTATTGTGATCTCATTACGTCCCTTATCGGATTTCCTCATTAACAAATTAATGCTAAAAATGAACAAATTGATTTGGCGCCATTTCGTGTCGCGTCGCGAGTGGCGTCGAACGAGGCGATAGAGTAGAGGTGGTGACGCGACTTTTATTATTTGTCCTGAATGATCAGTGATACAAAATTCACGAGATCTTTGATTGCGTTACTAAATTGACACCATGCTTCAGTTGATGCCCATCATAATGGAATGATGTTTCGGATCGATTTCGGCTCGGATACTGACAGACTGACAGAATTCTTCACGTTCAGATTATAAATTTTTCCCCCTACACTTTTTAAAATATTGTTTCAAAGCTGCATCATATTACACTTCCATAGTAGCACTACCCATACATTGCACGACGAATATAAGATTATTCAAACAATTCCGTGTGGTAGATTCCCCGGTAACAACATAACAACTCGACTGTTTCAATGTCCCCATTCACATAAAATAATAATATTTGCATCGTTTTTGTAGTGCCGTTTTCAGAAAATCTCCTCGGGGTGCTTCACAATTTAATTCACACATTTAACCTATCCCTACAGACTTATAACTCCTTCAATCCTTTAAAAAAACTCTCCACACAGCATTTTAAAAACACGGCCTAAAAACTTATGGTAACAATGCGCTGTTTTATTTTTTTTTAAAGGTGCCAAAATTAAATTTCTACAGGCGCCATTTGGCTCCGGGCAGGAGTGAGCTTACCTGAAGCCGCCGCTCTTAAAAAAATATATGTTATTTTTTAAGATAATATCTACACAAACCCCCCGCCGAAACGCAAATTATATGAAATTCCCTCGATAGAAAAAAATCGCAAAGTGTGCCTCGAAAAATTTTATTTTCACGTCTAACTCTATTATTTAACATGAGGTTTTTGCTCTATTATAAACGAGTTTTATTTTATAAAACATTTTCATAATTTTCGCTTCAATTTTATCGATTTAAATGTTAGCGCGCTCTCTCCATCATTCGTAATTACATATCTCTCCATCTTCTTCTTTTCGAGCGAGGATATGCCGCCGGAAGTACTAATAGTAGCATAATAATTTGTGTTATTTATTTTCGTCTTTGTCCTTTTAAATTAATGGCATAATATATTACATAAGTACATTTACTTTCATCAAACATCAAATCAAATTTCAACTCATGGTTATGCTACATGATTACATATTAATGTACTAGCTGGTACCCGGCATGCGTTGCCATGCCATTTAATAAATAATTTTTTTTCTCCTGCGTGTCCTTTCCCATTCGTCCCGTTCCCCTTCCGCCTCCCCTTCCTCTCCCGCGTCCTCTTCCCGTCTCGCGTTCTTACTCCGCCTCCTCCACCTTTCCTCCCCCCACTCCAATACCCCTTTCCCCATCCCGCGAACCCCCCTCCCAAGCTCCCCTCCCCCCTCCCAGATTCCCCTCCCCCTCCCGGGTTTCCCTCCTCCCCCTCCTGCGAACCCCCTACCCGAGTCCCCCTCCCGCATTTCATACATTCTTTCCCGGTACATTCAGTTTTCAAACAGCTCGCATGCCACCTTTTGCATATTTCATAATGCCAGAGCTCACCAGTAGTAAAATCCAATTTGGTGCCGTTGTTCGGAAGTCAGTCATGCGCGTAAATACATTTCGGCGATTCATTTTTTAGAGATAAATATTAACTACGATGACTGATTTAAAAAATATATATCAACATGGTTTTACGGCAACGATTTGTTTTGCTTTTCTTCTGACGTTAGCAATAACTGCCGGCCTCCGTGGTCCCGAGGCAAGACTCTCGACTCACAATCCGAAGGTCGCGGGTTCGAACCCGGCGTGCGCAAATAAATTTTATTTGATTCATTTGTGTTATTTCACAATTTATTCATTTAAAATAAATAGTATATTTGCGGCACGTTCCAGAGTGGAAGATACTATCAGTATCGCCCTGGTGTAAGACCACCATTCAGAATTGAAACGTTGCTTGAAATGGCTTTAGCCGTGTTTAGTGACCAGATCTGAATAGCCAGGTACTTCCCCACCTTCCTCTTCCCTATCTCCTTCCCCTCCCCACTACCTTCAGCCTCACAACATACCCCGATCGGGGATGCCATAGTCTCACTGGCTCCACACGGGAGCAGTTGGGACTCTTGTGCGGTATTGTAAAAAAAAAAAAAAAAATAACTGTAAAAAAAAAAAAAAATAACCCGCCTTTTTCGACAGAAAACGTAAAATAAATATAATATTTTAATATTTATAATTTCGTAACGCCAGAACTTACCATTATATATAGCCTATATTACTCGCGTATAATGTAGCTTTCTATTGGTGAAAAAAATTCTAAGATCGGTTTATTAGTTTATGCGTGAAAGCGTAACAAACAAACACACGCAGTTTCGCATTCATAATATTAGTATAGATTTAGAATTTTAGGGTAGGTACTTTCTATTACATAATTCAATTTACCAAATTCTGACACAGGCATTTAAATACAATAGCGAGTTCCCGGCATATGCTATGCCACTTAATAAAGAAAAAAAATCGCTCTACTTACCCTTTCCCATTCGTCCCAGATGATGCCAGAACTCACTTTACACGTATATAAACCATCGCGGGAATGCGCACATCAAATCCCCAAAGTTTCATTGCAATCGGATGAACGGTTTAGCAACGCAAAACATCTCACAAACATAGACAGAAACAAACACATTTTCTATAGATCAGCAATTTTAATATCAAAAATGTCAGTTGAGTATTTTTAAATTTTTTTAAAGTTTACATTAAAAAAAATTGTATTTAAAAAATGTTTTTGTAATTTCTAATAATACCATTTATTTAAGCGTATTTCACCTTTCAAAACCAGTACCTATTTAGTTTTTCGATACGTTTACAAATATTCCATTTATTTGAATTTTTATTGCGAAATCGATATATATCGAAACATTTTTACCTTTTGACAAAATACGCCAAATTTTTGAAGGGTTAAGCTTTGAGCTTTAAGCTTTGAGCTTCAAGCTTTGAGCTTTAAAATTTTTGAAGGGTTAAACTTTGAGCTTTAACCTTAAGCTTTGAGCTTTAATCTTTAATATTCAAGCTTTGAGCTTGAAGTTTTGAGCTTTAAGCTTTGAGATTTAAGCCTTGAGCTTTAGGCTTTGAGCTTCAAGCTTTCAGTTTTAAGCTTTGAATGTAAGTTTAGAGCTTTAAGCTTTGAGATTAAAGTCTTGAGCTTTAAGCTTTAAGTTTTGAGCTTCAAGCTTTGAGTTTAAAGCTTTGGGCTTTAAGTTTTGTGATTAAAGCCTTGAGCTTAAAGCTTTGAGCTTCAAGCTTTCAGCTTTAAGCTTTGAATTTAAGTTTAGAGCTTTAATTTTTGAGATTAAATCCTTGAGCTTCAAGCTTTGAGCTTCAAGTTTTGAGCTTTAAGCTTTGGGATTAAAGCCTTGAGCTTAAAGCATTGAATTTCAAGCTTTGAGCTTTGAGATTTAAGCCTTAAGTTTTAAGCTTTAAACTTTTAGCGCTAAGCTTTATGCTTTGCGCAAAGCTCAAAGCTTAAAGCCGAATGCATAAAGCTCAAATATTAAACTCAAAGCTTAAAGCTCAATCTTAAAGCTCAAGCTTAAATCAAAAATTCAAAGTTTAAAGGCCAAAGTTTAAGCTTAATATCAAAGCTCTAAACTTGAGTTCAAAGCTTAAAGCTTAAAACTCAAAGCACAAAGCTTAAAAATAAAGCTCAAAGTTAAAGCTCAAAACACAAATCTCAAAGCACAAAGCTTAAAGCTCAAAGCTCAAAGTTAAAGCTCAAAACACAAATCTCAAAGCACAAAGCTCAATACTCAAAATTCAATATCAAATCTTAAAGTTCAAGGCTTAAAGCTCAACACGTAAAGCTTAACGTTGAATGCATAAAGTTCAAAGCTTAAAGCTCAAGAATCAAAGCTCAAAGCTTAAATTTCAAAGCTTAAAGCTAAAACTCAAAGCACAAAGCACGGCTTGCGTTGAAATGCAAAGAAATCAATTGATTCTCCTTGAATGTCCTTTCCCGTGCGTCCCCGTTCACCTCCCGAGTCCCCTTCCCCTTTCGCGTTTCCCTTCTACCTTCCCCGCCTTCCCATCCCTCGTCTTCCCACCCACGTACCCCACCTCCCCCGTTCTCCTCCCCCCTGCCTTTCCTCCTTGCCACTAAAATATATGAAATACGCACATTTTCATTAATACAAATTCAATAACGCCAGAACTTACCATTATAAATAGCCTATATCCTTTGCGGGCGTGCGCACAACAAATCACCAAAGTTTCATCGCAATCGGATGAACGGTATGACAGCGTATAAAATACGAACAAACAATTTTTGATTTTTATACATAAGATAGGAAAGATTTGATTGTTTGTTGGTGTCCTTCCGTACGGCCCGTACCCCAGTGACGCTAACATTGTATAATACTTACATTTTTAAACTCGTGATATCTTTTGAATGGGATGTCCGAATTGAATAATTCAAAAAGTTATATAAAGGCATTGAAGCAGTCTCGAATATAAAATAATTTATATTGATAAGAATTAATATCAAGATACAAATAAAGAGTCTTTTCTAGCGGCGGCATTTCAATTAAATTTTTTAAATAAAAGAACACTTATTGTGGCATAACTATAATAGTTAGACATATGCTGTCGCGACATTTTTTGTAGATAATGATGTGTTCTACAAAGTTGTAGTACATTATTTTATTCTATCATCAATAGTTTTTGCAGCGCACGTGATTTAAAGAATATTTTCGGTAATTTTTTTACACCTTGGGTTACATTATTGTAGTTTTAGTAAAGATCCCTAATTTTTTTAAAAATAGAATATAGCCTATGTTACCCGGGAATAGTGTAGCTTCCCAACAGTGAAAGAATTTTTCAAATCGGTTCAGTAGTTTCGGAGCCTATTCGATGCAAACAAACAAACAAACAAACAAACAAACAATCAAATCCTTCCTCTTTATAATATTAGTATAGATAAGCTTCCTTCAGCTTAGTAAGTACCCATTATTTGTAAGAAACATTAAAGTAACAATTTTTTTGTGCAAATTTTATTGCTTTATAAAATTATTAACCTCAAAACAGGCTTATCCTGGGGAGGTTAAAAATTTAATTTTTAACATTAATACCTGCCAAGTAAAGAAACAATAAATTGTTTTAAAAAATAGTGGATATAATTTTGAGGGTTAATCTAGCTTATTCTACGGCAGTGATGATAACTGCAATGTTGTGATAGCCGCAATGTTGTGATAAGTGGAAACTAGTGATAGGTACGGTGTTGTGATAAAACAATGTGATAAGAGGACCCAGTTTAGAACTAGAAATAGGGTGATACAAGATACGACGTTTGCGCTCGTTAAGGAGCGAATCGTGACGATTTAGATGTTTGAAAATTGGCTTAACCCTCCTGGGGTATGACGGGGTACATAAAACCACACGGATAATTATAAAAAAAATTGTACAATATTGCATTTTAAAATCGTGTTACACTCTCAAAAAAGCTGGACGTGGGTAAATTAACAATTAAAAACACTTTTCTTTATGGTTCGTTTTACTTTTCCTTTTCCCTGTCCATTCTCTTGTTAGAGCTATCGTATCAAAACTCCTAATGTACCAGTCTCATATGTAGTAGAGGTACCTATTCATGAGGTGCGTTGCCTTCCTTTATGAATCCGTTGATCCGCTGATCCGCCGACAGCCCCCCGGGATACTTATATACAACTAGCCGACCCGGCCACGCGTTGCTGTGACTAACGAAACACAACGCCATATACTGGATGGTTACCCAACCTAGATAACCAAGTGTTGTGTCGATAAATTAACTCACCCCGCCATCTGTTAGAAACTTAAAGAAGTTACAAAATAATTACAAGGCATTGTCCTATCAAACATTTAATGAACATTTAATTCGCAATAATAAATATTGAGGACAATAATCGAGATAAAAACTATCATTTCCGTTAAGTTGGACCAAATTACACAAAGCAAACCAAATTTCATCAAAATCAGTTAAGTAGTTTTGGAGTTTATCTCGAACAAACGATATAAAGATAAATAAGAAGATATCATTAGGAGGGCCAATTGTCGGCGGATCAACCGTTGGGTCACCCTTCATTTACTATGTCGTTCATCTAACTTTTCATAGATTATTTTTACTATTTTTTGTACATTAGCTCCACATAGGAGGCCGTGAAGAAAAATATCATCGGAGAGCAAAATAACATTTACATTCATTACTCCTAATATGCTCGTGGAGTCGCTGTAAAATCCTCCGGATAAGGGCTGTTATACCCTATGTAGTAGTTTAATGTTCATTTTAAACAAAAACTGTTTTTTTTTTTTATTGACTAGTAATTTAATTAGTTTTGTGTATTTATTTATCTTTATAAGTTAGTTCAGGGTTGAACCGGAAGAAACCTAAGTAGGTAGGTGAGCCTGTTAGTCACCAACACCCACATGAATTCATCGGCCACAGACGTCACCAATTATTAATAATGTTGAATGAATGCATTTTTACTACGAATAACAACGGTCAGACGACAAAACGATTTTAAACGCAGACGTATTGTAAATGTAAACAAGTTGTGAATGGAGCAAATTAACGGTTCATAGAAGTTTTGCTCTGAAATCGATATGTGCCCACATTGTAGATTGCGTTCATAATCAATTTAAAAGTGTAGTGATGTGGCCTATTGATCTGAACAGATATTAGATGATTTAGTTTATTAGGTGTTATTATATCAAGGCGTTTCTAGATATGTCTATAATTTGGAGGTAGATATCTAACGATCCTAAATTCATGGAATAAAAGTGGGTCCTATTCACGCCTAATTTTTTGCAAATACATTGCTTTAAATGGCTTTAGATGACTTCTGATGACTTTAGATGACTTCACTCCACCGTCTTCTTTCCTTTCCCTTCTCTCTTCAGCCGCACAACATACCCCAGATGCCGTAGCCCTACCGACTCTGGACAGTTGCAGTTGACCCTTTTGAGATGACATTAAAAAAGTTTAGATACATAAAATAACTGTAAATATCTGTCTATACGCCAAGTTGATACAGTCGTAAACGACAGCTAACAAATAATTATAATAATATTTGGATGATTTATATAGCGCCGTTTTTGTGAAAAATCACCTCAAGGGCGCTGTACAAACTAACAATATATTTCTAAAATCTAGAAATACTACAAATATAAAAGTTCACTCAAATGTCAAAATGCAAAGAGAGGCAAGAGATTCAAGAGACACGAGAGATACTAGAGACAAAAGAAGCACAAGAGACTCGAGAGACACAGGAGACACGAGAGACACAAGATACGCAAGAGACACAACAGACACCAAAGACACCACAGACACAAGAGACACAAGAAACGCAAGACACACAAGATACACAAGAGACACAAGAGACACAAGAGGCACAAGAGACACAAGAGACACAAGAGGCGCAAGAGACACAAGAGACACAACAAACACAATTAAGCAATTTGGGAGGTGGGAATGCGTACTGCCGCCCCGGGAACCTTTATTGGATAACCAACACCTCTGCCATAGGTCACCCCAAGTGGTTTGCTACGTTTGGTGACTAAGCAGGGGTGCTCGGTTTCATGGGGTGAGGTTTGTCTAGGTCTTGGAGGCGGATGACCAGGGCACACTGAACCCTAGATTCCTACCCACACCTTTAAACCTTTTCCTGCCCAGAACTCTGGGAAATCATTTTCCTGAGGGCCTCCTGTGTGGAGCTCATGTGAATTTTTTTTTTTAAAACACAAGAGATACAAGAGACACAAGTGACATAATTAGCACAATATATTTTTAGCAACCGCAGAACATTTAGTTATTGCACTGTTGTCATCCTGGCTTTATTTTGACCATCAAGTGCATTTCTGGAACAATTTTTATTTTTGGTTTTGCTGTTGACGTAATATTTATATGTAAGTATTTAATGTTATAAAACCTCTTTGGTACTCATGTAAATAGTTACCTAATTCCATTCGGCTTTCTTACCTTCTTTATCTTAAATGAATTCCTTTTATCTTCTGTCGTCACTCTTCAAATGCCTTAGTTAGAAGTAATTTAGAATACAATTCAACTATTTGGTCCCCATACTATAAAACACATCAATTAAAAATTGAAAGAGTTCAAAATAAATTTTTAAGATTCATTAATTTCAAACTTTCTATACCCATTGAACAAATTAATTATGATAATTTAATGAAACTACTAAATTTAACTGACTTGTCGTGTAGAAGAACCAAGAGCGATCTGGTACTTTTATTCAAATTAGTTAATGGCTCACTTGATGCACCTGACTTAACCAAACTAATAACATTCCGAGTACCAAATCGTGACACGAGACTTCCAGAACTGTTCTTTGTTTATCCGCCAAAAACTAACTTTTCATTAACTCCCCAATCCAAAGACTACATAGGCTTGGTAATAAATTCAGTTCCGTTGATATTTTAATTTATTCTTTACCAAAATTTATATCAGAAATTTTTACAATTCTGACATAAATTTTATTATTATTATTCATTTCTTTTTAATTCTATTAATAATTTGTATTACGATAAATAACTTATGTAACTATAATAACGTGTATATGTAAAAGCCTTCAAGGCGTAAATAAATAAAAACCGCTACCCGTTGCCCTTAAAGAGAAAAAACGGAATGATGGCAATGACTCTGAATCAATGGGTCGATTAACGGACTTTTTAAGTGTCTTGAGTGCCTACGCAATCAAAATGTCATTTGAAATGTCATTTTTTCAAATGTCTAAAGTTTAAGTGTAGCCATCAGGAATCGTTTTGCCTCGTAAATACTACTAATGGCAGGAATATTTATATATTTTATCAAATACATAAAACATCCTGACTTTAGTTGTTATCTAACGTAACGACTTCATTTTTTAAATACCTATTAATATACATTGATGGTTAGAAAACGGATTACTAATCGGAATCGATAATGTAGTTGCCTACCTTTTTACTACGAACATAACTCGTTTCTTCAATAGACTTCAGGAAAACTTGACAAATTTTCATAAGAAATCAATGAATCAAGTTCTCAGTTACCTTGTTTTTAAAGGGTTTGTTGGAAACAGTATTTTTCTGATGTTCGATGACAAATATTGCTCGGAAATAATAAATTTCGTCAAGACCAAACCTACGTCATTTATTTTATGCGCCTACCCATTAATTTCTAATGTGATTTTATTTATTTCTGTTCACTTCCAGATTTTCAGTTTCAGTGCCGGCAACCAGGGCGTTTATTTTATTGTCAATAATTTAAATTTCTTATTTTTTTTTACCAGTTTAGTTTAAATTAAAAACACAAAAAAATATTTCATACCTAATAAATAAAATGTTAAGGAACGTTCTTCATTTACTTTAACCCGTGATTCTTGACATTGTAATTGAAATTTTGGTCTCCGTTGACATTTTTTACTTTACCTTTTTTTGTAAGTATTGGACAGCTAGGGGCGGGGTGAGAGGTTGGTCGGTTACTCGACTGAGTGACCAATGATGACATGTGGAAGATTTTTCAGAGACCAAAATTTTTTCTACATTTTTTATTTCAAATAATGTCTGGAATTACTGGTTTAAGTAAGTTATATATGTCCCTTGAGACCTTGTATATATATATATATATATTTTTTTTTTGTTTTTATTCTTACCGAGTTCAATTTGTAGAAGTCCATTTTAATGGTTAATATAAATGTAATTATGCAATAATTAATTAAATTATAAAAGCAGAGAGTATATACTTTGTTAATGCCTTCGGAAAGCGAAACAGCTGTCACGCGTACTAATAATTAAGGTTGTATACATCCTACAATATGTATGATGTGAACATCCAGGTGAACTTTATCGCCACTAGGATTGGGTAACTTTAAATTATTAGGCGAAGGTTGGGTAAATTATCAGGCGAATAAGGAGGGGCTAAAAGCGTTCCTTGAAGAAAAAGAATAATGAGAAAAGAAATACAGAAGCCGGTAGCTCGTTCCACATACAACACGTGTTATCTTATACAAGAACAAGTCGTAGAAGCGACCCGTTCTCATGAAGCCGACATGTGAACGGGTATATTATTCTTACATTATAACTCTTGCATTTCATGAAGCCGACATGTGAGTAGGTAAATCATTCTTACATTATAACTCTTACATTTCATGAAGCTGACATGTGAACGTGTATATTATTCTTACATTATAACTCTTACATTTTATGAAGCCGACATGTGAACGGGTATATTATTCTTACATTATAACTCTTACATTTTATGAAGTCGACATGTGAACGGGAATATTATTCTTACATTATAACATCTTACATTTTATCTCTTTTACCAGAACAACATTTTGACGAAATCTGTTATGAGGTTAAAGGTAGTGTAGGGATGGGGAGGATTTGAAAGTGGAAAACGGGGAAGTATCTGTCCATTCAGAAATGATCACCAAACACGGATAAAGTCATTTCAACCAACATTTCGATACACTGGTCGCTGAAATCTGACTCGGCAAACTCTGGATTGGTAGCCGAGGATTAATCCACTCGAATCAAGTAAATTCTTGTAAAATATTATTTGGAATATTATATCGTACTAAGAAAGATACAAAAATATTTTTTTCTTCATTTTTATGACCCCCAGTTAAATTCCTGAGCCCGATTGTTGAGCAAATAACTTTTAAACATGGGCAATAAACAATTCACAATTTCGCATCTCTTTTTATCCGAGTAGAATTCTTACAGCTAAATTTAACCGTGAACCGAAAGGTATTCCATACGGATCGTGAATTATTATAACCTGTCAAATATTGGACCAAAGCAAAATTTTAAATTTCAAACATTTTACTTCATGTTGTATTACATAGGGATAAGTTTTGCTCGAATGTCGCGACAAGACTCAAGTTTTTATTGATAATTTATTAAAGTGGAATCAAGTATGTACGATAAATTAATGTACAATATTATTACAACGGCCTACCATTAAAAGGGGTAAAGCTTTCGACTCGCAATCTGGAGGTCGCGGGTTAAAATCCTTGCTCAAATTAAATTTAATAATTTGCATATTTTCTCAATTTATTAATTTAAAATAATATATAAAGTATACTTTCAGCACGTTCCAGAGTTAGAGATACTCTCAGTACTGCCCTGGTGTGAGAACATCTTTGCATGTAATGGCTTTAGCCGTGTTTGGTGACCACATCACAGCAGACGCGTACTTCCCCACCTTCCTCCTCCCCATCGCCATCCACCCCCAATACTTTCAGCCTCACAACATACTCCAATTGGGTTGACATAATCTCTCGCTGCAGACGGTTGGGACTCACGACTCGCGTAACTATCATAACAATCATAGAAATTATTCTCAGTAGGTACTGTTTGATTCATAAATATTAAACAAAAGTAAAAAACACGTTTGTTCGGAAACAGCAAAAAGTCTTGATAGATGAACATTGTCGTGGTGAAATTTACACACCCTAGATTTTCTACTTGACTTCGATTTATTTATTTTATTTATTTATTTATTGTATCTTTACATTGCAGGTAAAAATGTTTACAAAACAATTTGCAACCTCACTAGGACAAGCCTGTGTTGAGGTTAACAATTCTACAATTAACAAAATAACACAAAATTATACAGATATTGAAAGAACAATATTGTTGCATTTCTTACAGGTTGAGATTATTACTAAACTGCTGGCGCTAGGTAGTACATTCATGTAAACATGTAGACTTTTGTAGGGTGACCATTGTTTTGAGGACTGATTTAAAGTAAAAAATAAAAGTTTTTTTTTTTGTTGTTTTAACGATGAAGTTGTAAATAATAAATATATGTATATAATATAATATGCTTTAAATTTGGCAGAAGAATGCTAATACTAATTTGGCTTATTATTACTATAAACATAATCATTTAGCTAATAATTTAGAAAGGACAAAGTTGAAAAAATCAATTGGCAATCCTCGGCTAACATAAATAATTTGACAATCTTTTTAAAAGTGCTCAAGGAATTAGATGACTTGATATTTTCTGGAAGGCTGTTAAAAATGAGCGGAGCCTGATAAAAATAATTTCTTTGGCCAAAAGAAGTTTTAGTTTGAATTGCAACAAAGTTCAGACCAGAGCCAATTCTAGTAGTACGAATTTGCTGTGTTCTTTCTGCCATATTAATATTATTAAAAAATCTACAAAGCGTTTGTGTAATATATAACTGTTTTACATTCATGACATTGCATTCCTTGTAAATGAGTTGGATATCTAAATTTTTTCTTGAACATAACTTTAAGAATCAATTTTTGGGCAATATTAAGTGGTTCTAAGTATTGCTTTCATCTTTCATCTTCTTTCATAGTTCATGTTGGAATTGCATTGAAATATCCATTTAACTATAAAAGTAAGAATATTCCATCTTTTTAGTTTAAAAAAATCTTGTAAAGAGTACCTATATTCTATATATCGTGGCTCGGGCGAATCTGGATAGTCATTTTCATTTCATGTTTGCAATAAAGTTAATATTTAATTTTCAACACCTACAGCAAAATAAAACATTCACGGAAAGTGTAGAATATTTTTTATAAAATCTACTTAACAAATGTGATAAAAAACAACGGTGATAGAAAATTACGAGTTCATTAATCTTGTATAATTTGATCCAGTGATTCCAAAACTTTTTTCGTGCTCTTTCCATTTTATTTTATCACATCACATTCAGTCAGTCCCTAACGATCCGTCCATAAATCCATTAATATCGGGTATGTCATAAAATATAGAACACGTTAACTGCCATGTGGTTGTGTTGTGTGATCCAGAAGTCTGACCATCCTTTGCTTAGATTTCACAAAAGTGTTCATTACTCTTATGAAATTGAAATAAAATGGCGTTATAGAATTTAAAATGGACAGAGCGCGTGCTAAATGCGCTAGAACCAAAGGTACTAAATCAGCAGTGACTTTGCTTTCCATTCAAATCTACGTTTTTCTGATGTTTTTCTTTATTCCATGGATCACGGAAACGATAAGTTTTTTTTTATTTCCAGTATTAATACATTTGTTTTATTTCATGACCTACCCCAATTGGAGATGTCGGAGACATGGCAAAAGAAAACTTATTATTGTGATTTATCTATACTAATATTATAAAGAGGAAGGATTTGATTGTTTGTTTGTTTGTTTGTTTGTTTGTTTGCATCGAATAGGCTCCGAAACTACTGAACCGATTTGAAAAATTCTTTCACTGTTGGGAAGCTACACTATTCCCGGGTAACATAGGCTATATTCTATTTTTAAAAAAATTAGGGATCTTTACTAAAACTACAATAATGTAACCCAAGGTGTAAAAAAATTACCGAAAATATTCTTTAAATCACGTGCGCTGCAAAAACTATTGATGATAGAATAAAATAATGTACTACAACTTTGTAGAACACATCATTATCTACAAAAAATGTCGCGACAGCATATGTCTAACTATTATAGTTATGCCACAATAAGTGTTCTTTTATTTAAAAAATTTAATTGAAATGCCGCCGCTAGAAAAGACTCTTTATTTGTATCTTGATATTAATTCTTATCAATATAAATTATTTTATATTCGAGACTGCTTCAATGCCTTTATATAACTTTTTGAATTATTCAATTCGGACATCCCATTCAAAAGATATCACGAGTTTAAAAATGTAAGTATTATACAATGTTAGCGTCACTGGGGTACGGGCCGTACGGAAGGACACCAACAAACAATCAAATCTTTCCTATCTTATGTATAAAAATCAAAAATTGTTTGTTCGTATTTTATACGCTGTCATACCGTTCATCCGATTGCGATGAAACTTTGGTGATTTGTTGTGCGCACGCCCGCAAAGGATATAGGCTATTTATAATGGTAAGTTCTGGCGTTATTGAATTTGTATTAATGAAAATGTGCGTATTTCATATATTTTAGTGGCAAGGAGGAAAGGCAGGGGGGAGGAGAACGGGGGAGGTGGGGTACGTGGGTGGGAAGACGAGGGATGGGAAGGCGGGGAAGGTAGAAGGGAAACGCGAAAGGGGAAGGGGACTCGGGAGGTGAACGGGGACGCACGGGAAAGGACATTCAAGGAGAATCAATTGATTTCTTTGCATTTCAACGCAAGCCGTGCTTTGTGCTTTGAGTTTTAGCTTTAAGCTTTGAAATTTAAGCTTTGAGCTTTGATTCTTGAGCTTTAAGCTTTGAACTTTATGCATTCAACGTTAAGCTTTACGTGTTGAGCTTTAAGCCTTGAACTTTAAGATTTGATATTGAATTTTGAGTACTGAGCTTTGTGCTTTGAGATTTGTGTTTTGAGCTTTAACTTTGAGCTTTGAGCTTTAAGCTTTGTGCTTTGAGATTTGTGTTTTGAGCTTTAACTTTGAGCTTTATTTTTAAGCTTTGTGCTTTGAGTTTTAAGCTTTAAGCTTTGAACTCAAGTTTAGAGCTTTGATATTAAGCTTAAACTTTGGCCTTTAAACTTTGAATTTTTGATTTAAGCTTGAGCTTTAAGATTGAGCTTTAAGCTTTGAGTTTAATATTTGAGCTTTATGCATTCGGCTTTAAGCTTTGAGCTTTGCGCAAAGCATAAAGCTTAGCGCTAAAAGTTTAAAGCTTAAAACTTAAGGCTTAAATCTCAAAGCTCAAAGCTTGAAATTCAATGCTTTAAGCTCAAGGCTTTAATCCCAAAGCTTAAAGCTCAAAACTTGAAGCTCAAAGCTTGAAGCTCAAGGATTTAATCTCAAAAATTAAAGCTCTAAACTTAAATTCAAAGCTTAAAGCTGAAAGCTTGAAGCTCAAAGCTTTAAGCTCAAGGCTTTAATCACAAAACTTAAAGCCCAAAGCTTTAAACTCAAAGCTTGAAGCTCAAAACTTAAAGCTTAAAGCTCAAGACTTTAATCTCAAAGCTTAAAGCTCTAAACTTACATTCAAAGCTTAAAACTGAAAGCTTGAAGCTCAAAGCCTAAAGCTCAAGGCTTAAATCTCAAAGCTTAAAGCTCAAAACTTCAAGCTCAAAGCTTGAATATTAAAGATTAAAGCTCAAAGCTTAAGGTTAAAGCTCAAAGTTTAACCCTTCAAAAATTTTAAAGCTCAAAGCTTGAAGCTCAAAGCTTAAAGCTCAAAGCTTAACCCTTCAAAAATTTGGCGTATTTTGTCAAAAGGTAAAAATGTTTCGATATATATCGATTTCGCAATAAAAATTCAAATAAATGGAATATTTGTAAACGTATCGAAAAACTAAATAGGTACTGGTTTTGAAAGGTGAAATACGCTTAAATAAATGGTATTATTAGAAATTACAAAAACATTTTTTAAATACAATTTTTTTTAATGTAAACTTTAAAAAAATTTAAAAATACTCAACTGACATTTTTGATATTAAAATTGCTGATCTATAGAAAATGTGTTTGTTTCTGTCTATGTTTGTGAGATGTTTTGCGTTGCTAAACCGTTCATCCGATTGCAATGAAACTTTGGGGATTTGATGTGCGCATTCCCGCGATGGTTTATATACGTGTAAAGTGAGTTCTGGCATCATCTGGGACGAATGGGAAAGGGTAAGTAGAGCGATTTTTTTTCTTTATTAAGTGGCATAGCATATGCCGGGAACTCGCTATTGTATTTAAATGCCTGTGTCAGAATTTGGTAAATTGAATTATGTAATAGAAAGTACCTACCCTAAAATTCTAAATCTATACTAATATTATGAATGCGAAACTGCGTGTGTTTGTTTGTTACGCTTTCACGCATAAACTAATAAACCGATCTTAGAATTTTTTTCACCAATAGAAAGCTACATTATACGCGAGTAATATAGGCTATATATAATGGTAAGTTCTGGCGTTACGAAATTATAAATATTAAAATATTATATTTATTTTACGTTTTCTGTCGAAAAAGGCGGGTTATTTTTTTTTTTTTTTACAGTTATTTTTTTTTTTTTTTTTACAATACCGCACAAGAGTCCCAACTGCTCCCGTGTGGAGCCAGTGAGACTATGGCATCCCCGATCGGGGTATGTTGTGAGGCTGAAGGTAGTGGGGAGGGGAAGGAGATAGGGAAGAGGAAGGTGGGGAAGTACCTGGCTATTCAGATCTGGTCACTAAACACGGCTAAAGCCATTTCAAGCAACGTTTCAATTCTGAATGGTGGTCTTACACCAGGGCGATACTGATAGTATCTTCCACTCTGGAACGTGCCGCAAATATACTATTTATTTTAAATGAATAAATTGTGAAATAACACAAATGAATCAAATAAAATTTATTTGCGCACGCCGGGTTCGAACCCGCGACCTTCGGATTGTGAGTCGAGAGTCTTGCCTCGGGACCACGGAGGCCGGCAGTTATTGCTAACGTCAGAAGAAAAGCAAAACAAATCGTTGCCGTAAAACCATGTTGATATATATTTTTTAAATCAGTCATCGTAGTTAATATTTATCTCTAAAAAATGAATCGCCGAAATGTATTTACGCGCATGACTGACTTCCGAACAACGGCACCAAATTGGATTTTACTACTGGTGAGCTCTGGCATTATGAAATATGCAAAAGGTGGCATGCGAGCTGTTTGAAAACTGAATGTACCGGGAAAGAATGTATGAAATGCGGGAGGGGGACTCGGGTAGGGGGTTCGCAGGAGGGGGAGGAGGGAAACCCGGGAGGGGGAGGGGAATCTGGGAGGGGGGAGGGGAGCTTGGGAGGGGGGTTCGCGGGATGGGGAAAGGGGTATTGGAGTGGGGGGAGGAAAGGTGGAGGAGGCGGAGTAAGAACGCGAGACGGGAAGAGGACGCGGGAGAGGAAGGGGAGGCGGAAGGGGAACGGGACGAATGGGAAAGGACACGCAGGAGAAAAAAAATTATTTATTAAATGGCATGGCAACGCATGCCGGGTACCAGCTAGTGCTAAATACTAATTAAAATAAAACTGAAAAGCGTTTCTGTATCTTTTGTGGATACGGAATCGATTCCTTACGTAATCAATCACCAATCAAATTTGTGTGATTGTATATGGCTTGCAATTGCTTTTTCGACTTGCTTAATGAACGAAATGATGCAGTATATATGATTATTTATTCATTTAATGCACATTTAAAGTTGTACAGCATGGATTTGACATTAGCGAAGTTTCGTTTCAATCTAAATAAGCGTGAATTACTCAGTTTGCCCAAATTAAAAACCTATTTAAGACGAATATTTGGGGATGAAATACATTAAAAACGGCGGTTATTAATAATTATTATTACACTAACCGGCGCACTTTTAGGCACGGATTATGAGAATTACACTTCATTTCAACAATTATTTATATATATATTTAGGTTTATCTCTTTATCGTGTGCCCCCCACATGTCAATTTATTCGTGATCCCCCAATTTTCTCAGTGGCCTTAAGAAGAAAGGCTGCGCCTTTTTCAAAAAAAATCTTAAATTTGAATTTGAGATCATAATACTCAACCAAATTAAATAATAATTTATTTAATGAAATTAGTATCTACGGATATGTATTACCTTATTTATTCATGTTTTACATTATAAAATACAGGCCATTAAAGATTTCAATTTCGCTTAAATTTGGAGGCAACTTAAACTTTTATTTTGTGAGTTAATTATAAGAAAAAAAAATAATCTTGCTCTATCTTCTGTTAAAATAATAAAAAATAAAACGTTGTAAAAAAGAGCTTTCTTGGGCAGAAATTTAAATCTCAATTAATACGACAAATTTTTTTTCCAACGTAAGTCAGTCATTTGTTATTTAAATCCGCACGGTGGCCCTGAGAAATAGTTTCCTTCGTGACCTGTATTATCTTTGAAGATGCTGTGTGTTGGGTCTTTTTAAGGAGAGGAATGAATGAACATGGGTTTCTTTAAGACCCATGTTATATGAGAGAGGAAACACTTACGCTGGCTTAAACACTGACTTATAATTTAAATCATTCCATAGCCGAGCTGTTGAGCCCAAAAATGAGTCGTAGAAACGACCCGTTCTAATGTAACAAATGTCAATCATGTATGTACATATGTTGATTATTTTAAAAATACTTATCATTAACTGACAAAAGTCGACTCTAAAATCATTAAAAATTGAATTTTTTGATGGCTTATATTTTATAATTAAAAATACAAATAAATAAAGTAGCACAAAATTCGCGCTAAATATTTACTATGCCTTTTGATTAGAAAAATAATTTTTCAGTTTTGTTCGGTATTTTGGTCTCAAACCCAAATTTAAATTTTCTATGAAAAAGCCGCGCAACCTCTTAACAAAATCCACTTCCACCCACTTTGGGAATTACTGCTTTAAACATGTATTTAAGAATTCTGCTTGATCTAGCTATCCATCTCATACAACTTCTTTCGCAGTCTTGTTTTGAGAAAACAATCGTGTATGGAAATAAATCAACCGTGTTCAGCGTCGTCTAAAATATGGGTCAATGTTTTTTTTTAAATCACTCCACACCTTCATCGCAATAATGATTAATTTTGTATTGCAGTATACTTCGTTTTATTCCCGTGATATCCATCGAGAGTATTGCAACCTTCCGCGACTAAAATAATGACGTGTAAATGGTGAAATATTCTTGTGTAAATATTTATGTTTCTTACACAAAATAGCAGGCAGAATTCTTAATTTAGTATAATTAATTATAGCAAAAAACGGTCACTAATAATTGTTTTATGTTTATTTGATATTTTGCCCTTTTTGGTTTGTTATTGGTCAGAGATGGTGAACACATTGATTTAATATGAGGTAAGTAAAATGTTTATTTTAGGTATTTATGTGCAATTTGGATAACCAACACCCATGCCATAGATTACCCCAAGTGGTTCGCTACATTTGGTGACTTAACAGGAGTGCCCGGGTTCATGGGGTGAGGTTTGTCTAAGTCTTGGCGGAAGATGCTTTTGCCCAGCTATTGCGTTGCGGGTCGGAAAGGGAAAGGTTGGTTGAGGGAGACCTAATCTAGATCTCTCCAGCCGGACTCTCTCGACCCATCGCCTTGCACCACAGTGGGAGGGATGGATTCATACTTCCGTAATTCCTAGACACTTTGACCTCCAGATTCTTACCCACCCCTCATAATTTTTTCTTTCCCAGAACCTCTCACCTACTTCCCTCAACAAAAACCCTTCGATTTTTTTTCCTCAAGGCCTGTAAAATTTTGGGTTTTGTTTGTAACATTTCCACGCAGATCAAGCAAAATTAACGATATTTTTCAGCACCACGGAAATAGTACGGCTTTTTTCTAGATAACGAAACTATTTTCAGCCCACAACATCATTTACACCGTGAGTTATGGCACGTTGAAAATTACACATAACTAACCGTCAAAGAAATTTACAAACCGACATTTTGTTTGTTGAAATGTTCAGATTAGTAGTTTAATTGGCTAGGCACCTGTTAAATTTTCTATCCTTACCTGATCTTGCAAATACCCTGCGGTCCTTTAGGGGTTTGAAAAAGTACGTTCTCAGTACCAACTAACTTAAATAACTTCATTCGAAAGCTTTATAACGGATATAAATTGACGCATTAAACTTACAACTTTTATCACAGTTCGTGAAAAGATTCAATACGTGTAAAGATTTTAATTGGGTAGTTATAAACGTCTGGCCATGCAGGGATTCAAAATAAAATTAAGAAGGTCTTATGCGTGTTTATTCTTTACGGTATATTGAAAGCTACCTAGTCCCTATCTGTTTAATTTAGTGTACAGGTGATGGGAACAAAACAATACAATTTTAATTTTTTCGACCTACTTATATAGTCCCACCTTCGATCTTTCTAGAACAAGATTTATAAATCAACTTTCTTTCTTCACCTCGCCATACAAATTCTCGTGCACGCCTTATATTCGCAACAAAATATCTCAAATTTCGTAATAATTGCAAAAAAAAAAACATTTTGGTAAATAAATTAATTTACCGACCTAGGTTCTTCCTTCCTACAATCGAATCATTCAAACTCACCTAATCTGCCCGGTGAAAGTCTACCAGTCGGAATCAAACATTGCTTGTTGTGATATTTTGAGGGACCAGATTTGAATAGCCAGCCTTACAACCTTCTTCTATCCTTTCTTTTCCTTCCTGTCCTCAAACACTTCCTAAAGTTTCACAAATTAGGACTGCTTAGATCCCCAACCTCTGATCAATGGGAATTATTGTGTAGTCTTATAGCCCGTAGAAATAAAGACTATTTTGAAATCGTACGAAAAAATGAGAGTAAGACATGTTTTTCGAAATCAATTGTTCGAATTTCAGTTTTTCGAAAGACTTATTTTTCGAACAGCAATAGGCCGTAAGACATATTTTCCCAAAAGACATGTTTATGACTAACGAGATACTGTCAGACCTACTCGTTATAGGTTAGGTTAGGTTGTACGTACCAATTATAGGTTAGGTTAGGTTGTACATACCTTATAAATACTTATATCAATTCGAAAAACTAGTGTTTGGGTCAATTGATGTTTGAAAAATATGTTTTCGAAAAATTGAAGTTCGAAAAATTGCATTTCAAACAATTGAATTCGAAAATTTAATTTCGATAAATTGTAATTCGGTTAATTGACCTAGACCCCGAAAAATGCATTTTAGTGACTGTCTGGTTAAAACGAATTGTAGACTGGCAACGTAGTATCTGGGAAAACTTTAAAAAAAAAAAATTTATTGTTATCAAGTTTAATTTTAACTTTAAGTTTTTATAACGTTATTCAATAAAAAAAAGTTTAAAACCAAGTTCTGCTGTGTAATTATTATTCCGAAGGCACCATCAAACTATGGTGAATGGTGAAGCCACTTACAGACGATATATTTACATTATTTCTACACATCGGTGCTTATAATGAATGATTCTTTATTACCAATTGCACATATCAATTTCCGAGTAAATTGTCGAAAATTATTCGTGGCAATTAACTACCCTGTAAAGTTCAGCTACTAAGGTGTTATATTATTGTTTTGTTTGAATTTTACTGGAATACTTTAAAAATCTAATAAAAAATAATTAGGCACCTGTGTGACCTTCGATAGTTTCTAGAGAAAAGGTTTGTAATAAAAGTAATAACTTTTACATGATGATGCTTAGCGACAGAATTAATGTGTATTTTTATGTGATACCGTACCAGAGTTCCAAATAACCGGTGGAACTATGACAACCCAGATTATAAATTAACTGAAAGGCGTGCAGATGGTTTGGCATTGGGATGACGAATATTGGCGTCGGTCGTAACCTACTAACAATTTTTTTTTTATATAAATATGGAAAATAAACCACTTGTTCCACAATGATTTTTTTTAAACCAAAGCGGGATTTTGAACCCCCGACCTGTAGGTCCAGAGTCAAGAAACATACCGCTCTACCTGGTAGGAAATCTTATTGGTTTTTCTTCTGAAGTGGGTAGGTATGTTTGGTAGAAGAATCCCGGTTTTGTATTTAAGATGAAGCCATAGTAAATAATGCAAAATCACACAAAATCATGTGTTTTTGTTTTGAAAATTTGATCGCTTAGAAATATTATAAATGCTTCAATTAAATAATGCGTGTAGAACATATCTTGGCCCTTAAAAATGTCGGTCATTTTTTTTATAAGTCTTTTAATAAGCCTAGAAAAAAATATAGTAACAGGTCTTTAAAAAAACACTTTCAAGTGCAAACTCTCCTACTTACGAACATCTTTTCGGATATGGTTTTATTGCTTATTGTAGCAAATTTAGTTTCTTTTATGATAATCGCAAAAAAAAAATGATATTTACGCCCGATATTCACAAAATAAAATAAAATATGCATATTTGCGTTGTTATTTCACAATACGGCTGGCAGCCGACGAATGCGGATTTTCAAATTGACCCTTATGTCGTTCACCGAAGGACTACTGGCTTGCCACACCCTACTTTCTTTCAAAACTCCCCTGGCCGGAGCAGGGAGCGGACGTGTGACTCCACGTCGCTCGGTTCCGTGAAATCAATTTTAAATTTCCTTGTTATTACAATAAACAATGTGTAAAAAAGGAGTTAATGTTTTTTTTGGGTCTTTATGAAATCAACCTGTAAAAAAAAATTCTCAAATACCTTTTTCAACCGTTCCAAAAGCTTTTTCTCAAATATTTTTAAACTCCTCCCATAATGGGCGTGAATTCCGACTTCGATTTTTCCCTGGACTATTGGATCCCCTTAACTAGCTTTTACCCGCTGCTTTGCTCGCATAATATTAGGTCACTCTTTCGCTCACTCGCTCACTCGCTTGCTCACCCACTCACCCACTCACTCACTCGCCCACTCGCCCACTCGCTCACTCGCTCTCGCTCACTCGCTCACTCGCTCACTCGCTCACACGCTCACTCGCTCACTCACTCACTCGCTCGCTCACTCACTCACTCACTCACTCACTCACTCACTCACTCACTCACTCACAAATCCCCAAGGTTGAACGGTTAGCAATGCATAATTTTATGATGCCAGAACTGGATGATGTATATAGAAACCATCGCGGGCATGCACAAATCAAATCCCCAAAGTTTCATCGCAATCGAATGAATGGTTTAGCAGCGCATAGCATATATACATGTATATATATATACAAACCCAGAAACAAACATATTTTAATTTCTATATATATAGCTAAAGTATCAAGACTGATCTTTAAAGTTTCGTAATAAGACGGCCTCCGTGCTCAGGGGTAAGGCACTCGACAAGCAATCCGGAAGTAGCGGGTTCAAATTCGGGCGCGCGCAAAGAAATTTTGTTTGATTAATTTTGTACCATTTTACAGTTTAAATTATAAAAGATTTATTTGCGGCCATTATTTATTGCGGCCATTCCATTTTGGAAGATACTTTCAGTATCGCCCTGGAGTAAGACCACCATTCAGGGTTGAAACGTGCTTGAAATGGCTTTAGGCGTGTTTTGTGACCAGTTCTGAATAGTCAGGTACTTCCCCACCTTCCTCCTCCCAATCTCCGTCCCCAACCCGCTATTTCAGTCTCACAACATACCTCGATTGGGGATGCCATAGTCTCCTTGGCTCCAGACGTTTGGAAGCAGTTGAGACTCTTTTGGGTATTCACATTTAAAAAATATTATATTTAAATAAAATTCTTCTTCAACTAATTAAGGGCAGGTGTTGAATAATTTTTAATATTTTGATATCGTTTCCATTTCATCGTAATAATCCTTCGACCATGTTCGGAAGTTGATGCATCATTCTTGTCTTATAATATTTCGGCTAATTTATCTCCAGGTAACAAGGTGTGAACATAATCTGTATTTAATTATACTAAAATAATCAGGTGTCAAGCCTGCATGATTGATACGCCGAATTATCGTAAGGCTTTAATAAATTAAAAATATGAACAAAACATATTAATTATTCGTAGATGATAATTTTAAGTATGTACACATTGTAGGTATAGCTACTAGGATCATACATTACATGTCTTAAAAAGGTGCAAAGGATTCGTGAGATTCTGAGGATTCGTGAGGATTCTGAGATATAAACCTATTTATCAATTCGGTTTACAACATGTATGTAGGTGTTTAATTTGTTTAATTAATAAAAAATTTATATGGACTAAATGCTTAATTCATTGAATTTCCGGACATCAACAATATAAAAAGAAACATGTATAATGTATATCTATACTAATTATAAATGCGAAACTTGTGTTTGTTTGTTACGCTTTCACGCATAAACCAATAAACTGATTTTAATTTTTTTTTCACCAATAGAAAGCTAAATTATACGCGAAGACTGTAGGCTGTATATGATGGTAAGCTCTGGCGTTATGAAATTATAAATATTAATATATTATATTTCTTTTACGTTTTCTGTCGCTAACAAAAGCGAGTTATTGCTAACGTCAGAAAACAAATCGTTGCCGTGGAAACGATGTTGATATATATTTTTTTTATTTCAAGCATCGTAGTTAATATCTATCTATCTATGTAAATAAAAATGAATCTTCGAAATGTTGGTAACTACGGTATTACCTAATTATTTTTTTATTGTTTTTCATTTACTCACAAATAATTGCCGAAGTTGCCTTTAAAATCATGATACACTAAAATCTTTAATGGACTATATCTTATAATTTAAAGCAAAAATAATTAAAGTAGCTCACATCCGTACTAGATATTTGATATACCTTTTGATTACAAAAATAATAATTTTTCAGTATGGTTGGGTATTTTGATCTCAAATCCAAATTTAAGATTTGTATTAAACAGGCCGAAATATTAGTATATATTTTTCTAGTAAATATTAAGCCTCGCAAAACATTACTCATCTCATAAATTTTTGATATAATCTTGATTTCAGAAAATGTACATAAACACTTCTGACATCGCATTTTCTGTATGAGTTTTTTTTTCCATAATTTGAGACTTACTTTAACATTTTTGAAATCATGCTTTAACACGTACAAAGAATATTGGATAATCCATTTATTTCTTCGTAAAATTTTACGCGGTAACTAAAATCCGATTGCCAAATATTTCACGTTTGGCATTTTTGAAACGAGCTTTCGTTAATTGGCTCAGCAAACAGATCGATGCTAATTGAAAAAGGCAAAATACAAGTGAAATGCTTCCATAGCACTTATTTCTTTCACGCGTTTCGAACGTTCTCTTCTTATAGTAATACTTGTCACGGAGAGACATGCTGCAACCAATTTGTGAAATAAAATATTAGAATTTTTGGATGGTTATGATAATATGACAGAAAGCAGGACTCTCGGAACATAGCCTTCTGCCGCAGTGGGAGGAATGGATTCATAAGTCCACTCCTCCTGGAGACCCTAGTCCCCAGATTCCTAACCACCCCTCATATCTTTTTCTTTCTCAGAACTTTCTCTCCTTCCTTTCTTCAAAATATGGCATAGGCCTTGAGGGGAATTATTTTCCCCGGGGCTTTCTGTGTGGAGCTAATGTAAAAGAAATAAAGAAAAATCGTTAAAATTTCACGTGTTTAAGCCGCGGCGTATCCCATTTCTACCGATTTATTACATATGTAGCTTTAAGATTTAAAGCTCTAAATAAATATATGTTATTCTTGAAGATAATATGTATGCATTCCCCGGGCCGAAACGCTAATTATTTCAAATTCCCTCATCGATAGAAAAAAAATCGCAAACTATGCTCCGGAAATTATTATAAACACGTTTTTTTCAATTATTTTACATGAGTCTAGTTTTTGCACTGTTAATTCGTGGTGGAATTCTATTGTATTATAATTGAAATTAAAACACTTTTGCACTTTTTTCCACTAATTTATTTACACCAGGACCGGTTTCATCCTACTACGGACATTTTCAGACTGGTAGTTGAAATTCTTATGCTATGGAATTTATACAAACTTAAGCAGGGGTACACAACATTGTCTCTATATAATGAATGTTTCTATTTTGTTAATTTACTTATATGTTAATATAATATATGCTTAATGTTAACTTACTTATAATACCTTAAATTAACAAAATAGAAACATTCATTATATAGAGACAATGTTGTGTACCCCTGCTTAAGTTTGTATAAATGCCATAGCATAAGAATTTCAACTACCAGTCTGAAAATGTCCGTAGTAGGATGAAACCGGTCCTGGTGTAAATAAATTAGTCGAAAAAAGTGCAAAAGTGTTTGAATTTCAATTATAGTTATTTTACAAGTTATACGAATGAAAACATTCACAAGGTTTCTTTAAAAGCTGTTTAAGACAACGCTCCCGAGATTTTTGGTCTATTTTAAGCGAGTCGTGTTTTATTAAACACTTTCACAATGTTTGCTTAAATATTATCTATTTTAACTTTAGCGAGCTCTGTCTAACGTGCGTATTTACATATCTCTCCATTTTCTTCTTTTTTTTTTTTTTTTTTATTAGTATCTATAGCAAAAGTTTTTTTTTCACAGTCCTCCTCACTAGGGTTCCCTGTTCTGAGGCATACTTGAGGCATGTTCTTTTTGATCGGGTATACGGCGCGGCGCCTTAAATAGATTTTGATAACGATAACGAAGGAAGAATCTGAGGTGAAGGACAAATATGTTTTGAACGATGAGTTTTACGCCATGAAATTTGCCAATATTCTTAAATTCATCAGTAGATTAAACCACTCTCAATATATGGGGTTTTGAGCTGTCAGGAATAGATAAAACACTGTTTATTATTTTTATATTTATTTATAAAAAAAAGTTTTGTCTTTTTTGTATTTTTCATATTTTTTTTGTAGAATGTAGTAGGATTATTGTTCATAGTTATACAAGAATCAATATCACCGGCAGAGCCAGGAAGTAACGTATACACCATGACAATAGTATGAAGGTAATTATGCTTTTACTGGTATTAATTTAATGTGCGGGGTCCAGAAGTACTATCTAATATGGGGTAGGCAATGTAGGCAATCGAATTTCAAATAATAACTCGGTTCTACAAGGTTTTAGTAGGTTCGACGAATTCTACTGTAGTTGGACTCTGAATTAAATCAATGTTTGATTAATTTGGTGTCATCAGTTAAAATGCTAATCACTCTATTTATACGCAGCAGTCACAAGTGTTTCAGAGGAATTTGCATACGGCTTTGATAAATAAATGCTTTGGTATTTGTACTGAATTCCTGCATGCAACAGGCGCACGCGTCATCAAAATCAAATGAATTATTTATCAGTTTGTTTATAAGTTTAATTTATTAAAACACTCATTGCGGCCCTTCTGATAATCGAATTATGTATAATTTTAGTTAATTTATTTATTGTTATAGTTTTGACAAATTTGATGATTTCAGTCCTAACTTTTTTTACTTTTTTAACGTAGATTCCTTTCGTCTTATCTATACATATTATGTATTTATTTATTTATTGTTTAAAACATTTATAGTGGGTTAATAATTCTTACAAAAATAAAATTGCCGTTGGTATATTACATAGATATTAACACTCCAATTAGAAATTTTCACCGCATGAGTAATAATCTATGTTAAGGTATTACTAGACGGAAATGCTTGTTGTGATAACAGAAATAATGATAATCAAAATGAAATATAAAACATGGGTAATAATATAATACCCTGTAAGTATAATACCCTGCAGAGAAAGAGAAAAAAGAAAGAAAGTAAGAAAGGGTATGACAATAAAGCAGCTACATAACTGTTCTCCACGAAGTGTCATGGTAGGAGTTTGATAATTTGATAATTTAATTAATTATAAAACAAATTCCTCCGCCGGGTCTGTCTGTCTGTTCGCGATAAACTCAAAAACAACTGAACGGATTTTCATGCGGTTTTCACCAATAGATAGAGTGATTCAAGAGGAAGGCTTAGGTTTATAATTTGTTAAGGTTTTTGGGTAAATTGGTTGAAATATGTAAAGGATAATGTTTATTTGTGGTGGACGAGCGGGCTGGAAAACGGGCGGTGTGGACTTGATTTGTACGCAAATCTACAGTTTTATGCCGAGGTTGATGAATTTTTATAAATGTGACTTTCAAAACAAGAGTTTGTTTACATTTGATTTCGATAATTCTGTGTAAAGCCCGGGCATAGCCGGTGACTTCAGCTAGTTTTATATAAACTTTAGGAAAACTGCAAATGAAATAAGACGATATTTATATGATTTAATTTATATTTGGAATATAACCTTTCACGGTCGAAAACTCATTCAAAAGTATAAATCGGTACCTCAAATTTGGGGCCTTACGAAGTATTAACTAAATATTTCCTACCTAATATTACCTTCGTTACTTTCCGATTGCATGCTTGAAAATTGATTTGAAATGTGAAGTTTGTCAACAATGTACAAATACGCTATCATTTTCAATTTATATTTTGAAGATTAATAATTGAACAACAATCATAGATCGATGTTATTCATTCAGACAAATGCATCACGAAAATGAATAGTTTTTGTACTTCGGAAGGCCAATCTTGTGTATTCTATTGCCGTAGTTTATCTAGTGATAATACAGGTTTTCATAACGTAGTTGCATAAAAATTTGATTAAAAAATATATTATATCATTGAAGAAGAAGATAACACTTTTAAATCTAAATGAAAATATGAAAGAAAACAAGACACAGAAAAACAGAAAAAGACAATGGTCGCAACTGGGACTCGAACTTGTTTCTTTCATATTTTCATTTAGATTTAAAAGTGTTATCTTCTTCTTCAATGATATATTACGTTGATGGGAATAACCTTCAAAAGTTATAAAAAGAGAGTTTTTCTCGTAAAAAAATTAAAAAATATATTGTCTCCCTAAATTTCTTATTAATCCTTAGGTTCTTAGTGGAATACGCAATTGTGTTATTTCTTAGTTGCATAACATATCGTGATATACTTTCCACGAAAAATTAACTATCCACTAATGTAGATATATTTTACACCGATAAAAAATAATTATTAAAATTAAATCATATCCATCTGAAATCATATGAAAACATATCTACCAAGTCTATCCATTGGCCATTCCATTCGTCCATTTCTACTATTTTTCAGTTCGTTATATGCTTTGTACTGTGTTATTGTTGGATAGTCTGTAAACAAATTTAATAACAAACAAAAAATTGGTTTTCTGTCAAGTCGATTTACGGACGATAATTTTACGTGATGACGTCATATAATAACGATGGAGTGGAAGAGAGATAGATGCGTCACAAGCCGAACGATTAGGCCGAACGCTTGTTCCGCGCCCTCGCTTCCAGGCTCGGCTCAGGCGGAACGCGACAACGTGACAATGAGTCGTGCTTTTTCGTGAGTGCGGCCGGCGTTCATCGATTTATAAGACGTTATCACGTCAAAAAAAAAAAATTTTTCAATTTTTGTATTATCAAAAAATATTGCAAAGTACGTTCAAGCATAATGTAACATAAATAAAAAATGTTGAACTTTGGATAACTTTTTGAATTTTTGGATACAATCAAAAAGTCCCCAAACTCAATATTTCACACAAAAGTAAATAAATTACCTAACAATAAAGGGAATAAAGATATCATGGCGGAATGCCCTGCATTTCCTTCAAGATGTATCAACCTGCAATCTTTGGCCTTCAAATAATGCAAACAATACATTTTAAACACGATCCTGTGAATAAATGTCAAACTATTCATGTTTTGTGAAATAATTAAAGAGTTTTATAAAAAGCCCCTTTTGCCATAGTTGCGTAGCGCTGAGCTTTGAATTTTCATTTCAAATATTCTGTAAGCTTGCAGCGTGAATAACTGCATAAGCCTCTGACTGAGGAAATGAAAACATTTTAAAATGTCTACCAACTAACAAAAATGTTATATAAATGCAATATGCAATCGCTGGAGTAGTACATACATTTTTATACGTGATGAGTATATTATAATCCATTCATTTGAATTACTTTGTGCGTTCGAGACAGGATCTACGGAGACGGTCATAAACACAATTTTTTTTCAGAAAAGTCTTAAAATGGATAGGTGCTAAGTTGTATAAAAGTATTATTAATTTGATCAAGTTTGCGATTGATTTTCATATATGGTTTGTGCTTTGCAGATAGTGGGTGAGATTTACTTCTCTTTAGACGTACTACTGTCGCGGCGGCGATCAGATGCCCATACGGAAAAAGCCTGTCTGAGAGGGGGGATTGCACTGGCAAGTTGTGTGAGTCAGTCCACAGGTTGCGCCTGTGAATGGCCGAAGTCGCTGAGTACTTTTAGTTTGACTTACACCTCCGCGGTGGATGCACGTGTCGTAACCGCACACCCCTTCCCACGCTTTGCTAATGTCAAAGTTTGCTCGGGAGGGCAATTCGCGAAACAACTGTCGGACTACCCTGTAACAGCCGGCGACCGTTGAGTGCTTCGAAATTCAAATCGAAAAACGACATTATTTCCACATTTTTACTTTGTTTATTTTCTTCAATCGGTTCCATGTGCTGCGTATATTTGTTTTGTGACATCGTTTGATGCTAACTGTGATAAGAAGTAGTATTTTAAACTCTGTGAACTCTTGTCCTGTATATCTTGACAGTTGTATATTTTTGTGCCATCTGAAGAAGTTAGTTGTTCCATCTGGTCCAGTGATCTTTTGAATAACTTCAGACAGTTGTTCATCTTATCAACTCGGTGTATTGGTGATCTTGATGGCTATCTGCAAGAACTCGTGTTTGTAACGTCTCTTGGTGAAGGTGGTGCAATGCGAAATGCGACTGACATTTAAATGCAGTCTGTGCCTACGAAGGTTTGACACTAGAAAGGCGAGATAGCACGATTAATATGGATAAAATGAAGGCGAGAGACCTGGAGAAGCACCGGGCCGACCGGCTCAGTCACAGTGTTCTTGGTAAGAAAGTTTCCCATTTATATTCTCTAATCCTTTTCATTTCTAGCTTCCTGGTACTTCGTGGTTGTCTGATACTATTTTGGCCCTCCGGCGCCTCCATTTAATTTTCATGATATCATGCTGCCGCCTTCCTTTTTATGGCTAATTGGTTAAGCCAGATAAGCCAGTTTTTTATTATACTTTGTCATGGTGTTGGTCAATGTTTTATTACCACCAGTCATGTTCTATCCATGCTATGTGACCTAAATACACAAACCACTCGTACTTAAAATATAGTGTGCCTTCGATTGATAATAATGTATACGGTAGAATTCCAGAAACCTTTGAACTATCCTGTAGCGGCTCCGAGACACTCAGGCACGTGCCTAATTTTGTCCCGAATTCGCAATCAACTCGTGGAAATGTTTCATCCGTGATTTCCTTTTTGTTTATTCTGTCCTACATCTTTTCGGCTTTTAACCTCATCCTTATGATGTTTTCTGTTTCTCATCCGGCGATAAATCGTCTCATGTGGCCGCACTTAAAATCGCATATTGGGTAGTCTAGACTTCTCGGAAGTACCCGTAGTATGTCTCACCTAAAATAAGGATGTTGAATGAACTGCGCAGAATGTGCGCTTGATTACTCACTTCCTTTGCTCATCCCGCAGACAGAAGATATCCCTATTTGAATCCATCCTCATCCAAGTATGCAGTTGTACAGAACAGCCACTTATTAACAATTTTGCCAAACGACATCACGACCGAACTCCGTGCTCCGATAATAAATCTAAAATCTATACCCCGAATTTCCTCGACGCCGGCAATCCTTAGTATTCAGCGGCATTTTGTGATTTGGCATTCAGATAAGAAGGTGTGAAGTATCACGATTGGTATTTTTCGAGGGTATTTCATACTTGGTCTGTCGCCAGAATTTAT
This sequence comes from Glyphotaelius pellucidus, assembly GCA_936435175.1. NCBI lineage: Eukaryota > Metazoa > Arthropoda > Insecta > Trichoptera > Limnephilidae > Glyphotaelius > Glyphotaelius pellucidus. Next base: position 10,113,406 of record OW386550.1, read on the forward strand.
ATTGTACGGAAACGTGTACAACTAAAATGGTATTAACCTGTGATGGCTCAGATAGATTTGATGAGTGCAAAAGTTAATAATTATTGTGGGAACTACAAAGAAGATGTATTGGTGCAAGATACTGACAATCTTGAACAAATAAAAGTTTCTATGTAAAGAATCGATTCACTACAAATGGTATGTTGTGCGGGGATGATCACAAAGAAAGATCAACATCTACGTTGAAGGTTTCCAGGTAATCTTACTTCACATCGAGAGTTGTGAAAATTTGTTCACATTTAGATAAAATCGCAATAAAGCAGTTTTTTTAGCGTCCTCCTAAATAAGTTTACAAAGACAGGCTATTTATTTGTAGATAATTGCTTATCGCCGCCAAATGATTAACAAGATAAACGCTCTTTCATTTTCAAACTGCTCCATAAATTGCAGGAAGAGGTCATTTTGAAATTAATTGGCTCTCTATCGCGGTTGCTAAGCGATGGCTGATAGACGCAACAGGTTTCCTCGCTGGAAGTAAGTAATCAATCTTCAAAGCCTCTTATAAGGGATCATCTTAAGAAGATGAGAAAAGAGGGAGCTGAATGCGTATTGCTTTTTATAATGCAATTAAAGAAGTGCTGGGAATGTTGTGTAGTGAGTACTTCATAAATAAATCTTATTGCGATCCATTCTAAAGCTTTTCAAAGTGGCATTAGACTTAGCATTTCGTTTTATTATTAATCGTTATTTTTAATGTTTTCAGCTAACTTCTCACCTCGTTAAGCAGTTACATGCCTACATCACCCGATTAGCTACTTGGAATGCCATAGCTATTAGTTACATAGATAAGATACTCTTGATAAATTTAATTGCTTCTGCAAAATAAACTACGTTAAAAAAGCCGCTTCTGGGAACGGTGCTACGGGGATTTTAATGCTAAATTATTTTATTCTTCACTTGTTGCGAGCTGGCTTCGCTTTGTTCATACTTGTCAATGCCAGTTTGTCACCATTCCTCTGTTGCATCACTGCATTTACATCCTGTAGTTCCGAATGCGTTGCTAAGCCATGCAAACAAAGGTGGAAACGGTTTTGAACATCAACTAGAGTCATTGGCGTCAAAACTTATCTATCGGCTCGATGATTTGATGGCCTAATCCTAAGGGAAATAACAACGATAAAGCTAGGTACGCGGTATCAGATGGCGCCATCAATAAAAAACATATCTACAATATGTAGTTGGAAGTTCACTTCTTGGTACAAGATGTTGCCAGATGTCTTCTTTTCAGTATCATAAAACATCTGATTTTAAACTTGTGTCTTGGTTACGACCGTTACGATTTTTCTGGTTCTGATATTGATCGATATTTGAAATACCCGAAATTTCTGCTCTCATTTATCTGTTCTGAAAGTAAGTAGTTGTTCGACATTTGTTTCAGAACTTTCAAAGCTACCATTTATCATCAAAAACCTCTTGAAGAGTGAGGTTTAAATCTTTACTTTGCTTCTTTCTGGGTACTAAAATAAGATTTAATTTGAGCTTAAGTACTTAGTAATTATTAGTAATTACCTATGATTTATTACGCTCTTTTCAAACAGTGTATCTTTATTTATTGCGATTTAATTGCCGTTACTCGTTGTCTGGCAAATAATCATTGTCTGTAAAATAAACTTTGTTAGTGGTTATTACGAAAACTAAAAATTTCCACTGAAACGACACTCAAACATTTGCAAGTGATACATTCTAAGTATTATAAATTTTGCTAATCTTTTTTCTAGAAGTAAGTTCGCTTTACGAGTTCGAGTTAATTGATTTAACCCGTCTAATCACAGGAGACCCTAGTTGTCCCAAAACATCATATGCCGTTATAATAACGGGAGACCCAGATTGTCCCAGAGCGACCGTGCATTATTAAAAGTTAGATATCTCTTTTACTGTCAGGCAAACATTTGTGATTTCTTTTATGTTAGAAAGCGAATGAAATAATGCTTCTTATTGCCTTAGGAATATACGAGCTATATTGGTCAGATATTTTACAAATCCGATCATAAGTGACGATTTTATTTTGAGCCAATTTGTGACGTAACAAACACTTTATTTAAAAATAAAATTGTATGAATGTCATAAAAAGTGAGGTGACAGTTTTATCACAAATTTTATTAAAAAAACGAATCTGTATTTAAAATTTACGGTTTATTTTATTTTATGTACTTTTTTGAGGAATCCCCAGGTAAGCATTTTTGAGCTAATTTACATTTTCAATATCAAAATTCTAATATTTTAAAACAAAAATATTGATTTCTAATAAATACATCGAAAAGTTTGTTTAATCTAAATTTTAGAAAAAATTTTGTTTTTGCAAAAAAGTTAAAAAATAACCAATAAAAAGTAACATTAAAAATGCGTGGGAAGAACCAGGAATTTTGTGCTCAAATCTTGACAGGCAAAAGTTCATAAATATTATTTTCTCATTATTCGAAGGGTTAAGAGTGACTGTGTTTTTTAATTAGTTTTTATGATGAAATTGTTCGTTGCTGTTAGAACTTTCATGAGGTATTGGAAACTTAGCGACATTTTATAGTTGAGACAAGCCTCCCCAGCCCCAGGCTTATTCACCTTTACGTGAATCACACCATATGCGATTTAAATATTCTGAGTAGTTTAACGTTGATTTAATTCGTTTCATCCTTCTTTCCTTTCCAAACATTGCATAGTCCTATTTAGCCGCCGCTACCCTAATTTCTACCGATTTCTTGCATATCTCCCTTGAACATTTGAAGTTTTTAAGCTCTTAAAAAAATACATGTTATTTTTAAAGATAATATCTGTACATTCCCCATGCCGAAACGCAAATTATATGAAATTTCTTCAATAGCAAAAAATCGCAAAGTATGCTCCGAATTTTTTTGTTTTCACGTCTGTCACTATTATTTTACAAGCTATATGTATGAAAAAATTCACAGTGTTTCTTTGAATGTTGTTTTAGACAACCCCCATGAGATTTTTGCTCTATTCTAAACGAGTCGTGTTTTATTAAACATTTTCACAATTTTTGCTTCAATTTCATCGTTTGAAATATTAGCGCGCTCTCTCCAACATTCGTAATTACATATCTCTCCATCTTCTTTTAGGGCGAGGATACGGCGCCTTAATATTTTTGGTGATTTATCGTGTCTTGTTGTTATTGTTTAGTACCAATTTTAGTAGGACAGATATTATATTCAAATCAATACCATATTATAAATTTACAACATTCGCAGGGAAACTGGATATTTTCAAAAGTAGGGTGAAATTAAATGTATTTTAAACAGAGATAACTCTAACATTATATCCATTATGTATGAATTGAGCAGCTTTAAAGTGTTATTTATGAATAGCTCCAATAACAGCATCTACATTCATTTATTATTACCGCGATAAGATAAACTGACATCTGCATAGATATGCCTTCACGATCGAACGCAAGGAAATTATTGTAAACATTGACGGGTGCCGAGTCGGACTTTCTAATAAAGAGAGAGAACTGTGTATAAAAGAAGGCAACTGTGTTTAAAAGAGAGTAACTGCGTATAAATTGAGATAACTGTGTATAAAATAAAGTAACTGTGAAGTATAAAAATATGTTTATTATAATAATGTACAAAAAAGATAATATATTATCAGAGATACCTAGCCACATTTGGTACAACTAGGTAAACGAATGGTATTTTTTGCTTCAAATCATATGATTTTGTATTTGATGACTCAATTATTAATTGGTATTTTTGATAAGATTAGTAATATTTTATCTAAAAAATGATTTAAAAGTGTCTTTATTTACATGATTTTATGAAGAACCATTAAAACATAATTATTCAACATCTCTATTCGTAAACATTGCAAGTATCAAAACATAATATTGTGTTTGATTGTAACGCGCGTTAAGAGACAAAGACTTGAGTCCCCTAAGAAGATTTCACAAAACCTTCTAGATGACGCACATCAAAGTAATGACAAAGTGATAACGGAGTAGTATAAAAGTCACGTCAGAGTAATGACAAAGTTATAATAAAGTAACAACAAAATAACAGCAAAGTAACAAAATGGTAACACAAAGTAAAAACAATATAATATCGAAGTAACTACAAAGAAACAGCAGAGTAACAAAAAATAACAACTGAGTTACAACAAAGCAACAATTAAGTATTAATACAATAACAGCAAAGTATCAACACAGTACAAACAAAGTAATAACAAAGTAACAGCAAAGTACAAACAAAGTAATAACAAAGTAACAACAAAGAAACAACAAATTAATAACAAAATGACAAGCTAACTCAAAGATCTGTTGAAAGTAAGAGAACTGCTTGATTGACGGGAAAGTTCAGTGTCGCCATCATTATTTTAATAATGTATGTACGTAGGGACGAGAAACACTCTACGTACATCGTCCTAGACGTGTTTTGTTTATTTTATATTCAGTCTTGAACTCTTGGCGCCGACCGAACGCAATTAAATTGCAAGCATCTCTTATCAAATGAGCACGTTGGCAGAAAACACAACATGTCGTATTTTTCTTATTTTAGCATCAAATGTTATCTCCTTTTTTTATTAGCATTTTGAATTCACTATCTTTCTTCCTGTTCGTACGTGTTACATGGCGCCCACCCGCGATTTTTTTTTGCTACGCTTAGTAACACATTGCACAATAGGATATTGTACTGTCTTCTAAGAATCCAAATTAGCCTCGTGTCATCTGCTGTGATGTCAGCTAAACGAAAACGAAACTCCAAGCATTTTGTAATAGCTCCATTATTTCGTGAATCATCGCGAATTCTGGGTCAGAACGTTTTAGGAGGATTTTATTCGTGTGCCCAATGACTGGAATTTTGCAACGTGAAATATTTTGTTCAACTGCTGAGAGAATTGTGGAACCTCCTTTTCTGTTACATGAGTCGACTATGGAAAAAGGGAAGAGGTAATATTAGAACCACAAGCACTATAATCCACAATTCTAGTTCCTTCCTTCCCGACATGCTCAGAGAGACTTCCTGATATCCCGATGTTATTCTGGTCTAATCATCTGCGCTGTCAACACAATAAACAATGACCGTGAAGGTATAATAAATTGGGTGGTGGTTTTTTGATGCTGTGATGGTACTAGTAACGGACGATCGCTGCAACTACACAACCGATGATAATCCAAGCAACAACCACGCTATTTGATGGTGGAATGGTTGAACTCCTATTTATAAATAGCAAGTGTACGAGGTGATGTTTGCATAAAATATGTCGAGTATTTGCCGGGACATATTAGAAATCATAAGGCTTCTTTCATTCTCAGCCTTGTAAAAAATGGCAAAAATGATAATGAAATTATTGTTTTAATAAAACAAATTAAGTGTAAGACAATATTACATCTTCTTTGATTAAGAGGCTGTTAAAACATTCTCAATTACACCCAAGTAGGTTTATGGAAATTTGCGATGGACCTCGTTTTTATCGCGTGAGTTTTTTTAGGTATTCTTTAAAATTGAATAAAGAAGATTCAACAACTAAATAAATTTACCGAAATTGAATTGAAGATATGATTTAAGTGCCTCTTATCTCAAGAATTAACGACTATTTTCTCTCCTAAGTAAATAAACACAGCAATTTAGTTTTGCATGGGATGTCATGATGTGGCAGTATCTCACGCTAATTCGTACGCAAGTTATATATATTACCCATTCATGCAAAATTCATTGTCCACAATAAAAATGTTTTGAAGTATTTCAATATGAATGTTTTTTAGATGAAAAGAACGTCGATGAGAGACCAGCGAACAGACCTGAGAGCAGAGAAAGCTAATATCTTGTGGGAAAGTGTCCTGTATTGTCATCTCATTCACCGTAGAGATTTGAGGTCCAACCATAGATAACAGAACGATGCCTCCTTTATCGATCATCGTCATAGATATGGTGTTTGTCTAAGAACAATACAAATTAAACAGTTAATAGTATTTAAAATATCAAATAATAATTTGTTGTTTCCATTATTCTACATCTTTCTGATGGCTGTATCTTTGCCTTGTTTTAGCTGTTGGTACCTTCTGTCTGAACAATGACGATTTAGTATTTACATGTAAATTATATGAAGCTTTGTTTGTACTGTTTGCACCGACTGACATCACAGTAGTATGTATTCGTAGCCTGAAGCTGACACGGATCTTTTCCATTCATTTCACTGCTGAACTTGTTCGAGATGGTCAAAGCAGGCTCCCACGTACAATCAATGCACCAAAATAATGACAGTAATTTTGGTTGTAAGTAAATATAAATATTAACTTGGCACGAAAGGAGTATGTTGTACGCTGTGGACAAATGCACTTACTCCCACGTTCTTTGTATGCGAGGAGCTGGGAAAATAACTCTTCAACCTACTTCAAATTGTTTTGGTTCGATATTTGCTTGCATCAGATTACTCTTTCGATTAGCACGTATTACCACGGTTCCACTTTTCTCAGTATGGTAATTTGAGCCGTAATGACACACTTATAAGGAATAGAATCCAGATACAATGTGAGATGCAACGTTGTTTTCCATTTGCGAGCTGGTTCATTATTGAAATGGACTCAGGCTCGGATCTCCGAGTAAATGTAAATTCCGCTTAAACAATAAATACTCGTATAGAACCAGCTCTCATTACAAGACTTAAATCTTTGATTACGATGTGGTTTAGAGCTCGCAAAAGGCGTTAAAAAAATAAGAAAACTTTTAAATGTAATTTGAGTAAATGTATAACAGCAAACCATTATTGCGTTTCGAAAATTAAATTTATTTCATTGATTTCTGAGGAAATGGGTAAGTTTCTATATAAGGAATATGTAATTGACCACACTCGATATAATTTGCATTAATGCTTACAATATCAAGTATCAGCCTCGAGATTGAGAAATTTCGATAATTTGAGTAGTACACTTAGGTTCGTCTAAAAGCAAATTACATGGCTAATTATTATGTTTAGTCAAAAATTCACCGTAATTACTATTTTCAACGACTACCGCTTTTTTCTTCCCAAAAGAGTATTAGACAACATTCTCTCGGTGTTTATGTTCTCTGCCAATGGTCCATTGAAGCTTTGGCTTCTTTTTTTATGAATTTTAACATCATGATGCTCCTTCCATCCTTCCAGATTAAAAACTAATCAGAAAAACGTAGCCTTCGCCCAGCTTAGCATGACGAGAGGAACGGTGCCATTGAATGAAATTTCTTAAATGGTAGATGTATGTAATTGCTCTTTTAATAATCTTTAAACTTTTTTGGACACCTGTCTTCCAAAAAGTTAAGAAAGTTAAAATGTGAAATCTAATATTGTTAATCGATAATTAATCCGTCGCACAATTAATTTATTTGTTTATAAACGTGTGTGGTAAAAATGTTAAAACCACAACACAAAATATCTCACCGTCTCGTCAATTTAGATTATTCAGAAGATTTATTTATACAACAAACAAGCGTGTTGAAAAGATCACAACGAGTTAGATCAAACTTGCTTATATAACAATGTGTACCTCTACCTAATTAGTAAGCTAATCTGCCAGACAAAAGCAATTCATGCGAAACAAATAATTCACTCAAGAGATTTTATTTTGATGGACAGTCCTTTGCTGTTTTGTATTCGCGTTGGTTTCAAAGAGATGTCAAATCATAAGTATTCGGTTCCTTGCAAAAAAAGGATATTAAGTGTTTAGGTTTCGCAAGGATAACATGTAATATGAAATACTTTGGACGTGATATCATAATACTAAAATATCTAATATCTCTATTTTAAATATAGCTATATGGCCGATTCGTACAAGCCAAATAAGGATGTTTCATTGACTTCTTGTTATTTCGACACTGTATATATTTAAATGATATTTTTATGTATGTTTTTATAAATCAGAAGAGAATTATCATTTTTCCTCTTCCTAATATCATTTTTAAAGAATCGTGCAAAAGGAAAATGTAATAATATGTAAGTGTGCAGGGGGGACTTGCTTGACTTACTGTAACAAGTGATTCCTGACATTATTTGGAGTAAAAATGGAAATATCTACGTAACATTTTCTATGTAATTTTTTTCAACTTTAATCATTAAAAATCAGTAGGTTTTGGTCAGTTAGGATGTGAGTGTGGGATTGAGTGACCAGTGATGACAAGTGAAATTTTTTTTTTTGTTTGGTTCTGAAGAAATTTTTTTTTTTGAAATGCCGCCAAAGACCAAAATTTAATTTACAAATACCTAATGTCAGAAATGGTTAAAGTAAATTTTGGTTAAAGTATGTTTTGTAACACCATGTACATTAAAGCAGGACTGGTGAACAGTGCTTCCCAGTCTGACATAGGTATATTATGTGAGATAAATAATAAATAAAATACAATTATATTTCAAGAAAAATATAATTTTTCATTTATCAATTTGGGAGGCGAGTATGGGTACCGCCGCCCCGGGAACCATTTATTGGATAATCTACACCTCTGTCACAGGTATCCCCAAGTGGTTCGTAAGGTTTGGTGACTTAGCAAGGTGAGGTTTGTACAGGTCTTGGCGGCGGATGCGTCTGCCCACCTGCTGCGTGGTGGGCCGGATCGGAAGAGACTGGTTGAGGGAGGCTTTTTGACCTTTCCAGCCGAACTCTCTCGACCCATCGCCTTGCACCACAGTTGGAGGGAAGGATTCATACGTTCGTCACTCCTGGACACACTGACCCCCGATTCTACTTACCCCTCACAACTTTTTAATGTAAAAAAAAAAATAAGTATAATTAAAAAACATTAATATGGAAATTCTTAATAGAATTTGATGGTTAACATATTATGTAATTAAAAAATCGTATATTTACAGCAACGTGGAAAAATAATGAAAGGAAATTAACATAGGTAATATTATAAAAATTAGAATTAAAAAGAAGCTGCCATTAACGATCATATCGATCATATTAACGATCATAAAATGAGGAAAAATATAGCTTTTTACATATATATTTATCCTCTTATGAGAACATTAATAATTACAAAGGATTAGAGGTAGCAAAAGCATATAAATATGTCGACTATACAATCTATTAGTACATGACTGAGCCAAGTTTGATAATGTCTTCTAAGGCGGAACAGCTGTCAGATATGAAGAAAAAAAATCACAAAAATTATTACTTTTATTAATTTTACTTTTACACGTGCTACTTTTTTTATGTAGGTGTACTATTCATACTGCGAACGTGAAAAGAAAAATAAATTTAAATTAAATTATTTAAAAAAAAAATTATTGTAAAGCTGGGTCAAAATTGTTGGTTTAAAAATAATTTAACAATGCAATTGGCAATAAAATGAGCTTAACTACATACTGCAAACAAATTAATTAGGTGAATGTCAGTTCTCAAATCGTGATATTGCATATTAATTTTCGATGATGCCATGTGAACATCAAATTAATGTAAATATGGTAAAATATGCATTCTCATTTAAATAATTACCTTACTTTATTAATATGCGTTTATGGTATTAATCATTTTACTGCACAATTATGCAGTGTAATCTGTATAAATGTCATTGTAGTACTAATGGATGTGATCATTTTTATACCAGAAGTGTCTTGAGTTGAATAATAATTTCATAACAGATGTATATTAATTATAGTATTTATTACGAAACATGCATATTATAATGAAAAAATTATGCAATTATGATGGTGTGTAATTCGGTCATTAGAAGGGGAAAAAATATGATAGATCTGGTCGTTTTTGCAACTCGTTTCGTTTTTTCGAAATTACGCAGGGCTAATAATTAAGGTTCCGCGACTTTTAATCCCGATACAAAACATCCCCGACAAAATATCCTCCGATGAAATATCTACTAAAACCTAACCTAACCTTACCTAACCTAACAAAAAAATGGGACAAAAATAATTCAGACATCCTGTAAAGACAATAAATTATTGTTCAAAAATAGTAAAATGGGACAAAATTAATGCAGACATCCTGTAAAGACGATAAATAATTGTTCAAAAATAGTAAAATGGGACAAAAATAATGCAGACATCCTGTAAAGACGATAAATAATTGTTCAAAAATAGTAAAATGGGACAAAAATAATGCAGACATCCTGTAAAGACAATAAATAATTGTTCAAAAATAGTAAAATGGGATAAAAATAATGCAGACATCCTGTAAAGACAATAAATAATTGTTCAAAAATAGTACAATGGGACAAAAATAATACAGACAATAATAATTTATTGTCTTTACAGGATGTCTGTATTATTTTTGTCCCAATTTTTATTAGGTTAGGTTAGGTTTTAGAAGATATTTTGTAGGAAGATATTTTGTCGGGGATATTTTGTCGCGAGATAAAATCGCGCATTACCAATTAATAACAACCCTTCGCACTGCATCCCCGAAGATGACATGGAACCGACGAAATAGGTATAGGCCGACTTCGTCCAAGTCTCAATTGGCTACAATGTACAAAAACATTTCATTGTCCGACAGCTCACGATGAAAACATACTTTAAGAACCTTGGGATATGACTTGATGCTTTGAATTCTTTAGACTTCACACAAATGTTTCGTGCTTCGTATTCATCTTTTTAATGGTTCCATGCCAACTGAGAAAAAAAAACTCAACACCTCCTCGAAAAGTCATCAAAAGCTATGAAAAAATGATTTTAATTTAGGCGATAACCCTAACCTAACGTAACCTATTTAATCAGTCTAAATGACTTATCTGGGATTGTTATGAGCTGGTTTCATTCCGAGTTGTCCGGTCACCCTTATTAATAATGGTAACATTTTATCATAGTGGCTTACGTTCAGGTACCTATTGTTTAAAACCAAAGATATTGAAATATAAGGAGATTGGCTATCGACATTGGGGACTGTGCTTCCTGGTGTGGCCGATATTTTCAACCAATACTACTGCACACCTTCAAAACATCAACTAAATGAACGAATCCTCTCCGTAATCAAACTATATTGTTAACCAATACTTTTTTTTTTTACATGAGGAGGCCCTGAGGAAAATAATTTCCCTCAGGGCCTATGTCATCTTTGGGGATGCTGTGTAAAAGTTTTTTTTAAGGAAATGGAGAAGAGGAGTTCTGGGAATGAAAAGGGTTTAAGGGGTGGGTAGGAATCTGGGGTTCAGTGAGTCCTGTTCATCCGCCTCCAATACCTAGACAAACCTCACCCTATGAACCCGGGCACCCCTGCTAAATCACCAAACGTAGCGAACCACTTGGGGTGACCTATGGCAGATACTACGCATACCTTCGAAAAATCAACTAAATTGCGTACTCAAACTAGCACCATTAGACCGTAAAACGCCGACAATCGGGCGGACATCATAGCATGTCTCCTTATACTTCAATATCTTTGTTTAAAACCAAGGCCATCGGTTAATAGGACAATATCAACTGCTATTAGACGTAATTTACTTATGTTACGGTTTGATAAAAACGCATTGATAATAATTTGACACGACTAAAAATGGTAGCCACAAAACACCTATAATTAATTCGTCTACCACAACTGGTAATTACACAAATAGAGTTTATTTCATCTTTTCTGTCGCTCATATTTCAAAACGTGACTAGATTATACTATATAACAATGTCATTAAGTTGTTTTGTAGTGGTGAATAAATCATATCGATAATGGGACTGCCCTACAGAATGTCTTATTTCCAAAGCTTGTAACGTTTAAGATCTTGTATCATTTAATTAAATACAATATTGACTGTGTAGTGCTTTCGAGGTTGTTTGACCCATTTCTATATAATACAGACTTGCCATTATTGATTGGACATAATTTGTTTTATCAATATTGCTTAAGTTTTTATTCATTTGCATTTCAATCAATACGTTTTTTTATGTCCACATATAGCCCACGAGTTTAATATATATTTAATATTTAAGGTAGGCACTAACCCACATGAATTGAATACGCTGACAACGTTGTTAAAGATTAATTAGTGTTAAATTGAATATGAAAGTTCGGCTTGTGCATTTAATTTTTTAAGCAAGGTAACTGTAAATGAAATTTATTAACGAGTAGCGAGTTCCATGCACGTGTTACAATGGAACTTATTAAAGAAATTGTTTCTCCCTGCGTGTCCTTTCCCATTTGTCCCGTTCTCCTTCCGCCTGCTCTTCCCCCCCCCCCCACGCCTTCCCGTGCACATCAAATCCATAAAGTTTCTTCGTAATCGGATGTATGGTTTAGAAATGCATAATTTCATGACGCCAGAGCTCGCTATTATTTATAGAAACCATCGCAGGCATGCACACATCAAATCTCCGAAGTTTCATCGCAATCAGATGAATGGTTTAGGAACGCATAAGAAATAAACATAGATACATATAAACAAACAAGCGAGCAAGCAAGGAATCAAATTAACATTAATTTTTAAATACAACGGTTAAAATGTATTTATGAGTAAGTAATATCTGCAACTAAAGTTAGGTTTAAAGATGTTTTTTTACTGAAAATCTATACACATTTCTATTTTGTTACTAGTTTATTTTTTTTTTTATTTATTATTTGCAACAGCTATCTTCCGAAGACGTTGTCTAATTGTTTTAACGTCCACATTATAATAAAAAAATTCCTGCCAAGAGTTTATTAAAAAAAGGCGAAAAATAAAAGGAAAATAAAAGATAGTAGTATAAAATAAATTTCACTTACAAAACGATGCTAAATTATGGCTTACAAATTTAAATAAAAAACGTAAACAACATAAAAAGATATAATTGATTTTAAATATTAATATTCCCGCTCATTAAGGCATATTAGGAGATGGATCTGCTTTCAGAACGGATGTGAAAAACATAAAAAAGTTTAAATGATTTCTCCAAAAAGACTGCGAACATTTTTCATCACCCAGCATGGTAATTTTTTCACCTTGACAGATTCTGTTGTGATAATATATATTCTTAAGCTTGGCACCTCCAATAAATCTAAAGTCTCTTTTAAAGACCCTCCTCAGTTTTTTGGGTCTTAAATTAATTGGTGTTTATGCCAGCTTTATGATTTTATTATTGATTTTTTTCTCCGAACTAGTTGCTTATAAATTGGCGGTTGAGCTTCTAAAAGTCAATTTTTTTTTATTTATTTAATTAATTAAACGTGATTTTATCTGTAATTGCTCCAAATACTACTTTCAAAATGCTGCAAATGATTGAGTATTATAATCATCCGTGCTAATAAACCTTGGAGTCCTGGACGCCTTTACGCCTCCGCTAGTCTCCAAGCAGCTATATCAGTATAGTTCCTTGTGTCTAAGGTTCCCGTGTTTACTTCCATAACGTCCAACCACCTCCACCCACAAATGTAGGTCTTCGAACTCTCCTTATTACTTCAGGCTTGTAAAGAAGCCTCTGAGATTGTTGGCAAATCCAATCCTTGCAAAATCAAAAAATAAATCACGATAAAGCAATAAAGCAAAATACGTGGCCTACTAATGGCTTACCGCTGATAGATCCTTTGAAACCAAACAATCCTATAAGAGAAATAGAGGTTTCAGTTGTTGGACCATAGCTTGATGAGTTATGATATGATTTATGATGAAATAGGAACATGCGGATATAAATAACATAACTGGCAACACTAGTGACTAGTCTCACAACGCCAGCCGACGGTTTCATGACAGTTGATCCACCCACAGTTGGCCCCCCGGCGTACTTTTATACAATATGCAGTTAGTTTGGGGAAAATACATACCTAATTACACAAAATATATCTAAGTCACCTCGTAGGGATGTGCAGAGACGATGTACCGTCGAATAACAAAAGAATGAAACATATTTCCATTCAAATGCATCAAACAAAATCTGCTTTTTTTGTTATTTATTTTTTAGGTAATGTGCCGTGTTGAGCTACCTCCTTCTTTAGCCAACGTTTCGGACAGCGTTACAGTGTCCATCATCAGGGCAGATGATGAACGTTGGCTAAAGAAGGAGGTAGCGCAACACAGCATAACACCTCAAAAATAAATAACAAAAATACTTTTGGCCGTGAAAACCTAATATCAAAAATCTGCTTGTCTATATGTATAATATGTACTGTGTACACTAGCGCCTAAGTACAAAAAATCGACACTGTTTATAAATTCGTTTGATATTCATATCAACTTATTATAAAGGGTATTTTTGAAGTCGATTTTACTTTTGAATTGATAAGTATTGCGCAATAGCCAACAGTTTTTGCTTTATTTAAAAATAAACGTTTAAAACTCCAATATGTATTTAGTTCAACTGAATCCTTAAATATTTTTTGTGTCTGAGGGAGTGGTATTTGGTGAAGTAATCCCTACAAACAATCTTGTAAGCATAATATTCATTCAACCTTTATCGAGTGCTATCAGAGAGGTGCGATCGATATTTCTCAAGAACGAATGTCACAAACAGAACAAACATTTAATAACATTTGCCCGTGTCGTTGTAAAACCACGACTGTTGTTAATCAAACAGCCTAAGCCGTTTTACTTTCGCCACAGTAACAATAATGATAGTCAAACAAATTATTTAAAAAAGGGGGAGATGGGCCTTGATCCATTATTAGAATGAATGTGTTGCTGACGTCGTTCATCTTTACAACTTCAAATCACCAGGCGCCACGTTATAAACTCCAACTTTCATTGACTCTGCCGCTTGAAGAGTCCATGCATCCTGATCGTAGCTCGGCGACGGTTGGCAGTTGACAAGATAGTTAGTTCCATTCCATATCCCTCTATGTTTCTATTATCTATGTTAGTGTGGACTTTTCCTGTAAAATACTGCTTATCTGTGACAACAACACCTGTGATAATTGAGGAGTTCTGGACTGTTAACATCAACACCATCTTTATCTCTATTGCCGTCAAACACAGGCAGTTTAGTTGAACGGTGTCTACAAGACGAATATAACAGTGATATCCAACCTTGTGAAGTAGAGTTTTAAGCATTTTTAACATAATTTTAGCTATAGTTTCATTTTCCCTTTGTCAAAGCGCCCATGAGGGTATTTAAAAATAAAAAAAATGTTGACACATAAAAAAAATCCTAGTACAGGTGGGGCAAAAGGTACGCCCGGGTTTTGGGGAGCAATTAAAGAAAAACTACTAAACTTAATGACATGAATTTTTTTATTAGATTCGTTCGTTCAAACAGTTTTTTTCGTGTTGTTTTGAAAATGATTTCTGCAAGATGGCGGCCTTCGGCAGCGATTTAATGTTGTAGTCGATTTCTGAAGCTTCTGGCAGTATTTTGGCACATCTCAAGCGGAATGGTGTAAACCTCCTCGATAATTCAGGTCTTCAGTTCCTGCATCGTTTGGGGGCCGTGCTTGAATTTTTTTTTCTTGAGATAACCCCCACAGGAAAAAATCACACATACTCAAATCGAGTGAGCGTACGAGCCACCCTACGTCACCCCTCAGAGAGATGAGACGAGCAGGAAATATGTGTCTCAATTTTGCTTTAGAAATGCAGGTTGTATGCGCTATAGCGCCGTCTTACTGGAACCACATGTCTCCCAAATTGATCTCGTCACTCAACTCTTATGATCGAGGCTCAAAAAAATTTTCAAGCATGAAAACATAGCGTTTTGCTAGAACTGTCACAGTACGGTCATTTTCCGCAAAAAAGTAAGCCCAAAGATCCCAAATTTGGATATGGCGCACCAAACGGTGACTTTTAGTGAGTGAAGAGGCATCTCATGGAGTTCCCGTGGGTTGATGTTCGACCAGAACCGAAAATTATTGCGCAGAATGTTGAAACGCAAGCGCATGGCCCTCTGCGTAGCGATGACAGAACGGCCATTTTGTAAAAAAACCTTGCGGCGGCAAAGCCATGATGCTCTCCGGTCCAAACCATTATGCATAATGAAAACGGTAGAGCATAACGGTCATAATGAGACCCTGCCCATTGCCCTACCCCCTCTACCGGCCGCGTAATGAATTTTTAAAACCCGGGCATATATTTTGCCTAACCCTGTATCATAATCATTGCTTAGACCGAGTAGTGTCATTCAAATTTCATAACAAAAATCTTCCTTTACTTAGGTACATGCCTACTGTCATAGAATAAAGTGGCAAGAATTCTAGAACGTTGTTTAGATATTTATTTTACATCAATAAGAAAAAAATATTTCAAAAGAAAGTGTTTAAACTCAGGTGGAGATCAGCACTAGTTTATAATATGCGGGTAGGTACTATAAAACGATTAATAAGTATATAAAAGTGCGGTAAGTTGATAAAACGCATGGGTTGGCAATCGCTGCACCCCAAACAACAATAGAACTACCCGAATAGATAATATATACATCAACCGTCAACCTGTTTCTCTGGACAAGAACGGGACAAGTGTTATTATACTCTGTCGTCCTTTCAGTAAAGCCCAAATATCTGCCAACACACAAAACGTAATAATATTATAGTCCCATATGTTTCTAGAGCCTTGTTTACATATGACAATGGATTTTGACGTGTAGGGTTAGGTTATCCAATCCCTTAAGGGAATAAAAATTAATGAATCTACTAAATCTTATTGTGCGATAACGTTAACATTGTTAACACAGTCATCCGAAGAATATCATTCAAAATGATATAGATGATTTTTATAGATAAGCACTTGAGGGTATACTTATAAGACTTCATAATCTGCTCTTTTATAGATGGCACTAATTAAATTATTTTAGGAAAAAATATGCAAGTTATGCTTTGAAATATTAAGTTGAATTTTTGTTTACGCAATACGAATATGAATTAAAAGTGAATGAATTAAAACTCAATTATTTTAAGAAATGCGTGCAAATACAATATTGTATCGGTAATTCAATCCAATATTGTATTAGAATTGATTTTGTATAAGGAAAAAACTATTTAATAATATTCATGTTGCGTATGTACGGGTGCAAACAAATAATAATGAATCTTAATATATATATTTTTTTTTAATGAAAAAAAAAAACTTTGTGTACACCACTATTTACATAGTAGTGTACACAAAGTTATTTGTTTTCATTAAATTAATAATGACGCCACAAAGTGAATTTGCGAATTTTGAAGATTTAATATTTTAAAGCAAAAAGTGTTTTTTCCTGAAATTATTAAATTAACATCATCAATGAACGAGTAATTATAATTAAACTAGCCGACCACACGCTGCTGTGGCTAACGAAACACAACGCCATTACCCAACCTTTACAACGCCAACTGTTAATTTGCATACATATCAAATCACACCCACTGCCTGAATTGAATCTTTGAATTTTTCGGCTTTTCTCTACTTTAATATGCTTGTATTGTACATATAAATCTTCCTCTTGAATCACTCTATCTATTGGTGAAAACCGCATGAAAATCCGTTGCGTAGTTTAAAAGATCTAAGCGTACAGACGGCGGGAGCGACTTCATTTTATGCTGTGTAATGATAATTTTAAGTTTACCCTTAACACGGTGCTTTACATACGAATTTAACATATCGAAATTAATGAAAATTTGAAGAAAATCTTTTTTCTTATTGCACAAAAAATGTTGTGGGTACTAAAAGAAAAGCTCTGGTGAAAGACCACAATTTTTATTCGAAAAGTTGCTTGATGTGGATTTAACCGAGCTAAGGTTTAAAACTTCCTCTTCTCAATCTACCACCCCTCCCCATCCCTTTCAACTTCATGAAATACTCCAATTGGCGTGATATCGACACATGTACCATATTCTCATTAAAAACAATGCTTTTGGGTTTTATAATGCTTGGTTTCACATGCAGAACAGCAAGTGATTTCAAGTCACTAGAATGTTGAAAACATTGTACACTTCTTTAGTAAGAAACCAGGTAGAATATAATTCAATTTTTTACGAGAAAAACTCTCTTTTTATAACTTTTGAAGGTTATTCCCATCAACGTAATATATCATTGAAGAAGAAGATAACACTTTTAAATCTAAATGAAAATATGAAAGAAAACAAGACACAGAAAAACAGAAAAAGACAATGGTCGCAACTGGGACTCGAACCCAATGATTCTAAATATTTGAAATATGAGATTGACAAATATGACGGTTTGACAGAAGGTGGCAATAGCGAAATTGGAAAACGCGCCGTCCCGGTTAGACGAGAGGTCTGGGTTCGAGTCCCAGTTGCGACCATTGTCTTTTTCTGTTTTTCTGTGTCTTGTTTTCTTTCATATTTTCATTTAGATTTAAAAGTGTTATCTTCTTCTTCAAGAATATAATTCGCCTATTTGGTCCCCATTGTATAAAATACATTCCGACAATGTAGAAAGGGTACAGCACAAATTTCTAAGACTTGAAACTGAATATTCCAATTCAAAATATTAACTATCAACTTGTTGGATGAGTTTTTTACTGACACCTAGAAAACGGTAGACTTTGTTATGAAATTAGATATCAACCATTGTTTACCCCGCTTTTTACACCACGATCCTTTCGGAAAAACCATCATAAGCCAGGAATATGATACCTTCTCTTTTTTCCAAGGAAAGATCGTTAGTATGCTTTGAAATCAATACTTTAACGTGTAGTTAGGAATAAGGAAAGGATTCGGGACATTAAAACTTCTCTCGGCGTGACCCGACTCATGAATTTTATTCACTTGATTGTGCCATACAAAATATTATCTTCCTGGAACGTCTCAACTTCTTTTTTCATCCACTTGCTTGTCAATTGTTATTATCCTTATTGACGTTTTACAAAATGAGTTTTCCATAACACGTATGGACCAAAATGAAAAATCTTTGATTTTCACGATCATAACTTTCATACTTAAAAAGTCATAAATGAACATAACCATAGATAACCTGAAAAGATCTGTTATTTGCATTTGCCGAACAGTAGTAATAATAATAATATAGACATGTATGTTTATTATTGATCTTTCGATCAATGTTTTAAAAATATTAAACGGAAAAATCATGCAACATTTTCACATCTATACTAATATTATAATTGCGAAACTGCAAGTGTTTGTTTGTTACGCTTTCACGCATAAACCAATAAACCGATTTAAAAAATTCTTTCACCAATAGAAAGATACATTATATGCGAGTAAAATAGGCTGAATATAATGGTAAGGTCTGGCGTTATGAAATTATAAATATTAATATATTATATTTATTATACATTTTCTGTCGCTAACAAAAGCCAGTTGTTGCTAACGTCTGAAAACAAATCGTTGCCGTGGAAACGATTTTGACATATTTGCGGAAATAGTTAATATCTATCTATATAAATAAAAATGAATCTCCGAAATGTTTGTACGCGCATAATTTCCGAACGACTGCACCAAAATGTATAATTCTTTTTTTACTGCTGGTGAGCTTTGGCATTTTGAAATTTAGGTGGCACGCGAACTGTTTGAAAACTGAATGTATCGGGAGTGAATATATGGAATACGGGGGGGATAATTGATAAGTGCAAGCGCTACAGTAATTTCCCCCTAATACCATGCGAGCGAAGCCGCGGGTAAAAGATAGTAATAGATGAAACAATGACAGACGGCAGATGTCAAATAATGGCCGCGATTTTAAACTATACGAAAATCGAACACATCCTTTTTTTTCATCTCAAATCCATATTATAAAATGAAGACCCTTATTTTAACTGAACGAGAAGCATCATGTAAACGCTCGTTAGTCTATCTACTTTAAATGTACAAATCATCCCTTTCTTATTCTAGTTATTCGACTTTAATTTTGGTTTTCCATATTTAACATTTCTTTATTAATTGAAAAAACATAATTAATTAGTTCGTAACCACGATTTATTTATTAAATTTTTTCACTACCGACCGGTTTCACTCAACACAAGCATCTTCAGGATATAAAAATTAAACTCATCAAAAATATACATTGTGTGAGCTTAATACATACGGAAAAAGACAAAACATAATATAAGGAAAGAGTGAGAGAGCAAAATCAACATGTATGATTTTACTATTATGTTTTGTCTTTTTCTGTATGTAGATATATAAGCTCACACAATGCATTTTTTTGATCAGTTTAATTTTTATACCCTGAAAATGCATGTGTTAAGCGAAACCGGTTGGTAGTAAAAATAACGAAAAAAAATTAAATAAATAAATCGTGGTTACAAACTAAGTTGTTGTGTTATTTCAATTAATAATATTTCAAACCACAAAGTTACTGCTGTCTACCAAAAAATAACATTTTTTTTCTATTTTTAACCTTTACGTTTTGTTAACACTTACCCAATACCTTTTCTGCCTATTTTTGGATGTTGATTGCTGTAAAATGTGCGTAAATCAAATAAGATTTATTTTTCCATCACTTCCAAACAGTTCGATCGATCTTTGTAACAGATGTTATATAGTAAAACGAGATCAATACTGAACACAGGTAATTACCGGGCCAAAACACATACAGTATTTCGTAACCATAATATCGGACACTTACTTGGAAGACCGTGAATACGGTATTTTCGTTATTAACCCGTCACACTATTATTGGTAATATAGGTAATCGAATCACATATATAATATAAACATACAACGAAATAATTACAAGGTAAGATATTATTGTAGATATATTTCATGTTTCTTTAGGATGTTTCGAAAGAGCAATCTCAGACCGATTTCAAAGCTTTTCTCACAGAGAGCACGATAAATTGTAATTGCAACGTTTAAGCGATAAATAAAAAATTTGTAGGATAAGTTGGGTGAAATATAAATAAGTTTGTAGAAAGTCGTAAATCTGGAAACGCCGCAATGCTCCGCGGAGCGACGGAATAAGAAATAGCGAATGTAACTCCGTGCAAATTATTCAATTTGACAGCAACGTGACAATTTTACCCCTATTTCTAGTATTATTTAAAGATAGTATTCGAAAGTGGGAGATACTTTTAGTATTGCCATGGTAATAATTCAAGGCCATCGTTCAGAATTTCTCTGACTCAATCCAGATTGTTGGGGTTCGTTTTATGTTTGATGTTTTTTTAATGTTGTGCTGAGAATCACACAATTTCCGTAAAACCAGACAAATTAACGTTAACGATGTCATACGTTATTTTCATCTTTTTTTCACTGAAAGTTATCTAAATTATTTACTACCACCAGGTCTACTGCACTTAAATATTTTTTTATTTTTTTTTATATGAAGGGTCTCATATGCTCTCGTCCGGAGCCAGTGAGACTATGGCACCCCCAATTGGGGTATGTTGTGAGGCTGAAGGTAGTGGGGAGGGGAAGGAGATGTGGAAGAGGAAGGTGGGAAGTACCTGGCTATTCAGATCTGGTCACCAAATACGGCTAAAGCCATTTCAAACAACGTTTCAATTCTGAACGGTGGTTTTACACCGGGGCGATACTGAGAGTATCTTCCACTCTGAAACGTGCCGCAAGAATACTATTTATTATTTTAAGACGAGCAATAGCTGACTTGACATTCATACACAAAATTTTAAATAATAACATTGACTGTACTGAACTTCTTTCCCTAGTTAATTTTAATATACCAGTAAGACGCACACGCCATACAGAACTATTTCACACGCTCAATTACAAGACAAATGCAGCAGCTAATTCGCCAATCAATCGTGCCCTTCATACGTTTAATACTATCTGTCTAAATTCTAACATCGACATTTTCTTCGATTCACTGCCCAAATTTAAAAAGAGCATCATGTCAATGATATAAATTGTTCAATGCGCATACATACATACATACTCACACATACACACATACTCACACACAAACACACACACCTACCCACTACGCACATTACCCGGTAATTTACTTAATATACATAGACACTACAAAGAAACATGTCATAGGTACCCATCATGAACTGTACTTAATAATTGTAAATTGTTTCACCATTGTAACTGATGTACTGTTTGTTTCTGTTTATCAATAAAATAAAAATAAAAAATAAAAAAATGAATAAATTGTGAAATAACACAAATTAATCAAATAAAAAAAAATTTGCCACCCCGGGATTCGATCCCCCGACCTTCGGAATGCGAGTCAAGAGCCTTACAGCTGGACTACGCCGGCCGTCAAAATCAATCTTCTTAAATAATAATTAAGTTCATTTATGAATATTTATCGACGATTCTAAAGCAAGTTATATATTTACAGCGCTCTCAAAGTAAAAATTCACGACACGTGAAGGACGTGACTGCAGTTTGAAAATTAAGTAAAATTGTCCTCACAACATTATTGTTCTATAATGTGTTTTTCAGCGGTGACCGAACAACTCAGAATGAGTATGTTTTTAGGTTTTCACGGCCAAAAAGTATTTTTGTTATTATTTTTGGGGTGTTATGCCGTGTGTCGCTACCTCCTTCTTTAGCCAACGTTTCGATCGCTCATCTGCCCTGATGATGGACACTGTAACGCTGTCCGAAACGTTGGCTAAAGAAGGAGGTAGCGAAACACGGCATAATACCCCAAAAATAATAACAAAAAAAAAAACTCCTAAAAGTCATGAAAAAAATTTAAAAATTGGTTAAATAGGTTACATTAGGTTAAAGCTATGGTTTATTTTAAAATTATTTTTAGAGGTGTTTAGTTGACTTAAAGTAGTGTAAGAAGAATATATGACGCAAATGTGAATGGTAGAAGAAGTCGGGGACGCCCGAGGAAGACATGGCACGATCAAGTGAATCAGATACTTGAGTCGGGCCATGTCAAAAGTCAGAATAATAGAAGATTATGTATGAGACGATGTATGAATGTGAGTGAAGCAAAGAGTGTGTGCCAGGACCGAGTTGTTTGGCGGTCCGTCCTCTCTGCCTACCCCTGCGGGAAACGGCGTGATGGTTAGTTAGTTAGTTAGTTTTAGTTGACTTGATTCTTGGTTAGAATAGAATACTTCAGTAGAAGTAGTCTGCCTATCAGGTTTCACAACAAACTACCTACCAGTTATATGTTTTCTGCAATAAATGCAAATCCCTTATCCGATGTTTGACGGATTCCCGTCGGCACAGCAAGTGCTTCCAACCTGTCTCTAACGACGTCACAGTCAGTCGATCCGGAACATTGAGGAACCCGTGGGAATGTGAGAACCCAAAACCCCCGAGAACAAAGGACTTGATACCTTTTATCTCCCCCTACATCCTATTAACTCCACACATTATTATGTATTGGTTTGGTCCGTCACTACTTTTATTGTAGACATTTAGAAGATGCAGGACAACGATGAAATCGTACACGTAATACCATCATTTGCTGTATAATTCAATATGGCTGCATTTCACATTTTTCGTTATGTAATTTCGCAATTTAGAGCAAAACTTTTATTTCAACTTTTCTACCACATTATTCTTCATACAGCCAAGTCAACATTATCAGTGTCATCATTAACTTGGTAGAATAAATAGTATCAAAGTATTGTTCATTCATAGTATCAACATAATGTAATTGTTATAAAATATCAATGTTTGTAAAGTCAAGGACAATCCAGACAAAAAAATATTTAGAAGTAAGTGAGCCAATCAAATAATACATAGGGATTTACATAAATTACGCAAATAAAACATAGGTAGTTACATACATTACGCATAAGGTTGAGGAGGATGTTTGACATGTCTGTGTGAGGATGTAAAATTTATGTGTTAACCAAAGTCTTACAATGCTAAATAAAACTCTTTTACACTGACATGCAATATGCTCCACTGTAGCAGTGTGCCACCAGCAGATATTGAAACATTTATAGCAATTTCCGTATTTTAATGTAAATATTGCAAAATATGTGACGTCCCATATTTTGCAATATTTACATCTAATATTTTTTTGTGTTTTAATAATTTAGATTTTTACATGTGATATCTTACAGTCATTTTTACATGTGACATCTTATTGTGATATCTATATATATTACAGAACTGATGACCCTCCATACCCCTTGTCACACAATGTTACACTTCTCTTCTCCCCCCCCCCCCCACCCTCCCCCCTTGTGACGTAATTTATGGATGGCCCCTAATGGATATCTTAGTATTTCTCGGCTTCCTCTAACTGATATTTGCGAACCAGGAGCGTGTATTGTGTAAAAATGGATGATTTTTATAGCGCCGTTTTTTGGGAAAAATCACTTCAAGGACGCTGTACAATATATTTCTCCCTTGAGGTGATTTTTTAACGAAAAATGCGCCCCACAACGTACAAATGATGCAATTATTAAGGGAGGATTTTCTAGGGTGCTTTTTTTAATAAAAAATTGCACCATGAAGAAGTATTGGCCGATTTTTCATATGTTACTCTCTTTATCTCTTTCATCCTCGTCATTGGTCCTTCGGTGTCGAAATTGGGATGGACCGTAGACCTTTAGACTGGTTTCCTTGGAACCTGCCGGTATTTAATAAGGATGCCCGGCGGCAATTCCAACACCACAACACTACCAATACCACGACACAACCATCACCATAACACTGCCAACTACCTACCACCCCTACAAACAGCCCAGAGGACTAACAAGTAACAGCAAGTAAAGTAGGCAGTGCAGGCACCGATTCCTCCAGATTGTTTTACTTGTGATAATGACGTCGAAAGGCGTAGAATGCACGCCACGTTATTTGACGCGGCATGTGTTATTATCCAAGACGGTAGTTATGTAGGCATCTCGTTTCACATAAGCGATATACGAGCATATTCATATTATTCGTGTCCATTTCATACAGTAGGTACTCATCATCGCCGAGGGATTATTACGTTTATGGAACATGCCCGTCGCGTCTACGGCTTATCTCAACTTTGTGCTGTTATTATGAGACATAATTTTTTAATTGAAATTAGCATTGCTTTTATAAAGATGATCGTGTATTATCTTTACGGCAGTGCATGCATTTATTGTATGGACATTCCTGAAAGCATTGAAATGCAATTGGCAAGATTACACTTATGTTACCGCTTATTGATAATTCTGGTTTTATTGAAAGCAATTATTGCTTGCCGTTAATTGCACTCTTATTGCATTCAGTTCTCGTAAAAATGTCGCCTAGATTGTGTATGTCTAAAGTTTAAAGTCTAATGTCTAAAGTGAGATTCTTAGTTTATTTATCAACGATCCTTGCTATATCTCCGTTCGCCGTGGATGAAACACGCTATAAGCTAAACCTTTCTGCAGAAAATTTAACGGAGATTTCCAATCAAATTTCGGCCGTTTACGGTTTTTTTTTATCCAAAAACTGTTTTTATTTTCTCGTCCGTAACTCAAAATCAAAACCAAATCACCCTGAAGGAACTTATTCCTCAAAGTTAAATAATAGCTAATATTACGAAATATCGATAGTCCGTATTTAAAAGTATACGCGTCCCCATCCTATTCGTCAAGACGACATTCACACGATATTTGTCGGAAATACCAAACTTATAAAATGTTCTGAAGTTTACATTACGCCTATCGATGAAATTTTTATTGATTTAGAATTCTGGAATTTCTGGAATACTATAGGATCAAATTTGATGCGAACTCATGACCCATAATAATCCAAGAATTTTCAAAAAAGACACATCGCCATAATAATAAAATGTATTATAAAAATATGTTTACTAAAAAAGCGCTGAAACTCCAGCATAGCCGTTAATATCTGCTAGTAAATAAATAAAACCAAAACACTTTTAATAGGTAGATACCAATTTTTATATTTGTTCACGAATGTTATTATTTGCTAATGTCAATTTGGGGACCTATCAATCTATCAAAAAACATATCAGCTGTCGTATTTTATTAGATTGCGCGTTTGCCGAGTTTATTTTATACCGTTGCCTGAAGGGTATAATAATAATTCATAATTGTCCTGATTAAGACACTTCAAGGTCTTTTTACATGTACCTAGTCTGCTTCTCTGTTTGCAATTATTTATAATATTTATGTTTTCAGCATCGCGTTGTCTTGAAATAACCACTGTCACAATAATCATTGAGGTGTCTGGTGTAATATGGAGTTATAAGCTTACTTTCTTTGATGATTTGAAAGCTTGTCAATAACTTAAACTGACATCATGTTTAAAATGATACACAACGACGTCGTATTATTTCTGAATACATACTTTAATTCAATGCTGTCTAGATTCGTGATAATGACAAGACCGAAGAAA
Organism: Glyphotaelius pellucidus; assembly: GCA_936435175.1. Lineage (NCBI taxonomy): Eukaryota > Metazoa > Arthropoda > Insecta > Trichoptera > Limnephilidae > Glyphotaelius > Glyphotaelius pellucidus. Next base: position 10,139,435 of record OW386550.1, read on the forward strand.
ATGACATAAGAAATACATTATTACAACGTACTGATTAACATCAACGTCTTCTGAAAAATACTTCACTGTGAAACCTGAACGGGTTGTATAATTCCTCAGTGAGATAAAAGGTCGTAAGCTTTCTGTGATATGGGCTTGGACATTTGGTGCATTCAACTTCAACTTTAATCCATGGATCTGACTGGACTGGCAGGTGACAAAACGGTACAGCTATTGATAGCTAATTCCTATACAAGCATCTGCATATGAATGCACAGACACGTATTATCACGACTTCCTTATTAAGCCCTCGTCAACTTAAATAAACCTGCACGTGTTTACTCTTCACACAAGGCGCCACTGAACTTGTTGATTACTCAGCCGCTGTTGAGAAGAAGAAGAATAAGAAGTATTTCTTGGAAGTAGAAAAAACTACATCTCTCATATGGTAGGTTCAAACAGGCAACGAACTAAATATAACTAAAGCAAACTCATCAATGAGCCACCTAAACACAACGCTCTATTTTAATAGTTCCTGGTTCTTCTCGATAGTGAGATTCCAACAAACCTTTTCTGTTGAATGTCTTGATTTTTGTTTTGTTGGTTGGCATGAGTAGATGAACCTTTTGCATGTTGCCGCCACCCCTCTTCATTTGGACCGGTCCCTTCGGTATCCCTCAGGGCCCTTCCTTGGGTCTTACCTTACCTGCCCTGATTTCTTCAAGGTCTATCCTGTCTTGTAAAGACAAGCGAATAGGACCTTGCACCTAGTTACAAGGTGCTTAATAATATTACGACCTTTGAAAAGCACCAATGTGATTCACAATTCTTTTTTCCAAAATACTCAAAATTCTCAGATTGTTATTCAATCACGTATCTATCCAATCTCATCTGGCTCATCTTCATTCTCTCTGGATATTTTGTTTTTGTTATTATGCAACGAGGTTTAACAACAAATAGTCATCGAGGAGGCAATTGTATTTTCTTCATAGTAAATCCAACGCTGTTTTATCAATGAGTATTTTTCAAGTGCCTGTCCTGTTTTGGACTTTGTAATATAAATTTTACACATCGGGGTTTTATTATGGGGTGTACGGGTGTTTTACTTTGGATGGCTCCATCAACCCTCGAGGACAATAGCACCGGTAGTACGCCTCACTGCGGCTTAACCACTTGACTGTCAAACTCCGCCGGAGACGTATTCATTACTACATTATGTTGACATTACACTTAAACTTTTAGGGTTCTTTGAACAAAGAACCACCCATTTCTACGCCAGGTAAATGCACTGCAATTTATGCTACCTGAGTAAGTGGATAAAATACCTAGAAACTAAGTAGACAACTATCTTGAAACTCAAATGAACATCATTTTGCAATCATCATTGTTCGTAAAAGATGATGTTGGTATTATGTTTGCGGTAAGATTTGAGTGGATTATTTCTTGCATTTGGCTGATTACCTGCAAGCATAAGAATGAAAAATTACTTAGTCTTAACGTCTTTAGATCACGACAAACATAAATAATACCCTGAGAATTAACATTGTTGATTGTAAGAAATATTGATCAGGTACCTAGATATCGCGATCAATAACTTTTACTTCGTTAATAAACATTATAGTTTATGCTTATCGTTTACCCATACATCTCTTCACATTTCACACACAACCTGCTCATAAAATTAGTAAAGCATGCAACAAAATAATAACCATAAAAACACTTGTTATGCATCCTTGGACACTAAATGTAGGTAAGACCTTAGACCGCCGTGATTTTTTTTTTTTGTTAGATGCGTCTTTGTGTAAAACAAATTTCTGTGTTCAATGGTTGATATTTCACTTTTCTGTTTGCCTCTTGTCAAATGACACGCTATTTACTTGGAATAATGTTTTTTCTGCAGTCTTTTAGCAGGTATAACTTGAATGACTCGAATAGTTAGAATACAGTTACAACTTAGGAAGGCGGCTATCGGCTCTTCCCAAAGACCGTGTCTTACAAATTTGCACCTCGTTTTAATGGATTCCATGAAAACTAATGGGGGACTGCTTCATTAGCATAATGATGTTGCGCTTCAACAAATATAAAATTAGGTTTTTAGTATTATTTTATTTTCTCTGGAATATTCGCTCCCGTATTTACGCAAAATAATTTATTCCGTTGCTCAAGAGGGTACATATTATTAACTTTCATTATGATATTTCTACCGCAACTTGTAGATTACTATTACCTCGATTCTGTATTATTTGCCGTTGTGCAATTTTATACGAGGCCAAACATAAAGTTTTAAACAGTGTTGTGTTATTTGTGCAGACTTCGTTTTAATTCCTGTAAAACAAGCTCACCATGCCTATGGTTCGTTTAAGCAATCTCTCGGTGGCGATTGATCAGTTAATCGTTATTTTATTAAATAAACTGCATACTTCCCCACCATGCACAAAGTCAAGCAGGTGCAGAAAAACGAATGAAGCAAAATTCGCCACTTAAATTGTTTAGCCTTGCAAATTGACTTAAATAACACGTAACCGTTATAATTTATGACTCGAAATATGTATTTTTTCTATCTTTTTAATTTGGCCTATTTTGTTTAGATTAGTCGAACAGACAAAACGTTCCGAGCCGCTAGTCAAAAGAACTCTGCCAGGCGGTATATTCAAATTAAAATTCGTTCTACTAATTCATTCGTGTTACAAACAATTTACAAAAAAATTAACAACACTTGTTAGGTGTTTGTATTTAAACAACCGCTATTTCACATTGAACTTCGCCTTCATTGTTTGGTGTTGACTTTGAGGTTATTCTCTGAGAACCAAACAACATGAAATCGAACTCGCCCATTTTTGTTAGTGTTTATATCATCCGTGGGTCTTCGGATACTATTAACGTGTTTTATATTGATAGCACGCGAGCCTGAAAAGGCTTTGAAATCCAGAGGTCACGGAAACACAATAAAGTAGGAAGTGAATTTGGAATTGAATAGTCTTCATAAAAAACGCTAATATATTTCTGCAATTCAATGCTAAATTGGTCATTAATTTCATGTGCGAGATTTTTGTTATGTTTTTTTTCTGTATTTCAACACTTTTGTTAAAGCATTATAAAACGCTAGATTGGCATACTATTTGTTGTGTCTGTAGGCAGAACTATTTGCTGATTTTAGAAATGATCATAATTTACTTATTTTAAATGAAACTTGACTTTCATGGGATCTGCTAACTGATGGGTACATACTGTTTCTACCACTGAAGTTTTATTTATAATTTCTCTTTCCGTTACGTGTTAGGTTGTATTAACTGTTTGACTTGAGGACTTTTATTTATTTTGACGCCTAGGTTTCACATTCTAAATACGTTGGCAAACTATTTTTGTACCGAATTACACCTATGTTATTATGCTAAGTGGAAATGTCTGCATTATTTCAAATTTATTTGTTTATTTCATAGCTTTATTGACTTAATTGTTTGAGCAAATTATCTTAGCCAAATCCACACTCTGGAATAACAATGACAAAAGCTTGCTCGAAAGAAAGCTCTGAAAATGTGACAATACTGTGTTCATCACTAGTTGCTAGCTTTAGTGATGGCTCCGTATGATCTATTGAAAACCAATGCTTATTATTATATATTCGAAAATTATAGAAATCAAGTAACAACACTAGTTAAGTGTTCGCTTTGTAATTTATGATTGTTTAATTCGAAATCAGCCTCAAATTGGCGCCACTAATTGCTTTATCACGATTCGTATTGAGTTTTAAGTTCAGCATGTTTCCTACGAATAAAAGCACTTGTTTAATTGGAGCCTTTAATAACCATGATTGATTAAACTTAATGACACCGCAATGGTTCCTTAGAAAATTACGTATTATACACATATTGGTATTTATGATTGAAAAACTTTGCGGCTTTGTTTAATGCTCTTATTAACTGTACTTACAACATGGAGTTTTTTAATAATAGTAGGTTTTAAGTACAGTTTGTTATGACAACTTATATTTTAACAAGGAATAACAATTCAATTTTCAATACTTTTTACGAATACCTATCATTACTGTCCGGAGCCATAGCCGGGACTATAGCACCGCCATTAGGGATTTGTTGTGAGACTGAAGGCATTGTAAGTAAAAGAGTTGAGTAGAGGAAGATTGGGAAGTAGGTGACTATTCAGATCTGTCGCCAAATAGTTTTTCACTAGGGCAATGCCGACTGTACCTATCTACTACTCTGGATTGCGATTCGTGACACCAAATGTAAAATTATGATATTGTTTTTTTTTTCAAAATGCCCACTGTATGTTTAGGTAGCTACCTTTTAGATATCATATAACTTTACAAATATGTCAAACACACTAATTCGGGAATAGGAATCGAATCAACTGAAAAAATCTAAAATAATTGTGGGATTAGCAAAGTAAAGTATCGGGCGACCTGACAAAAGGATAAATAATGTTTGTTTGAAAAGTTCCTTTGACTTCGAACAAGAGTTAAAAGGAGTCACGTTCATTTTATTATGTTTTCCCGTCGTCGTAATATTTGATATTTTCTTATTTGAAAATGCTTAGAATTCTGATCACCTCGCATGTTGAAACGTTTTTACAAGCCATGGAACATGAACGTTTTGAAAAAATGTTATTCATACGCTTAATATATTTCACATTTATACCTTCACGCAAAGGGACGATAGTATATTGGCTTTTGTTCTTATTACCCCACTAAAATAGTGTGTTTGGATTTTATTTATTTATTGTTTGAAACATTTACAGAGTATTAACAATTATTACAATAATAGAAAGGTTCACAGCATGAGTAATCAATGTTTAGTTGTTACTAGACGCAAATGCTTGTACTGATAACAGAAATAATGATAATCAAAATTAAATATAAAACATAGTAGTGTCAAATATAATACATAACCTGCAGAGAAAGCGATAAAAGAAAGAAAGGGTATAACAATAAAGCAGCTACATAACAGTTCCCCACATTTGCCATTAAAGTTTTTTTTTCCATTTTAGTAGGTAGATACATTACATTTGATCATAATTTACAAACAGCCCTATGTGAGTCTTCGACACCTCTAGAAGGCACTTCCTGGCAATCTCTTTCTGTCCTTCTGTTCACCTTCGCACCATCAGATCTAGCCACCTAAGTGCAAGCCTTACGTTAGTATACATACCGTCTTACATATTATTTTATAGATTTTACATATTAAATTTCCTACCCAGTGGAATGGCGATATCTCAGTTGTGTCATTCATATAAATGACAGCTTTTGAAACAAATTAGTACAATCACAGTTAGGTATATAAGATTGATTCTAAAACTGCAACAAGTCGACTGAAATACTCGTTTATGTTCTTCAAAATTCAAACAGCAAAATCGCTAGGTGAAGGTACCAACAAAACTTTTTTTTCTTCGATAAATTTTCATCATTTCAGTATCTCAAAATTCAAAGTTTGTTTTCTACATGGCAGGCTGGTTTTCAGATGGCATTCTCCGCCCTCGGTATGGGAATCATTGAAGTACGAACGAATCAGAAAAAAAGAGGATGTTTGGGATATGTAATTATTTAGTCTTGTACAAACTTCGTGTAATATGCCACCCACATGTGCTGTCAGTGTCATACATCTGGAACGTGGTGTGAGATCAAAAATTTCATTTAAACTTTATACCGGAACTTATAATACAGCAAATACAAGCGGTATGCTTCAAAATTACTTCCACCTACTTCAAAATGCCTACATATCTTGAATCCTCCAAATATCTATTCAAATCAATGAAGGTAAAGTTGCGCATATTTAGTACGGTTGCTTGGTAAGATATTCCTAGACAAGTTGTCGATGCTAATTTTCATATTGGCCTCGCTCAGTATTTTTTCTAAATACATATTATGTTGATCAATTAAATACCTGTTAAGACCGGCAGGTACTGGCTTACACCTTTTGCTTCATAATCACATCGTGTCAGCGGTAGATTCAATGATCTATAAACCAGAAATCGAATTAATTAAAATTTATTTCTTCATCTCCGATTTGGATCAATAATTTGTTAAATTATTATTTAAATACCGTGGGGAATAAAATATTTGTAAGACACTAGTTTACCAACAGGCTAAGCTCTAGTTTTTGGACAGATGAATGCATATTACAGCTCTTGAGATAAAAGGTTTGGCGAGCATTGGAGATTATCCATCACTTACCCGCCCTGGCATAAGTAACAGATGGTTACTCCTTCAAGGCTCTCGCGACATTCTAATTTTTTTGTTAAACGAAGTTACATTTATTTATTTTGAACCTATCTGAACCTCCAGTGTCCCTGCATACGTTGTTAGCAAGCAGTATGCAAGTGCTTAACAGGTTTGGCGAGCGGAAAATAGTTGAGTTAACTTAGTAATTTCAACAGCATCATCGTTCGAGAGTTTTAGCTGCTTCAGACAAACAGCTTTCTGCTTTATAGTGAAGATCAGTAATATCTGTTTTATTATTGTAATATTAAATACTACATGACTCGAATAACATGTGACTCTAAGAACAATTCATACCCACACCGCTTATGTTTTATTTATAAACTTTCTTGTAATGTGTTGATACTTATTAGTACGCATGTTAACGTATGTTAACTAATCCATAATATTATGATTTTTCGTTTATCAAAGACATTCTGCGGTGTTTATAGAACTGACACAATTCAAAGAATCAGTTAATAAAAACTCAAACATCAGTTAAGAATAATTTAATATTTATATCCAAATGTAAAAAGCAAGATTAGCTGAACATAAAATATCTCACATTAAGTTTATTTTTAAGTCGGCTTTCGTCAAATCTTGCATACTGAATTGTTCGAAATAAAGCCGTAGCAGATTTGCCACGTGAAGTAACATTATTTCATGAAACAATCGAACGCGGAACAACTGAATGGGCAGTTAATCTTCCAAAGGGTAAACACTCAGGGGGCGGGATTAAGTTTGAGTAAAACACCACTCTGGACCCACCTCCATACAATAAATCTTAGAAATTTGTCTGGAACGAGGATTAAGAACACTTACCCAGTTTTGGGCAAACTTAAAACCGAATCTGACTACCTACCTAATTCCATCCATTCATTTTTTTAAACATTTCTCAAAGGGCTCGTCCTGTACTTAGGGCAGTTTATATTTTACCTTGCCTTATTATTTAGGCTACTTTACATTACGCAGGTAAATTTGTATAAATAACGTACTAAGAAGGATCTACATAAAATTGTATGATAACTAATAAGAATTGAGAATATTTAAAACAAATGAAAGTATTTGAAATGTGTACAATGTGTTTTCATGTCGATATTAGTTCTCTTAGCTAGGCAGATTATCTTTTCTAGAACCAAATGCTTGTGTTGTTTTAATCAGACATCTTTGTTTTTCTTCAATTTAGGTATCTAGGAAGTGTGTCTATAGTTAATGTTTCACGACCTGGATTTTATCTATCCACTTTTGTAATATCTACAATTTTTTTCATTATACATATCGATATTTTTGACATGTATGTTGATAAATTTATCATTTATGTACTTAAGTGCAATTGTAAACTTTGTTTTAAAAGCCTTTTGCTATTTTCGTACTATTATTTCGACTGCTCTGCCTTTGTCTTAATTATAGGTATGTACTTATAATAATTTATCCTTGTGCACTTTCGTAAGCTTCGTTAAAGATGGTTCCACTTTTCTCTTGGATGATAATCTTGTATCGTGTAATTTTTCATTTAGGTTTATGGACATTTTTTAACACCTTCTTAAAATAAATCATTATTTTCATCGCTGCATGCAGCGTTAATCTTGGATGGTTCTTCGTAATCTTTTTTACTATAACAAATTGATGTTTTCCGTAATGCTGTTTTTGTGAGGGTTCACTTCAAGCGCGCTTTACAATTAATCAAATCAAGAGAAATCAATAAGTAAACTTAAACTCAATTAATAATGTTGGATAAATCTTCATTTTTTGTATAAAGTACCTACCTTCCCTACATATATAACACGGCCAATATAACGGATTGTAACTACTGATCTATTCATGGTTTTTTTTTAAACGGTAGATATTGTTAAATTACAACCATCGACTGCACCACATTACCTTACTTTATGGCGGTAACTGCTGGCTCCATTGTAACTTACTTTGACTTCCGGCGACGTGCAGTGTATTCATGTCTTTTTATCGAAATTGTTTATATCTCCTTTAATCACTGGAGTGCTTTTTGCCACAATATGGCATTATTTAAAATACCTCGGATTGCTTTGCTGCCAATTTTGGAAAATGATCCCTTATTTGTAAGTGATTAAGTAGAAGTTTACGATTTTATAATGTTCTTTTATAAATCCTACGAATATGTAATAATCGGCAAAAAATTGGTGAATTCATTGGCTATATAGATCTATAATCAGTTTGTATGTCTCCATTTTAAAATTCGGAGGTATGATTTTTTTTAATTTGGGCGGAAAATATTCCAAATGATCACCAAAAAATATCGAGCAATCGGAGAAAAAAGTTTTAAATTGCGCTGTCGCTCCAGTGGATAAGAATTATATAATATGATAAGACATTAAAAAAAAAACAATTCCTGAAACATAGACGTCCAGTGGGTATAATAATTTTTGTAAGCATTCCTTTTTAGTTTTATTCTTGCTATTAACTATATTAAACCCTTTGTGCAACATTAAGCCATAAGAAAACGTTTTTTCTTTACTTTTGCAAGACATTTTTCTCCTTTTTTTATATATTGCCTCCGCCCGTTGTGTAATTTAAGTCTTTTTTCCCCATTTTTATACAATATATTGGATAAAGTCGTGTCAAAGACGAGTTCGTCGCCCAGTTAGGCGGAGACGTGACGAGACTTAATAACGCTTCTTATTGTCGCCAGACGAGCGGAGATGGAAGAGATTTTCCAATTTGAACACAGAATTATTCCATATTAAGAAACTTTAACCAACGGCATCTTTTGAAAGACTTCGTTATTTTTCCGCCGGCGGAGCGACAACACGCTTTGAAGCGATTCATTATAATATTAGGTCATATTTTGACGTCTAGGGATTATTATGGTAATTTTTTGATGGTGGTCAAAAAGTTTGAAAGCAAAGCTTTCAAATTTTCTATAAAGCTACCCAACTTTTGAGTAGGTATCCATCAATTGTTGTGGTTTTTAAAATTCTTCGCTGAACTTCCTTTTTTGAACTTTTATTTTTGCTTCAAACTTTTGCTCTCGGTTACTTATGTAAGTAGGTACCTTAAAAGTCTCAATCTCGGATCAAAATGCCACCAAATATGAGTTTATTTTTGTATGTTGGTGCGAATATATTTATGCCTATTGGGGACATGAAAATATACCTGTTCTATTGGTAATTTAAATGGAACGTGCTCCTCAAAACTAACTCCAATCCCTTAGATACAGGTGTAGGTACAGTCGAGAGACACGCCAAACACATGCCCAACATTGGGTTCACAGACCGCGTAACGCGGTGGGAATTTACTACACGAGAATCAGTAAGATAAAATATCGGCTATGGAACTGGAAATGGACTTTGTGTTTCCTTTCTCATATTAATGGGTTTCCACAAGGTCCAGGTTCAATCGGTTCCATGCCAACTAAGAGTAAAGTCAACTCTTGAAAAGTCATTAAAAACTAGGAAAAAAATTATTTTAAATTAGCCGATAACCCTAACCTAACGTAACCTATTTAACCGATTCTTAATAAATATTTTTTTATCACTCTAAATGGCTTATCTGAGATGATTTTGAGTTGGTTTCAATCCGAGTTGTTCGGTCACCGGTTCAATCATTCTTATCTTTAAAATTACTCCTTAAAGGACCAAGGATGACAATTGTTATATATGCATTTGTAATGCATCAAGTCAAGGACAAAAGAATTCCCAATGTGGACAACCAACATAAAATTGACCACGTATTTGCATATTTGACCACAAACTTAACAGTCGACCACAAGTTATAAACTGTGGTTACAGAAATGGCTCTCCCGACAACATACCCAAAGATGACATACGCCATAAAAATGTTAATGGATCCAGCAAAATGTCTCCTCAAAGCTCTCGTTCGTCTACTGCCATCATATGCCTGCATCCTGGTCCACGCATCACTGAAGAAGAAGATCTTGATAATTTCTATGGCACGCAACCGAATCGTGCTGGTCGCGAGACGCCAGGATGGTTGGCTGGCTACATCGGCCTTTGCCCGAAACATAACTCATTTCGGCCCGCGACGGCGAAAGTCTCCGAGATTAATAAGATAAGGAGGCAATTGCTTTCGCAAGAGAAAAGCAAAAACATATTTCGCCAATTCGAAATTAAAAGGTGTGCACGAGACCCCTTCGTACACAATTGCTGTGTGAAAAATGGCACGGCGCAATAATAATTGTCCGATGGCAGATACTATTCGAGGCCCATGGAGCTCGAAATTCGGTGGAGTCGCTATTAGTTACCAAGTTGAAACAATTTCTTCTTCACCTACTTTCCCAAAAAAAAAACATCTCTCGATTTTATTGCACCTCCATTTTTTTTCTAATCAAATGCTGTATTGGACACCTGTTATGTAACTCTCAAAATAATCTTATTATTACTATCACGAAGACTTCTTGCACATTTATGATGAGGGTGAATGTCCTGTCGGATCGGAATAAAATGGCGGATACAGAAAAAACTCAAGGGGGGGGGGCGCTAAAGATATCTTCAGCTACCTTTACTTTTATCGTAATAAAAAAATAATCAAGTCACATGCAAAGTTTAAGAAAGTTTTATTAAAACTGATTAAACACATATACAAGACAATGCCATCTTATGATATAGAAAAGTTACAATTGTGGTTCGAATGACGAAAGAAACGAACGAATAACGTGCGGACTGCGGGGGGGGGACGCGCGCTCCCCGCACCCCCCATATGTATCCGCCACTACCCACACGTCGGAAAGTGTCCTCCCTCGGTCTTTTTTGTGTCTAACTGCGTTTTAACTGCCATTATGACTATGAAACATCCGGGGAAATTGAGAAGTTTTAACCTTATTGAGAAAATTTGTTGGGCAAAACATTGGAACGAGGAAAAATATCGAAATTATGAACAAAATTTGGAAGAATAAGAATCGGGATAATACCACTAAAAATAATATAAGGCCACGTTCAGTTACACGAATTGATCAATTCATTAAATTTCAAAGTTAATATTCATCTTCTGTGATGGATGTTTTCCAATGTTGTTGTTATTATTTAATTTTCACTGTGGGTCACAGTTGATTCACAGTTGATAAGTGTTTAAAAATATTTTTTAAGAATAACTTTCACAGAAATAATATATATGTGATCTGAAATTTTGTGATTTGTTCAAGTTTTGTCAAACAACTAGCCCAAAACCATTTCCGTTTAGAAATTTGTGTCAAATCCATGTCAAGCAACGTTTCAATTCTGATGTCATCTTTAAGGAAGACATTACCGAAATTATTCTTTGAATAACGAACATTAAAGCTGCTGTGGTTATTGTAACATTTATTACTAGATATTTAGTTATTATTTCCCTAAAGTTTCACGATCTCTTTTTTCAGCCCGATTCCCGTATAGAGACTAAAGAAATTTTTTTTTTTGCTTTACGCGATCGCTTTTTTCATCTCTATTTTCATATTTACGATTTCAATTGGCATCAGTGCAAACAACACATGAACCATGTTATTTGCTGTGATGCCAACTGAAATCGTAGATATGAAAATAGAGTTGAAAAAGCGATCGCGTAAAGCGAAAAAAATTGTCGTTGGTCTCTATACGGGAATCGGGCTGAAAAAAGAGATCGTGTAATACATATCTACATTAAGTCTATTCAATAATGTTGCAATATCACTACTTCGATATTTTCGATTTTTTTTAAGCCATTTCTATGACATGTATTCTCCGGGGTTCAAAAATGCTGGTTCCATGTGAAATTATTTTAAACATTCTCTCTTATTTTTCTTTGGTCCACGGCGATGCCTTTCAGGCGTGATTCTTGTCGTACTGAAAGGGCATTAAAAACGAGTTTTATTATTGCTGTTAACAGCTAAATGTACGCTCTTCGTAATTTATGTCTTCGGCAAATCATCAATCAAGCATATCTGCAAATGTTACCACCGCATTAAAAATTGATCCTTAATTTTATGTCGACGTGAATTAATTAACAGATCAAGTACTTTATTTAATAATTCGCATCCACCGTTAATGAAATTACTAGATGAGACCTCCGGGTATCAAGCACTATATTATACACATATCTACTTAAGTAAAATGATAAAGTCCTAAAGGTTAAGACATGCTTGACATGGGACGACAAATTGCACCGGGACTAACTAACGCGGTTCCATGCCAACTCAGAATCAACTCAACAAACACCTCTTTGAAAAGTCATTAACCCGTTTAATCACAGTAGACCATCCTTGTCGCAACAAATTCAAGTTGGGTGGCGGGTATGGATACCGCCGCCTCGGGATTTATTGGATAACCAGCATCTCTGCCATAGTTCACCCCAAATGGCTCGCTACGTTTGGTTACTTGGCAGGTATGCCCGGGTTCATGGGGTGAGGTTTGTCCGAGTCTTGGAGACAAGAATGGTTAAGGGAGTCCCTTTGACTTCTCCAGCCGTAAGTCTCTCGAAATATCGCCTTGCACCGCAGTGGGAGGGATGGATTCATACGTCCTTCACTCCTGGACACACCGACCCCCAGATTCCTACCCACCCCTCATACCCTTATCCTTTCCAGAACTTCCTCTCCTTCCTTTCCTAAAAAGACCCTCCCCTATCTATCCCTAGCATCCCCTAAGATAACATAGCGAGCGGAATTTAAACTATTTTCCTTAGGGTCTCATAGAAATCGTTGTGTCTCCCTTACTAGCATAGTGAGAAATATGATGTAAACGGCATTAGTAAGAGAAAGTCACAAGCTATATATTAAAATGTTAAAATCGTATTGTAAAATTAAAATTAAAAAAAACAAGCACAAAATAATTCAAATGTACTCCTTTATGAAATCAAAGTTTCCGACCGGAATTTGAAAAAAAAAAAATTAAACTTGTGATTTTTTAGGAATTATTTTTACATGAAACGACAAAAAAGTGAGATAACAATAACGTTTATAATTCATTTGTCTAATAAAATATGTGTGTGTTTTTCTTTATTTTTATCAGTAATTTTACTTTTAGATATAAAGCGTGGTATTTTCTCTTTCTAACACCGCTTAGATAATTTTTCTAACCATAATAATAAGGGAGTCACAACGATTTTAATGAGACCTAAAAAAATTGTTCCGAAAACCGAACAAATCAGCTAGAGGGTTTACTTCGTATATTATAAAGTTTTAATGATATACTAAACAAACAATATAAAGTATACTTAGGCAGTAGTTGTACTTGCTGTATAGCTTTCCTGTGACTTTATTCTTGAAGTGCTTAGACAATTTCCCACTTTGCGACGCCGATAGCGACGGATTGAAGACCCCACAATTATCTGCACGGTCAAGATCAAACGGATAAACTTCTCGCAAACTACCTCGAACATGATTATTCACACGTTCGTAGTTCCTAGTTCCTACCTGTGATTATCTGATTACTGATCCCAATTAATATAACGTAATTACAGAAGTAATAGTAGAAGTAGAAGTAAATTATAAATGCATTATATTTAACATGACGATTCCAAACTAACGTAACAGGCTCTTGGTGTGTTATTCGTGGTAATGTAATAAGCAATAACGCAGAGGTGCACAAACTGTGATCTACGCACATTTTTTACGATCGTGAGTTCGTAATTTTTTTTTTTTTTTCATCATTTATTCCAGATCTCGGGTAGGGTGGTACAGTCCCATGAGTTCCAAATTATACATTTATAATAATCAAGTAAAGATAAAAATATTGCAAGATATAAAAAAAAATATTTAAAAGAAAATAATCGTAAGACAAAAATTTTTTTTTTGTTTAATATATGTCCTCAGAAAGTGGCTCCATCTCTTGTAGATGGCCTGCCAGAAGTGGAATGCTGCCATCACAAGACAGTAGTATTTTTTTATCGTAAATTAGCGTATAAATGCTATCGTTGTTGCAGCGGTTTATAAAGGTTTCCATATTAAATTTTCGTTTTAGAGCGTAAACTGCAAAATCTTGGTCATACTGATGATATAAATACAAATATATATGATGATACATATACAAATACTGGTCATACTCATACTTGGTAGGTTCTAAATAAAACCTATGTAGGTACCTAATCAAATGAGCAATCAGGGAACGATTGATGAAAGATGAGGTATTCGATGCTTGCGAGACTGGTCCGAGTGCAGTTCCGCTGAATGATTCCAAATTAGATTCTGCAGAATGAAAATTGCTTCGATGATATCTTACATCCGATGGAAAACGGAATCGGAGCATCATTTTTATTGAATACCGAACAAGAGTTAACAACTTCTCTCAACTGTCTGGAGCAAGTGGAAAATAACCTATAACTTCCCCAACAAAAGCAGTAAGGAGAGGAAGGCGATGGAGAAGAAGAAGATTGGCAAGTACCTGGATATTCAGACCTATTCACTAATCAGACGCCATTTAAGCCACGTTTCGGTTCTGAATGGTGGTCTTTCACCAGAACGTTACTGACAGTATATCTACCACTCCGGATCTTGCTGATTATCAAATTATAAAAACAGAGCCTTAATTATACTATTTTACTTCAGCAAAAAGCTTCCACAAATACAGGTTGTATCTAGCACGATTTCCATCGTTGTTGCTATTTTATTTCAAGTGTTTTTAAATAAATAAACCCCAATATAGGTCCATTTCGAATCGGAAGTAGGTTCATCAATGTGTTTTTAATGAGAGGAATCCCTTTGAAAAAACTTCTCCCTCGTAAGCTCGAAAGCTCTTGCATTATTGAATAAATAAAAGCGGTTCGTTTTCAAAAATGTTTGCAGATCTCTGGGCAGGGGGAATGCAATATTAAATTACGGGATGGATTCTTGACTGAAGCCCTTTAGTGCCCGCTCCACTTCGTATGAATGTGTGTCACACAAATAATATTAAAAATATACCTCCGCCATACTTAACCTGGCTGCCATACAAAAACATACAAATTAACTAACTAACTAAACTAACTAACCATCACGCCGTTTCCCCGCAGGGGTAGGCAGAGAGAACAGACCGCCAAACAACTCGATCTTGGCACACACTCCTTGCTTCGTTCACATTCATACATCGTCTCATACATGCTCTTCTATTATTCTGACTCTTGACATCGCCCGACTCAAGTATCTGATTCACTTGGTCGTGCCATGTCTTCCTCGGGCGTCCCCGACTTCGTCTACCATTCACATTTGCGTCATATATTCTCCTTACACTCCTTTCCTCATTCATTCGCTCTACATGCCCAAACCATCTGAGCGTCCCTTTCTTAATCTTACACATAACGCTTACATCAGCCTTGCATTCTTTGCGGATCTCCACATTTCTCACACGATCATACATGGTTTTACCACACATACGTCTCAGGGATCTCATTTCTACAGCATTCAGTCTACTTTCATCCTTTCTCTGCCAGTTCCATGCCTCACTGCCATACATCAGGGTAGGTACCAGCACTCCATTATGGACGGCTAGCTTCGCTTCTTTTGACAGATTTTTGTTGGCGCCTACGGCGTTCAGTCCTCCATTAATGGAGTTACCGGTATTTACCCGTCTTTCGATATCTCTATCAGTCTTTCCATCTCTCGTAAACATACTTCCCAAATATACAAACTCATCCACCTGCTCCAAGTATTCGTCATTCACAACTATGTGGCACATTGTTTTCGTACTCTCTCTTTCAAATACCATCACTTTAGACTTACTTACATTCATCATTAACTCATTCTTCATACATACTTCGTTCATCCTAAAGCCGTCGCTCGTTTTGCTACAAAAAACTTGACTGAAATTTATTGTAATACTTTTCCTTGAAATCGCCAGGAATTTTTACGTAGGAACACATAAGAATATAAATATTGCAATAATTTATGCACTCTTGAAACTCTTAGTAGGTTTATCTAATCTCACCAATACATCAGACTTATGATAACTTCGAAGGTAACTCATGATGTCATGAAATTTATACATATAGGTCAATGCTTCTACTTAGAACTTCCAGTCATTTTTATCGTGAGAAATGCAGATTTGAACAAAAAATATGACGAGACGCCTTACTGTTTGTTACATTATTTTCAATAATAAAAAGAGCGTTAAAACGTCGACAAAATCCGAAAAGAAACTACGCATTACATAGAAAAATAATCTTTAAAACTCAATTTGATAATATTTAAAGCATATCAAATTATAATATTAGGTGTGTAATCTATGATCTCGTAGGTTCTTAGGTGCATAGATCTCGTCGAAGAACAAGATTTATAACTTACAATATAACAACCGGCAGATTTTTATAAAGCCTACAAGATAACTTCAGATTCAGTTGATGATTTTACATGGGAACCTTTTTATTTAAAACACTCTTGTGAATATCGTTTTGAAACAATGGTATGTTTTGCCCACACTCAGGAGGGAAAGTTTCAACGCGCCGAAACATCATCGTAATATTATTTATAATTAGTTTTATTTGTAGAAATTAGTACTGCCTACTATTCATAATAAGTATGAGTAGTGTGTGAATTGTTTATTGTTCTTAGGTATTTCTCGTGCAGGTCTGAGAGTTTCGCGATAGCTCAATAAAGCGAGCAAAACAGACAGCCGGAAAGCTTTCCGGCTGCCTGTTAGCTGAACGATCCAAGTCCTAGGTACTTTTGAGTGCTTGAGCAAATTTACGAAAGTTTGGGTTGAGAGATGGCCCGTTCTTAGAGTCGCTGACTGGCTGTAAAATTGTGTAGGTGCCAGGCGTATCTGCTCCTGAACCCACGGATATCCTCATTATTCTATCACATTTACTGCTCGTATTTTATCTTATATCTCCACATATCTTTACCATCTCTAACTTACAATATTCAAATTCATTGTATGAATTTTGTTTCGATCGATCACATAGTTGACTTTTTTTCGTATGCTTTGTTTCTATTAAATTTTGAAAACCATGAAAAACAGGCCTTAGCTTTGGAAATTTAACCCTCAGGTTTGTTTTTAAAATAAAGTATAAATTTTTTGGTCCATTTATTGTATGCTTTCCCCATAACAAACGCCATTCAACCACAACGGTATAATATTCGTAAAATTGTGATGTAAATAATACATCACGAACGCTACATAGGTATATATAATTGATAGATAAAACCATAACCAAGCTCTTGGAATTCAAAGTAATAATAATATTGTACGATTCGTAGAAAAACAGAAGATATTGCAATTTCCTTTGAAGTCAATTATATTACGTCCGTTTGTTTACCTCAAGTTCTATACAATGTCGAATTGTTTTTCTCAATAAGTCCCCGGTAGAAAGTGCGCCGCTGAAAGCTTCATTAGGTAGATGCTCTCTGGTAGACACAGCCCTGGCGAAAGACCACCATTAAAAAATATTGTTTTTCCTCTCCCCTCTCCCTTCAGCTCATAAAATACCCCAAGTAGGAATGCCATTTGCGGTAATTATTCACTGGACATTTTGTAAGCAGGTGTTTGGTAATTTAACAAAAGCATAGTTTAAAAAAAAAATTCAGTTTCTTAATACATACATTCGCCCATATGTCTCCGTTTTGTATTAATATCGTCCCAAGATCTGCACACTCAATACGCTTTGCATAACCCTAGTCAGAAGCATTCTTCAATATAATTCTTCTCTCTGGTCATCTTTATACAATATACATTCACATAAAATTGAAAGAATACAGCACAAAATTTTAAGGCACATTAATTATAAATAACATCTATTGATCGTATAAATTACAGTAGTTTAATGCAATTACTTAAATTACCCGAATTGTCACAGCAAAGAAAAATGTTTGATCTTTTATTATTTTTTTTAAATCATTAACGGACATTTACACAGCCCTGTACTGGTAGTATGCTTATTATCGCATACCCAATAAATACAACACTAGACTCCGTGCTCCATTTAATGTAGTTGCTTATCGCACTAATTTTATGTGCAATTCTTGTTCTCAGAGATGACATCGTGTGGAGAATGAAACTTGCTCTATCGTTGTATTTAACTTTAGGAACATTGCTTCCTTTAAAAAGCATATACAAAGGTTAAGTATATAAATTTGTTATTATTTATTTATTTATTTAATAT
This sequence comes from Glyphotaelius pellucidus, assembly GCA_936435175.1. Lineage (NCBI taxonomy): Eukaryota > Metazoa > Arthropoda > Insecta > Trichoptera > Limnephilidae > Glyphotaelius > Glyphotaelius pellucidus. The sequence continues at coordinate 10,157,640 of OW386550.1, forward strand.
ATACGTTATACATATACCAAAAACACCACAAAATCATAGTTTAATAAGAAATAATAAAAAAGAGTACAATAGTTAATTGTGGCTTTTGATTAAAAAATGACACTAGAGATACAATTATATATAAAATTCTATAGTGCAAATAAAATTAATTCTCATTGAAAATATTTGATAGTATAGCCTTCTTGTACCTAGCTTCCGTGCAGTTAAATAGATCTGTCACATTGCAAATCTATTAGTAACTTCGTGTAATCTAGGTACAAGCGAGTGTTTCGTATACTCAGTCCGGTTATTGTAGCATTTAAACAGGACTTTAGAACGAGTGGCTCTCGTGGGTATATAAAATTCAACGAGCTTAGTAAATCAGGACTGTCTATGCTACCATTTACAATTATTTATTATGTTGTTATAATGTTTATAAAAATATTATAACCATTACGTACTTATGTTCTGTATAAAAAATAACTGTATCTAACTATGTAAAAGCCCATCGGGAGTTTAAATAAATAATATTCCGCTAGTTCCGTACCAATGTCAATTGTTTATCTCAAAACGTGGTGTATGTTTATTTCCGTGGTTTTATGTTACTAGCGCTTGAAATATCTCAGTTTGTGGAGAAGTGTTACTCTGCAGATAAGAGTGCTTGCAGCTTCCTATAAACGAGATGTTACTCTTTCAAGTGCCTGACCTCTCAGAGTGTTGTAGCGAGTAGTAAGTACCAATCTCCCCATACATCCGATTCTAGATATCAGGAGTGAGATACACCCGGTAGCAGAATTTTACACGCAATCGTAACGTAAAATGAACGGTTTCTTGGAAAGACTTGGAGCTTTCTGCCTAGACCTGAAAATGGCAAAGTCTCGTTTCATGGGAACGTGATGAATGTTAGACGAATTATTGGAATCACTCTTTCAAATTATTATTATTATTAATCGTTATTATTGCACTTTTGAATTAAAGCGACACAAAACCCGAAAATATAGTCAGAATCTTAACGACGTAAGCGAAGGAGTGTTACATAAATATGTGACCCGCAACCCCGGTGTATTGGACGAACCTGCTGTCGAATTTTCCCTAGCAAATACACTAAAATAATGTGGGAATCTTAACGACAACGTAAGGAAGAAAACGTGTACACAAATATACGGTGCGCGGCCAGGCGTATGGGATGGACCTACGGTCGAATTCTCCTTAGCAAGCCTGGAAATTTTCAGGTTTTTTAAATTAATTCTGGTGATCGTATTACTAAAATTTCAGATTTTTCGAAACGAATCCCTCCAAAAGTAATTAATTCTTCGTCTAGAGAAATAAAATCTGGTGCTTACCGCTAAATTTATAGTTGAAAAATGGGGAAAAAATAGATTTTTCAATACTTCAAAATAAATGATCATCTGAGGCGCCAAAATTCTCACTATCCAGGGCCAGTGACACTACACAGCATCCCCATTTGCAGGCTGAAGTATCGGTGACCGGACAACTCAGAACCATTTCAATACATCATTTGAAAAGTCATTAAAAGTGAAGATAAAAAAAATGTTAATTAAATTATAATAATATAAAAATTAGTTGCGTTAGGTTGGTTTAAGGGCTTTTTTCCAAAAAAAAAATCAAAGCTTTAAACAACTTTTCAAGGAGGTGTTGAGTAGAGTTGTTTCTGAGTTGGCATGGAATCGAAGTACCTAACTGGAGGAGGGAGGAGATGGGAAAGAAGATAGCTGCTAGATATATACCTATCAATAAAACATTGCTAAAGTCATTTCAATCACCTTTTTTACATAAATGTTGATGGTTTCTCATCAAGGCGAATACGAGAGCATTTCTACTTGAAACAATGTGATTATTTTTCTCTACATTTTTTACCTCGTAGAATTTTCCAAAAGCTTTGGAAGACTTCCCTGAACCCTTTTCTACCAAATCGTGTTTTAATATTCCCATTCTTCTTCAACCACTCTCTCAAAGAAGATCACTGCCAAATTCAACACCTTTTATGTACTATTTTTTTCTAAAGATTAGATTTAAAAAAGCATCACTCCGTTCTATTTCAGATGGATTACTATCAATCAAAAATACATTTGACCCTCCAATAACATTTATTTATTTGCTCTGTACGGCGAATAGAAAAACGTGATTTATCTTCGCAGATATCTTTTCGGAGTGCTTGTAATAATAACGGATGTATCAAAAGCTCAGACTGTTCATGATTCATGATCTGAAACAATGAACTCTGTTTTTTCACCTGTAATAAATAATAACGTTTGGCAATTAAAATCAAATTATTTTTATTAGAAGCTGCAAGCACATTGTATGTGGCTTTTTCAAACTTTTATAGGGATCGAACCCATTAAAACACTGTTCAGTGTATTGTTGTATGACTATTCCGCTACTGATTCCATCTCAAAATAAGCGTTTCAAAAGATGTAAAAAAACAAGATAACATTTTGATTGATTTTTTTAAATAAATGATTTTTTCATTTCATTCATTCAAATAAAATTTTCAAAGCGCTTTTGAGTTCATGATGATAACGACGTAGCAAGCTGTGCACATTTTATTAGACATACAAACATTTTTTGGTATATAAAATATTCTCGATTTGTTATTTAACCCCGCAAGCTAATTTGTTCGGTTTTCGGTTAGGTTAAATCACAAAAAAAGTGGGTAAACGATAAAATTAATAATACATTAAAAAAATATGTATGCGTTTTTATTTTATTTTCGTTATCCGTAGGTAATTTTAGTTAGGAAAAACGTAAGATTTAAATTTATATTTCAAAAATTTAATGTTTATTTTGAATTATAAAATTTGAAAGCGTATTTCATCGCCTTTCAAAAATATTTTTTAGTTTTCAAATGCGTTCAGAAATACTTTATTTATTTGGATTTTATTGCAAATCCGAAATATTTTAAGTTTATGAATAAATAGGCTTGTGGCCTGAGTGGTTAAAAGACTTGCACCAGACACAAATAAGTGAATATGGGTATTTATTTTACCCACACAATTATGTTAAGAGTCTTCGGACTCCAGACTGGATGTACATTACTGTACAACATCTTCTGATCGTTTTCTGATGTTATTTTCTCGCTTTGACTGGTGCGGCTTTTCTTCACGTGTAGGTACTGTGTAGATGTTTACGGCTTGTCAAGATATTGTAGACAAAAAAAGGGCGCTGCGGACGTTTTAAATCGCAATAAGATGGTTCAAAGTAAATTATGTAAGTTTAAAAAAAGCACTTCGGCCAAATGAATATTTTTCACATCAACATCGAACGGTGTTCAGAAATTAGTGGTACTTCCTGAAAGGAGTCCAGATCATACTACAAGTAAATTTAATACACAAACTTGTAATTTTTTAACACAGAATTGTGCATATCAATAAAGCGCATTATGTTAAATAGTGCATTATGTTAAATAGTGCATTATGTTAAATAAAAATCATTTTAAAATATATATGTAAGAAACGCACACTTTTAGAAACAAAAAAAAATATTACATCGAAAGGAGATAGACATATCATGGAAGCGTGATGACTGAACAATCAAAACCAATGTAGGTTTGTTGTGTAGGTAAAAACAAAGGCAGGGCGCCGCTATCCGTGGATGCGATTTGCAGCAGTAGGGTTAACATGGTGCATGGCCTATCTCCCTTTTTTCCCTCATCTAAATCTATGGTGTTGCCCCAGTAATGAAATAATTTTAATTGCATCTAAGGCGAATCTTAACGCTTGTTCTATTACATTATAAATACAAAAAAATATGAATTGGATAAATTGGGGCTTTTCCTAGCATTTCCGTTGAGTAAAATTTAAATAAAATTATTATTTGCTTTATAAGAAATATAAGCATAAACTACTATAAAATGCATTTTTTCATTAGAAATATTTGAACGCATAAAATAAATAACTTTCTAAAAATACAACTTTATGGATAAAATTATCTATGACAGTTTCCCTTGATTAACTTTTTTTCTTTCCTGTAAAATTGTTCACAAAATAATTTAAAATCACTTTTAAGCTTGAAATCGGGATCTCTAGATTCCGTTTGCCAAGTAATTTTTACTAGTTCCAAAAATAGCCGGTTCCTCGGATTCACTGGGATCCAGTGACAGTTAGTCACCGGGACAAAGTAAACGCGACAGGCAAGACGTCATATATAATATATAGAAGCGTGGTATTTTATTCGCAACTTCAATAATTATCGTACTAACGTTAATCTCTCCAAAACCGGTGAGATTCACGAAATTACAAATCCAATAGTAGGTACTTAGGCCTGCCAGGCCATGCTCCTCACGCTAGCCGTCAACGTGAGTGGCGCCATCTTTTGGAGTTGCCTTAATTCGGTTATATTACAAAAATAGATTTTTATACAAACTCTCCGTACGAAAACGGTTTTGCGTAAGTGCGGTTTCTTAAATTTTAACCGTATAGTCGCTGGGCTCTTAATACTGTTTGATGCCTATTACGTATATTCCTGGCGTTATAAAGCACACTCCTCCTCTTAAATAATTCCCACAGTTTCTTGCAAGATCTGTTGTAGATGCACACTATGTTTTGTATGTAGATACTGGGTGTGTGTACGAGTTCGAGTATGTGATAACCCGAGTGTCTGTTGGCTGAACATTATTATTTACGGACGTTTCGCCGTGATGAATTATTTCCCGTGCCACGTGTGGGCGGGTAAATACTGCGCCCGCAGACCGCTTTATGAATGGGGACTGCTTCAAAGCCGAGATAAGGCAGTAGTGTCTCTTCTGAGACAGTGCAACGATATTTTTTGTTAATATTTGCCATCTAAACAAAAGAGCAAAAGCGCGTATGGCAAAAAAAATTATACATCACTTGCCAAATTCATGCATAATACAATCATGTATGCAAAAGTATAAAGTAACCGCATGCGTGATCATACCTAAGAGAGGATGATACATTGCCATTGAGTTCGCCAACAAAAAATAGTAGATCCATGTTATCTATGCGCCAAAGGCCACATGTCTTTTTGTGTTATTTGACAAAAAATTTCAAATTTATTCTTTCACAGATAGAGCTGTTTGCCGGCGCAAACAATCAATTCATCCTAATATTTTAAAGCGTAACTTTCGAAAAGTGTTTATTTTCATAACAATTATCTAGCGCCATCTACGAAAGAGCAGATTATTAATTCTGTATGTATCACCTTAAAAACAAATCAAAACCGGATGTTATCACGACATTATTAATTAATTTAAATATCAGCACATAAGTAACTTTAAGTTGTATAAATTAGCTTCACTAGCAAAATTTCATATCATTTTTTGACAAATTTTTTCTTACAGCATAATTAATTATTGAAAAATATTTTTTTTTCTTCAAACTTCGCAAATTCACTTTGTGGCGTCATTATTAATTTGATGAAAATAAATAACTTTGTGTACACCACTATTTAATTAACAATATCGACATGTATCAAAAAATATGTTTTCTTCGTCAGGATAAAAGTTATTTAATTTTATCCTGATTACTTTAACTTATTTTTTGAAAAATGTTTTTCTTTTTAATGAATATTTTGAAGCTCCATAACTCACGACTGGAATGAATTTTCGAGCTGAAAATAGTGGCGTTTACCTATAAATTCTAGACTGAAAAAGTTATATAATTTTCACAAAGCCAGAGCTCACTGATCGAGAGTTTTTCCTGCTTCAAACAAACACGGTCTTGATAGTTAATAAAATATATATACATAATTCATATGACCTACATACCCAATTATCTCGTGATTGTTTGACATGTAGATAGTATTTCTACATTACGTGATGTCGTACGCATACCAAAGATTTCAGACTCCTGCACTATCTCGCGTAGTATCAAATAAATTGACAATCTGACATACTTAAGTATTTTCAGATGAAAATAAAGTTGCTACATATTAAGTACTTTATATCTGGAATCGTATGGAGCGTTGAATTGTTGAATGAATGAAATGGTAGCGTGCGGTAATCGTAATGCCATTATTATTTTGTGTCCGTCAAATGATAATGTGTAATGATTGTAATGATGACGGTAATGAGTCCCAAATGCGGTGCGATTTAATTTTATCAATGAAAATACGTGACGCTCACCAGTTGAATACTAATTTAAAGAGCAATCGATTTTATTATTATGTTGTAGGGAAACTGCGTAGGTCTCTGTACTATTATTTTATTATGAAGGTAGTCATTTTGGAGAATCACAGAATTTCGCTGTCGGCAACTTTATTGGTTTTGTATTTAACTGAAGAGAATTTGAACTTTTGTACGGAAGGCTAACTTTAATACCCGACTTCGCCCGATTTTTTTATTATTTTTTGAACGTAGGTACCTATTGATAGTTTCAAACTTATTGGCTCATCGTGGAAATTCGTGTTGAAAACAGTTGATTTCACCTCTAAATTCCAGACAGAAACATCGGTGCAAATTTCGTGATACCAGAGGTCACATTTCGAGACTTTTCTGAAGCCTATTTCAAGAAGAAAGGCGTTTCATTTATGCTTTTTTTACATGAGCTCTACACAGGAGGCGCAGAGGAAAATAATTTCTCTCAGGGCCTGTCATCTTTGAGGATGCTGTGTGGAGGGTTTTATAGGGAAAGGAAGGAGAGGAGAGTACTGGGAAGGAAAAGGGTTTAAGGGCTGGGTAGGAATCTGGGGCTCAGTGTGTCCTGGTCATCCGCTTCCAAGACCTAGACAAACCTCACCCCATGAACCCGGACAGCCCTTCTAAATCGCCAAACTAGCGAACCACTTGGGGTGACCTATGGCAGAGGTGTTGGTTATCCAATAAAGGTTCCCGGGGCGGCGGTACCCATTCCCGCCTCCCAAATTGAAAGCAGCTACCACGTATCTTGACTTATCTGTAGATAGAAATATTTACTGTTTTATAACTAATTTACATACCTACTGTAAAATTTGTTGGCCCTTGCTTTGAATATAAGTGTCTTTTTCAAAATTTGAATTGATTTTGGGAACAATTCATTATTCGAAATGTGTATTTATTTTTTTTAAATTTTTTACAGATTACGTAATTTTTCAACTTTACGAACGGTGTTTATTCGAAAAGTAAATTTATGATCGACAATGATAAATTGACAATGTGTCATCCCGAATCAATTTTTTTTTATAAATGCTTTCAGCTTCACAAATCCAACAATTAATTAAAGTCGCGTGATTTTTCAGGGGTTTATGCTAGTTCGTTAAAACGGGTCAGTGACCCACGAATTCAAAACAAAAATCAAATAAACAGATATCTTCGGTGCAGACCATGGTCCATTATTGAGGGGTACCTTTAAAAATTAAAATAAATATGATATTTCTGAAAAAACATTTCACCTATAAAAACACTCTACCCTTACCCACTTTTATTGCCGTAGGGGTAGCCGTATATTATGGCTGGTAACGCTCGGGTAGGCTTTTACGCTTATAGTTTACCTGCCTGATGCATTGTTTGGTAAATAATGAAAGGGTTGAAAGGTGGTCAATATTTGTCTTCAACTTCTTTCAAATACTTAAAAGTTTCAAAGTAAACATTGAATCCCTCGATGCAGAATAAACAAGAAAATATTTAAGGCTCAATAGTAAAGTGCGCGGATAGATAAGAACATTTGAGTCGCTTAATTTCTATATCCGCTATATGAACTTTCACTGATTCTAGCTCTAGCGTAAATAAATATGTAATTGCATTTTATTTTTTTATATAATGAATTGGAGTAAAATTAATTCGAAAAGTATTTATTTTTTAACCTGTCTAGCAATATTTAAGTAATTTCGATAAATAAAATGGATATAGCGGATTTTGATACTCACTTCGTGATTTACTCACCATAAAGCGGCTTTTGAAATTTAACTGACCTGGCGCGCGAGTTTCTAAACCCGCCATCTTGGCAAAATAACTGCTTGTGATTGGTTGAATTCAGATATAGCGGGTTTTGTTTCTCACTCGCAGTTTTAACATGGTTTTTGGTCGTGATAAGGGAGGTTTTGTAACTCAATTTTAAGTTCATTTTGTTTCTCGAAAAAATGTGAACAAAATGTAGTACTCAGGCATACTTTGTCGTACTTTGGCAAAATATCGCATATAGCGGGTATTGAAATTATATGACTCATTTATTGTTTCTTGTTCTTTTGCAAAGCCAGATACCTACTTTCAAACCTTCCTTTCCCGTATTCTTCCCCTCCCCACTTCCTCATTCACACAGGGGATGCCTAGTCTCACTGGTTTCAGTTGGTTGAGAGCGGTTGCGACTGCGAGGGTGTCTTACCACTCGTTTCTTTATTTACATCATCTCATAAAAAATCACTGTTCCGTTAGGTATTCCGCCTCTAGATGTGACCTGACTCCAGTATATAATCGTGCCGAGACCTCCTGGAGATTCTCCAACTCCTTCATCCATTCACTTTTGTGTCGTATATTCTCCTGACACACCTTTCTCTGTCCATTCGCTCTACATGCCCATTGTTCAAACTATCTAATAGTTCAATAAAAACCACACCTATTTTTTTGTTTGCGAAGAACTATCTATTTTTTGTTTGTTTATTTATCTTTAAGCATGATTAATAGGCGGTTGTAGATCATACTATTTAACTAACAAAAAATTAATTTTGGTAAGATCTCTTTATAATATCCGGTTCAAAGGACCATAAACCAAAACGGGTCACTACAAAACTAATCACGTTGAATGTTAACCACGTTGTGTTAAATGTGCACGTAAATAAATTGTTAAAAAGCCAATAGCTTTTTTTCTGTTAGTTTTATCTAAATGTCAATTAATTATTTCGCGTTGCAACATTGCTTTAAAGAACTTGGCGATTTCTACATATACGAGTATAAAATTGCGAATAGTGAAGGAGCTTGCTCAGGGTAGTTTTGTAGCATAAAAACTTACTGGAAACGCCAAGCGTTTTATAAAATTCCTTAATATGTAGATAGTATCTATCTACATATTAAGGAATTAAAGATACTAACTTCATCATAATAATTGATTTATGGCTAAAATTAATGCAGAATAAATCAAAATGTAGCTAATTACATATAGGATCCAATTAGAGATAATAGCTCTCGAATTACCCTTTTTAATAGGTGTATCAATAAATCCCGCTAGTATTTACAGCTTTATCTGATGTTGTTTTGCAAAATGAAATGCACTTTTAGAGATGAGCAATGATATTGCAATGGGCTCAAGGCTAAATGGCTTTGTTCGCTTTAATAGAGCTATGATTTGATGCTTGCCTTTATCTCAACACCAAAGCCTCATTCGAACACGTTTTGTTTCTGACAAAAGACATTAGCTCAGCTTTTAACCCGTCAGGTCTCGGGCACATTCAGAAGGTTAAAAACTTCCATTTTGCAATAAAATCCAAACAAATATATTTCTGAATGGATCCGAAAACTAAAAACTGTTTTTGAAAGGTAATGGAATTTGCTTTGAAATGTTATTATTAGAAATAAACATATAATATAATAGAATATTAAACATTCTAATATAAATATAAAACGCATATTCGAAGAATTCAAAGTTCTAGTATTCAAAAACTTTTTTGTGAAAAATTCAATCATAGAAATTATAAAAGAAAAACATAAATTTTCATTTATAACTGAAAATCGTACTAGACTTAAACATATATTTGTATGCCCCAAACTAAACAGTTCCTTTGCCCAACACCATTATAAGGAAAATACTTGTATTAATAAACTACCAGTAGAAATCAGAAGCATTTATGACAAAGTACAATAATTGTTGAACTCCACCAAAAAGTATTTTAGAGAAATCATCAACAGGAAGACTGCTTCCCCTATTCCACGTGAAAGTCGCACTCATAATTATATTAATTATGCTTGTTTTTCTTCTTACTGAATACATGGATGTTTGCGTCTTTTAGTTAAAGGTTTATGATTGCGATGTGACTGCATTAACTGTACATACATATGTGAAACACGTGACATATTGTTCATATGTGAAATGTAAACTCATCTTTCATCCACAGGCAAATGCTTTTAATGGAAGATCAGTATAAATTACAAGTTACAAAATTGTAAAATGTACATGTACCATTTTTAAGATTAAAAATTAAAAAAAAAAACAATATAAAATAATAATAATAATAAATTATTTAAATTGTTTCGCCTTTCGTTTCTTCCATCTAAAATTACTGATATTAAAAAAAAAGAAAAACTCATAAATATTATATTAGGCAAATGCACTATGAACTTTATTATCGCCTCACGTTTTTGTCGTTTCATAAAAAAAAATTAGAAAAAATTCTCGAAATTTTATGCATTTTTCTCAAATTGCTATCGGAAACATTTGTTTCAAAGAGGTTTGATTTTCAATACAAAGCGTGGAGTTTTCTTTCTAACACAGACTATTTTCTCACCTTGACAGTAGACGTTAGGAGATACAACGATTTATATGAGACGTATGTGAGCTAGGGCAAATTTGGTCTCCTGTGATTATATGGGTAAACTGAGGCAACAATATTCCACGGCACTAAATTTAATATTAAAATACAAAACGGGGTTTATTACTATTCAATTTATTGATGAAAGTTATTTTGCATTGATTATCAAGACCTATGAGAGTAGGAACTCTCCTAATCAAACTTCTTGGTTACTATGCTTAAACTTTTACTTACATAAAATGTATACGCAGCTATATTTGATATGCCTGTCACTGATTTGATATGCCTAGTTAATTTATTATTTTGCCATTTATATAATGGCCTTTTACATTAAGGTTTTATTGTGATATTAATTTTATAATTGCGGAAAAGTAGTCAATACCAACACTGTAATTAATTCAAAATAATATCTCGGATTATAGGTGATAATGAAGAGAGATTGTTCAAACCTTGCATTATCTTTACATACGTACTTCACCTGTTATTCGAGATAATATGTAGTGTTAATTATTTCAGCAATTATTACAGACTATTATAGTTGTTGGATTGGTTCTCGAGTTGCTTGCCCAACAGAATCTTATTCGTCAAAATAAAATATTTCAAATCAAAGTTATTTTATGTAAATAGTGGTGTACCGCAAGGAAGTCATCTATGTCCTAACGTATTCCTTATTTTAAGTTGTTTGGACAATGTAAAAGTTCTGCTTTTTGCCGATGACACAAATACAGAGAAAATCTTACAGACAAAATCGACAAATTGCACAATTATGTACTGCTTACAACTTATGATTATCAATAAATGTAAGACACTTACATTTTATCGAACAAAGACCCCGCTATCATTCAAATTTAATTCAGAAAACAAAATCAAAGTCAACGAAATTATGGATCTTGGAGTTATGTTTGTCACCCAAATAAATTTTATAAATCATATAAACAAATAACTAACAAATGCTTGTATATTTTTCGCCAGTAAGCAGCTTGTTAAAATACAATTCACCAGTGTGGTCCCCGTACTATCAAATACGTATGGGAAATATTGAACTGTGTAGCATAATTTTTTACGATTAATTAACTTCAAACTTCACATAACCTATTCAAACGTCAATCGGACGTTATGACAAACGACAATATTCTTATCTATACTTAATATTATAAATGCGAAACTTTGTTACGCTTTGTTACGTTTGTTACGCTTTCGCGCATAAAACAATAAAACTAAAAATAAAACGATTTCAAAAATTCTTTCACCAATAGAAAGCTTAATTTTATGCGAGTACTAAAGGCTGTATGTAATGGTAAGCTCTGGCATTGTGAAACTATAAATATTAATATATTATATTTTTCATAGTTTTCTGTCCATAAGAAAAGCGAGTTATTGCTATGCAAAACAAATCGTTGCCTTGGAAACAATGCTGACATATTTGCGGGAAATTTTATAGGGAGAAACAATTTCTTTATTAAATGGCATAGCAAAGCACGCCGAATACCAGCTAGTAAAAATATATATAAAAAAAAAACTGTACCACTAAAGCGGTGTCTCCTGCAATAAAATTTTCAAAACATTGAACATGTTTAAGCAAACATGAATCATTTTCTTTCCAACGCCGATGGAAAACAAAAACATTTCTCTTAATGTGTATGGTCACTCCTCAACTTTTTCATGTTTCCTCAAACATTTTGTCGCAGAAGACCTAAACTAACTAACTAACTAACCATCACGCCGTGTTCTGCAGGGGTAGGCAGAAAGAACGGACCGCCAAACAATTCGGTCATGGCACACACCCTTTGCTTCACTCGTATTCATACATCGTCTTATACACACTCTTCTGTTATTCTGATAAATAAACAAAACAATGAAAATTGGTGGAGCTCCAGCGGTTAAAAAATGTAAACTTACCTCCAATCTCCATGGTGTTCTAAACTCTGCGAATTTCTGGTTCCAACGGAATATTAAATTTAGTAGGTCAACTAAACGTTTTGGACAGCAAAAAAATACCATGGCACTTTTTTTCATAGCCACGAGCGATCTTTATGGTTGTGACTCACAACAACAGTTCATAAACATAATGATCAGATGATCATTTTGGATGTTTTTTTATATCTGAAGTTCAAAATCGTTCAATTTGATTCATTCATCATTATAATAATTCTGTTTCTCTCGTTCATTGATGTCCAGGGGCGTTCTCTTCTCGGACAGATCACGACCAAACGCAACGTCAGCGTTGATATACTAAATTTTAGATTGGGCTATGTTGTTCGATGAATAGAAGTTCTATTAAATGGTCTGGTTATATTGCAAACTAGACTATCAAAACATCGAACACCCACGACCAAGCTGAAAAACTCAACTGGTCAACTCATCTCAACCATCCGGAGTGAGAACAATAATATGGCATCCCCAAATGGGATATTTTGTGAGTCTGAATTGAGTGGAGAGGAGATGTATGAAGAGAAATGTTATGAAATACCATCCTGGCTATACCTGATGATCAAACGTGGATGAAGCTTGAAGCTTGTAAATAATAGTCTTTCATCAAGACGACGCTACGGACGAATCATGGGTTGTTGTAAGTCCTATTCAAGTTCTGTTATTTTTGGATTACTGTGAAACAACCAACCGGAATAAATAATAACAGAACTTTAATAGAATTTTCACAGAGCTTGAATTTTTAAACTTTGATGAATTGTGCAAATTCTCTGAAACAATCTAAGAGTATCTACCAATAATATTGGTAGAGTGTTAAAAACATCGGCTGTTTGCATTTTATACACTGCACGGTTATTTTTTAATCATTTAATATTCAAATCTTGATGCCTGGTCAAAGCGCTAACAAAACTACCATAACTGACTTCTACGACCAAGATTTGAAAAAAATGTAAATTAGAGGTGATAGTACCGCTACTGCGTTGTGCGTTTTTTCAAATTGTTCTGGGTGGACAAAAGGCCTGTCAATAATTCAACAAGCACTTAATCCTGTTTTAGGCCAATAGATGTAATTATTCCATATGGTCGTTTTATTCCCAAACACATAAATTTGACTTCTTCTGCCTAGCATTTTCGTCACGTAGCTAGACTAATATATATACCCAGCATGGAGGAATTAGCATGTTGCTGTTCCATATTGCATACCGTACAAGCGCAGTTTTAAATATTGCTTTAACAGTCGAAGAAAACCAAAATAATGACCGCATTTACATGGATGTAAATGAGACCAGGCTGCTAATTAACAATGTCAAAAAATTGTGAAAAGACTGTTGTGTGGTTGACGTTCTAAACTGAAAATAGTTGCAATTACCTAGAAAATTCAGACAGAAAAGATGTGCATATTTCATTACGCCAGTTGCGATTTAGTGGCAAATACAAACAGATTTCTGGGTAATCTTACTCATGCTCAAACTAACTACTCCATCTTGGCACACACTTCTGGATTCTTTCACATTCAAAGATACTCTTCTATTATTCTGACCCTTGACACCGGCTCAAATATTTGGTCTGCCGTGTCATCCACTTTGGGCAATCATGCTAATTATTTGCATGCATTCTAGCAAATGAACCAACCAGCAAATGCTATCATTATAAATTTGGTTTGCTTATAGGGAAGGGCAAACCTAGAACTGTATTTTTCTGCTTTAGAAATAAAAGGTTCCAATCTCATTCAAAGGCTGTAATCCAACTTACGTGCACAGGGCTATCTAGTACTGCATTCCAAATCAATGCTGTACACATATCGCTCTCGAGTTCAGACACATCGCTAGAAAAAGTTGTTAAACAGTTAAAACTACATGAGCGGCAACCGGCACTGGACTGGTTGGTCACCGACTAGGGCTGGATGGACCAGAGCGGGGAATATTGCCTTTTAAGGTAGTCTTCGGCCGGGCCGGAAGAACGGGCGATTTAGCCCTAAATGGATCGTCTCTGATCAAACTGGATGGCCCGCTCCAAAGAAATTATATGAATCGAAACACCAAAGTTCAAGTTGAGAAATAAATTTTAAAAGGCTCATTGTTTTAGGCTTGAATTATTACGACGAATTTAGACCCAACAAGACTTTTCTACCTTGAAGTACAATATTATGCTTTTGCAGTGCCTTTTCATAGTTAGTTTTATATTAATCTCATCTTATCTTATTTATATGATTAAATTCAACCTAACCTAACTAATTGAAAATTGAAGTCTTAGCAATTATTCTCTCCCTTGGCTCCCCTTAACTAACCCTTATCACCCAAATTTAGCCCATGTAATCTTAAAATCTTTTTAGGCTGTTGTCTGGATGCCTCACTTAATCTTCGTAAAAGAGCTGAGTTTTCAATGCGATTTCAAGTTTAATATATATAACTTCTTCAAAAACAGCAAACTTATTTTGTGGCACCATTTTAATTCAAAATAAATAATAAACTTTGTTTTTACCACTTTTACTGTTTAAAAAAAAGTGGTAAAAACTAAGTTTATTATTTATTTCAATTTAATACATAAGGTCTACATTTCTGAGAAACTGTGTTTTCTGTCTTCCCACATTCCATCGTATTGATAATTTTCTCTCATAATTATGAGTGAATTAAAATGTTTATTGAAATATGGTCAGTAAAATTTTCTGGGTTATTTTGACAAAAAAAATCTTCATCGTATTTGTGCCACTGTTACCTGTAACAGCTTATGTTTATTTCCATTCCTTTACTAAACATGTTTATTTTCTTTTGTTACAGGTGAGTTAACGCAACATTTTAACTAATGTTTCAAGCTGGGTGCAAAGATCATACAACACACATAAAAGGTAAACCTCGTTAAATCTCACACTCAAAGTACCGCAACAATTAAAAATAACCTTAGCCACGTGTTTTCACCTCCAAAGATTAACACTTTTTTCCATTCTCAAGGATAAGTCTGTTCAAACATTATAAAAAACATTTGTTGAATGGCGGAGTCCATTAGTTTGGAAACGAGCAAAATGATTATTAACTAAATGATTTAGCACAAAGTCTTTTAGAAGATACAGGTTTTACTTATTTTTCATAAATTAGTGGGGTAATTGGACATACCAGAACGTATGTTATTGAAACAAAGGGAGATTTGACGTAGAAGCTTGCAGATTGTAGCACAGCCACAACCAAACTGCACGGACTACCAAAACGGCAAGGTTAATTTTTTTTTATTTTTTTTTTTATTAATCTATAAACATAGGGTTTTACATAGGGTTTAATTGATGCCTGTCTCACTAGGATTTACCTGTGTTGAGACAGGCTTAGAGGTACATATTTAAAATTACAAGAATATTTTAAGTAACATACACATTCAATTGAATACTATAAAAATGGAAAGGTGATTGGAAGTGTGGGTTAACTTTAAAGAGAGTTATGTAAATGTAGGAAGAGATGATGTACAGTAAATGATGATGTATAGTAAATCCTGTCAAATCTATTTATGGGATTGATTAATTAATTTGACATGATTCTATTTTTAAGTTATTTTACATGAATTAGGTCGTATGCAAATTGTTTACTGTCTATTAATGATTTACTTTACAGATGTTTGCAGTAGTGTGGCGTCCAATACTAACAATCCATTTATTTACGTCTTGTTTGAATTTTGTCAAGGATTCAGTATGTCTGATTGTAGCTGGTAGTGTATTGTATAGTTTGCAAGCTATGTATTTGAAGAGTATTTGTCCAAAGGTAGTTTTGGAAAAAGGAGTTTGGAGAAGTTCTTTGTTTTTCTCGGGTATTGTGCGTTGTTTGTGTTGTTTTGTATGATGTTTTGTTGTTTTTGTGTAAATTAACTAATATGGATCTTGCTTAATAAAAGCGTATTGTGTGTAGGTTACGTAAAAATGGCCACTGTGCATAAATGCGATTTGCATTAGTATAAAATGGGTGAATGATGTTTGCCACACTGTTGTGCGTGTAGTTTTATACTTGTTTATATTATCTATAGTTCGAAAAAACGTTCTTTAGTATTGCTCGACAGAAACAGATTGACGTGTCCTAAAACCTTACAGCGTGCTCTGACTGCTCCGTACCTCTCTGTAAGTGGCATTTTGCTCACCGGTTCTTTGTGGCTTTGAGTCCCTTTTGTGAGTCAATTGAAAAGGCAGGCCTTAATCCCAGCGTCAGGATTGGTCCAATCGGTTTTAATATTATCTCCTCCGACAATGGCGAAGAATTCGTGTCATATTCAAGACCCTTCACTTCTTCATTTGCGTGCCGTCCAAAGACGTATTCAATGTTATCATTACCATTAATCGGGTCCTAACTTATAATTCTCATTAACCCGTTGGAAACGAAAACGACAATTATTTGATCAATTCTGCATCTTCCAAGCGTGTTACGTCTTCTAGCGTAGGTGGGTATTTACGCGTAAATTAGGACCATTATAAGATACCTATCTATTAAAGACGAACCCGATCTCTTTGGTGCATTTGACAACTGTATTTTAACTTTAAAACCGGAAAGATGATTATTTTAACAAAACGTCATCTTTCAAACGAAAGCCGCATTCTTACCAACACGTATTATTACACTAAACACACCCACATCCATTGACATAATATGTACACGACAAATCTGATGCTCAATCAACATAATATTAACTAATTTATAAAATAATTATTTGATCAAAACGGCGTTTTTCAAACGAAATGTCTATTCTAAAGTGCACGTACAATTTTATGTCACCAATTTGCACAAACCAACAGATATAGTTGACAAATCTGACGCTTATTCTCGTTGCTTACTCATTTAAACTAAATTATTTGGTCAAAACGGCAAACTTCAAAAGAAATGCGTGTCCCGACGTACACGTAAAAACCTACGTTAACATTAACTCGCCCACTTTATTATTACTCTGGTAAACAAACCCAAATCCATTGACAGATCTGAAGAAATCGACTTTAAAGAAAATTGACAAATATTTGATCACTACCAAAATTGTTGAATGAACTGATGTCGGTTTTGTGTGGACAGAATGTCTGGTAAGAACTCTGAACGTTCCGAGTCGTGTCTATTCTGAATTTTGCGGGAAACACTCTACATCTAAACTAGTTTCAATATTGACCAGCATTCAACAACAGGTAATTGATGATCTTGACATTTCGAGTTTTTCAATAATTGTTCTGACATACTTCGGAAATTCGATATTTACTTTCAAAGTTCATGCCAGGATGCTTTATGTATTTTTAACTATGATAATATTAACTTTATGAATCATTGTATGCAATATTATTTCGTTTGTTTTCATCTGGCATTAAACATATAGTATTTTTTTTATAAAATATTGATTTTTCGAATTACGTAAAACATTGTTTTGAACTGCCGCGCGCAACTATTGACAGCAAATAATATTTCGCAAGCAGTGATCTCATTTCTGTCTTATATTAAAATTTTCATATTTATTCATGGACGTAATCAGATAGGCATCTTAAGCCTCTAAAATCCTTTCCAAGGCCAATTATTTTATACACCAAGCCGATGATAGCCATTCAATTTACAAACATTAAAATCAATAAAAAATAAAATGTTCTTAAAAAAGCAGTTACATTATGACTCTCATAATTAGATTAAATGAAACATATATACTTCGTGTTAATCGCTCATTTATTTTACCGAGAGATATAATAAACAATTTTCAATTTGGTAGGCGGGAATGAGTACCGCCGCCCCGGGAACCTTTATTGGATAACCAACACCTCTGCCACAGGTCACCCCAAGTGGTTCGCTACGTTTGGTGATTTAGCAGTGGTGCCCGGGTTCATGGGGTGAGGTTTGTCTAGGTCTTGGAGGCGGATGACCAGGACAGACTGAACCCCAGATTCTTACCCACCCCTTAAACCCTTTTCCTTCCCTGAACTCTCCTCTCCTTCCTTTCCTTAAAAAACCCTCCACACAGCATCCCCAAAGATGACATAGGCCCCGAGGGAAATTGTTTTCCTCAGGGCCTCCTGTGTGGAGTTCATGTAAAAAAAAAAAAAAATTTCTACAGAAAGAATTGTTGGCTATTTTGATAGAACTTTTTTGTTCTAAGAATGGCTTACGCGCTAAAGAAACAAAAATAAACAAATTGTTATAAAAGGGTTCGATTTTTTTTTAAATTTCATTCGATTTTAAGGTTATTAAAGTGTAAATTCTACATTAAAACAGCTGACACAGTAACCCAATCCTCTATTCAACCATCTCTAGGATATACAAGTTTAATTGAAAAAGTTATTTGTGAAGTTTCTCCAATCAGTACTCGGATAGCTTCATTAAGTTCTCTTTGCCTCAATAAATAATGTTAGTCATCTATAAAATCTATTTGATTTATTTAACGGTTAGCAATACCAATACCTACAACGGTTAGTAGGGTTATTTATTCAGTCAAAGCGAGATGGTTCTCAGTTCTCTGTAAAAGCATTTTAGTGTTAATTGTACTGAGAGTAATGGTGCTTCGTGCACATATCGACATCCTGTCTTATTGCATCACTTTCTCATTTGTGGTACTTAACGCTACCTACATACGTCACAACATGCAGTTTCAGGCTTTTATACATCACCTCACCTACTCTTACCACCTCCATTATAAAATCTCTACTTGTTGTTCACAATATTCAACTGCCAGTGCTTGTCAATAAATTTGAAAGCAGAAGGATTCTTTATGTGCACTGACTTGTATAACTGGTACTTACGATGGTTTCGCTACTCACTGAGCAGTGTCTTAATTGCATTTCTATCATTATACACAATTATATACCAGCTGATCACATAATAAAATGTATATTAGCATTTGAAAGCATATGAAAATGTGTCACTCAAGGTAAAATCAGTCAATCAAGGAAGAGAGGTGATTGGAGCCGGGAACAGACAGCCGGCCTAGAAACAAATTGTGGGATTAGTTGGCTTGATTGTTCGATTTGGTATTTCATCTGTTATTATTTATTTGTTTGTTCGTGGTGGCCGTGTTGGATACTACCTTTTGATCCCGCTAGTCCCCATGATCGTAATTGCAACTTGAGATGGTGATATTTCTTTGGAAAAATTGTTCGACGAATTTATAATTAAATAGATATGTAATTAAGTACCTACTTACAAATTATACTATTACGTACTGGTAATAGGCGAATGCAGGCACTACACAACAACAAAACCCGAGATACGAGAGGAAAGAGCTTGCATTTGGGCTCCGTCGCTCCCAAAAAGGTCTCATTGAATGTCTCGACAGAGGACCGGCCCTGTGTCGAACAGCGGCTGGCGCTGTATTAGATTAGAGTTAGGTATTACCGACGCCGTGTTTCTTTGGCTCCTTGGCGCCTTGACAAGTCGGCGCCGGAAGCGGACTGCTCCAATTGCGCCTGCACCGGGCCGGCCCTGTCTCGACGTGATGTCTCGCTTGGAGATTAGAGCCTGCATAACCAATTTTCACTGTGAGATCAGCAGATACATGAAGTTGTCAAGTGGGCATATCTAATTAAATCATCTACCCCGTTGTCGATTGTTGTAATTCGCCTAATTTTTATTGTCAACGTTTTCTTGAATTAATCTCGCCTTTACTGCGGTGGCGTTGGATGTAATCTGAATACCCATATCGGTGGGTGTCTTGTCTTACCGATCCGGGATAAGTCCGAGATCAAGTCATGCCGAGGCTGTTAGGCGTCTGGTTCGGTATATTCGGTAGCGCACCCTAACGGAGTGGGAACGTTGTGAAATCAATCCATATTGTTCGGAGATCTTGCGCAACGGAGATAATGATAAATAATGGATCGATGGTATCAATGGATTGAGCAATCTAGCAATCTACTTACGACGGATCTTCTTTGATCTAATTCAGTTCATCTTCGTGAGATCTATCTTCTGTTTTTACTCAAAAGTTCTCAGAAACATCAACTTATTTCTTGACCTCTTTTGGTAGACTAAACGACTTTTACATTTACTCAACGTAGGAATCCCACAAGATTTCCAACAGGGTATGTATTAACTTTGAGAATGCTGTGCGATAAGGTTATTTTCTTTAAAATAGAATAAAACCGAATCTTGCAGATAACCGTAAGGAAGAAAACACAAAAGCCGGAAAGCACACTGCCGAGCTTTTGAGTACAAGAACGCACCATACGAACGACCGTTCTCACGTGAAAAATTTAAACCGCCCACATATCCTGTGTTTGCCGTGCACTTGTTTTTCGTGCCTCCCGACTGTGAACTAGTGCTGAAGTGATAAATAGTCATTTTAATTGGCAAAGAGGATAAACGTATAAAACGCCGTGTTCTGTAAAAAGTCAGTGTTTCAAACAGTATTTACGTTATATTATAATAAAAACAAATATAAAACTTTTTTCCACTTTAATTTTATTGACCGTAACCGGTTTCAGCTCGCTAGAGCCATCTTCATACTGGTATTTACTTAGAATTTACGTGTTACAACAAAATGAATATGTCAAACAATACCATGCAAATGCCACAATAGGAGTTCGTTGTGGAAAGTCTTAAAATGTTTCTCAAACATTTAAAAAATATATATATATTCAACTCAATTATTACAGACAAATAAAAAAATATTATTTGTGCATTAGCGCGGAAAAATATAAAATTTTCAAAGAAACAGTTTCTACAAAAAAATTAGATATAAGCTTACATACAATTAAATGGTTACAAGGAGTGTACAATTGCTCAAAGATGTATATGTATTAAAATTCATGATATACCGGGAAAAGCACAGTTATCTCATTTTTGGTTAATAATTGATGATAAGAGAATCGTCAACATACGAATTACTATTTTTGTTGTTGTTTGGGTGTTTAGAGGTGATTGTGAGGTTACTTGTCTATAAAGTTAGATTAATGTTTGTGATTTGCTTCAAGAACTCAATAAATTAAATAAACACCTTACAAATCGCCTACAATGTTTCAGAAATAATATTTTCAAGGCGCGCTTATTCCGAGAATGCTTTAAAATGAAAGGGTGTTAATCACTAAAGCACCGTAAAATATTGCGCACTTATTGGAATCTTTACTAGTCGAAAAGATGAATCATGGTGTCTACGCATTAATTTGGTTAATTGACTTTTCATTATTACCAGTGCAAAATGTTTATGATTCTTTACTAGAGACAAAACAAGACTTCTCTTCAACAAGACGCGGTGTGAAAAAATGTTTGAGAAACTGATCATCATCAAATGTGGTATCTTCTACTTATACGATAATAATTACTTATATAGCGAAGTTTAATTAACAGATCTTCATACATCGCATTAAAGACCAACTTGCGCAACGAGTTTTCTAAGAAATATATCAACCCAGAGTCTATCGTGACACCTTTAGCCAATACCTCCATAACAACCAAGATCGCTCTCCGTAGCTTTGTACGTGGAATATGTGTGTTTCTTGGATTAATTAATTGCATGTGAATGTTTATTACCTACCATCAAACCGATTGGAAAGCTAACTAAATCACCATCACGCCATTTGAATACAGGGATATCTTGGCGTACATTCCATACACACTCTTCTGTTGTACCTACTCTTGACGTGATCGAAATCAAGTCAAGAGTCTTACCTGATCCTACAATGTTGAGATTTCCCCACACGTCGCCAATTCTATTCCCCACAGTCATACATCTGAATCATTACAGATATCCACTATATAGATGCTATCTTCTCTTTTGACAACTTATTAGCGACTACTGCATTCAGTTCTCCAAAACAAGGCAGTTTATTTATTTGTAAATAAGTCAGGCGGGTTTTTCAATTGTCAAAATAAACATTTCATTCTGCAATGACGGCAATAATAATTGTTTTCGGATATATCGTGCGGTACCTATATTCGTAGGTACTCCAATAAAATATCTCCTTGTATCTTTAAATCTTAATCCCCTCGATGATTTATTATCGGCCGCAATTTATTCTGCTCTACATTCGTGGCGTCCGAATAAATCACGTATCGGCGAGCTGCGCCTCTAGTTACATTATTTAACATTCGTTTCGCAATTCGGGCCTGATTCATAAACCTTTGTTTTTAATTTTTGGTCATAAATCTCGCAGGGAAGCGGCCACGGGGGCGAATCAAAGGCAAGTCTACCTCCCAAAGTCCTGCCCTAACCGTTAAAATGACAGCTTTTAGTTTGATGTTTTGGTGTGAGTTTCGTTCTGTAGTGCGGCCTAGAGCCGTCTTTCACTTCCACATTTGGCAGATGTTGACTGGTCCAATGTTTCGAGGACTACTTCCTTTTATGGTCTTCACATGTGTTTCTTATTCACCCAAGGGTCAGTGAGCGTAATGATAAGGGCCAACTGACAACATAATGTTTTCCATCCCTCAAAAGTTATCAATCTTGCGGCCTGACTTTAAGAATTAAGACTTTAAGATTCCACCAACTGAACCTCGTACCACATCTATCTACTATTTCCATTATAAGTTTTTTGATATCTAGGTACAGATTTCAAAAGTGATTCTCGAATATTTTTGAACTAGGTATGTGGTGTCTTGTCGATCATTAAAGACGAAGATCTTTAACAGCTCCATGCCTCTTGCTGCAAATGGCGCAGCAAGAGTTGCATTTATCTGGAAATTCCTGTCACAAGTAAATTCCGTGGCTCCAGAGCGTTCCGTTGAAGTGTATATCAGGAGGCCCTGAAAAAAATATTTCCCTCAGGGCCTATGTCATCTTTGGGGATGCTGTGTGGAGGGTCTTTTTAAACAGAGGACGTTCTGGGAAGGAAAAAGATAAGAGGGGTGGGTAGGAATTTAAGGTTCAGTGTGTCCAGGTCATCCGCCGACAGATCCAGACAAACCTCACCCCGTGAACCCGGGCACCCCTGCTAAGTCACCAAACGCAGCGCACCACTTGGGGTGACCTATGGCAGAGGTGTTGGTTATCCAATAAATGGTTCTCGGTGCGGCGGTACCCATTCCCCCCTCCCAAATTGTAGCCAGTTCTTACAATGTCGATGTCCACTGTAGAGGTAGATAATTAAGTAAATTAAAATATTTTTCTTCAAATAAGCAAACACGCTTTTTGTTGAACCCTATTTATATAAGTATCATCCACCTACCGCCCAGTTTCAGTGCACAATTTTTTTGGACTTTGATCACTATTCTCCTATCTTTCCTCCGCTTCATCTTCCATCGGGTACTTCTGTTTTGTTCGTTTGCCTCCGTATCTATGACATTTGGAATTCGGTGCTCATGTATTACCCACCAACCACTATTCATCTATTTCAGAGCTTCTATGAACATTGATCTTCCTATGTATTTCGCCATCCATCTTTACCGTTGTATTTTTACAGGCAGTGATTAATTGTTGGGGTTCATTCAAACAATTCTCTTCTTCTCAGAACACTGGTCCATCATTATTCGGTTTTAAAATCATTTGTTAACGGTACCTGCTTTGAATTTTGCAATTTGGTACTTTGTCTCAGTGAACTGGACCTGTACACTCGGGATCGTGGATTTCGTAAGTGTATTTGCGAATAAAATAGATTTGAATGCAATGTGCACGACTTATTTGACCTTCACAGCACCATGTCTTGTTGAGGCGGAATAGAAAGACTACAGGGAAATTATATGCATTGAACATTCAGCCTTTCTTTTATCCAGATCTCGCCAACTTCTGACGCCCACCGCCGAAGTAGGATAGTAAATATACCTCTATTTGAACAATATATTGTTCTCTTCTCCTAATCTGCCACGATTTCACGATCGAGATTTACTTTTACCGATATCCGAATAATTTTATCTCTAAAACAGATTTTTTATTACAACTATGAAAAAAACCAATGCAATTCTTTCCATTGATTGAAAAGATACAAATAACAAAATAAAACGGGTCAAAAACATTGGAACTACTAATATAAACAAGAAAGTATGTTTTCTGACGCAGCAAAAACTCCGGGACAATGAGATCTGGCATCATTTTCACAGCTTTATCTGAATGGAATTTTAAGGTTAACGCAACTATTTTTAGATCAAAGTAACTTTCATAAAAAAACTATGATGCTTTTAACTAATTTTAGCTTGCGTTGCATCGGGTCAACCAACGATTTTCAAACAGACCAATAATATGCCAAAACTTGTTGTTGATCACAAAAAACTGGGTTTGCAAGCAACGGGATTTAGTTTAAGTCTATAATTAGACTGAAAGCGATTTCACGTGAAAGAGTATTGATAAACTTTTATAAAACGGTCCATTGGCAGATAAATAATATTATTTACGAGTTTATTACTTTTTACAAACGAATCTAATTGGACAATCAATATTTCTCTTTACAACCTCAATGTGAATGTTTTGAAACATCACAAACAATCTAGTTCATTAAAATATCAGTTAATCAAATAATCAACTACGTGTATTTTTTGTTGGGCAGGGAATTTATTTAATGACAATCGGCATCCGTTGGACTTTTTTAACCATTTGCCGTACCACCTGCAAATTTAGGTCAATTCATTGGGTTTTAACTATTCGATTCGGTGTAATAGTTACTTTTACGAGACCATATTATTTATATATTACCCATTGTATAACATTATTTATGTGTTTGTATGTTTACCATTTATTAGACCACAAAGTGTTCACGGTCAGGCAATTACGTAATATGATTTTATAATTTAGACGTTTTACTTTTACTAACCACGAGATGATGTTGATCATTAATGAATGTGCAGTTGGGTCTATTGAAACTGAATGAATATTGGAAACATCTGACACATGTTTTCGATCGCATCATTTTACCTTTTGTTTTTAGACTATGATTTATTATATTTATTTACTATAATTTTAGTGTGTTTGAATTTCAATGTTTTGATTTCTTGTAATACGGAACCTAGTCGGTCATATTATTATTTGCCTCTCTACACCATGCCTTTATGTTTCTCGGCTTTAACCGGTTTTCATTACTAGAATTTTCTGTATTTTATTACCTACTTCCCAAGGGTCTTAAGTTTATCAAGAGATTGCCAATTGAAATTCATACTAATATTACTTAAAATTTATCAAGTGATTACCAATTAAAATTCATATTAATATTTATTGTGGTTATTTTTCAATTCCACCAAAATGTTCAGGATCAACTGACAAGAGACATATATTAGAAGACAATATTTAGATAAATAGAAAACTTTATGCCATGTCCAGATTTAAATAAAGTGTGAATTTTTTTAAATTGCATCAGAAGTAAGAGCGAAAATATGGCAGCAAGATGTTCAATGATAGGCATTTAAAAAAATAGTACAAATTTACTTGTAGTAATTTCGTCATTTCTCCGTAGTGCCATTGGCTACCGACAGAGAGGATAGAACATCATGCATCATGCATCATGCATTCGTCCTCTATTATTCCAACTCCAGTATTTGATTCACTTGAAACCGTCATTATGTTTCTTGGAGGTATCCAACAGTCCAATTCTTCCATGCACTTGATACGTGTTATTACCAATCCCTCTAAAATTCGAAACAAACTGTACTTCACTTTCGTAAACATATTTATTAACCAAATACTTAAACTCACAATCCAATTACCTCTTCGTTTGCTGGTAGACATATGAACAGTTTTGAACATCATCTGCTCACTCTGAGTCACGGTTTTTTGCAAGATTTACTGCAAAAGCCGTATCTGTCTGTGAGAAAAAAGATAATAATGATTCATCATTTCCGATTAAAATGAAATCGACTCCGTCCAAAAAAAATCAATAACAGTTGAGATATGACATGTGATTAACTCCCTTTCTGAAATTCTGACGGACGAGTATCGCGTTTCGTGTATTTATCGAATCAATTTCGCACCTCCCGGCTCCATTGCTAAAATATAATCTTGTCAGACATCTAGACGGACGTATCTAAAATTTAATCCTATCATCGACGTGTTAAATTCTGCTGTCATTGTAATGAGATCAATTTACATCAGGCCAGGTAGATTGGTAATTTCGCATAGGTATATGTAGTACTTCTACGTCCATGTGTATATGGTCGCAAAATATCTGGTAGATAAACGAATGCTTGGTATCCGTATCCAATTTCACATCTATTACCGGTTCTGACATTAGTGGACGCCTTGGGAATAAGTGTACATTTGTGTTCTGCAGCGTTATCCGTCATTATTGACAGCGTTCTTTTGAGGTGTCTATAAAATATACATTGTGTAGGCTATAAGCTTTTTTACTGGCCAGCCTTGAATTATACAATTCCACGGCTAGGTTCATTTCATTAATTATTTATTTTACTGTTGCTTAAATTAATTCATATCACTGGCAGGTGACATTTTTTTATCGGTTTCAACAAAAATATTCCACCCAAATCAGTTGATCTATTTTGTCAATATAGCGCGGGTGTTTGTTATTTCATTAAATGATTTCCAATTTACTTTTGTTGCTTTTGCAGCAGTAATTTCCCTATAAACTAGATCTTCTTTGTGTGGAGATACAGCACAAGTACCACAACTGTCCGGAGCCAGTTGGATTCCGGTTTACCCCAAATAAGGGTTTTGTGAAGCTGAAGGAAGTGGGGGGGAAAGAGATGGGAAGTACCTTGGTACTCAGATCTGATCACTAACCATGGCTAAATTATCCATTCAAGCCAATTTTGTATTTCTAATGGTCTTTAACTAGGGTGATATTGAGAGTTTCTACCGGTAGTAAATTTGATTTTTTATTCTGTGTTTTCCTCCTTACTTAATTGCTTTGGTAGCGCTTATTTCAATTTTCGTCGTTTCATCTTTTGTCAGTTTTGACGATTTTTACTTGACTGAACAGCAGGAACAAATCTAAAGAGACTACCTAAAAAACCTTTACTAATATTTGACTACCAATTTTGCCATAGAAAAGTCCACATTTGTTACCGCGTGCCAAGTAATTTGATTAAATACTCAACCACGTGTGAAAGAGGCTCTAGTGCGGCGGTACTTGACAGGATTCACTCGAGTAAGCAAGTTGTTTTACTGACCGATATATAAGCCAAGGCTTCAGATTAAGGTGCGCCTACGGAAACGTATAGACTTTTGTATGCCTGCTTTTAAGCCAGCCACCTCGAAAAGGTTAACAATGAAAACATCAACACCATTAGAACCCGCTTTGTTGTTAACATTTGAAAATAACCGTCCTTTTTCTAAACAACCAAATTAATTTCGAAAGTATCAATAACTTTTTCAAAAAGTGTTTTTAAATTCAAAACCAACCACTTTTAACCCTTACCAATGTATTTATTTATAACAATTGTTTATTTTAAAGTAAGAAGCCGTTAAGACAATTTTAAATGCCTAAGACAAACTGATAAAAAATATGGTATAAATGAAAGAAGAGAATGGTAGTTACCTACAAACTAATTATACCTTAATTTAGCAACGACAAATTGCACAAATACGTACATCAGTAAGACAATATCTGAATAAGATGGTATTATGTTTTGTATCAGATCGATGTTAGTTCCTAGCTAGGCAGATTGCCTGTTCTAGGGAACCATGTGCTCCAGTAATGCGTTATTTTTTTCAAGCTATCTGCTAAGTGTATCACTAATAGATACTCGTGTATAATTTTAAATGACATTATATAATCAGGCTCCCCTCTACCCAAGTCAATTAACCATTTAGTTATTATTGGATCGATTTAGGTCTATTCGCAGGTTTTATTATGTATTTCTCAATGTACCTAAATGGTCTCGAAAGCACAGATATATAATGAGTCATTTATTTTATTATAGAAATAGTAGGTAGTCCTGAAACCAATTACATTTACCATTGATGCCATGTCACCAAACTTAGATGCATTAATTCCAAGTCTAAACACAAGAACATTTTGGAACTTATAGTTCAAACAAAGTTAAAATGTTGATTGCTGCATTCCAAGTTGGAATCAGATTTAACTACTGTCACTCCAAGTACTGCATCAGAGTACCCCAGAACCGTTTGCTACCCACGAGACCACTCCGTCTACCAGTCTAAATCTAAGTTCTAACTGAACTAATGGCATTTAACACTTCGTATTGTATTGACTATTTACATTGCCATTGTGTCCCAGTACACGTGAATCAGTAGGAGGTATCTCGATACTTAGCACGAAGCATTGAACTTTAATAATACCTTCAAAGTTAATTAAAAAATTCCCACCGTAAGTTAGTTCCGTTCGCTCCTACCATTAACAGCTTTTTTATAACATTTAATGTAAATCAATAAATTATGAACTCGGCAATAATTTAAAAATTGTGAAATCAAAGGATTGGGGTTAAGATTAGATTAATTGACGCTTCAGCAGAGCGTTATTTATTTTATCTGTGAAAACAATCGGTATTAATTAAGGTTCTCTTAAGAAGCGATTAATTCTCAAACACTTGTTTACATCTTCTTAGCAGTTTCCAAATAGTTTAACATGCAGATAAGGTGTCTTTAAGGCATGTAATGGGCAACCAATCATCATTATCATGATGTTTCAACCCAATTTGGGATTTGGCCTCCACTGACTCTGATCTTTAGTCCTCGAGCCTTCCCATTCGAATCCACTCTTCTTCCACGATCTGCGGTCAGTTCATTACTTCCTTGGTCTTCCTCTGAGTCGCTTTTTCTATGTCCTGTCACTCGGCATTCTTCCCACAATTCCACATATACTATTTTATCTGTGGTTGGTGTTAATTACGCTTGATTTAGAAAGCTTTTATTAAGCGATAAATTCTTAAACACGGGTTTTCATCTTCGACACAATTTCTAAATAGCCCAACACGCATGTAAAGTGTATTTTTAACTAGTAAACTACAGCACGTGAATCAATCACACTTACGAAGGTGAGATCAGCCGAGATCAAGCTGGAATTGTACCTGTTCTGCGCTCGGCTCCGTTAATCCATTCGCAGTCATTATGGCAAGCGTGTTCATTCAACGTATTGGAGTGTTCGCACTTCTCAGTGTTTATGCGTCGGTTCTATTGGCGTCACTATGTCTTCTGGTTTCTGGTTTCTTGGGTTCATTCAGATTCAATCAAAATATCTATAGTTCCCACAGCAAGTTGGTTGTGTAACGTTGCACCGTCCAAACCACTTCACTCACTCGGCTGCACCGGACTGACCGCGTGGGCGGACGAGTCGAGGGTACCGGCTTCGGACCTACTGCTTCTCGCCGGCGAACCTTTTCTGGCTACTAAATTAATAACTGGCTGAGTAAAAAGACAATTAAGATCTTTGTCAAACGTTCCCGGGTATCCAATGTATCCAAGGTACCAAACTGTTTAATTGGAAAGCATTGATTTATTAAAGCTTCGGAAAATGATTGGAATCGAGAATTGTTTATCAACGCTGGATACGTTCCCACTTACTTCGATTTGATTAATGAACTTCGAATCCTTTGTTATTTTTTTTTGTAAGTACCTACTATCCCATTTTCTTCTTTTGTTTTTATTATTGACATTCTGTAAATATTTTGAAGGCAGTTGCTAGAATGTTAAATATAACCTCCAAACAACGCCCACTCGATGCTTAAATGTACTAGTCGTATAATTTACTTATCGAACATACTAATTTCGGTTGTTTGTGATGTGCGTTAGTTATTCTTGCATGAAATCTCGTTCAAATAAGTAAAATTTGCTTTGAATTTAAGTTTAACATTTTCAAACTTACTATATTAACTTGGTACTGTTTGAGCAACGATTCAGACAAGCGATAAATTAGGCACCTACCTACAGTATAAAATTCTGAAATAAAACAATTTTAATTGTTTTTTTGTTATTGTTTTTGGGGTGTTATGCCGTGTTTCGCTACCTCCTTCTTTAGCCAACGTTTCGGACAGCGTTACAGTGTCCATCATCGGGGCAGATGAGTGAGTGCGTTACAGTGTCCATGATGGACACTGTAACGCTGTCCGAAACGTTGGCTAAAGAAGTAGGTAGCGAAACACGGCATAACACCCCAAAAACAATAACAATAATACTTTTTGGCCGTGAAAACCTAAAAACATAACCAATTTTAATTGTGTTTTTCAAAATTGAAATTATAATTTCCCGTGATTTTTCACTGCGCTGGTGTAATTATAAATTATAAATTATGTAATTATAATTATCAACATTGTAAATTTTGTTTTTGAGCCTTATGTGTTTAAAGGTCTTAAATTTCAAAGGACAAAAATTTGTTGTTGAACTAAAAACTAAACTAAAATTCTGATGAGCACAATGAGCACAGTATTTTATTGCATTTCTATATCTTTTTAGATCTTAATAGATCTTAATCTCCTCTATAGAAATTCATGTCTGTATGAACGTTATTTGAATGTTCATGACTGTTGTAGGTATAAATCAATTTAAATTCAATCTCATAACTCCGCCGTTCTTAATGAACTATTGCATGAATTTACTAGCTTACAAGATCCGATATGTAATTATAATTATAAACATTGTAAATTTTGTTTTTGAGCCTTATGTGTTTAAAGGTCTTAAATTTCAAAGGACAAAAATTTGTTGTTGAACTAAAAACTAAACTAAAATTCTGATGAGCACAATGAGCACAGTATTTTATTGCATTTCTATATCTTTTTAGATCTTAATAGATCTTAATCTCCTCTATAGAAATTCATGTCTGTATGAACGTTATTTGAATGTTCATGACTGTTGTAGGTATAAATCAATTTAAATTCAATCTCATAACTCCGCCGTTCTTAATGAACTATTGCATGAATTTACTAGCTTACAAGATCCGAAATAACCAGATTATTAATTTAAGATTTAGCCTTCACTCTCCGGGTGTTATTGATGTTTCTCGAATGATGACGCCCAGAAACATTAATAATAACTTTCGTCATCCACTCCTGGATTGCTTCTGTATCTCTACAGGCTTTCTGATGACGCTGTTGCTGTTCGCCCACGACTGTATACTGGTGCCTGCTTGTCCATATTGCTTGGTACAAATAGCCTCGAAGTACTGCAATGCACTCGATGAATAAATATTACAGTTGGCAATATGTTCTTAATTACCTGGTAAATGCTAAGGCTTTTTGTATTTATCCCTGCTTTGCACTTCTGTTGACTTCCTGTTTTGGTGTGCGTACAATCTTCTGTCGTCATCCTGTTTGTTTAATGCGATTTTACGCGAAGGCTGCGGTCGTAAATTTGTATATTTTACGAGTGGCATTATTCTGAATTAAAAATTAATTCTCGCGCAGCTTTATGAGGGGTTCTCTTTGAAATCTTTATATCCCCCCTTTAAAGCGAGTAATATTTTTCTGTATGGCTTTTAGGATCAAGAGACGTGCGGACGCATTTATAAGCAGATGATAATAATGTTGTTTATGAGCTTTTTAAAGCCGGGTTACACCAAGGCACGTTGCTTCATAGCTTCTGTTTTAACGAATCACTATCAGTATGCAAGAAACACATTAATTAGTTCTGTGTAAATACCATCTTAGTATTTCTTATCCTCTCGAAAACACCATACTTCATGCTTACCTCAATCATTTTCACAAATCGATGAAGTGCTCATTATGTAGAGACTCGATTCCTTGATTACAGTAATTCAACAAGAGCCATAAAGTCCAGGTACAAGAGCCAACAGCCATAATGTCTGAAGTCTGTACCCGATCCCATTAATTGCACTGAATAGCGATACACTGATGATGTACGGAAATTGCACGAGGGACGGTGGCACGCTGCACAGTGCACCGCCGCCTTGCTCCATCACTCACCCTCCCTTCTCCCGCCCTCGCCCCCGCCCCCGCCCCTTAGGGAGCCCGCCCACACAACCGCCCACTGCAGGACTGGTTTTATCAATGAAATTATTGGTAACTTAACTTGCGACAGCCTCCCGAGAGTTTACGGTGCGAAACCAAATTGAATATTGCCAAGATAACAGCAATTCTATGCTTGAACCTTTCCTTACTGTTTATGAATAGTCTTTATCTTTTATCTTCTCACGTTTCTGTATATCTCAATGCTACGAAAAGAAAGGCCTTCTATATCATCTTGCCCCCAATTTGCTAGGATCTCATTCAACTTGCAATAATCGGTTAGTTGCTATGGCGGAACGACATTATAATAAGCCAATAAAAAAATATCTTTCTAACGGGGTATACTTTCACAGACTTTTCTTAAACCTTTTAATAGTAATTTATTTATCGGACACTCATTTATCTCATAAATAATACCGCTGGCTTACTTTTAATCAAACTAACCAATAACTTGTTACACTATTAACATGATTCCAGTTTCCATCATTTAGATTAGATGCTTTCATAGAAAAAGTTGTGAGAAGTTCGGTGCTTTGGCCATGTTCTTTGAAATCATTTAAGATTTTTAAAAAATTGTAATAATGATATCTTGCTGTTTGTATTCTTAGACATTGCTGAATAGTTATTAACAATTAAGGCATGTATTTTCCTCACGTCTATCATTAAAGCGTGCCCACGCTTTCTTTCATCATCTAAAATCTAAATCCATTGATCAGAATTTCTTCGCCAATTTTTAGCAATATATCTTTTCGTTTATAATATGTGATTACTTAGGCAGACTGTTCTAGAAAGTCACCATTATTTCGAGTCCATATTCGATTAGTGGCTTCGTTCTGAAGAACTCGTGCCCCGAGTACCTACTTAATTTTGGCCCGCAATTTGGAATTATTATAAATAATGCCTATTATCTGCAGGAGCATTTATGCGTACGTGAAAGCTGGGGAGATTACTATCTCCGAGGGTTTTAATAAAAAATATAACTGCAAATAGCAATATAAGTCTAAGTGAGTTTCATCTCGGCGAAATGCAATCATTTCACCTGTCGATATGGCAATACTGTATGGGAGTTGGGACTTTCTCCATTCTTAACCGCTGTACTTTTATTTTAATACGATCAATCGCTGTTTTTTATGGCTGTTCAATTTCATGTTTAGATCTATCAGCATCGCAAGGTTGTAATCATGTCACTGTTTGGTTTGTAATTCCAACATTTTGCAAAGCAAAAGCAAACTGATTCAGACTAGCGATTACTTTTTGAACCATGTTTGAAGCAGACAAACAGATATTGTGATCTGGTGAAGCAATTTAAGGATTTAACATTGTCATAACGTTGTAATGATGTATTATCCATTGCGTGTCATTATCCATTCCGATTTGCCATTCATTCTTTTGCACCAACATCACCACACAAATTAGCAGTGGCTTGCGGTCCAAAGATACGGATTTCATTGTGTACGTTGACTCGCATTGACCGAAAAAAACATCAACATTACTTAAAAATATCAACAGTGTTATGTATGTCTTAGTCATTTTGAGGCATATATAACAAGATTTCTCAAATCACAGCTTCTGGGCCACACAATAAAAAAATACACACTTAACATATTTGCGTAATGCAAATAAAATAATATAAGTGCCATTCCCATGTTGAGTGGAGATACTTTGAAGTACTTTATATGGGAATTAGAGGCGGGTATGGCTATCGTCGCCCCGGGAACCATTTATTGGATAACCAACACCTCTGTTATAGGTCACCTCCAGTGGTTCGCTACGTTTGGTGACTTATCAGGGGTGATCGTGTTCATGGGGTGAGATTTGTCTAGGACCCACTGACCCCCAGTCTACTATCCACCCTCATACCTTCTCGGCCTTCTTTGTCCTGCAATGGTGGTTGATATTTATTTATTTATTGTATCTTTACATTGCAGGTAAAAATGTTTACAAAACAATTTGCAACCTCACTAGGACAAGCCTGTGTTGAGGTTAACAATTCTACAATTAACAAAATAACACAAAACTATACAGATATTGAAAGAACAATATTGTTGCAACAATATTTATATTAATTATGTGACATTAAGAAGAGACAAGAAGAGCCAAGAGGAGACAAGACGAGCCATGAAGAGACAAGGGGAGCCACAACAAAGGTAGGGGGGGGGGAGAAGATTCAAGAAGAGACAGACAAGATGAGCCAAGAGAAACTTGAAGAAACAAAAAGAGACATGAAGACCCAAGAAGAGACGAGATGAACCAGGAAGAATCAAAAAGTTGCAAGGCACTGTAGGAAGAGGCAAGAAAAAGGAAGACATAAAGAAGACAACAACGCTCAATCAATTCCTTTATTCCTACTTGCCCTAAATTCCAATATTGGCTTATTAGGTTGCCATGTATACCGATCGATTAAACTCCAACCTCCTTCCCATCCTCAGAGCACGTGTTCCAAGTACTAACAAATCAGTGCACCCTGGTGTACCGGTCTCACCGGGACAGGAGTGTTCCTGGCTGGGGTGGTCTAATCGTATCGTACAAATACGATAAAATAAAATATATATAAGCATCGCTTTTTTTAAATATGTTCATTTTGTTCATCCTATTCCTTGCTAAAATCAAAAAATCAAAAATCGTTTTTGTAAGTTAACATAATAGTTCATTATTGTCTCTTTTGCCTTAGCCTCTTACATCTAGTGTATTGTGAATTTTGTCGAGAGATTTTATTATTGTTATTATTTGATGATATATTTAGTAAACGAATTTCATAGAATGCCCAAGAGTGGATAACTGTACGCCACTGTTAATTCGTTGTCATATACTTACGAGTACAACTAGATAATTCCTAAATAACAGCGAATATTTCGCACAGCATTTCCGCGACAGCCGACATTCCTTTGTATAAAAATGTCGCGGCTTGTTTGACAGACAGGTTGTATTTAACTGTGTTATTTAAATAAAATATGTGTTTCCCGTGTTTTGTTCGAGAGCCGGCTTTCAGCACCGCATTTGGCGGGCCAGACCACAATGTACAGCACATATTATTATGGATATAGATAGTGACATGTGTTCACAGCGCGTGGCGTGAATCATAAAACACGACATATACTACACCATGCATACTCCATACCCCAGCTTTGTTTCAATGTCAAAACAGAAAAGGTATTCCTCCGGTCCTCCATTGTACTCGGACGTGGGTAATTTCATTAACAATCGCCTCATCAATTAGTGGGGGCAAATGTTTTGGGTATCGTGTCACAATAAATTTGATTCTTGGCGAAAGTAATATAGAGTCCTAAAAAAAAAGCTAAATGTCCAATTATTATGTTTATCTGCTTTTGTCGAACAGGTGTTCTTTGAGAGTAGGTGGCTTATTATTTTAGTTGATTTTTTTTTCATTATAAGAAAGTGTATGTCATGACCATGATATATCATAAATAACAAAGGTGTCTCTAATGCCATTAATAATTATTTGTTGAATTCATATACACATTTTTATCGTCATGAAATTGCTTCCTGTTTTCTCCACGTTAGTCACATTTTACAAAGCTTCATAAAAATATTTGCACGCTGAATATAATTATGACCAATGCTTTTTCGAGTGTGCACGCAAAAAAATTATATTAATTTAATAACATGTTTTATAGTACCTTACCCAATGCATTTACAATAAACTTTGATCATGGATACAAATCAATCATTTGAATTGATTGAAATAATAAAACACTCGGAGTTGCACAGTAATGCACAATGCAAACCCAGTCACGGTAAATTACCAATAATAAAACTTTTTAGTGCTATAACATTATGCACCCATGTGTTTTATTGGCAGCAATTAAAATTGCCGACCACCGAATAGACAATAAAGCGGCGTATCCTGCGCCACAATACACATGAACACTAGCTTGAACAGCACCCAAAACATTGAAAATTTGAACACTTCGTGTTCAAAAACCCTGTGTTCAAGCTTTACCACAGGCGACGGAAAACATTCATCTCCCGGGCGAAGGGGGAAGGCTGGCGGGGGGAAATGTGTTCATATTTTTACAAGAGCCGCGCGATGCGGTCACGTATGGAGAATCAAACCGAACAAGTTTTTGAGGTTATGCGCAATGATTGAGCTTAATAAACACTACTTTAAAATATTATGATACCTAAATACAATATAATAAATATATTTGATAATAAAATTATAATATAATAACGAATATTAACAACATCAATATTAATATTATTTTTGAAGTGGGTGAAGCGGGAAGCCTGAAGGCAGGCGGGGCCGGCGGGGGGGAAATAAGTTCATATTTTTACAGGAGCCGTACGGAGCGGTTGGTACCGGAGATAAATCGAATGACGTTTGGGGTTATGTCAACCGCGCGAGACTAATACCTAATTATGACTTTAAATTGCAAATAAATACTGTCGTAATGGATGATTATATCTTTTGTGAACTCACTTGTAAATAAAGTCTATTAATTTATAAATCGATTTCAGAGACACGGAAGAAATTGACCAATTAAAATAGGTATTCTATTCTTTCCCTGATAAATAAATACCTAATAAAAATCTAGTTAGGTAGGTTAGGTCTAAGTTGAAATCTGCGTGTTCTCCTTTATATTTCGTCTACAATATCATCGCTAAATTTCTTAACAGAACTCGACTTTTGACGTTTGAATTTCGAATGCGTAATTAATTACGCATTCGAAATTCAAATACTAACTTTAGGTCATAATAATTGATAATAGTCGGAAATCTTTCCTGGTAAATAAACATCTATTAAAATATTTCTGTTTTCTCCCTGATGTAGCATCTCTTCTTCATCGGAACATATTTTAACATTTATTTAAACGCTAAACGTCAAACGTCAAGTCAGTTGCGTACGCGTGGACTCGTGGACAGGCCACTAGCAAAGTGTATGACCGCGCGAACTTCACACCTGTTCACACCAATCTTTCAAACCATGTTTAAAAAAACGCAGGAGACGGAAAACAAAGAACGTTTATAGTGGGGTTCAAGCTAGTTTTCATGTGTATTCTGGCGCAGGAGTTCCGCCTTAAAACTGTTTTTCTGATCAACATTTCCATGTTCAGTTGGATGCAAAACTAATTTGAATAACGAGCGTAACACGGGAACAAATTCGGGTGCTCCACAAGGGACATGACAAGTTTACAACACAATAATACATTTAGTTTTTTAATTAATTTTTTTACCCAAATGTAGTGTTTTTCTCTTCATAAATAGAAATTATACCTTTATACATACAATTTGTCCAAGTGTGTTTTATTTTACAATTCACACGCACCTAAAAGTACTGGTGTCTACTGCTTCTAAAACTTCTCACGGTTATAATGCTTGACGGTATCTTCTTTCCGATTTATTCCACTTCCTGACCCCACTCTGGTCAATCCAGTTTTCCTTCTCCTAGTTCATGTGTGTACCTATACAATATTATATATTGGCTACCAAAACTGCTTCTCTAATCGGGAACAAATAATAGTTAATATCAATTTCATTTATCTTAGGCCTAGTCTACCTTACAAAATGTTCAAATTAAGTCTCTGTCTTCTTTAGTTTTCATAACTATCTTTTTTATATCTTTTTTTACTTGTAAATATATGGACTTGCTTCGGATCACCTTGTAAACCACAAAGTTCACCATTGTTTTGGCCAAATTAACATCACAATTCTTTTCCGAGCTCTCTCTTTCAATATTCAATAGATAACTGCATTCGTGAAA
This sequence comes from Glyphotaelius pellucidus, assembly GCA_936435175.1. Taxonomy (NCBI): domain Eukaryota; kingdom Metazoa; phylum Arthropoda; class Insecta; order Trichoptera; family Limnephilidae; genus Glyphotaelius; species Glyphotaelius pellucidus. Next base: position 10,195,395 of record OW386550.1, read on the forward strand.
TTTATTATGCACTCGCCAATATGTACAGGGGGCTACACTGCAAAAGACATAATATTTGAAAGGTTTTTGTTTTAGATTGTTTTGCTTTAAAAAAAATACGTTTTTGAGGTGTGATTCGAAATCGATCCATCGACTGCCAACCTACCTTATTAATATAAAAAGGAAAGTTATCATCACCATTATCACACGGAAATTCCCGCTCGCCTCACGGCAAAAACTCATGTTGGTCTCCGCTGTCTTCCTCCAGATCCCGAAGTTGCTGCGTTCGTCTCAAAACCGTCAAATCACCAAGTGTAAGGCTCTCATGTGCTCCTAAATCCTTCGGGCGTTTTATAAAAAAGGCTCTGTTTTGTATTGTTGCTCTGCCTAGCGGTGAACTAATTAAAAAATCCTTTCAGCGATGGCTATGGGCTACTGAGAAGTATTTTTATTATTCCTTCCATAAAATGTCGACTGTACACCATGTATACCACAGTGTACCACCCTATTAAGTCACTCGAGGCCATGGTCTCCATTCCAATTCGATCTGCAAAAAAAAAACAAGAATACAAATTATAGGCAACAAATGTTGAAATTATTAGAGGCCACCAAGGATAACGTAGCGGCTTTTTTGCAACAGTTTTTGTTGCATTCTATCTTCGTATAATGAATGCCTGTCAGCTTTTTGTTTCTGCATATCATTAGTTTTTTCAAATGTAGTCCAATCGGTTCTGAATCGTTTCTAATACACTCAAAGCTCGTTGCGGATTTTTTAAACTCTGTTTTAATTGCTTCTTTATTCTGAGTATTTGATCTTCGGATAAAATGCATATTTATGTTTATTATTTCAATGTTTATATAACATCCCATAATCAAGGCGTGGGGTATTATTTCTAATTCATTATATCGTTTTGAAGGTTAAATTTATTTTGACATAATAACTATGCGGAATTGAACGCTCATAAATAGGTACTCACTCATACATAATATTTCATTCACAATTATTTTTTATACATGCGTGAGACAATTTTTAATGATTTATTAGTGTCCGTTATTAATCGAAGTTTTTTATGAGTTTTGTAGCTCTACGTTTAAGGAAATTAGTTCCTGGACAAAATGAGTACATATATTAAAATGAGTATATTAAAATAAGTATATTTGTATATTATGGCTTCAATTGACTTAATTTAATGTCATTAAAGTGTATTATTAGAATTTTTTATTTTAAGTAATTAAGCTCTTTCCTGATGAAATTTTGGTGGAATTGAAGAATCAATTCCTTTTATTTGATCAATCAAACTTCACTATGCCAAATGCTGACATTCCCGATGAAAACTCCAAATACAGGTTATACAACTGTCTTGACTGTTAGCTCTCATTCGTCTTTCCGGATTTCCTACTCCTGTCGTTCTGTCAAGTCAATATCGGATGTCAATTCCGATGCATTGCGATGGAGAGTTTGGCATTCGTTTGGTGTTACTGTAATTTGTCACTCAGTTGAAAACTGCACTTGCACTGCTTCAAAATATGTTTCAAAAGGTTTCAGGGGTGGTAGTGCAATACCTTCTATTAATGGGAAAAAATATTTTTAAAAAATTTTTGCGAAAAAATGTTGTTATATAGAAAGAGATCTTAGATTATATATAGGACATCAAAGGGGATCCCATCAAGGCGATCGTGCCATATTGTGTGATCTGTGTAGTCTTTGCCATGGGCTTCCCATGCTGTTGCTGAGAAGTAGCTGAAAGAGTGCATTCGTTCCTAGGAACATTTCCATAGCGCTGTAGTAATTCGGAAGCTAGAAGAGTTGACGATCAATCAATAAATGTTAATCTAGCTTAAACCATTAGCGTGACTTATTTTTATTGACCAACAATAATGAAGTACGGGAAGATGAGCAAAATGCGTTCAGTATTCAAGTCACCAATAATTATCATCATCATTATTCAGTGAAAAATATTTGCGTCTTGGCTAAAGTTGGATATAGAAAAAAAATAGTAATGGTAAAAAATACATTTCTGACGTCGTCGGCCGTTTAATATAACAGTAATCCGGTCGAGAATAAAATAAAATAAAACAAACATGTTGTTGCATATTGTATGTACGCCCTCACGTACAAAAGGCCGCGGGCTGTTTCCGTTCGTTTGAATTTTGTCGACTTCAAAGTCACGATCCATCACGCAATTATTCAAAGCAGTCGTGAAATTTGCCATAAGTAGACAAAATAAACCATAAATTGCACGTATGGCATTGAGTGTCAAATTATTTGCATAATCTAAAGTTGGCTAATCTATTTACATAATCTAACATCTTTGATAGGCTGCTCTAAAATATCGATATATTTTCGCTGACTTCATTCAAAACCAAAAAAATTTTTTTTTTTTTTCCATTTACTTTTACTAGATAACGCAAAGTCACACCCCATAAAACTTCTTTGTTTTCTATTTCTTTCTCATGAACGTCGCATGTAACATAAAAAAAGGCTTCATTGGAACTCTCAGCGCCTAAAACCACATAATATGTCATATTTTCATTTGCATTGTAGTTATATTACTTAACAGAGTAACCAATACATTAATTCTTACTAAATATTTCTTGTCTCACATCTCTTCTTATTCATTATTAATTATTAGCTTTATCATAATTTGTGCTGGTGGCATTTTTGTATTCCAGATTTGTTTTACTAAACTACGTGAATTACTCATTTAAAAAAAGCATTTATCCAATCGAGGAAATAAACTAAAAGCCATTAAGTCGATTCTATTGTGGGTCTTCACAAAACGCCAAGCGTTGCTACTGTCCATTTGAATTGTGTCCACTTCAAAGCGACGCGTTTAATTATGCATTCAAATTATGCAGAACAGTTGATTTGAAATAAACCAAATACAAAATAAACCTAAAATCGCACGGCTTCAGACTGTCGCGAGAATCCAGAAAGTACAGGAAAAGAGAAAAGACAACAGACAACCCGACAGCATCCAAACCAAATGCTCGCAATGAGGACTAAGACCGGTCGCAGCAATTACAGGAAACTGGACTTAAAACCAGAAATTAATAACAAAGAAGTTTTTATGGCAATGGTAAATAAATCGTGCGGTGTAATTAAAGCACCCCTTTGTACTGTTGAGAATGTTCTCCAGTCTCCTGTCGCGCAGTCGCTGTATCAGATGGGACCGAGTTCAACTTTTTGCGAGATCTTGGAGTCGACGCACTCCTCTCTCGGGCATATAAATAGCGGTGAGTCATGCCTGGTCTGGTCGCGCCGTGTCGCAGGCAAGGGGAACAAACACAAACAGGTGAAGCCCGTTCACTATGGTTGAACAGATGAACAGCTAACAGCTGAAAAGAACGGATCCACACAGCCTTCTGCGATGTGGACAACAGATCTGATGTGACCTAATATCATGTACAACATAACTTCAAATTGCCAGGTGTTGCGAAATTCTTGTAATCCATTATCAGCACTTATCAATAATTTAGAAATTAAGGTGCACGAACTGTTACTAATAATATTTTGCGCATTTAAAGTTACGCTGCTACTGAAAGCTTCGTTGAAACTGCTCTTTCTGTCTAATGTGTCATTTTGTGTGAAAAAAGGAAAGGTCGCAATTCGCAATGTGCACCGTAATCTTCATATCTGCAGAAACTGTTTTCTATCTGGAATTTCTAGATCAAAGTATATCCATTTAAGTTTCAAAAAATAAGAACAAAAGTCTTTTTATTTGTTCCATATTTTTCTTTTAGGGTCATCACTACCACGACTAAACAGTCCACAACTCTACTTCTCTTACTAATGAAGTGTTATCTTTTTTGTTACAGGTGAGTTAACGCAATATTTTCCAGAAGTATATCGAGCTGGGTGTAAAGATCGTAAAACGCACACAAAAGGTAAGCATCGTTATATCCCACATAATCCTACAAATTTTCAATATAACCTTTTCAATATTTCGTATGTACTCGTATTTTAAAACGTGTTACTTGGCGAAACCAACTTCGTTCATAAAACTGCAAAAAAAAATTAAAATGCGCAGCCTTAATTCTTGGAAAATTTTGCATGCAAATATGTTTGCAACAAACTCTGTTGGAAATGCTTTATACATTTCTGTATTTTGTCTCTCTCGTGTAGGTAGGTACCTTCTTAGTTCTTGTGTATGACATTCCGTCCTTTGATCTGATCCCTTAAATCCTTCTCTCGCGCTTGAAGTAGTATAACGATAACCATCATGAGTCGAGTTTACTTTGTCAGTGAAACCTTTTGATCTGCTGTTTCATTCCGTCTTGCACGCCTGAAGTGGTATTGCGCTGCAGAGTTCATCAATCTGTCCTTATGGTATTAACCTGTTGTGTGTAGAGCTTCAGACCGAGCATCGCGTTAGCGCGAAACCTTACATCGGCTCTACGAGTACGTGTGCGCCAAGCTATCTCCAAAATGCATTCACATTTGTATCAGAATTCAAATTATGCAGACCCAAGTCGGGGCAAGCCAAAGACGTTGTACAAAGCTTCGATTCAAACCGCCAAACAAATTATTTTGACTCGAATAGGACCATCGAAAGATAACACTTTGGTCACATGTTCAGTCTGTAGATAGTAACTTCCGTTGAAGTTTATTTTTTCAAGGGCTTCTTACAAATGACATGATTAGCAATGAATGATAGGTTACAGGGTTCATTGGAAGCTTGATTGTGAAAATCACAATTTTGACATATTATTAAGCAATTACATTTACGATCACTTGACCCTTTTTATCTATTTTCTGGTTGACAGGAAATATCCATGTTATTATTATCTTTATCGGTAAGAATATAAATATTAAAGATATTTTTTCATCTTACAACTAAACGAGATAGGCAATCTTCACGTTCTCAATGTTGCCATTATGCAACGTACATTCTGTTACTTATATTTATTTACATTTGATATTTAATTTTGCCCAACATTTGCTTTTGGCATTCAAAGAACAGCATGTTGTATTATGAAACACTTTCGTGTACCAAGCAACGGTGATTCATGTCGTAGGGCATGAAATGTAACAACAGGCTAAAAGCGTTATTGAGTGCTAAATCGTTACCAAAAATGGACAGGTTTGATTGTAGCATTTAACGCTCGCAACACTTCCTTCATCCTTAGTCAGCACGATTTGGCATATCATGAAATCTTCTAATGGACCGTATCATCCTGGAATCATCTAAGATGCCACATAATTCACCAGAGCCCCACCTGCAGACACACGAAGAACTAGTAAAATAACGACCACGAGCAACCAAAGACGAGATACTTGCAACGTTACAACGAAACAATAGAACTTTGAACTGTGTTTTTACTTTATGCCGCGTTAAGACAAGTTGAAAGTAATATCCATAAATTAATACAGCGACAAGTGGAAAAGTAAAGTAACGCCACAAAGGAGAAAGGTGACTGAAATTTCCCACGTATGCATAAGACTGAAGCCTGAAGACAGAAGACAAAATGACACTTCGACAGGTTGTTTGCGGACTTTCTGGCACTTTGTTGCAGATGGCCTATTATTCGCTTCCATTGTTTAAGGAGAAACCTGACTTGCAGCTTGTTTTTGCTGAGATTGCTTTTCTCCCAAGGGGAGGAGTCTTTCGCTGCATTTAACTAACACGAGAATATTGCACTACCAATTATCTCCTCATGTATATAAATACTAATTAACACATCGCGAATTTAAATCATTTAGCCTAGTGTGTCAGTAAGGCATTAAGCACCTTTCACTTGTTGCACGTATTAAATGTGCAACAAGTGACGAAATTATTGCTGAATAATATTGACAAAATGTTTCATAGACCAACAAAAAATCTGGTTTTTCATTACCGGTGCTAATAATTCAGAACTGAAAATCACAAGATGCGCGATAAACAAGAACACCGCTAAATTGATTTTTAATGTGTTGTCAGCAAACATTTTGACTTCTTAATGGTATACTAAATTGATGTTGCCGTTATACAAATCTTTTCTAGCGTTTCCAATCACAACTCTAGCATCTCTATATTATATTCACGAATATATTTATGTTTTTTAAACATTTATACTCCGTCGGTTCGTGTACTTACAGACTTTCAAAGTCAAAGTCAAACCAACCCACACTTTCCATGAAGTAGAAGCCAACATGTTTTAAAGCGGTCCTCGTATTTATAAGCACATTGTAAAATATACAGGACATGGCAGTAAAACGGAAAATTATTTCAAGTGATAATGAAACTGCTTAGTTGTAAAATTAAGCCAAATCCTCAAACCGAACCGTAGTTTATAATCTCCGTAAATAATAAATGTAAAACCTCTCTTGTTATAAATCACTGCAGTCTGAATTCACTTAGCAAGTCGTCCCTCTGTGTCACCAACGGTAGCTGATCCTTTTATTGCGGTCGAAGTGGTTCTCATAAATATTCAAAAATCTCAGCCGTTTTAAAATTCCCAAGTCAAGCGCTGCGGATTAAAATTATTTTGGAATCTTTTGGAATAATTTTAGACAGAAAGGTCGCGAAATTCTTTTAACTCGGAATCTGTAAACGATAAAACCTTCTTTTACTCAATTATTTTACCTAACCTTATTTAACTATCTGTCTAACCTTATTTTACTCAGTTTATATGTTTATTGTCCTGAAGAAGATTGAGTTCGACCGAAACCGGTCGACGAATATTAAATTAAAATTAATTGATTTTAAACAAAGAGCTTGTTTCATTCTGTAAAATGTCAAGCCACAAAGTGTTTGCTTTCTTCGATAATTTAAAAAAATATTTCTAAATTGTTACCGATAGGTGAAAATCTCGATTCAGAAATCATAAAATTATAAAATTATTTGAATGCTTACCCCGTCTTTCAACCAGCGATTAAGGCTCCACAGGGGACCAATGTTAATGTCAATTATAGCCAATAGTGAGAAGTTGAATAATATCTTGGGAAAGCATTGCCTACTTATTATTAATTGAAATACTTTACGACGTAGAATTAAAAGCCCGCAAAACTAAAATACCTACACGATAAATCATTTGTACTCAACTTTCTGATTTTCAACATTTAAATTGCTTCTTTCGCTAATCAGTAATTTATTGATTGAATATTTGAAATAGAGGTCACTAAACAAACTTACAACAAATTCATTTTAATTCCAAATTTAATAATTTCAAGAGCTTTGTTTAATCTCTATATATTTAAAATATTTTGTTCATATGTTGTGATTCATTCACAGGGAATCTGCTTTACAAAGAGAAGCTTCTCTATTTTTTATTTCACCTTCATCATTATCACGACTTTTAAATTATTTAATAAAATAAATAGTGGAGATCAACATTCATATTCTTTTTTGCGATGCGAAGGAAATTGATTCTAAAAACTCCCCACAGAGTTCAATGAATTACGCTACTGAGATTGCACGTATAAGGTTTATTGAAGGACATTAAAAAAGGCGTCTTAAGTTTATGTCAAAGGGAATTTATAGTATCATTAGTTTTACTGTGAACAGATCTCAGGACAAAGGGATAATAGTCATTAACTACGCATAATTTAATCTAAAATGTAAGTTAACTCACCTGCTAAAAAAAGCTATGAATGATAAACACATTTTTTTGGTAGAAAGTAATATAGCAGATGATAATATTATGAAGGAAGGAATGTTAATACCCTTTATTACTGTAAACTTGCACCGTGTATACAAGTGGTTTATACATAGCGATACAATGCAGACAAACGACGACCATTCATAAATTATTTATTGCTAATAGCGGTAATAAGTTGTGTCCTGAAGTGCAGAGAGCCGATATGACTCATCTTCCAGGAAATACAGTAAAATGGAAGAGTACTGGAATATTTCTACCTCTCGTGGAAGAGGTGTTTCTGCCGCCCCATTGTGAAGAGTTTCTTGGCGATACCTTTCCTTTTCAGTGCACGACCAAGATTTTTGTTAATTGCCTTCTTCAATGCTCGAATCTCAGCCCTAAACAGACTCCCAACAAAGTAACGAGCTGACTATCCGGAACTTCTTTAGTGCGATCATGTTATTCCAGTGTTGGCTTCGTATAATCTACCTGCTGCAGATAACTGCTTCTCTTGTCAACTGCGGGTTTACGACCGTTTAACCATCGCCATCTACCCAGAAAGGAAAGCTTTTGAATCTATTTATTACCTTTCATCGGTTAATTCGGAACACTTTATGGCATTGATTATAGACAAATGCTTCTATCACATCTTCATAATTACTGGTTTTATTTGAAAAACGTGAATTCAGTAGTTTGTTAATGAGTATCTGCAGCTTTGTCCAAGTTTTCCTTTTAACACTGGTTAATGTTTAGGTCGTAACATTGTTTTACGATGTTCTAAAACCTGATAAAATTTTATGTTTTTGACGTGATTAATACGGTACATAGGTACCTTATTTGCCTTACCTGCGAGCTTACAGTAAAAATAGCGTTTTTTATTAAGAATAGTTAGATATTAACGGGTCTTCGTCATTAATTTACATAAAAATAATAATGTAGAACTCAAATTTTGTACGATAAGAAAAATCAAACCGTTTTGATAATCTCATTTCAGAATTCAAAGGATTGTAGAAGCCATCGGATTGCTTCTACAATCATTGGTCATTTCACAATCGAAAACAACTCATTATCAATCAGCCGGGTATGTAATGAATATAATATTAGGTAGGTACTTTGTCAGTATTTTTTTACATTGCGATCATCGTTATTTCTTATTTTAAACTATAGTTGTAATAGAGAAATTCTATATTATGTTACGGTTACGTTTCTGTTTTATTTTGGAGGAAGGAACTTTGTAAATAATAACGCATCTTCAGGAAACTTTAAAGGACTCGTGACTTTTATTTGCTCTATTCCCAATTACATTGTGAATATTCAGGAGACCCAAACTACCCAAGCCAAACCAAGGAGTTTACGTTTTACTTGTTAAGAAGGTATGGTGATGAGACGAGAAGTGAGTAAAAAAACCTAAACATAGGCTTTTTATAATGCTTCCTTGGTAAGAGGGGAATTTGCACTTCCTGACATCTATGGATAATTTCTTCTATTAATTAAATCAGCTTTACCTAAACCAATAAATCGAATTATCTGGAGAGGTGTGAGTCCTAGCTAAATCTACCTAGATTTTAACCTAGATTTTATACAGTTTCTTTAAAATGTATGTTGAGGTTACGTTTCTTTAAAATTTATCTCATACTGTTTTTAATAATAATATTTTTATTTGTATTTAATCCAATTAGTATAGGTATTAAAAGTGGTCATCTTTCAGATCCTTGAGGTATTCCCGACTACGGTTGTGATGGGTGAAATTTAGTTTCCTTTTTTTTAATGATGTTTGAGAGATGTTAGAGTTGGTCTGCTGTGTTTCATTTCATTGGTTCTAGCCCTTTCATTCTCTGGACTACACAACCAAAGGATTTAACTTGACTTAAACAGGTTTCTCTAAGTTCAGTCATATCCGCTCATATCTATTACCTACCCCGACCTACGCTCAAACTATCCCAGCAAATGAGCGTGTAGGAATAATCCTACACGCTCAGTTGCTCATCCCATTCAGATGATTCATCGAATTTTATTCACCGTGATTTATATTCCAATTAACACTAAAATGAATATTCCACCCCATGAATAAAACATAGAAATAATATCGAAGTAGTATGCAAAGAGAAGAGCTTTATTAATTTTGGAATGATAATATCTCAAATCTCTTAACTGGTATTATCCTATCTTATAATAAGATGCAGGAGTTAATTTGATATTAATGTTTCTTAAAACTTATTAGATTCATTCAAAGGACCTGCTAAAATTAACCCTTAATTTGACTGCCTTTATTTTAGTTAAGTATATTATTATCTCGGGTTTTGGATACCATCCATTGGAAATCATCAATTTCTTCCGATGTACACGTATAGTATTGGGTATTAATATATTTAGGGGGCATTTCAGCATCCTCTTGAGAGCAAAATACGCTTGCTGAGGATTGGTTTGTACTATGTCCACAAAAACTCGTATTGAAAAATAAAAATTTTTGACTTTCAAAAAATTATATTTTGTTTCCTTTATTTCAAACTAATTGCTATAAATCGTTTTAAAAAATACAAGGTTTAATCTACCTATAAGTAAAAGAACAACGTATTTGGTTGCATTTTGAACGAACTAACATGTCCTTCAATTGAATTGATTAGCTATGATAGCTTAAAATTGAATTGAATTAGCTATGATAGCTTAAAAAAAAACAAAAAATTCAGGAGTACAAACCAATTCTCAGCAAGCAATATAACGAATATTAATAAATAAACAAATAAATACTCGCAACAGGTAAAAAAAAACTCGGCTAAATCCTATAAATTATAGTCATTATTCATAAGTTTAAGTACCGAATAGTGAACTTGGACTTTAAATTTAAATTAATCCAAAATGCATGTAATCGTATGGATTATCTATGAGGAGGTTGGAGGTTGGGTGGAGGTTGGAAGTTGGAGGTAGGTTACTTAAATATCCCTGTAGTGTTTAGTTCATACTTATGGAAGTGTGTTTGTTTATATCGGGTAAATGTCTGATAGGAAGTAATTTTAAATTATAACTAATAAGTAAACCCTCAGTAGGTTATAAATAAACGCCCTACATCTATGTAAATGGGTATCTCGTAACTCTTGAAACTTTTTGTTTTCATTTAAAAAATGTTAATACCTATGTGCTCTATTTGATCCAATGCAATCAATTTAAATGAATTTTAGTTCGGCTGATCAAATGGCATATGGGAAAATCCGAAAACATCTCTTGAACAATTTAAAAAATGTAGTTTTCATATTCATTTTGGAAAAGTCGTATAACTTTATCATGAACCGGTAGAAAAAGCACTTGGGCACAACAGGTGAATTCCCATGAAAATTGTCACATGAAAGGGAAAATATTAAACCTTTTACTCGATAATTTTCGATATCATCAATTACAATGAAGTGTTATTTGACTTGTAAAACTGACGATAAGACTAATTTACTACAGTTCTAACTGGTTACTTTTGTAAAGTGACATTATCATAAATTATGGTATATTTCCCTACCTAGTTCCGTTCGCTAAAACGGTGTCAATTCTGTTCCGGGCGAAATCTATCGCCCAAGTTTGACAGTCGCGTAGCTAACTGCGCGCTTTTCTGTGTAAAGATTAGACCCAACATAAATACGTCGACCCGGGAAAAGTTGTACTTTCCGAGTCTCGGTAAATCTTGCCTTTACATTCCCCTTCTCTAATGAGTGGAGTCCGTTGACGGTTAATTGACAAGTCTCGCGACTGCACTTGCGCGTTTCGTACAATTCGTACTAATCTTTTACTTGGCGTTGGTTACTCGCAAATCTTTACCCAGTGACAGAGCAACGGGTGATTCTTTCTTCAGAGTAAACCTGATATTTATTACGTTGCGTGTCAGCTGTCGATGTTTATTAATTATTATTACAATATTTTGTCATCGTCTATTGATTTTGATAATATTAATCTATTGGCAAGATAGATTAGCAAACTAAATCTTACCATAAATACCCGGATCTGATACTCGATTCAAAACTAACTTTCGCGGCAAATTTTGAATGTGTGCTAAAGAAGGTATCTAAAAAAGTAAATTTTCTTAGAAGACTAAAAATAAATTAAACAGAAATACTACAAAGCTCATTTATAAAACTATAGTTGCTCCACATTTTGATTACTACTGCTCTACGATGTTATATTTGGCCAATGAAGGAAATTTGAATAAGCTAGAAGATACAGAACAGAGCTTTGGGGTGTATACTGGGAAAGGCAAATATGCAAGGGTTAATCAAACGAGAAAGGAGCTAAATTGGATTCCAATAAAAAAGAGACTGCTGTTTGAAGTGTTAATTTTTGTGCATAAAGTAATGAAAAACCAAATGCCAAAATACTTTAAGGATGAAATTGAAAAAAAGAGATGTAAATAATTACGAAACAAGAAATATAAATAGTGTTAGATTGCCATATATGAAAAAATCTAAATCACAGAACTGCCTAATGTATAGAGGACTAAATATGTATTATGAAATGCCTGAAAGTATGAAGAATGAAGAAAGAATGAATGTATTTAAAAAGAAATGTTATTCTTCCTGTAAAAATATTTTAGTGTATCTAATAAAATGTTACACTGTGCTTATTAGTTTATATTCTTGTAGTATAAACTAACTCAATAAATAATAATAAAATACCAGGCCGAAGATTACCACGGCACGGCAGGGTAAAACCGGACCACAAAATAAGTAGAGCAAAAGTTATATAATATACAGTTTCTTAATCACATTGGTTATCACAATGGACTTTCACCTCAAATTAATGGTTCCAAAAATGGAAACCCTTGAGACAGATCATTTGGACCACTGGCACTGTGCAAAATTTATTTATAAAATTGTAGGCACTCTTATTGTACCGGACGTATGAAATTTACACGTACCTTCTAAAATTCTGTATTTTCATAAAATGACTTATGTCAGTTTAGTAAAATTACGCAGCTCATTGTATGTAGTATAAGCAGTAGGTACCTTGCGTGTGTGTACCGTATTTGGGATGCATTTCCATAAGCAATTTGTAATATCAAACAATCATACTGTCACGCTCCACTTTTAATTAAATTTAACATTAAAATATTTTTTACATGTGTACGGAAATCAGTTATCCGCCATTATCTAGTTTACTAAGAGTAATGTTCTTCAATCCCAGTGATTGAGATTACGTGAAATGTGTTCAGGAAACTCTAATAAAGATCGAGGTTCATCGAGATTATATAAGTTTCTTTATTTACTGGACCAGACGTCTGACCCATACGACACTGAGAGAGCCCAGCTGTCTATCGTCTATCATCGGCTATTTCCGTAACTGTTCGTGCATTTTCACAAGTTATCTCCGTCCTATTTATTCTCAATACAACGGAATATGTTGACTCTTTCTCTCATAAAAAAGCACCGTTCTCGATTTGTTACCAATGTTACTTACTTACATTAAATGTGAAAAATTTTTGTCACATCACTTCTAGAACTAGTGGCGTAGCATCCAACCATACATTAGCGCAAAAAATAAGAGTTCTACTACAAAATTTAGGCGACTCAAATCGATTAAAATATATCGATTAAACTGTTGTAAAATCAACACTCAAGATTAATTAATTGTCTGCAAATAATTTATGAACTTAAAAATTCACAGCCGTTATCAGTTCAAGTTGTATGCATTGATTGAATTACTTACTATACAAAAGAAAAAACATATTTCTGCGTGCGGCTGTGTTTTTGCCGAGTTACGATAATTTAATCTGCGATTTGTACTTTCCGGAAGCATGTTGATAAATCTAACCAATTTACTTAACCCGTTAGAGAATTATATTGCCATTAACTGTTAAAAAACACTTAATCATGTCCATTGGGTGTACACTTGCATTCACGTTTGATAGGAAGGGGCGGATCCGGCTACCAGGCTTGCCTGGGGCTCCGGAGTTTGTCGCTACGTCCCTGAACTAACGTCATTCAATGTTGTTCAGTATTCTGCAAGGTAATTTGCTACGCTGTAGAATTGTTATGAATAGATTGACTGTACGATTGAGATGTAAGATGCACAATAGTTTCCTGATGATTTTTGCATTCAGTTTCTTCACTATTATTATAGGCACTAAGTATAACTGTTGCATCAAAAAGTTATATTGAGATATTGAAAACTGTGTCTAAAAGAATTATATTCGATTCAACCCCGATGATCAAGTTCTAGACATTCAATTATCTATCTAGAAATACAAAAATACGTGTATGCAATAATATGTCAAATGACGGAGGTAAGTATGTTGGAACTAAAATTAAAACAGGAAGAACGAAAAAGTTCTAGCCAATCGAGTATCTGTCTAGAAATACAAAAATACGTGTATACAATAATGTGTCAAATGATGGTGGTAAGTATGCTGGAAACTACAGTTAAATCAGCAAGAACGAAAAAGTTCTAGACAATCGAGTATCTGTCCAGAAATAATATAAAAATTCGTGTTTACATTTATTTGTCAAATGACGGAAGTATGTTGGAAACTATAATTAAAACAGTAAGAACGAATATTTCAGTCCAAAAATAGAGTCCTTCGTCCTTACTCCGACAAACTTATATTATTATGTTGCAGTAGGAGCCCTGAGACATTTGAGCTTTCGAGTACTAACCTTATACGATCCTTGATGTTGTTTCTTGTTCCTTGGAAAGATTTATGTATAAACAACATTCTGAACTCACTAGTCATTTTATTATGATTTGTTTATGAGTTGTTGCACCATGTTGCGCCACCTCCTTTTTAGCCAACGTTTTGGTCGACGTTAGTGTCCGTCATCTGGGCAGATAGTTGTAGATTAAGGATTGATTGTGAAATGTAGGGTGACTAAGACAATATAATTTTATTCTTCAGTCCAGCTTTGGACAAATACCTCCAAACTTCTCCAGTTTTTGCGATTATCACCCGTCCAAATTTGTATAATTCGTGAGCTTCTTTTAGGTCGTCATCAAATCTCATCTCTAGTAGACTTCTGTTTCTCTTTCCCAAGCAATGATGACGGGAAGTAAAAAGCAATGATCGTTAGAAGTAATATCATTAAGGAAGCCAAAGCTTTTTAAGAGCTTTACAGCCATCAAAAGAAAAGTGACTTGGTACTATTAAAGGAACGGGTTTTGTATGAAGAGGCATTTGAAATTAGAAAATGATTTCAATATCTCTTTATTAATAATTCTACGAGTTTTAAGTCCTTTGATAAAATCAAAATAATTAATTATTCTTTCTTATTTGATGCTCAGAATTAACAAGAGGGTTGGATTGTTACTTCAGTTTTGTTTTGTTAATCAGATCGAACGTCGAAAGCCTAACGGTTAACAGCAGTGGGGCTAATGTATTATTTGGATAATAAATACCGTTGTAGCATTTTAATTCCTTTTGAATAGATATATTTAAATATTGACCATGCTTAGGTCAAAGATGTTAAAACACAGTTTTAAAGACTATCTCGCTTTTATTTCTATTTCGGATTCTGAAGCACTTAAACATTTTACGACGATTTAGCTCATCCGTTTTGCGTTTAAATTAAATTTATAACTATGTCAATTGTGGCCACACAAACACAATACATGTTAAAAGATATTTTGGGTGAAAATCTGCGAACAAAATAGAATTATACACTTAACACCAATATTATATGGTTGTAAAAAATTCCCGTTTGTTGCTTAACACGACAATTAAAACACTTTATTTTTGTTTTTATATGATCGCCGTGCATTAGCTTTTACTATCTGAAACTAGTGAGATAATGGCATTTTAGAATAAATGGGGTATGTTGTCAACCTGGATGAAGTGGAGAGGGGAAAGAGATGGGAAAGGGGAAGATCGGAAAGGACGAGGCTGTTCAGAACTGAACTAAACATGACAAATACCAATTCAAGCAACCAATCTTTCGATTCTGAAATGGTCTTTCACACCAGCAGCGGTTCCGAGAATATCCTATCGTGTCAGTCAGTACAAACGCCAATATTGCAATTTATCTGAAGAACTATTCTCTATCTTTTGTAAGATCGAGATAGATCTCGGGCGAGAACTCCTGTCAGATTTGTGTGATTTTCTACGGCTGTTAAATGAATAAATAATCATTCATACTTCCAGGAATTCGTGTTCAAAACAACCTAAACTAAAATACGTGACAGCTCACATCGGCCGACATTGGCCCATAGAAAAATCATATAACAGCCGTAGAAAATCACACAAATCTGACAGGAGATCTCGCCTGAGATCTATCTCGATCTCGTAAAAGATAGATAATAGCTCTTCTGGTATGTTTCGATGTTTTTAAAAATCAAAATATTAATATGAGATGAGTATTGGATATGGAAAGTTGAACATAGAAAAATTGTGCAATTAAATCTATTATTTCTTGATATTTCATCGCCATCCTGTGTGTAAAATTGTTGAATCAAGGCACTGCCTATATTATTAGTTGTGATGGTGATGCTAGCCTCACACATCCAGTCTCTATATTTAGGGAACAAATTAAAACAAATGGTCTTCCTCTCAAGTTGTGAAGAATCTCTGTGCCCGAAGCGATTTCGCTCTCGAGATAAATAATGAGACCAGACCGTCTGAACCGTGCCCTAGAAATACTACCTGTGGATACTTATGATGTACAAGTCTACATGCAATTACTACACTGGGTCTGGATAGGTACGCGTTTATAAGTGTGTTAAGTTCCTTCTCTACAATAATTCTACGTTCAAATCCTAAATGGACCACGAACCCTCAGTCTCTCACCTCTCCGATTCTAGTTGGCTGGCTCTTTCGTAATTATTCATAGACCTATCCAACACAATGTTATTTCATTGGTAATTAGCTTTCCTGCCGCCAGAATCACCCCGAGAGACCTTTTGATCGATTATTTCAACATAATTAGTATTCCTAGTAATTCATTATTAAACTTAATAATTAAAAGTGAGGTAATGACAAATTGAGCTACGGTTTCACTAATGAACTACGCCAAATTATCTTTAAAAAACGTTATATTTAATTATTTATTATTTCTCATTTAACTCCTCGGTTAAACTTCAGTCCGTTAAAAAAATCCAAGTGTATTTGTAAATATTTAACTCTACTTTTTAACATTCTTCCTGAATCAACAAAAAAAACAGTAAATTCACTATTTTTCTTAGGTAATCTAAAACTGTAAAACTTTTATTCGCCTACTTATTACTGGATTAGGTACCTACATATAACATTCAACACCGTGTAATAATTCCCCAGATAAAATCTCATTTTAATATGCGTATGGTAACCACAAAACTATAAACATATTTTGCTGATCGTTCTTAATCACAAGGCTTACATCATAAACGACAATGAATAATATTATTTGACATAGGTACGATTTTTTTACGAGACATTCGTAAACCAGAGATAAACTTTCGTTCTTTAAAACTTTCGGACATAGGAAAACATAATTTTAATACACAGTATTATGGTTTCAAACACAAAGTTTATCTGATGGGTAATAAACTACTGTGAATTATTGAGAGATATTGCTTATTGTAACATACTGTTTATGATTGCATTTGTACTCCTGTACTTGCAATATGTTGCCAAGATCAGAGATGAGATTCTGCCCGTTGAAGTAACGGACCAGAACTTAAGGATTGCATTCGCAATGTTTGAATATACCATTGGATGCACATGAAAAGAGATTTATGGTTAAGTTGGAAATGTAGGAATTATTCAATTTAATATTTCTACTATCCAACGATTTATTTTGTAAGTATGCACTTTCCTTAGTATATAAGTACCTACCTACGTACGAGTTCGAAAAAAGTCAATTAAAAACCATAAAAGCGATTAATTACCTATCTAAGGTTCGTAGAAAATATATACCTTATACACATGCACACACACGCATTTTTTTCTGAAATTGGATGACATTATATTTAAAAATTTACAGCGGTGTCTTATGTATAAAAATCTATTTTTGTTTGTTTGTTTGTTCGTATGTTATGCGCTGCCATACCGTTCATCCGATTGCGATGAAAATTTGGTGATTTATTTGTGCGCACGCCCGCAAAGGTTATATATAGGCTTAATTTAATGGTAAGCTCTGGCGTTATGGAATTTGTATAAATTACAAATTCCATAAAATGAGTTTATTTTATATATTTTAGCGGCAGGGAGGAAGGCATGAGGGGAAGGGTAATAAAGAAGGTGGGGTTGACGGGAAGGATGACGAGGGAGGGGAAGGCGTGGAAGGCAAAAGGGGAAGGCAGGGGGAAGGGAACGTGGGAGGGGAACAGGGACGCATGGGAAAGGAAATGCAGGGAGAAACAATTTATGACGGTGTTCACTTATTTTAGCCAGTCTCTGCGGAGGAAGGGTCAATACCAAAAAAAAAAATTGAAAGTTATTTTGAATGTTCATATTCACAACAGTTAACAGCCTGTTCTTGGGGAAGAAGGTTCAACCTCAGTCATAAAAAAAAATCTTTGAAATTGGCTACTAGTCGGCCCAATACATGACGCAACTAGGTCGAAAATTGAAAATATATGAATTATGGTAAAAAAATCTTTGTTTTTTTAAATTACTTCTCTGAAATCCTTATTTAATTAATAACCAACGGGTTTCATTTTGAATCCTTAATTTAATAAATTGAGGCAGTAGCTTTGTGAGTTCTGCGTAAGTTATTCGTTTTGTTTTCCAAGGCTAATTAATTCCAATTGAAATATTGGAAAAGCTGTCGCGCATTGAAATTAGTAGGAAAGCCAAACTTTTAACCTTTTGACCTAATTTTGTTTTCAAACGAGGTTTATGCGAGAATTCATTATTCTGTAACTAAGTGGAATATCAATGTAAGTTTTGTAAGGTTGTATAACTGTAAGCTTCGTGTACGCTATGTGTTTTTGTGTTATGTTGGCACCCTGTGGAGCCTTCCTACGACAAAAAATCTGGTTGTCAGATCGCCAGCCGGTTTTACGTAATTATGGAAATCTAAAAAAGGAAATTTATGTAGGAATGTTTTTTGATAGTTTCAATTTATTTTAAAGATAAATTTATGTTACTACCCGGCTTCTTCCGAGATTTCAACACCTTTTTTATAAATCGTTAGGTTCTTATCGACCTTAGGTTCTTATCGAAAACCGCCGAACAAATAATGGAATATCTTATAATTGTTTCTTATCATTTAGCTCGTCGAAATTTCAGACAAACAATGCTGTGCAAATTTCACTTCACCAGAACTACTGTCACAGCGAGTTTTTTCCACCTCAGAAAACAGATCTTCACTAAAATTTATAGTTAAGATTTCAGAACTATAATGTCATGATTTATTCATAAAATATTTCACCGATATAAATCTAACTAAAATCATGCTTAGTACATTTTTGTTATAACATTATGTTAACCCTTCAGAATTTTGGCGTACTTTTCAGATGGTCAAAATATTTTCGCTTAACAATAAAATCCAAATAAATGGAATACTTCTGAACATATCCCAAAACTAAAAAAATTTTTTTGAAAGGTGATAAAATACGCTTTTTATAATTCAAAGTAAACATATAATTTTTGTAATATAAAAATTTTGCGTGCAAACATAAAAAAAGTTCAAAAAATGGCTCACCGCGCGCTTTTTCTAACTAAAATTACTAATAACGAAAAAAAATAAAAACACATACATATTTTAATCGACAAGTGTATTATAAACGTTACTGTCACCTCCCTTTTTTGTCGTTTCAAATAAAAATAATTAATAAAAAAATTCTCAAAGTTTCAATTTTTTTTTTTTATTTCAAAACTTTGGTTTCATAAAGGTGTACATTTTATTTTTTTCGTCGTTATTTTTTAAATTAGACTACAAAGACTGGTGTTTTGCCTCTTTACCACTGTTTAGAATATAATTCTCACTCTGATAGTAATGGAGTTTTTTTTTTTTTTTACATTAACTCCACACAGGAGGCCGAGGAAAATAATTCCCCTCAGGGCCTATGTCATCTGGGATGCTGTGGAGGGTCTTTTTGAGGAGAGGAAGGAATGAACATTGGTCTTGAAGAGACCCATGTTGTAGGAGGGAGGAAACACAGATGCCGGCAAATCGTTACATAGCCGAGCTGTTGAACTCAAGAACGAGTCGAAAAAACGACCCGTTCTCATGTGACAAATGTCAACCGTGTACATATGTTGGGCGCGCGTTTGGCGTGTCTCCCGACTATGCACCGGTGCCGAAGGGATCAATGACGCTAGTTCCTCAGAGCATCTTCCATTGAAATACCGGTAGAACATGGATAGCATTCCCACCCGACGCCTGTGCTGTAAAGATTGCAACCCATTCGTTAAGATGGGAGAATCTATTCGTTTCTGCACAGAGTCGAGGGTATTTTTCAAGTATTTTGGAGCTCCAGACCAGAGGTGGCTGCCAAATTCAACCGTGGGGCGCACTTGCGATTTGTACAGGGTAAGCAGTTGTGTACTATTAAAGTATCTGCGGGCCCTGTACAGTACAGTTACAGGAATTTATACGAGACCCATGTGAGCCGGGACAAATATGGTATCCTGTCATTCAATATAAAAAAAATTTAAATACAATATTATTCATGCTTTGTATATTTAGTAAGCCATCAAATATTTTGGATGGAATCACCGATACAATACTGTATTTGTAAGCGTTTCTTGAAAGATTTCAGTTTATTTATGGACAAAATTATTTAGTCATTTCATATTGTGTGTGTACAGGCGCATACAATTAATTAATCTTAAGCCTCGATGACATTGAGCGAGTTTACAAGCTACTCTCTGGGAAATTCACTATATGTTAGTAAACTCGCTCAGTGTCATCGTATTACTTACTAACTAGCAGATTGTGGACAAACTACGAAAAAGTTGAAAGGTGATCAACTTTACTCGCTACTCGCTCAAGATGGCGGCCTACCAACAGCTGATTTCGTAACTGTCAGAATTAGTGCCGTGTTCTCGCTACTGGCTAGCGTGTGGCGCTAGCTGCGAGCACAAGTTTTTTACAAAATGTCAACCGAATTGGTTAGCTGCTACTGTCGCTACTGAGCGAGTAGACAGTTTTGTGTATCATCATGATAACTTCACTCGCCGATTCACCCGCTTTTAAACTTACCGGCGAGTAGCTTGTAAACTCGCTCTATGTAATCGAGGTTTTAATATTATGAAGCATAACTTGTAAAAGGTGTTTTTTCTAAAATAATGAAACTCGCGCATCTATGAAAGATCAGATAATCAATTCTTTAAGGGTCCACTATTCGAATTTCGACCGATTTCTTACATATATCCCTTAAACATTTGAAGTTTTTAAGCTCTTAAAAAAATATATGTTATTTTTTAATATAATATGCAGATACCTTCCACGCCGAAACGCAAATTATATGAAATTCCCTCGATAGAAAAAAATCGCAAAGTATGCTCCGAAAATTATTTAAAACAAGTCTATTTCTATTATTTTACAATTTATATTTGTGAAAAAATTCACAATGTTTCTTTAAATGATACTCAAGATACTTTCCACGAGATTTTTGCTCTATTTTAAATGAGTCTTGTTTTATTAAGCTTTTTCGCCATTTTCGCTGCGATTTCATCACTTAAAATATTAGCGCGCTCTGTCCAACATTCGTAATTACACTTCTCTCCATCTTCTTCTTTTCCAGCCGAATAGCGCCGCCTTAAGGTGAAATATCATAAATCATAACTGTAATAATTTTTAAAATTACGTTGCCAATTATTATAGATATATGTTTTAGAGGTTGAAACGATTTATTGTAAAACACTGTTAGGGCTCTGTGGCCTGTGGAGGTAATATGAATATCCACGCCTATGGGAAGTGCTTTGAACATCAGCGGTTCTTTATTGAATACTCCACTACGAAGTATAAGTACTCTATTCTACGTACTCTTATTCTATTATCATCTCTTTGCAGCTTGCACAAAGGAAGGGAGATGCAATCTCGTCTTATTGTTTGCTCGCGGTTTTGTTTATTCGTTTATTTCCTCCGACTGTAGTTATTGAATTCCTAGACTTAACTACGGCTAGTTAATAATCCGTTATCTGAGAAATTATGACTTAGAGGAAGTATTATATGAAATGGCTTGAATGAGAACAAAGCACGAAAAGCGTATAAATATTTTATTAATAATTCTTGAACTTTGTCATAATGTGGATAGCTTTAAATATATTTACATGAACATGTATCCAGAAACATGAATCTTCTAGATGATTACCTACAGTGATTAACTTGCGTAAAAAATCTTTATTATAAAAATATAAAAATAATTATAAAAAGTCATGGTGTTTGAAAGAGAAAGTACGAAAACTGTGTGTGATATAGTTGTGAATGATGAATACTTGGAGCAGGCAGGATGAGTTTGTGTATCTGGGTAGTATGTTTACGAGAGATGGGAAGGCTGATGGAGATATCGAAAAAAGGGTAAATGCCGGTAACTTCATAAATGGAGGACTGAATGCCGTTGGCGCTAATAAAAAACTGTCAAAAGAAGCGAAGCTAGCAGTCCGCAATGGAGTCCTGGTACCTACCCTGATGTATGGCAGTGAGGCATGGAACTGGAAGAGGAAGGATGAAAGTAAACTGAATGCTGTTGAAATGAGATCCCTGAGGCGTACGTGTGGTAAAACCATGTATCGTGTGAGAAATGTGGAGATACGCAAAGAATATAAGGCTGATGTAAGCGTAATGAGTAAGATTACCCTCAGATGGTTTGGGCATGTAGAGCGAATGAACGAAGAAAGTAGTTTAAGAAGAATATATGACGCAAATGTGAATGGTAGAAGAAGTCGGGGACGCCTGAGAAAGACATGGCACGATCGAGTGAATCAGATACTTGAGTCGGGCCACGTCAAAAGTCACAATAATAGAAGAGTATGTATGAGACGATGTATGAATGTGAGTGAAGCAAGGAGTGTGTTCCAGGACCGAGTTGTTTGGCGGTCCTTCCCCTCTGCCCACCCCTGCGGGGAAACGGCGTGATGGTTAGCTAGTTTTAGTTATTTAAAAAATCTTTAACTTAAGCCTCGATTACATAGTTTACAAGCTACCAGCCGGTAAGTTTAAAAGCGGGTGAATCGGCGAGTGAGATTGTCACGATGACACACAAGACTGTCTACTCGCTCAGTAGCGACAGTAGTAGCTAAAATAACAACTCTCACGCTCACCAATTCGGTCGACATTTTGTAAAAAACTTGAGCTCGCACCTAGCGCCACACACCAGCCAGTAGCGAGAATTACGGCTCTCGCGGGAACTAATTCTGAATTTTTAAGAGGAATATAAACGCTAGAAACATTTCGATTCTCATGCCTTCAAAATTTAAAATCTGGCGTTTTATTTGCACGAGGGAAGTAAGCGGAAAAGCGGTTTTTATTTATTTTGTGCATAATTTTATAAGAATGAAAAAAGTTAGGACGTACAAAACTTTAAAAATAGTCTTAGCTATAAAGGGGTATTTTTTAAAAATTGTTTCTTAAATTACTTCATAGTTAAGTCATGCAAAACATTTTTTTAGTGGTTTACGCTTATATTTTTAGTTATGTAAATAATAATTTTATTGTAATTCCAATACATAGAAAAGCTCGTAAAAGCTTCAATTTATCCGTAGCATATTTTTTGGTGTTCATAATGTAAACCGATTCGTCGTAACGATTAATCTTAATAGTATCTAAATAAGATTTCACTTATAGCTTCATCTTAAGGCTCGATTCAATTCTCAAGTTAAATCTCAAAATTATCATAATTTTCTGAAACCTTTCATGATGTTTTTCTTCAACCTTACAGTTTTAATTGGTGGAAGCAGCCATAAGTGTTTTTGAAAGAAAACTCATACACTCAGTGTATTTTCTACTCCAAAATACAACCACACGATATAGCAAGGCACCTCACAAAATTTCACAAGTGTTTACATTTCCCATCTCGTAGAAAACATTCTACACGTCCATTTCTTATCTTATCGATTGTGTTTGTTCGGCTTATCTTCCTTCTCACACCTTACACGCTCGTTAGAATTATCCATTCGTCTCCCATCAGGTGAGTGGCCGCATTTCTAAATCATTCAAACCTTATATCCTATTGGATTACCGTCTAAAAGGTTAAGTTAAAGTGTAAAAATTAAATTAAGTATCGTCATAGTTAATTGAGGCTCACGGAAAATACTATATTTGCTGGCTCTTACTGAAAAAGTCTCCATAAATATATTTATAAAAAACTGTTTACTCTTTGACTGTGCTGAAACGGAAATTTCATCCTTGTTTCGATGTACGGACCATCAAAATTGTCAATTAAAAATTTATCATAAGCCTGATATTTTCTGCACTAATTATTTAGAACAATATTGCGTTTTTTTTTTGACGCTGACTTGGTGATGGATATTACGAAGCCTCGTAGTTCAAGGCTGCAAAGAGTTTGGAAGGTTTGCAATTTGGCAGGCGGGTATGGCTACTGGCCCCGGGAACTCTTTATTGGATAACCAACACCCCTGCCATTGATCACTTAAGTTTGGTCACTTAGCAAGTGTGCCCGGGTTTGTGGTGTGAGGTTTGTCTTTTGCTTTTTGAGATTGGTTGATGGAGACATTTTGACCTATTCAGCAGGAATCTCTCGGCCCATCATCTTGCACCGTTAGTGGGATGGATGGATCCATGCGTTTGTCTCTCCTGAACACCGCCCCCCAGAATTTCCTCTCCTTCTATTCCCTAAAAATACCCTCCACACAGCATTCCTAAAGATTACACTGGCCTTGAGGGAAATCTTTTTACTCAGGGCCTCCTTTGTGGAGATAATGTAAAAAAAATGTTGCGTTTATCTAAAAATTCGAGACAAAAACGATGTACAAATTTTATACCGCCAGAGCTCACCGTTCGACAGCTTTTGCTATTACGAAATCTGAGACTGAACTTAGAACAAGTCTGCTCATATTATTATTTATTTTGCTTGTGCAAAGTGTGTACAAAACATCTATCAATTATTGCTTTTGCTTGAAAATAGCTTTAGCACACTTCTTCTGTTATATAATTTTATAAATTACGTTTTAGCACCCGTATGCAAGTACGTGCCGAATATAAGAGGCTTTTTTGCTCGAAATAATTGAACGTCAGGACCATAAACCATTGCGCGAAATGACAATAAAGCTCAAAAGCCATAATTGCCATGTACGGGCACCTACACTACCTACAGTGTTCCACAGTGCGTCAAGAAAGTCCGGAAAATTGATACTGTTTTTTTTTTCATTACTACGTTACATTACATTTCCTTTAAACCATCTTATGCTGTGTTTACGTTTACGAATCGGGACGCGAACTGAGCCACGAATTATCGGAAAGGAACGAATCAACCGCATGTGGGTTTCGCAGCGTTTGCGGTTGCTTCGTTCCCTTCCCATAATTCGTGGTTCATCTCGCAGGTTCAGCTCGCACGTTTATACGCAGTTTTAAGTTTAAACGATCGCATCGCCGCTATGCATTTTTTCTAGACTTTCTTGGTGGACTGTACCTAAAGGTTTTCGGTTATTAACTTTAAGCGTTTATTCGTGAATAAATCATTTTCGGATGTAATTTTCAGAGTGGCAATTAAAAATAATGCTATATAAAGCTGCAATATCTCACGATATATTTTTTTATCTCAATATTCTGGTTCTTTTGCAATAAATGTACGTAAGTTTAAAGGCGCTTGTATTCGTATCATATTTAAAATGAAATTATTCATATCTGTGCGATTTTTAATAAAGATACAGGGTTTTAAGATCGTTCGATATCAAAAAGATGATTTCTGATTCTTGGAATATGATATTATTCGATTGTTTTATGGTGACACGAATTTTAAGTGTTCTTTTTTCTCAGAGATGAGATTCTACCACCAATTTGTGTTATGTTGTTGTTTAATTTATTTAATTTTTATTTACACAACTAATAATTGACTTCTTCCCGGTGTCGCCTGACTTCCAACAAAATTCGCCAGAATTAATTAGTGAGACTATGGCATCCCCAATCCCCCCAATGTAAAGCTGAAGGTAATGAGGGGAGGGGGGGTAAGGAGATGGGAAAGAGGAAGTTGGGGAAGTTCCTATCTATTCAGATCTGGTCACCAAACACGGCTAAAGCCATTTCAAGCAACGTTTCAATTCTTAATGGTGGTCTTACACCAGGGCGATACTGAGAGTATCTTCTACTATTTTAAAGTAACTAATTGTGAAATAATACAAATGAATTAAATAAGATTTATTTGCACATGTCGGGATTTTAATCCGCAACCTTTGGATTGCTAGTCGAGAACCTTACCCCTCGACCGGAGGCCGCCAGTACTTAGCAATGAACAAGAAAATTGAGACTGAAAACTCCGTGCAAATTTCATGACGCAACGCTCATTTTTCGAGTGTTATTTGGTATTTTAGAGTTACTGTGTATAAGTTAAAGATTAAATGAGATTAAAGTTTCAATATAATTTTACCTTCATAAAGTTGTGTTTCTTTAGAATAATTTAAGGGGCTCTAATGTGAAATTATAATTCCCTTGAACACGTGAGATCAATAATTAAGTTAGATTAATTTAATGGCGCATAAAACGATATCTTTTCCATGAAAACTTGTAACCATTAAGTTTATCAGTTGGGCTTTGAATAAATTAATGATTAAATTAATTCCAGTCAAAATGGTTTCAAAATAGCATTATTCTAACATCTACATATTATATAATAAACACTTCTGGGAACCATGGGAAATATGAAGAAATTTCAGAATATTAATTATCAAATCACCAACATATTTTTATCATGTCGAATTTCATAAACATTTTATTTTAATCTCTCATTTCAATCACCATTAAAAATAATATTGGTACAATTTTTAAGTTTCAGAACCTTCGAAGTTCTCATTCGTAAGTGATATTTTTTTTTATAAGCGTCATTTATTACTTTAATCAATTTTGCAGGTGAAATAATTGTGGTATGGCATTAATTCTGATTGATTAATTTTACTTACACGATAAGTTCTACTTTTTGAAATAAACTCGAAAGGCTTAATTAATTTATAGTTACGATTCGATCGATTCATTCTTGGACGTGTCATGATTTAAATATATATTTATTTTTAATATGTAAATCATGTTTTAAAAACGAGAGTAATAACGTCTTGTGCAAACCATGATGTGAAAACCGCTTAGTGTAAATTGACGTCTGGGACATTTCGTTAATATTTTCGATGAAATTTAACAGTGGAGACTAAAAAAGATGCCCGCAGCTGTTGTTGATGGGGCAGTAGCTACCCACTTTGCTCACTGTATCCACTTTAGCGAGTTTACCTACTGTACTCAGTGTCAGTGTACCTACTGTACCCACTGTCAGTATGCCGCTGTACGTCTTGATATACGACCACCTTTCAACATCAAAACATCGTATAATATTAGCTTTGATGAGTTTGTGGTATGGCATGGTAGCAATATGCGAGTAATTGCTCCCTAAATTTAACCGAGTTACGGCTTTTACGACTTTAAAGTTTTCAAGACTGGCTGACTTCAGAGAGTAACTAACGATCACTTCATTTTATTGCAGGGGTAGTCAGAGAGGATAGTACGCTGTAATGACACATACCCCTTGCTTCTTCCACAATAACAACATATTCTTCTTATGTTGCTACGGCAGCCCTTTT
Source organism: Glyphotaelius pellucidus (assembly GCA_936435175.1). Taxonomy (NCBI): domain Eukaryota; kingdom Metazoa; phylum Arthropoda; class Insecta; order Trichoptera; family Limnephilidae; genus Glyphotaelius; species Glyphotaelius pellucidus. Next base: position 10,222,561 of record OW386550.1, read on the forward strand.
CATACAAAATTTAATTTTGCATTTGAAGCCAAAATTCTTGAACAAACCGAAAAATTATTTTTTTAAATCTTAACTCCTTTCAGTGTTCTCTCATAAGCCATATTCCTCAAGTTTTCGGTAATACTTTTATTTCAGTTCGCTCCTTACTGTACTTTTAAGTTTAATGTGTACTCAGAAAGTTTCTTATTTCTGAACGTAAACTGCCTTCTGTTCTATATTATATATTAGTTTTAATGATTCTTGTTTAATGGCACCGTTATTGTTTTTCATTTCATTATCTAATGTCCTGTGCCAAAACAGCACTCATATTGTTAATTTTGTTCACTTGGCAATCTCGGAATATAGGTGCAAAACGCCCTGATTTTTATTACGCACACAGTGATATAGACACCTATACTACACATGCATTATAACCGGAGGGAGTTTAGTGTTGTGATTTGTGATGAAGTGTGTCGTAAATTAATTATTTGGTCTTCGGCGCTCGATAATTTTTATTTTCAGGGAGTTTTATTTTCAGAAATTCAGGGAGTGCGTTGCTCCTACGCTCCTTAGAGCTAGCCGCTACTGATAATACATGTTATATTGATTATTGTTTTGGTGAATTTTCTGTACCGTATAGTTCTGCAGTATTCTGCACGTTATATGATGGAACCGCCCTTTCCAACCGAGAATTCTAATGTTTATCAGGTCGTTTTGGCAGAATCCCCGGGTAGAGTTTAGGAATGCGAAATCTCCCCGTCGTTTGTCGGAATCTCTCCGCTGTTTGTCGGAATCTACGACTTGTTTTGCAGCATCTCCGAGACGTTATTGCAGAATCTCGAGACTTTGTTTAGGAATACTTCCCCTTTTGTGTTCCCCAGGAAGAGAATGGTCCAACGCCCACATTTCTATAATCCCTTCAATGCAGAATACAATCAGTCTTCGTAGCAGGTGAATAAATGCATAAATAATATGGCCGACCCATGCAGTGATGAAATAATCACAGCAGATGTGTTCAATTAAATTATGGACTCATGGATTCAGCAGTTTTTTTTTCAACTTCGTTTTAATTGCGCTGTTTATGTAAAGACGCAGGTGCCTACTATCGTTAGCAAACGTATTTTCAAGACAGTATTACGTAGGCATGTCATTTATAAAATAAGGGATATCTAAGATTTTTCGCATGCTTATCCCGGCTGCTGAGTTCAATATTTTTATTATTTTTAATCGGACTGGTTTTAAAATCATCCTCCAAAAATAACGTAGATGAAATAAGTGTTTTCTTCATTACTCGTACTGTACCGAAATAAATTATTACTAAGCATCAACATTGTCGTATTCCTCTGCAAAAATTCCCCGATGGAATGATCTAGAATCGTTAAATTTGCAGTTTCTTCTATCTAGAATTTGTTGTCTTTGCAAATATATTTGTTTAATTATTTATTTAGTGATAAAATATTACAAAATAACAATAGTAACATTTATAATACATTATTCCCAATAAGTGTAATAAAATTCATTTCAGATTAGAACAATATTAATAAATTATAAAATAATTTTTACACAAGAATACGAATTTAAAGGAAAGTTCAGTAGAGAGTGTAGGAATTTAAAAACAGACTAGACAGTTTTGATGCAGTTAATTGAAGAATAATTCATAAATACATTTTCAAAGAAGTACAAAAGTGGAAACTTGCGTACAAATAATTTCCAGCATGAGCCATGGAAATTTGAAATATCCACTCAATTATAAAAAAATAGAAATAAATTTATTCTGTGTGATGAATTTTATTATAAATATCGGGCGAAACCGGGTAGTTAAATTATCTTAAATCAGATATTCATTCGTATATTATACGTATTTATACGTACTAGTGGTGGCTCAATGGTCGAAATTCGACCATAAATGTCATGTTTTTTTTTTGATTTAATGTATTTTTTATGCATAATTTAAAAAAATATTAGCATTCTGCACTCCTTCTCTACATAAACTATAAGTGTGCGAAATTTCATACTCCTCCGTCCGCGCAATTTTCGCAAAAAGGGGTACAAAGTTTTTGCTTCACGATATATATATAGATAGATTATGTGAGAATCTATTTTGTTGTATATCCACTGGTGCGCTTTTTGCCACAATATGACACTATTAAAAATACCTCGAATTGCTTTGCTGCCAATTTTGGCAAATTTTCCCTTATTTCTAAGTAATTAAGTAGAAGTTTATGATTTTATAATATTTTTTTATACATCCTACGAATATGCGATAATCGACAAAAGATAGGTAAATTCATTAGCTATATAGAAATATAAGCAGTTTGTATGTCTCCATATTAAAATTCGGGGGTCTGATTGTTTAAATGTGGGCGGAAAATATTCAAAATGATCATCAAAAAATTTCGAGCAATCGGAGTAAAAAGTTTTAATTTGCGCTGTCGCTCCAGTGGATACGAACCATTTAAATGTTGGAATATTATAATTTTTATTAACCTGCAATAAAGTTACCGTACGATTTAACAGCTATATAATCCAATGTCCCATACAACTTACATGAGTGTGCCGATCATTACCGTCCATGGCAAATTTATGGCGACGTCCCTCGCTTGCATATTGAGGCACTTCCACTTGCACATTGTCCGACGGAGAAATATCAAACGTGTGTCGTATAATCCACCCACACAATGTTACATCCAGGAATGCTTATCATAAGCCGCAAATCTCGAACTCATGTTTTGGGAAAGGATAGCTGTCAAAAAACATGTGACAACTCGGGTGAAAAAATAATAGGCATTTTTTTAATCAAAAGAAACAAATTACTTCCATACATTGTTTGTAAAATGTGTTTCCATTCAACTTTTCTAAAGTGTTTCTCACTGGATTTCATAGGTAAACGCAACTTTTCGTAGCTCGCAGTGTCTCGCAGCCGTTTTATCATGAGCTGTGAAGCTATGAAATATTCGCATTTGTACAACAGGACAAGACGCCTTACTGCTAATTCAATTTCAACGATTCAATTAAAAAAAGTTGTTGAAAATATGTCAAATTATGAAATATGTCAGCAGTGATGACATAAATACAGCAAAATCTATATACGTATATATAAAAATGAAAATATTATGTTTGCTTCTGTCTATGTTATATGTATGTATGCTATGCTTTGCTAACCATTCATCCGATTGCGATGAAACATTGGGGATTTGATGTGTGCCTGCCAGCGATGGTTTCTATATGTATACTGGTGAGCTCTGACATTATGAAATTTGTATTTAAAAAAATGCAATAGGTGGCACGCGAGCTCTTTGAAAACTGAATGTATGGAATGCGGAAGGGGGGAGGGTAACCCGGTAGGGGGGAGGGGAACTTGGAAGGGGGGAGGGGAACTTGGGAGGGGGAGGGGAACTGGGGAGAGGAGGGGTTCGCGGGACGAGGGAAGAGGGCGAGGGGAGTGGGGAAAGGGAAGGCGGAGAAGTTGGCGTGGAAACGCGAGAGGGGAAAAGGACGCGGGAGGGGAAGGGGAGGCGAAGGGGAACGGGACGAATGGGAAAGGACACGCAGGGAGAAACATTTTCTTGTGTGTAAGTGGCAGAGCAACGCATACCGGGAACTCGCTAGTATCAAATAAAATAGTGAAAATGCATCTTCTTTATAAGGATTAATTAAATAATTGATGATCTTCAAAGACATCTCGAAATATTCGTTAAAATTCTAAGTCTTTTTATTTTTAGATTTTTTCATCGATACGACATTTTCCCATGCTGAGGTGTTTGTAATAAATATCTCAAATCTTTAATAACAATCTACAGACTATTACAGAAGCAAGAAATGTTTCCGTAACTTCATTAAACCCACGTCTTTCTCTAGCAGAAGTAGAATTATTACGTGTTTAATGTCATCTTATACTAACGTCCAAAGCCGCTGCGTTTCTTATCGGCACATGCCTCTTTGTACCTAATTTGAATGGGTGTGTAAATTGGAATGCTTCCCATTAATAAGTCATTAGAATTAAGTGTCAGTGACGAGGTATTTCTTGATTTGATTTCTCTTCAACCATTGGTCCTGCAGATTATATACCTTGTCCTTTCATACGTATGTCTTCCGCCTCTATTCACTCTGCCCTGAATAAGCTTCATTAATGGTCTTCATTTCATTCTCTTCGATTCCCAAGATTATTACTGTAACCCGAAAATGACCCCATAACCCACAGACTAGCTGAATTTTCTTATTTCATGCAATTGTTAAACAAAATTGTAGCTGATTTCGTCAATGCATTTGGTATGCCTAATACAAGTGGTCACGTTTTAAATCCTTGAGAAAGATACCACGTATGTCATAAGTTTGCATATAATTATTTCTAACGATTATTTTGTCTCTCCATGCGTAAGTCGGTGACCGGACAACTCGGAATGAAACCAACTCAGAACCATCTCAGATAAGTCATTTAGAGTGATCAAAAATTGGTTAAATAGGTTACGTTAGGTTAGGGTTATCGGCTTATTTAAAATTATTTTTTTCATTGCTTTTAATGACTTTTCAAGGAGGTGTAGAGTTGACTTAATTCTCAGTTGGCATAGAACCAGTGGGTACATAGGTAAATCAACTTGCAATAGGTCAATATAACTAATGTGTAGCAGATATATCTACTATTATTAGGTTCCTCTTGTCCATTAATAAAATACGAAGTGGTCCTGTTTTAGAACCCTGAGGGACTCCTCTTGTAATTAGTTTTACATATTTATTCCTAGCGGTTGTTTGAATAATATACAATATGTTTGACCTACTTGAAAAGACATCAGCCAAAAGGTATTTCTGTGAGGCTACATTGAGTTATTAGTTATTACCATTCAACATTATTGTTTTTTAAACCGCCAGTCATCATTATATGGAGCTTTATAAGTAGCCCATAGAAAAGGCTTCTAACATTGTCTCAACATGACGTTCATTATACACCCTCCCGAATACCAATTTGATGCCGAGCTAAGTCCCGTTTTTGCAAGGTGTTATACGGTTATTAGATATAATAAAGTATTTGTATCTACTTGTGAACGAACTTATCTACATTCACTACAAAAACACATCAGAAGAGTTGAATTAAAAAGCTCATACAAAACTGAATTGATTTTTGCATAAAATGAATGATGAAAAATATTACATGGTTGAAAACTACCGAAATGGGTTGAATTGAAGGTTACCAGACAACTCAGAATGAAATCACCTCAGAACCTCCTTTGAAAAATCATTAAAAGTGATGAAAATTTTTTTTGGTTAGGTAAATAGGTTACTTTATGGGCTATTGTTAGGTTAGTGTTATGGGCTATTTTAAAATTATTTTTTTCATAGCTTTTAATAACTTTTCAAAGAGGTGTCGACTTGATTCTGAGTTGGCATGGAACCGAATTGAAGCCCCGACCTTTCATTACTAAGTTTGCTGATTATCCATCAAAATTTATCGATACCTTCGTGTTTATTTAGTTTTGACTGTACAACTTAGGTGCCTATACGAATAACATACCTATCAATAATAACAATACCTACACGTTATTAAAACAAGTTTAAAAAGATTAGGGAGTAAATATATTAGATGCAAAAAATGGGATTAAGAATTTGATTAGATGCTTCCATTTTGATATTCTGTTGACGTTACGTTACTTGTTGATGTTGATATTACTTCTGAACCAGTAAACTGTGAATCTATTCAGATACCTCTATCAAAAGATTCAATATTCGGTAAATCGTGTTTGATTGTCTTCGGCACCATTGTATTTAAAGGCGTAATGTATTTAAAAACAATCATGTCCTTTGTTCAGATTTCAAGCTCCAGGTAAATTTTTTATAAGTAGCTACTCCTTTTTTCGTGTTTTAAGTGACCATCCAAGCGTTCATTCCGAAAGTAGATACTGCCCGTTGAAGGGTGCTACAAGTTGGAGCCAATTGGCTCTTTGTGGCTTAATGCCCTCCACAAAAAGCTTTAACACGATACTAAATCTGGTTCGATTTCCGGCAGTAGACATTATGGTTGTGGTGGAGCGATGTAGTGGAGTAGGTACAAACTGCAATCCGTAGAAGGCTTTGTGCTGCTGCACTTTTTACAGTTCTTAGATTCTATCAGCCGGGTCTTTTTTCTAAACAGTTTATTGCTTCGTTTTTCACCCTTTTTCACAATTTCATAGATAAACTCTGCGTGTCCTCAGATAATCCATGTGTCCTTAGATAATCTCTAGAAGAAATTGTTCTCAGAAAAAGTCTTATAAATTGTCTCGTCGACATTTGAAAAGTTGTCATTCGTTCTTCAAGTTCCTTGCGACATCTTTTCAATTCTGGCAACAAGTAAATATTACAATATGTAAAATATAAAAGGTGCTGATTCATTGGTTTCGCTTGAAATCCTGTATGGAAAGCATTTTTCTTTCTAAACTTGGTTCATAAACTACCTTTTTTTTAAAGCTTTTTTACAGTAATAGAAAATAGAAAATGACTGCTTATCGTAAAATTATGTTCTTTTTTATTTTTAAAGATCAAGACTAGAAAATATCCTATATTATATGAAAATAGTGACATAACCTGCTTATGTAAGAGTATAATGTGTTCAAACAAGGAAATAATCCGTCAAACAAGTATATTAATTAATATAAGTGCAGCACAGTGTTAATCATTAAGTAACTCATAAACTTGTCATACCATAAAATAAACTGAACATAAACCTAGTATAATTTTACCGTTATAATACAATTTATGTATTATGAACCTATGGTAATTTTTATGATTTATTCGGTCATACAGTATTAATCGTGAGAAAATACAGGCTTATAAGGGAAATTGGGCGAAAACCTGGGAAACTACCTTACTTGAAATGATTTATGTTATATTCAATGAAAATCTCTTATTGCCTATTAGTGTCTTGGTATTCTGTTCTTCTTTGAATAATAACACAGTTCACACAATGAGCCGGTTAGGATTGTTCTTCTATAAAAAAATGAACACTTTATTTAACCTACTATTAACCACGGTTCCATGCCAATTGAGAATAAAGTCAACTCAATACCTCCTTGAAAAGTCATTAAAAGCTATGAAAAAAATTATTTTAAATTAGCCCATAACCCTAACTTAACGTAACCTAATTAACCAAATTTTATATATTTTTTTTATCACTCTTTTTATCTGAGATGGTGAGTTGGTCTCATTCCGAGTTGTCCGGTCACCATTAACCACAATATTAACCGTACTATTTTGTCGGACTTATTTTACTAAACTTTACATAGTTTTTACTAAAATTTACTTCCAGATGCCCGGAGCCCGACCCATTGTGACTAAGGTATTCATTCACCTTTAAAATTTAAGAGGAATACACAAGCAAATATTCCTTGTAAACAACGAATATAAATAATAGGCATAAAAAAATCACTTGGCAAACGAAGTTTAGAATCAACCAAAACTGTTTTTTGTGAAAAACTTGAAAATTTTGTGAAAAATTAAAAAAAAAGTTACTAAGGGGAAAATGTCAGAGATGTGTCGTGTTAGTCATAAAATTGTATTTTTTTAAAGGTTTTTCTTATATGTGTTCATACACTTCAATGAAAAATGTTTTTTTAGAAGTTTACGCTGTATTACTTCATTTTTTTATAAAGTAATTAACAATTTTATTTAAATTATTCTTTAGGTGAACGATAGGAAAAGCTTCGATTTATTCAAGGCATATTTTTGGTACTCATAATGTAAACCAGTTCGTGGTAAATATTCATCAAAAATAGTGATTTAGCATTAAGTTTCGCCCTAGTGGATATTGTGGTGCTGACATACCTGGGGTGAGAAAGGACATGAGGAGGAGTTTGAGATATACCCGGCTATTCAGAAATGATCTCTAAATGAACACGTCGATGCTTTTTGGTAATCTCTAGCAGAGTATTATCTTTAGTGACCGACCGAAGGTTCGGTTTTGGTTTCGGTTTCGGTAAGTTTCGGCAAAAAAATCTAGTTTCGGCATCAGTTTCGGTTTCGGCAGAAAATCTGCTGAACTTCAGCGGCACCGAAACTCTGCTTTCGTGAATTATCGCGCGTCGTTCGGCTGACTTCGGGTGAGTTCGTGGCTCGTGTGTCACCCGCCGTCATCAGCTGAGTTTGCCAGGCCAGTTAAAATACTCAATTAATGAGATCCTTCCTTTATAACGTAAGTGTTAAGTGATTAAATTTTTTTAATTATTTTTGCTTATTTTATTTAACACTTGTTAACAGTCTGTATAAGTGTAAAAAATAAGCCAAATTTCAGTAAACAAAAGATTTTTAACATGTCAAATAAGTTTCGGTTTTGTTAGAAAGTCCTGTTTCGGTCGGACACTAATTATCTTATCAAGAAATATGTTTAATTTCAACTTAATTAAATTAATTGTGAAGAACCCATCAAATTCACTCTTGACCTCAACCCACTGAGTAGGTCTACCACGAGAGCTATTTCGCTTTTCGAAGATATACTCAAACAATCTCCCGGCATTCAATGATAAACGGTTCAATTGTAAAATAAAACTGAAAAAACATGGTATAACTTGCTAAGTCAACCATAAAGACATTCCTCCGCGTTAATGACGGATCTGTTTCATGAACATGACTGGGTAATACCATGTTGTTGCTGGTAAATAATACTACGTCGTTTTTTTATTTATGTTTTATGAAGAACACAGAAGCCATCTAACGTGAATGACCTGGGGCGGTACTTAAACACCATCGCATAGGCCTTACCATGATCATCAACCATGAACCAATTTTTCTAAAAAATGCGACTGCTGAGGTCATAGATGTATCGGTGTGATATCTTACTTACAATTATTATTTTATTCACCTAACGAACTTGACACATTCTTATTAATAAATAATCCACAATGAGGCCATAGAATAATATTCATTATACGGTATATTACAGTAGAATCATTTTGAAAAGATTCTTGCTTGTATAGTGGTGTATTGTATCGAAGGTCCACTGTGGGGTAATTAATAAGGGTCTGCGGGTGGGTTCCAAACTATTTGGAACCGATTTGAAAAAAAAATTGGGAAAAATTTGTGCACAAATATATCAACCTTGTGCTCTTTAAAATTTTTCCCTACGTCTATCATTTTTGTTCATTTTAACAAAATCTCTCGAAACGTTATGAAATATGTTTTTTAAAAATGTATAGGTTAATCCTACTTTTATCCGTAATGAACTACGGAGCTATGAAATATACATTTAACTGCCAAATATAAACAGGATAATACACACACACATATATATAAATATATAATGTTTCTTGTGTCGTGATGGAGGCAGAGGAATTTAACACACGACGCCTGGGTGGAAACATGATTCCAACTTGGCCACCGACCGGTCGTCGATTTGTCGATTATCGATTTGTCGATATATCGGTTTGTCAATATATCGATTTGTCGATGTATCGATTTATACATATTGTTACACTTTATTTTTCTAATAAGAGGAAAAAAATTACTTAATCAGTAAGGTCTATTTGTTCGGTTTTTGGAACAAATCATACAGGTCTTATAGAAATCTTTGTGTCTCCCTTACTAAAATGGATAGAAATATGATTTAAACGGTGTTAGAAAGAGCAAAGCTTTATATTCAAATCTAAAAATTAACCACAAAATAATTAAAATGTACAACTTTATGAATTCAAACTTTCCCACCGTAATTTGAAAAAAAAATTATGAAACTTGTCAAAATTATAATTTTTTTTACTAATTACATGAAACGATAAAAAAGTGAGTTTACAGTAACATTTATAATACATTTTCCCATTAAAGTATGTAGGTATTTTTTTTCTTCGTTATCAGTAATTTTAGTTAGAAAAAACGTGGGGTGAGCCATTTTTAAAACTTTTTTACGTTTGCATGCAAAATGTTTATATTTTTAAAATTACATATTTAATTCGAATTATAACATTTGAAAGCGTGTTTCATCACCTTTCCTAAACTATTTTAGTTTTCGGATACATTCAGAGATATTTCATTTATTTGGATTTCATTACATAGCGGAATTATTTTTACCCTCTGACAAAATATTGTTAAATACTGAGAGTTAATTAAACTTTAAAAAAACATCTGTCATAAATTTAAACAAAAGAAGTAAAAATTTCAAAAATCGAACATACTTTTTATTTATTCTTCTTTATCGCTTATCTGAATTACTCAAACAAACAGTTTCAATTTTGAAAATTTAAAGTTCCTTGAACCTGAATAATTTCACGAAGAAAAACGCTGGAATTTTTCACCTAACGTAACATCACAATTAACCAAAATTAGTGTGGTTTGATCATTTTAGCTGAACATTTCATTGAAGAGTCGTCTTAGTTGAAAGTCTCAAGTGATAAAGCTCTACCATTCAAAACACGAAACAAATATCTCTAGCAGTCGTTGTGTCCACCGTCTATTATGGTAATGGCACTACCTACGTGTTGGTAGATGTACACAGTCATGATGGTAGAATTACGTGCCATAAAGAGAGGCCTGCGGATGAACTGGACTAATTTATGATGAAGGGCTTATTGCCACAACCACCGCGACCGGCGTGATGAGGATCTTCCTCCTTAGAGAAATGAGACTCAATTAGAAGCGTTCCAGATCCAATCCTCGCTAAACCATTCCATCTCTCCATAGAACATGTCTGAAATTTTGATCTGTTGAATGCATACTACTAAATGTTAAAACTTTTTCACGATTTTAATAATTCTTATGCTTTTCCAAAAGCACCTAAAGAACCTTACGTAACCACTGGAGCGACAGCGCAATTTAACACTTTTTGGTGATCCTTTTGAATATTTTCCGCCCAAATTAAAAAAAATCATACCTCCGAATTTTAATATGGAGACATACAAACTGATTATATATCTATATAGCCAATGAATTCACCTATCTTTTGTCGATTATTACATATTCGTAGAATTTATAAAAAAAGTATTATAAAATTGTACTTACAAATAGGGGAAAATTCGCCAAAATTGGCCGCAAAGCAATCCGAGGTATTTTAAATGGTGCCATATTGTGGCAAAAAGCGCTCCAGTGGGTAAAAATAAAACTACGGTAGAGATATTTCAAACTTCATTATTAATATTATTTGAATGCCTATTCAGCATTTAGTCAAATTGTTATCAGACATCCAGCATCGCGATTGTTCTATTGCTTGACGGCTGTTCACAATTTTATCAAAAGCTGATTTTCAATCAAATTTGATGTGTGTATCTTGAAACATAAATTTTTTATGACTCAGTTGCGTTTTGAGAAAAACTACAAGAAGACTATCAAAGATGATTGTCAAGTTCACGGAGGTCGGTAATAAGTTTTGTATTTGGATTTATATATATCAAAGAAAGCGTGATAGGTACCTGCGTATATCGCCAAAGGCGTTGTGAACATGCTGTGATCGAAATAAAAACAAAAATGAATGTGGGACTTGATGTGTGCTCTAAAGAATCTACAAATCGTAAAATAGTATTTTTATGGCGATACTACACAGAAGAATAATATGTTCTCGATGACCTACAAGACTGAAATGCAAACATGCATAATATATCAATGTCCAAAGGCGTTGTGAATCAAGTGGCCCGCCTACCAGCGATCTAGTCACAAGCCGAGGACTAGTAGAGTCTGTTGTGTGTCGTAGGGAGGGGGTGTTTGGGCGGGGGCGGGGCAGGAAGACCTCCGAACACTCATTCATGATCCCACCGGGTCTGGGTCCACATGGGCGGCTACGGCGGTCGCGCCTTGCGAAATTTGCATCGACATAATGAGAGAGATACGACTTGTTTCTTCCTGTCTCTTGCATTTGCCTGCGTAATGCTGATTCACATCCGCCAATCTACATTTTAGTATGTCGCAATGCCACCACTCTTTTGGATATTTTCTCTGATGCCACCAGACTTAAATATAACTCGCTCGGATTCAAACCACTCTCATTCTTTAATGAATCAGCTGAAGGACAAGCTTCGCATTTGCGATGCAGGGATATTGGTAATGGTATCCTCAACGATTTGGTTTATTGAGGTGCATGTGGTGCCAAAATGCAACGAAATTAATACCCTCTGCACATTATTCGTATTTATTAAAATGCCATAATTCTGGCTGCAAAGGTGACTCGAACGGTGGGGAATATTTTATTGGCCATTTCGTAAACTTAATTATGAACACTAAAAATAATTTCAGTTAATATTCGCCAACGCCGTCCGAAATATTGATGCTTGACCAAGAAGTAATATCGTCGTAAATCTCTCCGCATAATTGCCGCCTTATACCTATGTTTAATGTTTTTTGGGAAACGCATAATTCAAAGTTCCCACTTGGTCGTTGGAGACATTATGCTGCGTTTGTGCTGTGGGCTTGGAGACCCACGGCTTTTGCGTCACCAGTAAAGTCGTTGTCGAACTGGGGCATATCCAAAGATCGGGTTAATATACTGAATTATTGAATATCCAATCAAAACGAGGACTTTGCATCACCTGCCGGCCAACACTTTCCTGGCATTTCAATAGGTGACTTAATTTAACATCGATGACGTAATGGTGGGACGCGAACCGCCTAGAAAGGGAATGTCAAAGTGTATCCAATATCCTTGTTGAACGCACGCCGTGTTGGGACTCTCAAGTTTTACCTCTCTAGCCACTACTTTGTCTTCAAGTGCAATCACACTGTAATTGAGCGTTTACGTGTAATTTGCTGTTGACACAGAAACTGGAGGTATCCACGGAGCTGCCGTTGCTAAAATGCTGCAGTTTGAATCGCTGTGCAAAGAAATAAGAGGGTCAAAGCTATTATTTATAATGTAAAAAAAACATGAGAAAATCGAAGGATAACTCTAAAAAAATGTGCGCCCATAATAAGATATTGCATGTTTATTGCGATAGCCTTAACATGAAAAAAACCCCACCGACACCAGAATCGAGTGATTTGTTATCGGAGTGATCCATTACTTCTGAAAGCCGACTAACCAGTAGTTCTGGTGTTAACTTATAATATCCGTTAGTGCAGATGGCAATCGTTTCACTTAATAAACCACGGATATTATCTCTTTTGAATTATATTGTAGAGATTGGACACTATCGATTAATCGATCTCCTATGATGTAATAATAAATAATGTAGACAAATCGGATATGCGGGCACGATTCAAGGGTGTCCCATATCATTCTGCTGACGCTACAGGGTTCATCGTGATGTTCCAACTTCATTTCAATCTAACGGATAACAGTTAGATGTTGGATGGAAATGTTCATTTCATATACCTGCAGCTTAATTTTAAAAAAAATACCCATGGAACTGGTTTGGATAACGCGATGCTGAATTATTAAAATTCATCTCAGGACTCCAGAACGTAAAATTCCTCAGTTTTAATGACAATCAATTTCAAATCATAAATGACCACTTCAGTATCTACGTTAATAGACTATAAACCAAGGAAAAAAACACTCGGATTTATGATATTTATTTATAAATATGACGTTATAATCGTGCATAGAACACATACTGTCTACGTGTATATATTTTTAATGAACGTCAACTACTTTATGTCCAGTTTTCAAAATACTAGAGACGCCAAAAACCTTGAAAAACACGGTCATTAAACGGAAGATGTTTATTAAAAATTCCTTAGGACGATAAGCTGTAATGTCAAGAATAAATTATAGATTCACAAAAGAAGACAAACAACCAAATAACATAATGAGAACATGGATATGTATCGCACAAGGTCGGTTTTGTTATTGTTATTCGATTCGACCTGTCAATATTCACGAGATTATTTATCGACGCGACTACTACTATTTCGTGTTGTGATTTTAAATACAGGTTTTCTAGCTACCTGCCTACTCTTAGGTGCTAATTTTTCGTTTTTTTTTACATCCGATAACGGCGGTTTAACCACTTCGGTAGACACACTGTACAATACGTATCAAAAAGGCACAAAACACTTGTCGACATATTCTCGTTTTGGTTGCGATTTGTCTAGCACTAAATCTCACCCATTTAGCTTTCAATTAGATATGTGGCGTCGTTAATTAGGCCACCCGTAAACCAACTCGAATACAAACAATAAATCTAAATCCTGCCATCTATCTTACATCTTGATGGAAAAAGCAATCAATTAATTAACCATTTTGTTATTTGACAACAAGCTGACATTAAACTACAAGTAGGTGTCTGCACTGAATTATATGTTTGAGCGTTCGGTGAGCAAATTTGCTTTGATATGAGAGCGCCATTAATCAAAATAATCCTATTCATCAAAATTTAAAGTTACATTATAAGTATGGTTCCATTATTCAATTCACGTATGTAATGACCTAATGGGTTGATGTGACAGCTTATAAGTACTTACATAACGGTTATGGTTTTCGAGGCAACGCGTGATCTGGACAGATCTCTTGACATATTCTTAGCGAATTCCGATGTCTCCAATTTTTGTTTACTATAAAGTTCGAGTTAATTCTAGCACGCGCAAATATCCATCGGACTGATCTCCTTCCGTCAGATATTTAATACTCTCCAAAGAATCTTTCTCTCTAAGACTTCTTCAACTCCAAAACATAGATTTTACCAGGAGTGGAATCAAAAAACTGACAGAAAGTTGGTAGAAAGGTAGGTAATCGTAAATAACGCAAGAGATTGGATAAGTAAATTCATTACTGTATGTAGTGTATTATCTGCTCCTTTATATTACAATACGTTTAGTGTCATTGTACCCATATATTTCACCTGCGCCATCAAGGTGTTGGCATTTAAAAACGGCCAAGAAATTTCCAATAGTATAATAAATGACTTTGTTTAATGCGGCCAAAGAAACTGCACATTATCATTGCACTTGTACCATTCACTGCACCATTAGTACCTGCATTCGAATACCTAACTCCCCGTCGACAAGTGCAAAAGCTAGTATCCAGGCTACCTATGAAAGCTGCAAGTCGGCCTACTGCCTTTAGAATGACAAAGATTTAAGATTTGATCTTTTTAACTACGTTCAGTTATATGGCTCTTGATCTCTTCTATCGTTTGGGATACAGAGAACTCACGAAGCCTTGATTTATTCATCTAGTAAAAATAATATCGCAGATGAAAGTTCTGCAGTCGAATAGACTAACTGGAACTCAAGATCACATCTGATAGAGAGCAATATCAGTACAATGATTAAACAGACTGTCGATCTTTTCAATACTTTTAAGCAGTGTCTTTTGCAATCATTTTTGATGACCTCCGTGGTAAAATAAGAAGCTACTTCACTCTAGGCCCAAAAGTGTATAGCTTTTTGGCGTCGAAATTAATTACCTAAAATTGTGGCACATGGTATCTGTATAATACTTACTTTACAATTTGCTCTCCATTACAGAGTGGATGATACTCTCAGAATCACCCACGAAAGACATCAACATCCAGATTTGAAACATATTTTGAAGTGGCTTTGGCTTTGTTTATTAGATCTGAATAATATGATACTTCCTTACCTCCCTCTTCTCTTGTCCACATTATCAGTCTTAAAATACTGGAAGTTTCATAATTCCACCAGCTCAGTTCGGACTCGGCTTGTTTGGAATAAATAATAAAAATAAAAGCTGGTCTTTTCAAACAGCTTATTTCGCAATTTTGTATGAGAATATACTTGAAAGGTTTAAAGATCAACTACATGTCAGGAAGCACGGTCGATCAATTTCGTTAACATGGACCGGTAATACGTAAATATTTGGCTGTAAAAATGGCAGGAAACTGACGAAACCTTGCAGTATACAAAAAACACTGTGGTAAATTTTAAAAACAATTTGCGGTATGGTAATGTCTTACTTCTAGGTAATTGCAGTGTTTTTGGTGCCTTTCCCTGGTTAATATTGTCTGGCAGGTACCTTATTTAATTAAACCATTTATAGCGCATTAAAAGTAGCCTTTCGGACCCAAATTCAATATGTTGAACGCATCGCTTGACCAAGTGAAAGTTACCTAATTGTTTAAACTATTTTATGTGAAATCTACTGTGCAATTGTTTGGAGTGTAATGAAGTGAAGTGATGGGAAAAGGGAAGACTTTAATTAAACTCAACTCACAGGGTTTAGTGACTGATCTGAATATCGGGATACTTCCCAACCTTTCACATTCCCATCTCTTTCCTTTCCTCACTTCCTTCGACCTCACAAAAACATAATTAAATTAGGAATGCCATATAGCTTTTGTTTTGAAGTTTTGTTTTTGTACATTGTTTTCATCGTGTACATTTGTGAAGAACTTAATTTTATATTTTTGCTAACGGTTTCGACACATCCGTGTCGTTCACCAGTGTACTTAAAACTAACTTTAAAATTATAGAAGAAAATATATATATTTTTTTAAATGTATATTTTTAAAATCAGTTTTAAGAACGCTAGTGAATGATATGGATCCGTCGAAACCGGTAGCAAATACATAAAATTAAGTAACAAATTTTATGTACATTGAGAATAAAACTCTTCACACCAAAATGTCTAGAAATTGTTACATAGTTAATGCCCAAGAAATACAAAAAATGCCATCTTCCCTCTAGCTCTGGCAATTGTGTCTGTTGTGAAGTTTTCCAAATAAAAAAATCAGTTTTGGCTACACCGGGATTCGAACCCGCGACATCAGTCAAAACATCGAGATATTACAAAACGTACTTCAAAACATCTAGAAATTTCAAAACTCAATTTAAAGTTTGCAATAAAACATTTATTTCACTCCACCGCAATTTTAGCTTATTTCCAAATACCACTTTGTATTCGATAAGAAAGCCAACGTAATACGAGTTGGACAAATTTATTCCCCGATGTGTGACCTCTAACACTACTCTAGGAGGAAGCGAACAATGACAGCGTATTTGTTGCAGTGCTTTCCTTCTCTTTACGGAGAATTGTACACCAGATCTGTGTGTGAATGCTATTACGACTTATCGACATAGCACAAAGCGACCCGGATGAAGCGAATAAACTTTATGGACTTCATGCAACGAGCTTATTGTTGGAAGCACCTTACGTATACTGTCATCGTACTCGACAAAATATCGACTACTAAGCTTTATTACTTGCCTACCATACGGTACTTTGAAAAAATAAATAATATTTTATTTTATAAAAAAGCTTAAAATTATGATTTTAGAAACGTCTTTAAATGTTTATAAATAATCAATCAATTCATACTTTTTTTTCTCTTCTAAATAACCAATGTACAATAACTATTAAAATTTGAAAAAAAAATAAAATACATATAAAACTTTCTATTACAACTCATAAATATATCGTCATACATAAACATAAATAAACACGTAAACACCTCAGCACAGGTTCTCCTAGTGAGGTGTTCACGAAACATACAACAATACCTATCCACAGTTTCACCTTCACAAACCTACCTTACACCCAACATAATAAAATTACAATATATATTATGTAAAAATGTTTTTCAAAATTGATCTAAAGGTAAATACTGTAATGCATAGAAATAAATAAAATAAAAAAATAAAAAAATCCTAATAATAATTCTAGGACTTGGACTCATTTTTGCCGAAATTGTGATATAAAAAATTAACGTTGTTCTAATAATTATTGTCTTGAAAAACTTCAATAAATTATCAGTCACGCTTTGATATGTTGGATATCCTGTTTGTTTTCTTGCGGTGCTTTTGGTAAATATTTTGAAAATTTTGTTATTTGGTAATAAAATAAGGTAATTTTCTGACTATTATTATCTGCGGTAAGTACCTAGTTTGGACAACATTTCAAGCGACGAAGGCTTATCTCTTGAAATCACGAATATAAATACCTTCATACTTTAGTGACCACGTTTTTTGTACATCAACCTGGGCTTCCAAAATATTTAAATTATTGTCCTTTCATAATTGCGCAGTTCGTCAGAGGTTATTTTTTGCCTTTCCTCTATTAAAAACGCTTGATTTCAGGCAAATATATCCTATTGGGGCAATATTTGCATGTCCATTTCTTGTGTTTGTACCGTTCTCCAACTCTCCCTTGATCTGCGAAAGCCGAGTGCATACATAGGTACTGCTTCTATTCCCTTCTACATATCTCTTCACCTGTCTCCCGCATCTACACACGAGCCGGGCCGCAGCTGGGAGCACGGGCCGCAGAAGGTAGAAGAGGTAGAAGAAGTAGAATGGGTAGCAGAGGTAGACGAGGTAAGAAGTAAGAAGTGGAATCGGGGACTTTCTCCGTCGCCCCAGATTTGGTCCGCCCCGGGCGACTGCACCTGCACTCGCGTGTACGGTCAACCCTTGCTAATAATTATTGTCTATGGAATTCACACTGCTATGGAGCATTAAGTTTAACTTCTGAGTCCGTCGTGATGTAACGCAGTGATTTTTTGGATCGTTTTACCTATTTGATTTTGATTGTAAGATTTTAAACTGTGGCTACTCTCTTAACACAGGATTTCCTAGCACAGTAGATCACCCATTCAATAATGTTTTAAGGCGACACTTCCTGGCTCAAAAAGAAGAAGATGGATAGATATGTAATTACGAATGTTGGAGAGAGCGCGCTAATATTTCAAGCGATAAAATTAAAGCGAAAATTGTGAAAATGTTTAATAAAACATAAAAAACGACTCGTTTAGAATAGAGCAAAAATCTCGTGAGGGTTGTCTAAAACAACGTTCAAAGAAACACTGTGAATTTTTTCATACATATAACTTGTTAAATAATAAAGACAGGCTTGAAAATAAAAATTTTCGGAGCATACTTTGCGATTTTTTTCTATCGAGGGAATTTCGTATAATTTGCGTTTCAGCGTAAGGATTGTATGGATATTATCTTCAAAAATAACATGTATTTTTTTAAGAGCTTAAAAACTTCAAATGTTCAAGGGAGATATGCAAGAAATCGGTAGAAATTCGGGTAGCGGACCCTTAATAAAATTTTTAAAAAATTAATATGCTTTGTTTTGGAATATTGTATCTGCTAAAAAATTCGTGTTTAAGGATTAAGTCAAAATATTTATTTGATATTGAATGTATTTATGTAGGATTCAGCCGCGTTTTTCAAGATTTCGTCACCGGAAAGCCGTAGATTTAGAAGTATTATTTTTACAAAAAAAGCTCTGATATATTGCCTGAATTACTTGAACGAAACCAATTAAGAGTGCCCATCAGACAAATCAGACAAAACCACACTAAACTATCTTCAATACAAGCTATCTCAAAACAAAACACATTCATTCAATAAATATTCACACAACAAATATTACTCTACACAGACTACATCCATCTTCTTCCCCTCCACAACACTGTGGGCTATTTGTAACTCTTTTTTTCTTTTAAAATCACTAATGAAGCCACTCGAGCGATAGATGTTCGGTTTCCGATTTAGCCATTCGATTTAAATAACGAAATTCCTCAGAATATTAATAGGAAACATTAGGAATCGCCTACTTCAGTTTAAAGCCAGTCAATCCTTCTAGATTTCAAGGTTTATCCCACAATTTTAGGTTCGATAAATTTGGCACATTATGGCAAGTGATCGCTCAAGACGTTTTGCGAACTGGCCACAATATGCCAACAACCGTTCGAGTGATTAGGAAACGTCAGTGAAACCCAGTTATTAGTTCAATTATTATACATATTTTACCATTCCTTATATAACATTAATAACTGTTGGTTTTCAAAATAGCATAATAAAAAAATAAATTAAAGTATGAAAGTTTTAAAGAGCATGGTTGCATCATTGACACGGAAAGATAAATTACCAAATATTTGTATTCTTAGATTTCATGGTTCCCCTGTAACCGTACACTTATTCCAAGATCGATTGGGATTTCCATTTGATAAATAATAACGATCTTGCCAAAGCACCTACTGGTACCTGCCGATACGTTGATTAGGTTCTTTGAATTCTATATAATCTCGCCGGCCGATCATTAATACCTAATTAAATATATCCAACCACTTCTACCGTTAACTCTCTTTAAGTTTTCTTCCACACCGTCAGTAATGGCAAAAAATCATTAAAAAAAATTCTCTAGGTACCTAACCTATGTATTGAACAGTATCAATGTGATACCTAGATATCTATCATCGGAATCACCTGGTGAAAGACCACTATTCAGAATCGTTACTTTTTGCTTGAAATGGCTTTAGCCTATTTGGCGATCAGATCTAAATAGTCAGGTACTTAAGGCCACGGGTTTTTCCTGAAGATGATACGCGCAGCTCTCCTTACCCATTCCCTTCCCTTCAATCTCAAAACGAACCCGAATTTATTATGCCATAGTCCCACTGGCTCAGTTGACAGCTGGGAACAGTTGTCTTGTGGGGTGTTCACATAAAAATAAAATCACTTCATAGATAATCTCTATTGTTTGACGCGGTACTATAACAGATGCCACTAATTTACGCAAAACTGTTTGTCCCGTAAGCCACAGAAAGGTAATTAAAATTGATTTTGAATAGATGTACAAGAAAGAATTTTGATATTTGAACATATTTGATCTATTTCAAGAGAAGTAAGGATAAATTAAGCTTAATTTGTGCACACAAACAGGCCCAAAACACAGTTAAAACGGTTTTACTCTAAACACCTAATTATGCCAGTTTATATTTATTTTCACTATACCTATATTTAATAATGCTTTTATGCTAATAATGCTTAATGCTTTTATGCCTAAATTTAATAATGCTTTAAAATAAAATGCTTTTTCTATTATTAAATTTAACTAACTAACTTAGTTAGTTAGTTAGTTTAGTTAGTTAATTAAATTTAATAATAGAAAAAGCATCACAAAACTTTGCATTTAAATACTTCCCACCGTAAAATAGGCAGTTTGTTTAATAACGCAGTATTACGACAGGTATTCCGTTTCTCCCAATCATTACGGAAATCAATAAAATTGTACACCTATTATCGTTGTACTTATTCAATTATTATTCCAATTATTACCGATACATAAAACCGTTTGCAGTGTAACTACAGTGCTGTAAAAAATCTGCATATAAATTTGTCACGTGTAGGAAAACTAATGATTTTGTTGCTAGGTTTATTTTATAATAATACTGTTGACTAGACTCTTAACTTCGTCATTCGAATCCAATAATTTCTTTAAAAATTTCGATACAAGAGACCTCATGTTGTGCATTCTAAATCAATAAAATATTAACAAATCGCTATTGCCTTTGCAGTTAAACATATTTTACGCCGCGGAATAAACATATTTTAATTCGTTGTTATTATACTCCTGTCAGTTTATTGCTCACGGAGACAAGAGTAGAATGCTAATGCACGATGGCAGCATACACTCACGTAGGGTCCTAAGGACACCCACACCTGAATGCAATAATATTTATACTTTACCGAGAGGCAAGGAGCTCGGCGCGTGTAATCCAGAAGCTTAATTTAAATTTGTGCCCTCCGGCTTTCGAGGTACACAAGCTCTTAATGCCCGTGCATAAGCGTTGTCGGCGGTTCGGCAACTCGCTCGATACGGCAGCCTGTTTTTAGAGTTTATCAGTTTTCTGAACAACATATAGATACCTGTAATCATCATTCACTTCCTCTGATAGCCTCTGTAATGTAAAGGTCTGCACATTTGGCTTTCAATCGGCAGTTTGCAAGTTCAATTTACGTTGCACACAATGCAGCACAAAAACTTTTAGACTTTCTACAAGTCTATAAAAACATGTCATGAGCGAATGCTTTTGGATGTTTGCCTTTATTATTAGGTATTCGCCTCCTCCTTCGCAGTGCTCTACACATTTGGCTTGGGGTCGTGAATTTACGGATTCGATTTAAGTAGCAACACATAAATACAATGGTTTTCTGCAAGTCTACAAAAGCAAAAGTAAATGCTTTTGGAAACTTAACAAAACCTTCCAAATTCAGTTGATCTGATGAAAAATAACACTCGCTATTTCTACTGTCTCCAATGCAATATATTCCTTGAGCAATAAACCGCATAAGAACATATAATAATTACTCACATAATTGAGGATTACTGCGAAATTGGAGTTCTTTTATAATTTATCCTCAACAAATTGAATAATGGTCAATACCCAGAAGCTTTCCAAAGAAATGTGCAGCCAAACTTCACGTGGTTGTTTTTTTATTGTGGTTTATGTTTGTGTGATATTAATGCAATTTAAACGTTATATTCTTGAATGTGGCTCTTAGTGAACTTGTACAGTTTCCACGTTCTTGCAATATTTCTCTAATTTTCACACAACAGAATACTTTCTTTAGGCGACGTAACATCAAAATCACTTGAAGTTTATATTATACTAGCTTTTTTGCCCGCGGCTTCTCTCGCATGGTATTAAGGGTAAATTACTGTAGCGCTTTCACTTTTCAATTATCCCTCCCCCCCTCCCGCATTCCATACATTCATTCTCGGTACATTCAGCTTTCAAAAAGCTCGCGCGCTACCTGAATTTCATAATGCCAGAGCTCACTAGCAGTAAAAAAAGAATTATATAATTTGATTCAGTCATTCGGAAGTTACGCGCGTAGGTACCAACATTTCGAAGATTCAGTTTTATTTATATAGATAGATAGATATTAACTACGACGCCTGAAATAAAAATATAAATGTATACATCAACATCGTTTCCACGGCAACGATTTGTTTTCTGACGTTAGCAATAACTTGCTTTTGTTAGCGACAGAAAACGTATAAGAAATATAATTTATTAATATTTATAATTTCATAACGCCGGAACTTACAGCTTATAGTCTTCGCATATAATTTAGCTTTCTGTTGGTGAAATAATTTTTAAAATCTTTTTATTGTTTTATGCGTGAAAGCGTAACAAACAAACTCGAGCAGTTTCGTATTTATAATATTAGTATGGATTGTTCTGTCAGTTGTATTTTCGCAAAATTTCAAAATTTGTTCCATGTTTGTTGATCACCCTCAAAATAATAATCATTCGGTCATGCCTTAGTTTTGTATTTCTTTTTTATGTTTTTTTGTATCCGTGTTCATTTGAAAGAGGTTTCTTCTCCTCGTTCCTTCCTCCCTTCTCCAAGTAAAGTCAAATTATCTTCAGCTGTGGCTTACTTTGTGTGAGAGCTTTACTCTTGCGGTTACTGGAAGAATCGTTAAAGTCATACAATACCATATAGCTGTTCGCTGTTGAAGACTTAATTTCTTTAAATTCTGAAGATAGTCGGGTATTTTGTATTTGAAGGTCTTCAAATCAGCTTTTACAACTAAATAATTTACGGCACTTCGTACAAGTTCTATGGTTCATGCAAAGGCATAATTTAAGATTGGGTGGGCATAGGTAACATAATCTTACCCAAGTACTAAACTAAACCATTATCCACTCGACTTAAATTTTACTGCTAAATCATTCGTTTCCGTTATAATCGTAATAGATATCTGTGTCTTCTACTAATGCTGTGCGGAGGTGTTTTCACCGAAAAAAATGTTTTTGCGAATCGAAAATATTTTTACGGATCAGGCGAATTTGAGCATGTTTTTTTTTCTTCATAAAAACTGCGAAATTTTAAAACTATGCCTTCCCCTTATACCAACATTGTATAACCCAAACCAAAAGAATTTTGTGAAACAATATCGGGGCAAATATTTCTTAGATTATTTTTTATGACCTCCGTGGCAGGGCGGTAACGTTTTCTGGCACTGGATCAAGGGGTTAGGAGCTTAAATCCCGACAAAGACAAAAATTGTTTTCTTAAAATTTTATGATTTGTTCATAACCAACACCTCTGCCGTAGGTCACCCCAAGTGGTTCGGTACGTTTGGTGATTTAGCAGGGGTGTCCGAGTTCATGGGGTGAGGTTTGTCTAGGTCTCGGAGGCGGATGACCAGGACACACTGAACCCCAGTTTCTTACCCACCCCTTAAACCCTTTCCTTCCCAGAACTCTTCTCTCCTTCCTTTCCTTAATAAACCCTCCACACAGCATCCGCAAAGATGACATGAGGGAAATTATGTTCCTCAGGGCCTCCTGTGTGGAGCTCATGTAAAAAAAATAATAAGTTGAATTCAAATTATTTGTACTTTTTACAAAACATATTGCTAATTCTTTACAAAGTACATAATACTCTAAGTTTCGCCCACCAAGTGAGAGACCACCAGAATCGAAACATTGCTTAAAATGGCAATTTTAAGGAATTGCATCATTCGGAATAGCAACAACATCTTCAAGAAATTATATATTTAATTCCTCTGGCGTCGTGCAGTTGGAACTGTTTTGCACTATCACATTAATAAAAAATATAAGAAGGTTCGTCTTATGCAAATTTAGATAAATTTTAATAACTCGCTATATAATAACGGAAATAATATTAAAGTACTTCCCAATAATATTTTCATTTAATTACATTTCCGATCAATCTATTACTCATTCATAGCTGTTCCTTATAACTCTGAGACCGGTGCATTTGCCAGTACAATCTCTCACCATGTTGTGTTACGGTATATTCATTTGCTTGGTTATTTATGTGTGCATGTCTGTCTGGACAATACGTCGTTTTATTCTAATAATGTTTCGTTTATTTGTTTCAGACTTGGCGGCCATCAGACAACTCTTAGAGAGTGAAACAGGAGGAGCGAGCTGTCCAAGCTGCAGCATGCCCTTCGACAAGGGCAAAAAGAGGAAGCTGATCGACACTTGCGGCCACGAGCGTTGCTTCACCTGCATGTTCAGGAACGAAGCGTGTCCCCTCTGCGCCAATGGGCACACTAAGACTAATGGCAACACTCCTCAGAGCTGGGGAAACCAGACCCCCGACAATAGGTCCATTGGACAGCAGAGTCCGGACAGCAGATCTGTTGGGCAGCAAAGCCCAGACAGCAGGTCGTATGGGACTCCGGACAGCAGGTCCCTGACCCAAGTAGAAATCCACGAACCCTCCAAAGGATACAGAAGGGGTGAACCTTTTGTGCAATCTCTGAGAGAATCCCGCTCCCCTAGCAGGTTAGTTTTATTATTTTATTAAAAGTTCTGGAGCGTTTTTACAATTAGGGCAGTTTTTGAGTCTCATTTAATTTTACTTAATAATATAAATGTTATTTACCCGCCTCGGAACAGACTTTGTCTAGTGGGTGGGTAAAAGAAATCTATGTATATAAATTAAAATAAAATAAACGCCCGGGTTGCCGGCACTGAAACTTAACTGAACTGAATCTACCAATGTTCAAAATTGCGATGGATCCACTTCCTGAGGACATAGATTAAAACAAAAAGTTTATTTTTTTTTATTATTATTATTATTTTCTTTTAAATTTCTTTAACCATGTAAATATTTTTTTTATGTATCCTTTTTATATCTTGTCATCATTTCTTGATTATTATATATGTATAATATGGAACTCGTGGGATTGCACCACCCTCCCCGAGATCTGGAATAAATGATTAAAAAAAAAAAAAAAAAAAAATTGCTAACATATTTAGTATCCTTTCGCCATTCGTTGTGACAGCCCCAAAACGTAGCTCAAGATTTTTCTGGTGATAGGATTTGATTTATCACGAGCTTAAATCTTGATTTTAGTGCAATCTTTCTTATTTTTCGCTGAATAAATGTAGAACAAAATCTCAAATAGCAGACTAATGTGTTTGCGGGTACTAACGAAATGTATCAATGTTTATTAATAATATATCTGTATATGACAAACTAATTATTAAGTTCCATCCCTTCAACAGATTGCCGAAACCCCCCAAACAGTCCACTCCCATGGTGCAGAGCTGTCCAACCCCACCCCACACCAGAAGAAGGTTCTTCCTGAGCCCCAAGGCTCTGCGAAGTCCCTTCGGTCGCTCCTCCCGCAACAGTCACAATGAGAACCACCCTCCCTTATCAGGTAAGCTATATCTAACAACCATTCAACAATGCCAATTGAACATGTTTCGTAATTATTTTTTAGCTCTCTTAGGAATCCGATATTTGTGACTATATTGGACATCAGACATGTTGTTAATATTCATGAATCTGTTTACAGAAATAGTGTATGAGTCATCAAATGACACTTAAATCTCTGGGATTGCATCCTTTCACTTTTTGATTTACGAATTTAAACCTGAGTTTTATGACTATACCAAATTTGGATCTTTTTTCGGCTTCTGCATCACCGTGCGTGAGTTATTTAACATAACTTCAAGGCTCCTACCGGTGTTTGCGCCATAATTAAACAATAATTTATGTCGTGTAGATAATTTGCTTCGCGTAACACAATATAACGTTTGAATGCATTAAATTAAATCGCGGCCAGTTTTTCAATTTAGAATCCATTAATGAACTGGTCTCCCGCCGAGACGAGGGAAATTTGCATGGAAATTGCGTAAACGCTCTCTGCCTACTCTGCTCGCCGTTCAGCAGTATATGCGCGATACGCACAGACGAGATTGCTGCCCATTTACAAGCTTCCCACACTCGCGAATGTTACGCCCACGCACCCTTTGGCTGGATCGGCCAAACAAGCACCTGCGAGATGTCCAGAGTCAAGTTGTATCCCAACTTCAGCAGGATGCTTGACCAAACATTTTGTTACCTTTAAATCCAAAGTGGAACTAGAACCCCTTTCCCTTTCATTTTTTTAAACAAATCATCCAGTTCTCACAGCGAGTTCAAGAACAACGGGATTCCTCAAGGTTTTCTTCTAAGACCCGACATTACTTGAAATTATTTGAGTATCTATTTTTTGTTATTGCAAACATATCAGTTGTTGATCTATTTCTTTTGTTTAAACGTCAAGGGTCCCTACCTAACTGTCCGTAAGGCTGACACTTTAAAGGTGAAGAAATACATATTTATTGTGTTATTTCATAGTGTTGCGCCAACGCTTAAGTTTGATGTCAATCAATGGCTGATTGTAAATTATTGATAAATGAAAATGCGCACGGTGGTTACGTAACCTACGCGGGCTGCTGCAGCAGTCATTGGCGATTATAAACAACTAGGAAACAAGGATATGTATGCACACTTTGAATACCCGTGAAACTGGATGTTCTTGAAATTATACACAATTTTAATAAAATGGCTTTGAGGCGTTTTAATTTCGTCGCATTATCGTTAATTTCGACAGTTTTTCTGGCATCCGCTGCATTCTCGAACATGATTTTTACTCGTAATTATTTGTCAGCTTTTATAAATATTAAATACAGCATGTTGTTTACTTACGTAGGTATGTCGTTAAACATGTTCTGAAAATCTGGATCAACGAATTGTCCATTAAAATGATTTAATAGGTATTGAAAAATGATTACTGGAAAGTGGCGTTCATGCAATTTTGGAGCCCATTTACAAGTACATATAAGTTTTTTTTTGTAAAACCACCATAGGCCAACAACAAACGTCCCAGCAAGGGGAGAACCAGCGAAATTCCGGAACATGGCCTAGTTTGGTCTTCAACAAGATCAGGTCTCTCTGGTCAGCCAACACCTCGGTGTCGCAAGGGCTCAACCAATTAGCCACAGGCACGAGAAACATCAATTTAAGCATTGGCCCTTTTGTTTGAACCCGATTTTGGCCTATTAGATAATCAATCTGTTTGCTTAACCTTTTATCTCTCTTTTCATTGCTTGTGTTTTTGTTGTTACTTAGTATAGATTGTTTGATTTTCTTGATATAATTTATTGTTTGTTTTAATAATTGCCTGTTCTATTGTATGTTTTTTGAGTGATGTATAATGTATAATATTTGCATATTGTTACAATATTACAAACACCTGCTGTGATCCTGGCACAAATTATTCATAGATACCAATAAGCAGTAGCATTTGTTTTTATTATATTCCGTCGAACACACCTGATCACCACCCACTATTAATTTTAATTTGCAACTGTAAGAAGAGTGCTTCTTGGCAATGTAAATGGCTTGTTTCCTTGTTGTGTGTGCACTCGAGTTTTCCAGTTTTACAGTCGAACCAGATTTACAAATTTACCGTCAGTGGATTTTAGAAATTAAACACCTAGTGTTGATTGTATTGAAAGCCTGGTAAGCAAATCTGCTAAAAACTGATACTTTACGTAACGTAACTTAAGAAGTTGATTCTATTCGCCGAGTAGCTAGGTCACATTCCTTAGAAATATGAATATTTTATGATCATATCTCTCCAATCTAATCACCGTGAACTTCAAGAGTAGCTGTAATTTTACGGTTCTCGGCAATTAAATAAAAATGTTTATTTAATTAATTACCAATTTTAATGGGCACTTTATTAATAATACATAAAATCCACCATCCTTCCATTAAAAATAATATTTCTCACCATCACAAACAATAAATTAGATATCAGTGTCGTTTATTTATAGTTGTCGCTGTTTCCAATTTTCGCACACGAAAAATAAGTTTTTAAAGTTTAAAAAAATTCACTAGAACTTTCTTTCTTCAAAATAAATTCGAAGGTTTTTCTTCGAAGACTACTCTTTTTCTTGATTTCCATATCGTTAACAGCGTCTGTTGCAGAAATCACGAAAATCGACCTAAAATAAGTCACATGCACAATATACTGCACGTCGCTAGAACAAATTAATGAACCCTAGATTTGGTCCTGCCACTGAGTGTTCCGTTGTACCCTTTTTATCCGAAATGCTGTGTATACATTTGCAAACCGAGACCGTAATCGCCGTTTCACGTTTTTTGCGGTTGCTTCGTTTGTTTCCCATAATTCGTGGTTCAGCTCTCAGGTTCGGCTCGCGTGTATATACCTACGCAGCCATATGCATCGTTTTTTTATGAAGAAAAAGCAGTAAGGTTTTATCGGAACTCTCAGTGGTACGACATTACACATGTTTTGTTTTATACAGTCCAACACCATAATCTGCATGAGGCTTTTTTTGTTGATCCCAATAAAATTTGGATAAAATCATTATAACAATTATTGTCTTTTGCTTTTCAGACGACGAGGGTGGTAACATAAAGCCGTTGGGGTTGAGTGAGAACAGAAAAGGCAACCAGAACGACCTGTACATGCGATTAGGTCTGCTCCTAGGGGATGGAAACAGGAACAAGAGACAGAAACACAAATCCGCAGCCAGGGATAGCTGTACCTCATTGGCTAGCCTTGATGCCCATACACTGGCCTCCAATAACACCAGTCCGGTAAGTCCAACCCCACTTTTGTCTCAAAATTAGTTATATTTTTCCAAGCTCTTTGGATGTTGATGAAAATATTATTATTCTTTCCATCAAACTTTACGATCAAGTAAAAATGCAATTCTTACAGCCCGAAACTTGCATATTTGCGGTCAGTGGCGTAGGTCGCTAGTGTACCAACCCTATTATTATGCGAAATAGGGTCTATTTTCAGGGGTCTATTTCTATACGAAATAGGGTATTTGGATATTGGTGGAAATAATTCTTTCTATCAATCTTTGCATTTCAATGAAAATGCAGATTCATACAGCTTGACACAATTTCAGTCAGTGATATAGCTAGTGATGATTTAGTGGACATAAAACGTTATGGATTTAAATACAAAGTTGGTTCTTCTTTTAGCCGTCTGCAAGATTAAGTGTGTCGACACCTATATAATGATGAATAACCACAAAGTAATAGAAATTATTAACTTATTGTTTTTTGTAATGTTTTGCAGGTTTCTACTCTGACTGGATCCTCTGAGGCTGATGTAAGTGTGATGACCCACAGCAAGGAGCAGACTTCAGATTCCATAGGATCCTTGATGTCCATGTCGCTCTCCGGAACCAGCAATTGTTCCTCTAGTCCCATTAGCAGAAGACATTCTGTTACAAGTAAGTTGAATCATTCTGTTGAAATATTATTATGCCTAGTAGGTAACTTTTACTTTGAACGCGTAGCACATAACTTTATTTTATATTTACAACTAATACATATTATATTGTTGATTTTAATCATGTTTCGTAATTTACAGCCACACAGAATAAAATAGATGAATTGGGTTTCTTCAAAAACCGGCGGACTTCTGCAAGGAGATCTGCAAGAACTGGAACAAGATTAACCCCAACCGTTGATGCCAAGAAATGTAAGTCCCTCCCTACCAAATTTCTGAGCAAAAATCTTTGACTTGCAGCAGATTTTTAAGTACTTTATAATGTCCTTAACATTGGGAGTCAAAAGCTGTGTATGTCAAAAAAGTGTCTCCAAAGGTTGCCTTTATTGGCTAGAAAAGTTAACAGAAGGTTTTACACTTCCAATAAGAATACATGTTATAGAAGTTAGTATACTGTTCATTTGAATTAATACCCACAAAACCATAAACAAATAACAAGAGACTTTTCATAAAACCTCACATCAATTCTACCTTTTATCTTTTCAATGGAGTTTGAGTTGATTTTCATTTTGATTTTTTGTATTGATTAATTTCATTTTCAGTTGACATTCTTTTTTTTTTTTTTTGTTATTTATTTTTGGGGTGTTATGCCGTGTTTCGCTACCTCCTTCTTTAGCCAACGTTTCGGACAGCGTTACAGTGTCCATCATCAGGGCAGATGAGCCATTCATTTTGATTGTTTTGTATTAATTAACACATTTTCTTTTCTTTTCTAGTCTACCCACCAACTCCGCATCTAACTCTGAGGCCACTTTTCTTCGAAGTGCCAGTCCCAGAACAAGAACCTTTATTTGTTGGACGACAATGGCTCATCAATGACATGCAGGACATCATCAACTCCACCTCCCCCGGTATCATCATCTCCGGAGAACCGGGAACAGGCAAAACAGCTGTCATCCTTCAACTGGTCGAATATTCCTGCTTTGGAAGGAAGAAGGATTCCATATATGAACAAGTCAGGGAACCATCCGATATCAGCCCAGATATTACACCGGATTGTGATTCAAGAAGCATCATGGACTTGGCATCTCAAGTTGTGGCTTATCACTTTTGTCAGGCTGACAATAACTGCACATGTTTGGTTGGTGAATTTGTCCACTCGTTGGCTGCCCAACTATGCCAATCTCCCCGCCTTCAAGCCTACCGAGAATACCTTTTGGGAGAGCCTCATTTGCTAGGCTGTTTGTCCATTAAGGAATGCATAGCCGACCCTGATTTGGCATTCCGCCGTGGAATCATTGAACCCCTCATCACCCTGAGAAGGAACGCAAGTATTGACGAAATGAACAGTATTATATTGATAGACGGCCTTTGTGAAGCAGAATACCACCGACCTGATCATGGAGATACAATATCATCGTTCCTCACCAAGCATACTCCTGAAATGCCTTCATGGCTCAAAGTTGTTGCCACAATAAGATCTCCTTTCATAGAGCTAACAAAGCAGCTTCCTTACACACGCTTAAGCCTAGATGAATTCCAAGGGAACGACAATGTCCAGAAAGATATGCTCGAATACATTCATTTGAGACTACAATCAAACACTTCAATTCAAAGCAATGTGAGATCTGCACTTGGCAAACAAGAAGGAAATACCAGTTCGATATTTAAATTCTCTCACTATGTTTTACAACTAGCACAAGGCTCGTTCCTATTTATTAAGCTTATTCTCGACTTGATAGAAAAGGGGCATCTGGTTGTCAAATCTTCAAATTATAAAGTCCTCCCAGTGTCATTAGCCCAAATATTTTTACTGCAATTTAATCTGAAGTACCCCACCGTACAATCGTTTGATAAGGTCACCCATATACTTAGTGTGTGCCTGGCTGCTTTATATCCTCTGACGTTAGTGGAGATCTATTATTCTGTGAATTCATTATTGGTGAATACATTCTTGCCGTGGGAAGAATTCCTGCAAAGATTTTCAACACTATCAAGCTTCCTTGTGAAGAGGATCGATAACACATACATGTTCTTCCACCCGTCATTCAGAGAGTGGCTTATTCGAAGGGACGATGGAGAGAGTTCCAAGTTCTTGTGTGATCTAAGATCGGGTCACTCGGCTATTGCCTTCAGACTATCGAGGGTGCAATCACCACTGGATGCCGACAAGACAATGGAGCTTGGTCACCACATACTGAAAGCACATCTGTATAGAAGCATGGGTCCAGCACCTCTGGGAACGTGCTCAAGAGATCTACAAGCCGAATGGGTATCGGAGAGCTCGGCCAATGTGAGTCAAGCAATCTCAACTCTCCGTAACATCTACAACCCGAATGTTAAAGTATCGCGACTGATGTTACTAGCGGGAGGTTCGCCTGACTTTGTGACAGACTACATGGGCAACGCTCCACTGCTGTGTATCTACGCTTACCAAGGAATTCTGTCGATGGTTGGAATGCTGATAGAGTTTGGAGCAAATGTGGCGCAGACAAACTCGCAAGGATGCACAGCTCTCATATTGGCTTGCCAGAAGGGTCACACTGATGTGGCCAGAAGACTTGTTGCTGCAGGTAAAGTATTTTTCATGTATATAGTTTTATTATTAGTAATATTCCTATCTATCCACTTTGTATCCCAGTTTTATTACCATGTTAGCGTGGTTTTTGTCTGGAAATTTAACCACAGTATTAAGTCATTTTCCCACAAAATCAGCACAACGAGGTGATATTTTGTAAAAGTGGTTACTTAGCAAACATGGTAAATTTACTTTACGGAATGATTGGACATGAAAATTGTTCTTCAATGCATCATTTGTTTTATTACAGGTGCCTCTCTTAGTGACATTGACCAAACAGGTCAAACAGCCTTGGTGCACGCTGCCCGGAATGGCTATGGAACCACTGTGGCCTACTTGCTGGGCTGCCAGACTCACAAGGAGTCTGATGAGGAGACCCTGGGCGCACAGCATGCCCTGGTGGGGGCCTCCCAAGCTGGACATCTGAACATTGTGGAGTATCTGCTGGATACTGCAGAGCTTGAGGTTTGTAGAGAAACCAAAACAT
This sequence comes from Glyphotaelius pellucidus, assembly GCA_936435175.1. NCBI lineage: Eukaryota > Metazoa > Arthropoda > Insecta > Trichoptera > Limnephilidae > Glyphotaelius > Glyphotaelius pellucidus. The sequence continues at coordinate 10,255,279 of OW386550.1, forward strand.
TATAATAATTATTTAAATCATATTGATAACTTTTTTTTTTTTTTTTAACTGATATATTGATAACTGACTGACCATATTGATAACTGACTGTCAACAACCTTCGTATCCTAATGTGACTTCAAAGCATTTGACTTTGAACCAGTACATATGTTGCCGGTTGATAATCTGTTACAGCATAAAAATGCATTGATATTTTATGATTGACCCAACAAAACCGCGGGTGTTATTAAAAACAATGAGAATTATATAAAGGGAAGAACCTTGAAAACCTACTTTCATATATTTTGATTGGTTTCAATTTTTACATGAGATCTGGAATAAATGAATAAAAAAAAAAATAAAAAAAATAGTTCTTTTATGTACGCAGAAACGGTGTGATTTATTAGTATGTAGTTTGTTAGCATTCGCTGATGGCTTGCTATGCCACACTCGTCTCCTGCTCCGAGTTTCATTTCTGATGATTCTAGAGAACGGTCTTTTGTTTATGGTTAAAAGGTATCTGTCTTATTTTTCTAAAAACCACATTCTCTCCTCCAGGTGGACTCAATCTGCAGCATAACTGGCGAGACCGCCATGACGGCCGCTTGCGGCTCGGGCAGCTTCTGCCTGGCTGTGGTGGATGCCCTAATCCAGCGGGGGGCCGACCTGCTCAAGGCCAATCAGCGCGGCCTCGATCCCACCTGCCTGGCCGCCCGAGGGGGACACAATGTCATAGTGGAGAGACTGCTGTTGGCAGGGGCTACCTTCGCCAATCAGAATAAGAATCCGCTGATTATAGCAGCGGCTGAAGGACATCCTAATGTGGTGGAGATACTTCTAGATCATGGTAAGTTGAATAATGCTAAGTTGAAAATTAAATTCTTTTAATATTATAACTTGTTGCTTGTGTCATGATGGAGGACTTAGCCAGCCAAGGAATCGAACATGCGATGCCTGGGTGGGACCCAAACACGATGCTAACTCAGCCAGTGACAGGTCTGAGCTTCCATGTAGATCATTATGAATATACACGTATGTACATAAAACCTCTAATATAACTCTAATCTCCACTAAATACTTATCTGGAGAAGCTAAAACTCCCAGACCCTGAGGTCTGGCATTGTGAAATTTGAACAGCACTTTGTGTCTGTAATTTCTAATGAGTCAATGCAGGTTTTCCAGCCAACAATATAATTTATTTAACAAGCTATTATGCGCTTTGAAAAATCAATTTCGTCAAAAATGGAATATAACGTTTTTGTCATAGAAAAAATATTGTTGATGCTTCGGGTGATGCGAGAGATCGTACCTAACTTCACTGTTCTAGTATCTTCTGTCTTTTTTGTTTTCAAACAAGACGCGTGAGAAAGTAGAGGATGAATGTCGATGACATGAGTACAAGCCCTCGCTGGGACTAGTTTAGTAAAGTTAGTGCATACTACATAAGAATCTAAGTCAAACTGAATGTAGGTATTCAGTTTTATAAGACTTACAAAATACAATAAATTGTTTTAAAAAAATCTGAAATAAATATTTTTAAAAACGTATTATATTTTTATTTTTCTCTGCTCTTTTGCCACAGCTCTATTTGGGTATCCATACAAAGTATAACAAAGGCTTTCCAAACAATTCTGAAAACAATGCTTCAAAAGTGAGAGACAATCGAAAGTATTACTATAGAATTTTCACCATGTTTTAACCTTGTAAATAACTAATACATAATCATTTTTTCAGGTGCTGATGTGAACGCAACCGACTCAGACGGAGTATCAGCTCTAGGCTGGGCATGTCTGCGAGGCCGACTCGGCTGTGTAGTATCGTTACTAGAGCGAGGCGCTTCCATCAGCCAGGACGACTCGGCCGGCCGCACGCCCCTCTGCCTGGCCTGCGGGGGGCACCCCAACATAGTGGAGACCCTCCTAGAGAAGGGGGCCAAGATAGAGTGGGTGGATCACAATGGAATACGACCGCTGGATAGGGCCATAGGACAAAAGAATATTCAGGTAAGAAATTTATTTCAACTAAGCACTAGGCTTTCATAGAAGCAAATATTGTAACCTCTTAAAAAGACATTCTTAATTGCGCAACATTGGGCCAGTATTTAATAGATTAACTAAAAATAAAATTGAAAATACAATTGAAAAAAACATGTCCAAAAACTGCTTCCTCCCTCTGACAACTGCTGAATGACGCAAAAAGAATTTTTAAACTAAAACTGTGAAGTTGGTATTGTAGGTATGTCTTCCAAAACTTCAACAAACTACGCGCAGATGTCAATAGAAGCCACTTCAAGTCAAATAGTTTCATTAAATATGACGGTATTTGAATTATAGCCGCGGACGAAACGTTTCTTCCATACTCTTCTGAGCATTTTTTCGCTTCGCCGAACCCTTTCGTCCATACTCGTGGAGAGGTTAAAAGGCAATTGAAACATGGGTTCTAAGTCAATTTTTAAAAGAAACTATGAACTCAAAATGTATAAGCGAACAAAATAGAATATAATAAAAGGTTAGGTTAGGTTAGATTAGTTGTTTTTTCATTTACATCAATATTTAGATTCTTGGAAACAGAAATAATTTCAAACCAAAAATCGCAAATCTGTGCATTTATCACCAAGTCTACATTAATGTCTACAATATTTTTCCGTTTTATCATTATTCATTACTAATTAATATATTTTCTTTTTTAGGTGGTTCAATGCTTTTTGAAAAGAGGAGCCAAACTTGGCCCAGCTACTTGGGCAATGGCTGCTGGAAAACCTGAAATATTGTAAGTAAAACTTTTATATAAAAAAATTAAAGTTTATTACTTCGCTTTATAATTCATTGAATTAAAAATAACACCAGAAATATCATCCGCGCAAATTTAAATAGCTTACTATCTTTTGGTTCTAGACCATTAAGCAAGCGGTCTGCCTCCTTACATTTGCCTGAAATTGTACCAACTTGTGCCACCACTAAAAATAACAATTTGTACATTAAATCTTTGCCATGTGACAAATGTGACATGTGAATATGTACATATATGTAGTGAATTTTTTCAATAAACCTCAAAATTCCGAATACAGTACCAAAAAAGCAAGCCGGTGCCTGTTACAGCTCAACATGTTAGATGTGTCTAACTCCACTCAACACTAATTCTGTTTAATTTTTATTATTTCAGATTGATCTTGCTGAACAAGTTACTAGAAGATGGTAATGTCTTGTACCGAAAAGGTCGCCTAACAGAAGCCTCCCACCGCTACCAATATGCCCTGAAGAAGATCAACAATATTATTAATGACCCAATCACAACTGGCACAACTCTCTCGGCTGAACACATCTGCACCTTCACACAACTGAAGACTAACTTCCTTCTCAATCAGTCCCGGTGTAAGAGGAAGTTAAATGTAAGTACAAAAACCTTTTTTGTATCGCTAAAGGCCCGTTCAGACAACTAGTAGTTTAGTCGAGTAGCGAGTAATTTAGTAACTAAACTAGGGTTTTTAACTTTTTGTTCTATTTTTTTAGTTGAGTTCATTAGTAGCCGCAGAAATGTCGTCTCGTTGGAGCAAAGACGCTACTCCAAAATTTGTTAATTAATCCGTAGTTTTTTTTCATTTCGTCTCACTTATTTCTTCTTATACCTCTTCTAAAATACAATTACAATCAACTTAATCAGGCTATTTAGTTTGTTGCATTACAGCCTATTCATCTTCCAATGGGCCACTCACTTATGTACTCTACTTGACCGTAATATGAGAGCTTTTTGGTCAGTCAAGTGGCGATTTATTCGCCACCCGACTAAACCACTGGTCCGAAAAAGCCGTATCCTGTTATTAAGTTTATTTTGTAGAAATCGACTTAATATATTTTTTCCTATATATATTTAATAATTTTATTATTTAATTTATAAAAACAGTTTATTTATTAACAAGTTCTGCTATTTAATTATTATTATGCGTGCCCGCTATTTCGCCTTCTGAAGACATTATCAAACTATCATTTTATAACGCCTTCAGAAGGCAAAACAGCTGTCAAGCATAATAATAATTAAATAGCAGAAATTGTTTATGAATAAACTGTACATGGCCATCCATAAATTATGTCGCACGAATTTCATGATTTTTTGACCCCCTCCCTCGTCCCTGTCACACATCGTCACATTTGTGAGACCCTTTCCCCCCTAGTGTGACGTCACGTATTTTGCAATTTTTAAATAATGATATTATCAAATATATAAAAGAAATAAAAAATGATTATTGTTATTTCAACATCATGGTAGCACAAATTTAAATTTATCTACCGGCGGCACCAGTCCTTGGCAATTCAACTCAAGTCCTCATATCTTCCCATCCTACTTCATTTCTCTTTTACGCAGTCAGTCTTCCTCTTCTTTGGTCTCCCTCTGGGGCGCTTTCCCATTGTGTCTTCTTTATACATACAATGGACATTAAAATTCTGTAACTTAGGATAAACCACTAATAGCCATAGACCTAGTTATGGACTTACGTGGTTTATCCTTTAGGGTTTTGCAATTAAGAAAAATTAAATCTCTAAAAGCCCAATTAAATCTCTCAAAAGCTATTGAGAGCCTAATCGTTTAGCGTCGAATTAATCCAAAGTTTTAGAAATTTACTTATAAGAAAGAAATTTATTTATAAATGCGTTTACTTTGCCATATTATATACATACACAAGTGAGGTGTATTTGAGGCTTTTTCAAAGAATTTATCACTTAAAATAGCATTGTCTGATTGTTTCAGGAGTTCGTTGAATCCGTGGATCTAGCTTCCCAGGCCATCTCTCTCCGACCAGATTCATTTGAATGCTACTACGCCAGATCCAAGGCCTACCTGGCCCTCGACAAGGCCAATGAAAGCCTTCAGGATGTCCGAAAGGCTCTTCTTCTTACCCCACAGAACAATGCAAATGTCAAGAAGGTGCTGACGGCTTTGCAACAAGAGATCCTAAATAAAATAACTAATAAGAATGTATCAGCTAGGGAAAGAAATCTATATGATACCCTAAGTCTTAACTTGCCTTAATTGCCTATAGATGGAGCCTTTGAAATTAGTGTAATTATTAAATCTCTTGTAAATTATCTCAAAGTATCAACTGTCATATTATTTGCAAATTCATTAGTGTGGTAAATTGTTTTCGTTTCTAGTTTTGTGTATATTATGAGTTTTGCATGTTTTCAAAGGTTCATATTTGATGTAAAGTGCCTTAGTTGTAATGTGCCTAAATTATTGTTAAAATATACCAATGTGGATTTAGGTGAAAGAGGTCTGTCTAGTTTATTTATTTATTCAAAAAATGTTTACAAAACAAAACACATAAAAAATATTTAAAGACTGAATGATTATTGATACAATCAATAAAATAATATTTTATTCTATATTAATCAAAATAAAATGTATTTTGAATTTGACTATGCGAGCTCTAATGACTAGCCCATAATATTTTGGCATGTTTTAATAATTACTATTATAATACATAAATATGTGGATTTTGTGAATGACTTTACTTTCTTTTTTTACTGAAAATAAATATATATTCCGAACATGGAAATTAAGTTTCATTTACCTAGTGGAAAACTATTGATTTGTTTTATAGGCCTAGTTACATAGTTTTAGGAAATCGAGTACACAAAACACTAACGCATCTAGAAAAAAATCACATTACATATTTACATTATGTGAATTCTCACATTGACAAACCACCAACAATTCAGTGAAAATGGCCATGGTGGTAGCTCTCAAAAAACTAAAAATGTATGTCGGCACAAATTAATTGATGGATATAAACAATCCTTTGTGTTCCGACATACAACCAATAAAACCCAAGCAATAACACAAACGGTTCCATGCCAACTGAGAATAAAGTCAACTCGACACCTATTTGAAAAGTCATTAAAAGCTACGAAAAAAATTGATTGTCTGTAAAGTCAGTTTACGGACAATAATTTTATGTGATAACGTCATATAATAACGATGGAGTGGAAGAGAGATAGATGTGTCACAAGCGGAACGCTTGTTCTGCGCTCTCGCTTGCACGCTCGGCTCAGGCGGAACGTGACAATGAGTCATGCTTTTTCGTGAGTGCAGCCGGCGTTCATCGATTTATAAGACATTATCACATCAAAAATAATTTTAAATTAGCCGATAACCTAACCTAACATAACCAATTTTTTAATATATATTTTTTTATCACTCTAAATGACTTAATCTGAGATGGTTCTGAGTTGGTTTCATTCTGAGTTGTCCGGTCACCAACACAAACACCACATTACTGAGAAAAATTGATAACTACATTATGGACGGTTGAACAGAATAGGCAGGTACTTAGGCTACAAACATGTTGAATCTTTGATGGTCACGAATCAATACTCATCAGACCAACAGAAAACATCTTATAAATTAATATTTACAAATAACACTTTCCTATAAAAATTTATGTTAAGAATAATAGAGACAAGATTTAGGCCTAATACTAAACTTAAAATTTGGCACATAAAATAATAATATAGTCTGCATTAGATACCACTTTAGATTACATATTATCTATTCTAAATAATAATAATATATCATTCTTAGAATAGAAAGAAATCTATGTTTGTAGTAATATAATGTATGAGTTGTGGATTTATAAACCCCGCTCTGGTTTTTTTTTGGAATGACTTGAAAATTTGAATGCTAAATGTCTAAATTCTAAATAATAGAATATTTTTTTGATATTTAGCAAAACATAAACATTTTGTATTTACTTTCAATCTTCGACCAAGTATATCTAGGTCAATGTTTTCAATGAATTTAAAATACTTTTATGTAGAATTTCCAGAGTGGGTTTCGCTTCTCCAAGTCTCGTAAATGAACATAAGTTTCATGGAATAACCTTTTTTAATAACTTTTGAAGGTTATATCCACTAATGTAATATATCATTGAAGAAGATGATAATACTAATACAGCGAAACCTCAATTAACAAGCACCTCTCATAAGGGGTAATATGCATTATTCATTATGAGAGGAGAACAAACAATCAATCACAGAACGAACAGATGGCGCCAAGGAAGAAGGAAGCCAAATTAGACCACAAGGACAATAATCGACGTGTCGTCTCTCACATATATAAAATGTTCTGGATGAGGAAGGCAACATAATCAGAGTTTTAGTGGTAGGTAAAACTCCATCATTATTCATTATGAGATGAAGACAGCCATAAGAGAATAAAATAACTGTTATAATAAAAATTTAAATCATCGAAAAGCGAGAACAAGATGTGAGCGTAGCAGTCCTCGATTTCCCGGTTGCTATTGCTTTTTATGTTTGTGTCTTGTTCTATTTTTTGTTTTATTAAGATTTTTATTAGTATTATTTTCTTCTTCAATGAACGTAATTAATATCATGATTTGTTCAAAGAAGAAGGAGTTTGTTGTGCAGTTTGAGAAATGCTGCTATTATTTGGATTTCTATTCTCACTATTATTATCCATTACTGTCACTCTTTTCCAAACCCTTTTATTCAACCAATCAATTGACATTGGATAATTCTTCTGAAAGTTTTCTGTCACAAATCCGTAAAGTATCGGATTCACAACCGTGTTGAGCAAGGCAAATGCTACACAACATAAGAAATTCGTAACAGTGAGGAAAAAGTTTTCATCCGAACGATGTCCGTCGAAATATATTAAAAACATGATAATTGGCATTGGAACCCACATGCAGCACACGGCAAGAACATTCACATATAAAAATCTAACAGCCTTTTTATGCTTAGCTAGTCTTTGAAGTCCTCCGTTTGACGCCATCCTTTGCAAAGGAGACTTGTTGATTTCATTTACCGATCTTTGTGAAGATAATAAGCCCGGTAAAAGATTGCTGGCAATGCTTTGAAAGCTTTGTCTCAATCTGCTGCCAGAAAGATCCAAGCATCCTGCTTTCTCTTCCAATCTTCTTTGTATTTCTTCTAATTTTGTGAATATCCTGTGGTAATTTATCATGAGGATAGTCATGGGTATCAAGCAGCTTACTATGACTGTTGGGATGGTAAAAATTAAAGAGCAATTGACCGGCTTAGTTGGGAAAACGAGTGTGCATATTGTGATGTTTTGCGTGATTGTTTCAGATGACTCGGAGGTTTGCACGGTTGTGTTTTGTTGTATTATTTGTTCTCTGAAGAATGCCGCTACAGGGATGTGGAGGATGAGAGCGAAGAACCAGGTGAGGATGCAGGCGATGATGACTGTGCAGCGGGTGAGACCGGAGCAGTAGGAAGGGGCCGCTAGGCAGAGAACACGGTCCACACTGATACCTGTCAGGGTCCATAGCAGTACAGAGCCGCAGACGAACTAGAAGAAATTAAAATAAAGTCAGAAAAATTTAGATTGTAAGAAAAAGAGATAAGTGGGTCGTTCTTCTTTTTAACCTACATAACTTTTACCACTTTGTCACATTTCCACCACTCCGTCACATTTTGTTTTTACTATAAATGAACCTCTCTGGATCTCAGACGGAAAATTGTAGCAAGGGGGGAAGGAGGCCTCAAATGCCTATTGAGGGTGACAAACATGAGCTGCGTGTATACCTATTTCGAATGAAATCCCACGTGACAGAAGTGTTGTGCGACATAAAAATTGTAGGAGACAAGTTTTTGAGGTTTTTTAAAAAATTTTATTAAACATCATTCAAAATAATAATCGCTGTTACTTGATTTTGGAGTTTAAAAATAGTTTTATATTTTATGTTGTCATATAATTTTTTTGTAACATTATAGAATACACGCAAGTCAAGGTGACAGAAGACAGTTGTGATTTGTATGAGTTACACCTCTGTCACATAATTTTAACTACAAAAATATAAACACATATTTTTTTTAAACGCACATAGTCGTTACGTCTTTAGTACAGCAGATTTTAAAATAATAATATTGGTAATTCTGTTGTGGTTCAACTGGTGGAGACAACTTTATGGAGGTTAAAAAGAAGAACGACCCAAGTACTAATAATTTATTGTTTTCTAAAACATAAATTATTAGAGAGAGAGGAAGGGGATGGATTAGAGGGGTTGGTACAACTAATAATATAATAATGGCTAGTAGGGAAACATGAAGAACTTTTGATGTTGTGTGTGTAGGCATACCTAGTTTAATAAGACATTTAAATCTTTCATTCTTATTTGTAAAAAAATTGACAAGAGGAACAAAATGAACATTATTAAAAAAAAGCATTGAATTTTAGAATTTGATCTGACCGCAGTATTATTTCATGACCATATTTCCACCCGAACCTCACTACTACGTGTTTAACGTGGTTAGTGAGAATGTAAACCACAAATTTTTCAGAATTTTAGTTTTGGCTTTGGTGATAAGGGGGCCTGAATAGAATTCTGGGTTTTTTAAATCAGTGAGTGCTAATAAAGTTGAATTGCTATATATTGCCAATACTCTTGAAAAAAGATACCACAAGCATAAGGAAGGAAATGTGAATAATTCTATGAAAATAAATAGCCTACTATGTACTATGTACTTCACAATGAATATGTCCTAATATTTTTTTTTTTTTGTTATTGTTTTTGGGGTGTTATGCCGTGTTTCGCTTCCTCCTTCTTTAGCCAACGTTTCGGACAGCGTTACAGTGTCCATCATCAGGGCAGATGAGTGAGTGAGTGCTCATCTGCCCTGATGATGGACACTGTAACGCTGTCCGAAACGTTGGCTAAAGAAGGAGGTAGCGAAACACGGCATAACACCCCAAAAACAATAACAAAAATACTTTTTGGCCGTGAAAACCTAAAAACATACATGTCCTAATATTCTTTAATAATATAATATATTATTTCCGGTTGCAAAGTATGATCAATGTAGGTAGATGTACATGGTAGGTACCTACTGACGATTTGAAAAATGATGAATAAAACTTGTTCATTCGAAAAAATTATAAGCAAGGGCAATAATATCATCAAAGTCTGTTAAAACTTTTTTTAAAACTTTAACTATCTAACTATTCATATAACGACGGGTTTCTGTGTGATTTGATTCATATACAAATCTACTGTTTTATTCCGAGATTGATGAAATTTTGCACAAATCACTTTCAAAACAAGAGGAAGGTCACTGTCTATATCTAGTTTTGAAAAATTATGCTCAAAGCCCGGGCAACGCCGAGCTGATCATTTATATTTTATGGCTGAATCCATTATTTTTGCTAACGCCATCTATCGATTTATGAGCCCAATTTAAAACTCCCTGTCGGTAAAACAGATTTTACCATGGGCATCCCAACTCTTTGGATTTTATCCATATTAATATAGTTTATAAAACTTCACAAAAGATGTCATTAGTACATATTTTACGGAGGGAAGTTTTTAATATATAAAACTTTGATACAATGTAAAACCCTTTTCCACTTTTTTTACGGTCATAAATTAATAAATAGATGTGTAATTTTTTTCACATTTGCTCCACACAGGAGGCCCTGAGGAACACAATTCTTCTCAGGGCCTATGTCATTTTTGAGGATGCTGTGTGGAAGGTGTTTTCAGAAAAGTAAGGAGAGGAAGTTCTGGCAAGGAAAGGGGTATTATTAGGGGTGGGTAGGAATCTGGGGGTCAGTGTGTCCAGGAGTGACGGACGTATAAATCCATCCCTCCTACTGCAGTGCAAGGCGGTGTTCCGAGAGAGAAAGGCTGGAGAAGTTAAATGGACTTCCTCAACCATTCTCTCCCGATCCGGCCTGCCACGCAACTGGTGGGCAGACGCATCCAACGTCAAGACCCCGACAAACCTCACCCCATGGACCTGGGTACCCACTGTCCCAGGAAGACATTGCATCAAGTTAGTTCGTAAATGAATCATGTCATGAATCGAAAAACATAAGGTTTGTGCAAGGAGTTTCTCGGGGTTCCATCTTATCTACCTATCCCTGCGAGGAAATGACAGCGTGATGAATAAAAAGTTATTTTTATATTCAGTTAATTAATTCTTATCTGCAAAATCTCACTCAGTTCGTCGGGTGGCGTAAAATCCATCCCAACTTTAGTTTTTAATTTGACGTTACGCCCATCTTATACCTAAGCAATGTCACGAAATAACATTATTACGCGAGAATGTAATTGATGAGAATCATAAAAGAAGAATAACGATGAGAAATATAACCAAGAAAATGACAATACAGATACGTACGAGAATTGGGCCAAGAACTAACCACACACAAAATTGCGGTTTTAAAAGTATTTCGTAAAATTATTCATAAGCGATACATTCCAAAATTATTAGACAACTCAGCGCCCATTCCAGAATTCCACGAAATTATCTTTGAAATTATCTTTGTTTCAAATCCCGTCACCATACTATATAATAGAAAAAGGGAGACGTGGCATGGAAGCGTGCCGTCTGTATCGAACTATAATCAAACTGGACGATCTATCAAAGCGATGGAGCCAATGAATCTTATGCGTTTGATGTGTTAGAAATAAAGGCGGGGCGCCGCTTCGCATACTTCGGCTCTTCAGACAACAATTGCAATTTCATCTCTACTCAACCAGCCTTATAAGATGGAGCCGCCGAACGATTATTTTTGTGCTTTCCGAACACAAAACTGGTTTTAATTTAATAAGGAATCTGTGCGCGAGTCTGTTTATAGAAACATTTAAATGGGCAGAAGTGTGAATTTACAGTAAGAATGTAGATAACACAAAGCAAATCGTAATTATCGTTCCACCACATTTTTACCACAGCACGATTACAACCCCCTTCTCCCGTTATAATATTATGGCTCTCTATATATTTGTTATCCTGTTCTTTGAAAAATTGGCTCTTCTCACTTGACAAACTGCCGACCCCTGGTCTACCGTTACGATTATAACCAGATTGAGGTTATTAAGTTTTGCTCAGTCAGATTTGATTTGTTTCCGCGTGCAGTTTCTTGCTTATTGTCCGTTTTCATTAATGTTTGAATGTTATTTGCGTTCAGCTATTAATTAATCTGTCTGTGACCCAGGGGCGTTACGAAACTTTAATTAGATATTGTTTTGTTTTAGAACGAAAGTTTTTGATTATTGAAAATATCGAGATATCATATATATTTATCATCATTCTTCGAGTAAAGTTCGATTAAAGAAAGCGGGAATAATGTAGAGTCATCTAGAATTTGATTGGAGAAAGCGGGAATAGTCTACAGATATCAGGAATTCGATTAAAGAAAGCGGGAATGACTTAGAGATATCTGAAGTTCAGTTGGAGAAAGCGGGAATAATCTACAGATATCTGGGATTCGATTAGAGAAAGTGGTTATTAATCTACAGACACCTGGAGTTCGATTGGAGAAAGCGGAAATAATCTATAGATATCTGGAATTCGATTAGAGAAAGTGGTTGTTAATCTACAGACATCTGGAGTTTGATTGGAGAAATCGGGAAAAATCTACAGATATCTGGAATTCAATTGGAGAAAGCAGGAATAATCTACAGATATCAGGAATTCGATTAGAGAAATCGGTTATTAATCTACAGACATCTGAAAGTCGGATAGAGAAAGCGGGAATAATATACAGACATATGGAGTTTGATTGGAGTAAGCGGGAATAATTTACAGATATCTGAAGTATTAAGCAACTAAACTCGACGGTATGGAGGAGAAACACCGGATCCTTAGATTTCTGAATTTCCAGTGACCATGAGTTTTCACTTTGGCAAATGACGTATTTAAAATAACTTAGGATATTTGCTATAAGCAGACAGTTATTAACCTATTGTTGGTGCAAAGCTCTTCCAAAATGGATTGATTAGTGCGCCTGGCAGTCTATGGAATTTTGAACAAACATTTTTTGGCACCGCATCTCGAGGGCATCTATCGGTTTCCGAAATAGCAGAATTTTGGCATGATTGGATGTGTTTTCCAAAAGTAACCAAAGCTCTCCAATAATAATGAGAAATTATGAATAGGTATTCGAAAGACAAATCACTGGACGTCACTGGCAGAGTTTGAAATAATTATTACCATCGATCTAGTTGAGGCGACTTTCCGATGTTAGAAGTTGAATAACGATCGTATCATCCAGGATGTGCACGACCATCGATGTAATTTTAATACGTTGCTTTTCCTACAAGCCACAAGTCCGAGATAATTTGCATTACAGCGCAGAGACGGGTTTTCAATTCTAGATGGTTGTTCAATATTGTTCATCTTGTCGGATCCCAGCGGCAGATTGAACCAAATAATTATTGGTAGTTTCTCTTGGCTTGAATTCAATAAGTGTCAATCAATTGGCATCCATTGGAGGGGACCCCACCACTTTCCCACGGCGTTATAAGGAAACATATGGTTTCCTCCTTCACCGCACACGTCAAGACTCTACTTTTTTATTGAACGAAGCTACATTTATTTAATCGACTCTAGACCCTCCAATGTCCATGCATACGGGGTTATTAAGCAGTATGCAAGTACTTACATTAACATAATACAAAAAAAAGTGGCAGCCCGTGGAATAATTCTTCTGAAATTCTATATAAAATATAAAAAGATATTAGTAAAAATAAAAATAAGAGGAGAGGAGAAAAATAATAATATTGAGGAAGCCTGGAATACGGGAAATAATGGAAAAAGAAAAAAAAATAATATAACAGTAATCATGTAATGCAAGTATTTACAATCATAACAGTATAGGTTTTCCACAAACCACCCGGCAGTCCCAATGACAATGTGCATGGCTATCGGCCCAACCGCTGACGGAACCCGAAGTCCACGCCCTTTAGCCGGCTCCCCGATTTTGCCTCGAAGAAGTGTAGGAAAGAAGAAAAAGTTTTAGAAGACCCTATGAGAGAGATGAGCGTCGGGTTGTCGGAGGGGGGGCGGAAGGACGCCGGGACCGCTCGGCTGTTCCTCAGGCCTACGCATATCATTAGGGGAGGCGCAGGAGGATCGCAGGAAGACCGCTCCGGTGTGTGTTCGCCTGACAGTAGGTATGCACGGACGGGGTCTATCCCACCCCCTTTTTCTGGGGTGACGACGATACATCATATATGTACAGTTGCGTCTCCAAATTACGGAAACCAAAGCTAATTTAAAGTAAAAAATAATAAGAGCATATATATGTGAAACATAATTATAGTATGAGAGCAGAATTCATAATATATTGAGCGATGGTGTCATCACTACCGTCGCTCACCATGATGGGACGTGACCTGTTGAGGTGAAAACATAAATCATAAAACTAAAACATAAATCATAAAGCTTAAACATAAATCAAAAGCTAAAACAAAAACAAAAAGATAAGTAAAACATGAAGAACAGAAAGAAAAAAAAAAAAAAAAAGCGTATATTGGATATGTGTAGGTGTTATTTACAAGTCACAAGAGTAATATTGTTCAAGCGTGTACACTAACTGAAAAGTAATGAGAAGATACCGAGGGAGGCAGGAACAATACGTGTAGCACCTGAAACAAAGATGTTTTTAGTCTAGATCGGCGACTCTAAGTACAGACCATCTTTCTACCCAGGACTTAACAAACTTTTTCAGGCACTCGAAATTCTCTTTGTTCGACACAAGGTCAGCGTTCCACGCTGGTCTTGTTATTCCGCGCAAGCCATCCAACATTTCCTCTCGTGCTTCCTTCATCAAATCACAGTCCCACAGTATATGCCTGGCGTCCTGGTTAGTATCTCCACACGCACAGTTTGGATGGGGAGAAAGGGTCAAGCTGTGAAGCCGACCCCTGAATTCCCCATGCCCGGAAAGCATCTGCGTCATGTAGTGATCCAGTTTAATGTGTGACAATTGGCATCCAGTTGTGAAATAAGAAAATTATACGTTGTAATTGTCGCATTGGTAAAATGTTGAAACCTCTGTCGCAGCTTTTGAGGTGCCCAGTCGCCATCTTTAGACCCACTGAAACAACTTGTACTAACTTGTGAAAGAACAAAATTATACGTTGCAAGTTGTGAAATTAAATTTTTTGAGTTTATTTAACTCTAGTGGGTTCCCGACATGCGTTGCAATGCCACATAATAAATAAATAGTTTCTCCCTGCGTGTCCTTTCCCGCTCGTCCCGTTCCCCTTCCGCCTCCCCTTCCCCTTCCATATTCTCTTCCCCTCACCCGTTCCCCCTTCATCTTCCGCGCCTTCCCTCTCTCCACTCCCGCTCCCCCGTCCCGCGAACCCCCCTTCCGCGTTCCCCACCCCTATCCCGCATTCCATATATTCAGTCCCGGTACATTCAGTTCTCAAACAGCTCGCGTGCTACCTATTGCAATTTTTTTATACAAATTTTCATTTTTCATATATTAAAATTATTCATTTTTGTATATTTAAAGGACCAACAATCAAATTTGATACCTAATATAGGTACCTACTTAAAGTACCTGTAATTCTTGATTAGATTCAAAGTATTCGATTTTGGTTAGCATTATAGGTGAGCACTTCAATTAAATTCGTTAATTTAAAGAGCTTATTCGAATATTGAATTTTATTTGAACAATCGATGGTTTGCAAAATGTTCTCAAATTGTGACATTTTTGATAGTTTCATAAGAGTTTTTGTAATGATTAAAAAACTTTTCAGGTATATTGTCATATGTGATTGTAATAATCCATTTTTGACAGTTTCGTAAGAGTTTTTGTAGTGATTAAAAAACTTTTCAGATGTATTGTCATGTGGTTGTAATAATCCAGAAACCTTCGTGAGAGTGGAAGGAAGATATTTTGAAAGTTTCAAACATTTCCTATGCTTAATACAGCAGCAATACATAAACAAGGAACCATCAAACAAGCAAGCAAGCAAACATGGATTCATTTTTATTTATATAGATTAGGTACTTTCAAAAATACACCAATCATCACAACAAAGCGAGCAGGAATGTACCCAATGCAAAAATCATATCATAGACGGGCACAGCATATGTGTGGTATATTAAACAATGGGAAAGTATTTCATGCAATTTTAACAATGCCATTTTATACGTGATTATGATTATGATTGTGGTTGGAATACTCGGAACATATTAATCGTCGAACCGAATTCTAATAACAATTTTTCGAAATATATTATTCGCATACCCTACCTAACTAGTAATAGGTAAATTTATTTGTTGACTTATATTGTTCATCATAATATTTATTCTATTTTCTCAACTTGTTCTTGTGAAACCATCGATTTTGTCAAAAATTGTATATATTTGGGTGTTACTATAGATTGCTACATGTAATGGGATGTGCACATTATTAATATTTGTAAACGTCTAATACGGGCTAGGATTTATGAAATAAAATATTTCGTGGGTAAGATTTATAAAATAAAATATTTCGTGCCTATAAGTACTTTAAAATTAATCTACATATCTCTGGCTGAATCCACTATCCGTTATGGAATTACTTCTTGGGGACATTCTTGTAAAACTAATATAAGTTATATACAAAATTTACAAAACTCTTTTACAAAATTGTTAATCCGTAAATATACCAATGCACACAGAAGCGACATTAAAGTCTCTGAATACTTTACTTGTCAGAGGATTACTATTTTATAATATTGTAAGTCAACATGTTATATTGTCTGATTCCTTGTATAGGGAAAGAGTTTACCGTAAACATAATACAAGATTCACTCAAAATGAATAATTGATGGTTCCGAAATGTACCAATAGATATGGTGAAAGAACCCTAAACTATATTGTACCCAAAATATTTAATAAACTACCAAAGACAATTAAAAATAGTAACGTTTTTACTGCTAAAGTCAAATATAATCTATGGAAATGGCTATTAGATACTGATGATTTATATTGATGTCCTACTGAAACCCTTGTATTCATAATTGGAATCCACATTCTAAGGAAATAGAGTCATTAAATGTATTTTTGTAATACCTCGCATATTTGAAACTATGTACTTGTTGATTGTATTCATTTTTTGTTCATATTACAATTTATTGTATTCTTATTATAAGGCTTGTATTACTAACATATTTATATTTACCTATACCATTGTAATCTAACCAATTTATATAATTGTTAATTTTTCATCAACATAATACATGTATACCTTTTAAAATCAACATGTTATTGCATAAAAATGTTGTCACTATGTACCTGCTGACAAACTACTTAAGTAATTTAGCAGGTTTTAAATGTAAATAAATAAAAAAATAAAAAACCAAAAAAAAACTCTTTTGTACCAATTCGAAGTGGAAAATTCGTACCTGGATCAGGTTAAACTATAAGGTTTTCTGCGTATTCCCGATTTTCCCGACTCCCGATTCTATGCGAAAAATCTGAATTATTTTTAATATAGTTTGAAGACTATCCATCTAGAAAATCATGAAAATATATGAAAAACTCCATTTTCATGGGAATTTTACGCACAAGACGTAATGTAGGTTTTGCACCATCTGTTACAATGACGGGTGTAATGTAGGTTTTACACCATCTCGATTTCCGTATAGAGACCAAAGACAAAAATTTTCGCTTCGTGCGATCGCTATTTTCATCTCTATTTTCAAATCTATGATTTCAATTGGCATCACTGCAAACAACACATGAACCATGTTGTTTGTTGTGATGCCAACTGAAAACGTAGAATGAAAATAGCGATCACGTGAAGCGAAAAATTTTGTCTTTGGTCTCTGTACGGATATCGGGCTTAAAAAATAGATGGTGTAAAACCTACATAAGGTTAGGTAATAGATTGTATTTTGTGACCGTTGGAAGAACTTGCCGCCAGGTAATAAAACCCGCCCTTTATTTATTCCTATGTTTAATGCACAAGTTAGTTGGGACGAATGTAATTTGTAAAACCTGCTGCAGTCCCCTCTTACCCTGCAATCTCCAAAAGGATACTGAGTGCGTAGTGAGATGTTTAGAGTGATTAGTTTACATAAGCGCTTCAATTCGACAATGTTCTTTTTTATGTTTTTTTTCGTTTCATTCTTCAGCTTCTATAAAATAGAAAATTATTAGAAAAATAAATTATTTTTTGATCCACCCAGTAAGATTCCATGACAGTTTATCCCCAGACAGTTGCCCCCGGCATACTTACATAAAACATAACTAAAGTGATCCGAAGGAGTGTGCATTGATGATGTACCGCCGAAAAAAGATATTTCATTAAAATGCATCAAGGATAAAACTACTTGTCTGTATACTGTATATGGTATTCCAGCCCATAAGTACAAAAATCTTCACCGTAGATCGTAGGTTCTCAACGATAACGCCCTCTTGTGGGCGTTTGAGACTTTCAGGGGGGCAGCAGAAGACCCAGAGAAAATTAGTGGGCATTGAGATGGCACAGTGAGGGCGTAGGCAGGTAAAAAAAATATGGTCCAAAAAAAACAAAAAACACGCTAATCAAGTAATAATAATCTTACGTGTATTATTATTATTACGAATTGACACCTATCGTGAATAAAAGATGGAATACCGTGAATACAAGATATTTAATAAGATGCCAATGAACATAAAAATCGAATCGAATTGCACCACCGATCTAAAAAAAAATGGCTAATAGATCAAGATTTTTTGTATTTTTTTTTTTTTAATTGCCGGCAACCCAGGCGTTTATTACAGTAACAATATAATACAAGAAAAGTATGTAACCCGTCTCACTAGACGATGTCTGTTCTGAGACGGTATTGACATTATTTCCTTCCTTTCATTAAAAAACCCTCCACATAGCATCCCCAAAGATGACATAGGCCCTGAGGGAAATTATTTTCCTGAGGGCCTCTTGTGTGGAGCAAAAAAAAATTGATAATCATGTGTATAATATGAATATGAGTAGTTTTCCTGTGTTATATCTGTCTATCTAACCTAACCTAACCCAACCCCATATCTTTAAAAAAAAATTATCAAAATGGATCCTTACATTCAGTAACGATGATGAGTAAAAATTTGCTATTTTAATTGAATTGTAATATAATTGATACAACTTGTAACATAAATTAATTTAATGTGTTAATTAAATTACTAACTTAATTTGTTACTAAATATGTTACTTAAACTACTTAAATGAATTGCATGTTAATAGCTGTACACTGTACCTACACAATCTGTAAACTTCATCCGCCATAACACAGGGACATCCCTAGCATGGCGGATGAATTAACACAATTTTTTGTTCATTGTATAAACTTCTTTTAATAAATAAATAAATAAATAAATCTGCGTATTTTATGCCTTTGTATTGTAGCCACTTAAAATTTATTCTTCTGTATCTATTTTCTATATTGTAGTTTCTAGTTATAATTGTGCTTTAGTGTTATATTAATATTATTAAATTGACCAGCTGACAAACTGCTTTGGCAGTTTAGCGGGTGCTTAAAATGAAGAATAAAAAAATTTAAAAAAATAAAAAAGGAGGTAGCAATCCGTTTGCATAAAAATAATTATTTTATGATACTATTTCGGGGGGCAAATGATGGGGAATCAACTGTCGGGTCACCATCCAGAAGGTACACAATTACAGAAGAAACAAACTGTTTAAAATGATTTACCTTGACAATGCAACTATATACAAATAAAAATATAAAATCCAGTAATCAATCAGAATTTGTTGAAGTTTTCGGTTTTACTTCAACCTCTTTTAGACCCACTGAAAATACATGGATTCTTAGAGTTGCTATTAAAGTTTAAAAAAAATGCAAATTTAAGTCCATAATGATCCTCCACAGTTCAAATATCTAATTGCATGTTCTAGATTTTATCAAATCGAAGACCCACCAAAAAGAAAGCAGTAATATGTGTTTATTTGCCTGAATTAATTAGATTAGGGCCATACCAGCGTGTCTTCTCCACAATGTGTCATACACAACGCATACAATACTCAGTTCCTAGCTCCTACATAGTTATGGATATTATCATGAATATAGTCCTAGTTGCATGTCATTACCATCACACTGATGCGTTATCTGAATACGTTAGTTCGGGTTTATCCTGGAAAGCACGCGTGTAACAATTCCGGTTTAAACACAACACGAAACACCTTTCTTACTTTCTTTTGTACAAACAATGTTACTAAATGTATTGACGTACAAATTGTTGGTCGATCGTGAAAACCGTGAAATGGTATCTAGATTTTTCGGTTGGTCTGAGGTCAAGTTTTGCGGAGCGAAGGTCAAATGGTAACATTAATTCAATGGCATTTTACAAACGATTTAAGATGAAGCTATACATGAAACCCTATTTAGATTCAACTTTACGACGAATCGGTTTACTGTATGAACATCAAAAAATATGCTACGGATAAATTGAAGCTTTTACTAGCTTTTCTAAGTAATGGAATTACAATAAAATTATTATTTACATTACAAAAAATATAAGAGTAATCCACTAAAAAAATGTTTTTTCATGACTTAACTATGAAGGAATATAAGAAACTTTTTTTTTTAAATATCCCTTTATGGCTAAGACTATTTTAGGGGTTTTGTATGTTCTAACTTTTTTTTCATATTTATAAAATTATGCACAAAATAAATTTAAAAAAAAACACTTTTTCGCGCAATTTTTAAATTTTGTAGGCACGAGAATCGAAATATTTCTAGCGTTTATATTCCTCCGGTTGCGCTGCCTTTTAAATACATAACTTAAATTTTGATTTGAGGCCAAATTTTTACTTCATAGGTCCCATACAGGAAAATGAGAAAAAGAAGAATAATAAAGAGAGAAATAATTACCATGAGAAAAATAATTACCCTCAAGGCCTATGTCATCTTTGGAGATGCTGTGTGGGGGTCTTTTTAAGGTCTTTTTACCTGCTGCGTGGTGGACAGGACCGAGAGAGAAGATGGTTGATGGAGGTTTTTATCCTCTCCAGCCAGAATCTCTCTATCCATCGCCTTGCACCGCAGTTGGAGGGATGGATTCATACGTCCGTCACTCCTGGACACACTGACCCCCAGATTCCTATCCACCCCTAACATCTTTTCCTTCCCAGAACTTCCTCTCCTTCCTTTCCTTAAAACAACCCTCCACACAGCACTTCCCTTAAGATCACATGGGCCCTGAGGGAAATTATTTTCCTCAGGGCCTCTTGTATGAAGCCAATGAAGTAAAAATTTGGCAACTAATTTAATAATTTTGTATGAGAAATGTGTATTTCTTTTGTTTAAATGTCTATGTTCCTTGTCCTTGCCAAGGTAAGGACAAAAAACATGGTCTAAGCCACTCGGGAATTTATTCCCTCCAATGCAGTGTTTGTCCCGCGTATTATATTGGCAAAACGGCACGAAACATGAACACCCGTGTCAAAGAGCGTCTTAGGTGTTTACACAGCAATGGCTTCTCCGAATTTGCAAACCACCTGATAGAAACAGACCATAAATTCGATAAAAACTCAGGCGTCCCCCTAATTCATAAAAATACGATAGGTATCAGATTGGATAATTTAGAAGCCCTAGAACTAAGGAAAGCCAAAAATATTAGTAATAAGGTAATTAATAATCAAATCAATTTATATAAAAGTCCAATACTAAGGTCGTTCCCTATTGACAAACAACATTTCCTTTCCTTTCCCGATCCTCCATCTACCCTTATCCCTACTTCCTCCTTCACTTGAGTAGTCCAGACCATTTTTTTTAAACCATATGTATATTATCTTAACGCATGTAACTTAATTTTATATTAACGCATGTAACTTAATTTTAGTAGAGTATTGTTCTGCCCTGAAGAAGCTACGGTTGTAGCGAAACCCGGTCGGCATTAAGTACATAAAAAAGGGGTGTTTACAAAGTTATTGTTTTATTTTAATTTTTTTTAAATTACTTTCCAGTGATTTTTCACGGGCTTGCGTCAAAATAATACATCTTGTACAGCTAGCACGACGAAATACAAAAAATAACGTTACCTATAACCCGTATCCAAAATATCACTTTTATTTTTAAACTTATTGTCGACCAGTTAGTTCCGTAGCTACATCAGGGCACTATAATTAATACTCGACGATGCTGTATCTACGTAAAGTACTACAGATGATTTAAGTTAGATTTGACTAAGCTTTTAAAATGCCTCTAAGTCGACTAGTCTAATTAATACCTATCCCATGTACGTGCAGTAAACTATTGTTTATGCATTCGTGCGCAATTTTAAAACGTAAATACATCATTTAAATCCGTTTATGGAATGGTGGTATTCCCTCGTCCAAATAACCTAATGAGCTTGTTACAATAACAATATTTATATAGGTACACCACATCAAACTTATACCATAAATAGAATCAGGTAGAAAACTCTGCTTTCTCGAAAAAATACCTATTATCAACAAGGAAAAACCATCGTGAAGGCCAAACCAAAATAATTAGTAAGAAAAATGATTTACCACGGGTTTTACTTCTTTGTTCAAATGTGAACCACGAAGTTGTAAATTACCTGCAGTGACTTCTGTCCTACGCATTTCTTCTGTGGCTTAATTACGTGTAATTTATATGACGTTTTGTGGTCATCCTTCCTACTGATTTTACGTCATGTTTCGTGGATCACTGTCCACTGGAAAAAAACATTGATGTTTAAATTCTAATACCTGGGTTTATGCGCCAACATTATTTTCCCTGTGTTAAACAATTTTTTAAATGATATGAATATCTTTCGTTATTTGTTTTGGAGTGTTATGCCGTGTTGCGCTACCTCCTTCTTTAGCTTAAAGGGCTAAGCCTAAAGGGCTAAATAAGGGGGTAGCGCAACACGGTATAATACCCCAAAAACGAAAATACTTTTGGCCGTGAAAATCTAAAAACAGAAATGAATATGCTTAAATTGTCAGACAGAAGGGTTCCCACTGACTTGGTATCTTTACACAGTGTAAAATTAAGTCACTCCCGCGGTCTGTACGCTTAGATCTTTTAAACTACGAAACGGATTTTCATGCGGTTTTCACCAAAAGATAGAGTGATTCATGATGAAGGTATTTAGGTATATAATTTGTCAAGGTTTTGTGTAAATTGGTTGAAATATATAAATAAAGGGAGCGGGCTGGCAAGCAAGCAGCGGGCAGCGGGCTGGCAAACGGGCTGTGTGGATTTGGTATGTATGCAAATTAACAGATGGCGTTGGTTATAAAGGCTAGGTAATGGCGTTGTGTTTCGTTAGCTACAGCAACGTGTGGCCGGGTCTGCTAGTTTCAAAAAATAAAAAATAAAATTAAAAATTGAAAATAAATTATGTAGTTGATAGTCCTGAATTGCTTGCATTGATACGCTACTACGTAAGGTATTACGCCTAGTATAGACGTCGGGGTTTATTTCAGTGCATACATTCTGGGAGTAAATACTGTACCAGAAATAATTGTACCAAGTCAGTGGAGATCTTCAATTTAGCACCATACAAATACAAAATATTGTTACGCCATTGATTATTATAAGTTACCTTCCAGATTAACATTTACAGAATAAAAATTGTGTTAATTATGTATTATGTCGTATAATAACAATAAACTGCAATATGATCTTTTATTCTTTAGATAATAATTTGTCTTATACTTGCAATTTAAATGAATTATTATCGAGGAAAGCAATCACTTTGTGGCTTGACATTAAAATTAAATGAAAAGTTACTTTAACCTGACTATTTTTAGTTCATAATAATTATATTGTTCTGAAGAACGTTAGGACATAACCGAAACTATTAGGTGGCACATTGTATAAATTATTATTTGCTTAAATTTTTAAGTGTGAATACAGACTGCTCCCAAACATCCGTGAGACTATGGCATTTCCAATTGGGGTATGTTGTTATGCTAAAGGTAGTGGTTTGGAGGTTTGACGGCCTCCGTGGTCCCGAGGTAAGACTCTCGACTCACAACCCGAAGGTCGCGGGTTCGAACCCGGCGTGCGCAAATAAATTTTATTTGATTAATTTGTGTTATTTCAAAATTTATTCATTTAAAATAATATATAATATATTTGCGGCTCTTTCCAGAGTGGAAGATACTATCAGTATCGCCCTGGTGTAAGACCACCATTCAGAATTGAAACGTTGCTTGAAATGGCTTTAGCCGTGTTTGGTGACCAGATCTGAATAGCCAGGTACTTTCCCACCTTCTTCTTCCCTATCTCCTTCCCCTCCCCACTACCCTCAGCCTCACAACATACCCCAATTGGGGATGCCATAGTCTCACTGGCTCCAGACGGGAGCAGTTGGGGACTCTTGTGCGGTATTTCATATAATTTTTTTTTTAATGGGGAGGGGAAGCAGATAGGAAAGAGGAAGGGGGAGATGGGGAAGTACCTGTCCATTCAGATCTGGTCACCAAACATCACTAAAGTCATTTCAAGCAACGTTTCGTTCTTAATGCTGGTCTCTTACCACGGCGATACCGATAGTATCTTCTATCCTGGAAAGTGCCGTAAATATACAATATTTTATTTTCATTGAATAATTGTGTAATAACAGGATTCAATCAAATAAAATTTACTTGCGCACGTCAGTGTTTGAATCCGCAACCTTCGGATTACTAGTCGAGAGCTTTATAGTACACGCCAGACTTTATGATAGACTTGATGTTGATACAAAAATCGTCGCAATAGGCGAGTATAAAATCCGTAAAGTGGCTGCCTCCCCGCCCAGCCCTTTCTCTGTCGCACGTATGTTTTACGCATCTTTCTATTTCGCTTAATGTCACTGTAAAGCCAGTAAAGTGACTTCACCCGCGAGAATGGATCGTATCAAATTCAGGTCGGCATTAAAGTTTGGCGTATACACTGATCGACAGAATATTTATTAACCATAATAAATATACGTATTTAGGATAATTGTGCGCAACGCGCATGCCGTTAGTTTATACTCCTACCGACGTAAATTTTAAACCAGAGTGCGATTAAGTTATTAAACAAATGCATGGGTTAGAAGCGATGAGAAAATTTCTCCAGAAAGAAATTATTTTCAGAGAGCATTTCTATTCTATTTTCAGAATTTTTAAAAAGATTTTCGGCCTATTTGTTTTGAGTATTCGCAGGAAAGTTATTTACAATTTACAAAGTGAAAAAAATACAAAATAAAATTGTAGCTAGATTAATGTTTACTTATTGTTCGGCCATTGACCCGTTGCATTGTTATTAATTTATTATTAACTCTCAAATCACGTCCAGCTTTTATTTTGTTTGGTGAGCTGCCTCTACCTCCACGGAAGTCGCCGGAGAGAAACTGGTTATGAGCCCGTTTTTTAGCGCATCTGCAGCTCGAATAAATAAGTTGTATTCATTTATGAAACTGCAATCGAATTAAGAGAGGCAAAGGAATGATAACAAGACCGTGAGTTTATTCGGTTGCCCGATTCTTATCTTGGATAGGTATCAATTTACACCATAGATATTCTTTTACGTGTCACAATTTTGTGATATTTTAGCTAGTAACTAAAATATTATACATTTGCTTAAATAATAATCTCTTCAAGAAGATTTTCCAGCTGAATATAATTCTTAGGGTGGTGTTTGCACAAACATTATTTTTATTTTTAACTTAATGAGTAAAACCTCAAATTGTAATATTTTTATAATATTAGAAAATCAGAAAAAGATGCGGTCCTGAACAAGAACCTGAGTCTTAGATGTGATCTATCTATCTTTTTCTGATTTTTATGTTTTCAGACTTTCGATTGAGTTTTGCAATAGATGTCGCATATTGTTATATAATTGTGTATGTTATATTATTGTATTATAGTTGTAAATGTAATATGGCAGACTGGGATTGCACTATCCTCCCAGCCCCGCTGGAATAAGAACTTAAATTTAAAAAAAAGATATTTTAAAAATAAAAAGTGATATAATTTATCTAAGACACTATCTAGATAGCATTTAGTTCGGGTTAATTTTTCAATCATTCATAAAAGATAGCAGCCAATAACAATATTTGTTACAGAAAATGAATAAAATATTGGTAGTTCTTAGTCGAAGTATGATCAGTTAAATATGACTCGGATAGAGACACATTAGCTCAGTTGGTACTGGTAGAGCTCCGCCCCGGCAAGGCGTTGGTCCTGTGTTCGTGTCTAGATGTGACCATATTTTTTTCTAATTTTTCTGTTTTAGATTTTCGTTTGAGTTTCGCTAATATTGTGTTCATTTTATTAAAATAAATATTATTCCTGGCCACCTAAAGATTTACGAAGGGCGCGCGCCGTTTGTTTTTCATTGGTTGACACTATTTTTCAGTTGCCCATATATGGACAACTGAAATCTATCTAATACGAGTTATTAATTATCAATCATCGATGTATTTTTACTATGAACATTTGTTAGGTGTGTTGGTCAATTTACATTCACATGAATTAGTAATAAAAAACCGTTTGTTTTTAAACACTCAATTTCAATTCAATGAATTCCTAGATAGTTTAAGGAAATTTACCTCCTATCAATTCAATCTACCAAGTGATCTATCCCTTTAGAATAAGCCTTCTTGTACAATTGTCATAAAATAATTTTTAAAAAATACATCAAAGTCTACTTTTTTTGCATGGAAACATTACTTGTATTATTTAGGATGGGTTGTTTCAAAAAATTTGATGGATTCATCAAATATTTGAAGTTGATTTTCACGTTCTGTGTAGGTTCTATTCAAGTTCTGTTATTATATCGTGATAGAACAGCTGCTTCACAAAACTGAAATAATCACAGAATTTGAATAGAACTTACACAGAACGTAAAAATCAACATCAAATATTTAATGAATCCATCAAATTTTTCGAAACAACCCGTCCTTAATCTACAAATCGTTACATTGGTGAAATGTAAAAGTTGACATAAAAATTATTGATTTGTCAGTTTTGGTTTTCTCCATGCAACCACAACATGACCACAATACATTTTTAATTGGACTTACAAAATGTTGTACCTACTGATCATTTTAAAAACTATTTCCAAAACATTTTTCATTACAGATTGCGATGACATCTAACTTTAAGGCATTTTAACCACAACTGCCGAAGAATTTTTTTGTAATAGTTGCGTCGAATCATTACGCACACAGAGAATTCAATTAATCATGTATCTAAAATTCAGAGAAACGCCATGTTTTTTAATGGTAAGAATGCCTAATAATGTAATTTGCAAGAAAACAAATCAAAATGCGCAAACATTAAGCTTAATGTACCAGATAAAAATAGAATTAACCTTCGAGTAAAATCACCATTGCAAATATTAACCTTTCCTGAAACCTTTTCAGATACCGGAGTGTTTAATAATCAAGCCAATCCTAAACGGTTTCGCAATAAAAACTTAACAACGATACAACCACAGCACAATAATCATTTTCGAAATTGCTCAGTTTACGACATTTAACATTACGAGTTTACGAACTCGAATTGTAAGAAATGACAAGAATTGAATGTTAGACTGACTCATTTCCTCTGCTGACGGATGCAGAATACAGAAGATGTTTTAATGGTAGTTATTTATTTCTAATACGTACTTAATAATCACTGAATATGAGACATTCGAAAACATTGCGTTTCTGCGCCCTTGAGAGCTCAATATTTTACCTGATTAAAATCATCAAAAATGTTAGTGTAGGTAGTAAGTACTTACGTTTTAACTTCTTCTGTATTTCGTTGGCCTTTAATGGGGCTAAGGCAAAGATATTGGGCATAGTAGTCTAAAGTTCTTATGTAAATTGGTGGCTACTTCTTGGGAATATCGGTTCAGTATGAATAAAAAAATATATTTTTGGTGTGACGACTTGCAACAATTATATTCTGTTATGTCATAATGAAAAAAATATTTTTTGTGATTTATTTTTAACCTACGCTAGAAATTAAAACCTAAATACATTTTTAAAATGGATAATTGAAACTAAGTCATCTTAGGGTTTCAGAGTAATTTCTTCTTCAAATTTGGGACCGGAGTAAATTCCGATAATAAATTAAGTATTTTAAATATAGTTTTCGCTAACGTCCACCGTGGTATTCCACTATTTTAGAGCCATTCGGGGTTTTCTTCGAAGTTTTTCGGGCCGGGGTCTTAGGTTATGGTTGGGTAGATATATATAGAGGACGCCCATTTTGATTACAACCAACTTTTCAGTAATTTTTCCGCAGCACAGGGTCTAAGTATTCTATTTTTAGTAAGTGTGTTCTAATCCATTGCAGCATGGATAACTAAATTAAAATGTGTTTGTTTTTTTTTTATATTATACAGGATGTCCCGGGGTAAAGTGCACAAACTTCGGGAGGTGAATCTACGTGATGGTAGAAATAAAAAGATAAGTAACTTTTTTTGATATTCAATTTTTTTTTTCGTACAAAAATATTTTTCCGTAGAAGAATATTATTTTATCCCACACAAACAATTCAAGTTTGTGTGGGATACCCCCGGACTTTACCCCCGGACACTTTGTACATAGGCGCTAAGGCAGCCAAGTAGATAAGTACTGTAACTAGTAGATATACGCCCAGCAATAACGCCAGCAGACAGCAAATAGTTCCGGCTGATCTTGAATTTAGTATCAACAGGTGCCAATCGCAATTACTGCATTTCGTGTTCTTTAAATTATTAATCACTGTCTTATTAAAACATTTCTAAAGCAGTGACAGACATAATGTCGTATATAATAACAGAAAGGTTGCTTTCGATAACCCAGAGAACAATATCTGCCTAACTGCCTGCCTATTTGCAAAACACTCGGTCAAGGATGTGTCATTTTTAAGCAGACAGTATGATAGTGGCTTTCGATAATCGAGAGAACAATGTGCCTGTCCACCCTGCCCGGTGCCCATTCGCAAAAACACTCACTCAAGCGTTTTCTTCTTGAATTCGCACAGATCTCTCGCGCAGTGGGACAGTACACTATAACGCATTGTACTCTGAATACTGACCAGTCCGTTACAATGGGATAGTGGGACAACGCCTACTTCCACCAAACCTGCCCCGAATACAAATTAATGGACAACTTCAGACAATACATGCCTGTGATGGATGATCTTCCGGATTTGTGTGGTTGAACTTGAGCGGTGTTGGACAAAGGTTGAGGTCACCAGCAGTAATATAAAAGGCCGCAGAGGCGGCAGAACTCGGTGTAGGACTCAATAGGCTCGTGTTTCACTTTTCTTTTATTTCTTCTACAAACATTTTCACTTTTACTCTAAATAAAGAAACATATTTGAAATATTTTTAGCCGACAAAAATACTTATTGTCGTATGAATTCAAATGGTATTTATTACGGACCTTAGTCAACAAGTTAGTGTTTGTTTATACCTAATTGTTTTTCTTTTTCTTTTTTGTATTAATTGATATTCTTCTAAGAAGTTGCTCTAAAGCAGTGGTCCCCAACCTTTTTATCGCCTCGGACCGATCAACGTTTGATAATTTTACCGCGGCACGCTGTGGGGTTGGGGGGGGGGGGGGGCGTTGATTGTTTATCTTTTAGATTGTTTTGATATTACACGTTATTATATCATACAAAAAGTAAAACTAGTTCAGATTTTGGTTAATCCATTATAATATGTTAAAATAATTATAAACATAATAATAAGCTCTCGTTGGTCGCAATACAATTCTATATTACGTATTCTCAATAAAACGATTCCACTTGCATTTGGGCAAACAGAATGTAAGAGCGGTGACTCACGTCATTGCGTCTCACACGAGCTCTTTTTGTTATATGTGCGAGTGCGCAAGATGAAAGCCTAGTCGTGTTTTTTACTTCGAAAACATTGTGTCGGCGGAAACTTGACGTGAAAGGGTTCTCAACTGAATTATTATTTTTGTGGTTGATTATTAATTTATTTTTTTATTGGGTTATGTTCGATTTTTAAGCAGGGTCTTGCCACGGCCCGGTACCATTTGATTCACGGACAGGTACCGATCCGTGGACTGGGAGTTGGGGACCACTTCTCTTAAGTACCAACCGTTCAAATTGTTGGGAGCTTAAATGCTCTCGGTCTGTTTTTATCTAGAAGACGCATAGGGCTTTTTCACTCCCGATGTATGCAGGACATTACTCTTCTAGACAGGGTTTATATCTGAAAAAATAGTTCTTTTGCAGCCATAAAATTAGATGACCCGGCAGTAACTGACGAAATTATAATTATTATAAAATCGTAATTTTTTGAGCATTTCAAATCAAAATCAGCTTCAAAAATACCTTTAAAATTAAGTTGGTATGGATATCATTTACAGTGCCGATTTTTGTACTTTGGTATATAAAGTATACAAATAAGTAGTTTTATCCTTGATGCATTTGAATGAAAACATGTTTTATACTTTTGTTATCGGCGGTACATCCTCTCTGAATATCTCTTCGAGGAAATTAGTTATATTTTGTGTAAGTAGGTATATCATATTTTCCCTAAACCGATTGCATATTTTTTATAAATATACCGGGGGCAACCGCCGGGGGATAAACTGACATGGAATCATAAAAAAATAATATTGCTCACTTCACTATTAAGCTTTTCGCACTACATCTGAAAAAAACGGATTTGTTTTCATATATGGATTTGAAAAAGGGATTTGTATTCATATATGGATTTGAAAAACGGATTTGTATTAAAACCAAGATATACTTTTCTTGCCAATTAATTTAGGAAACGGGTATGGGTACCGCCGCCCCGGGAACCATTTATTGGATAACGAACACCTTTGTCATAGGTCACCCCAAGTGGTTCGCTACGTTTAGTGACTTAGCAGGGGTACCCGGGTTCACGAGGTGAGGTTTGTCCAACTCTTGGCGGCGGATGCGTCTGCCCTGGCGCCTGTTGCGTGGCGGGCCGGATCGAGAGAGACTGGTTGAGGGAGGCCTTTTAACATTTCCAGCCGGACCCTCTCGACCCATCGCCTTGCACGGCAGTTGGGGGGATGGATTCATACTTCCGTCACTCCTGGACACACTAACCACCGGATCCTACCCACCCCTCATTCCTTTTTTCCTTCTCAGAACTTCCTATCCTTCCCTTCCTTAAAAAGACCCTTCACACAGCATCCCTTAGGATGACATAGACCCTGAGGCAAATTATTTTCCTCAAGGCCTCCTGTGTGGAGAAAAAAAAGCTCAACTAAAACGCACAACCTGTGATCCAAACCTGACGGCGCGCATATTAGTTACATTATTAAAAAAGTTTATTTATTTTGAATTGCGCGTCACAAATCAAAAAACAATATTTCAAGTTCGATACAAAAGTTTGAAAAAAGTTATTGTTCTTTAATTGTACAACAAAGAAATATATTATGCGAAATTATTATTCAGATTTTATTTTATTATTCATTACAAAGACTTTCTAACAAGGATGTTTTTATACATAAGAGAAGATAAACCGCAAAAAATAAGTTTCATTTTGCTGATGTCACTATTAAATTTATCATCGGAACACATGACCATGTGGTGACGGTGTCGTTGAAAACACAATTAGATAAATATTATTCTATTGTTTCCAAATATTATAATTTATTTTACAAAAATTATTAACATTTTTTTTTTTTAATATCGATGAAGGTAGGCTATTTCCTTAATTTTCTATTGGTCCATTATCGAAACTGATCGTGTCCATCATCAGGGCAGATGTAACGCTGTCCGAAACGTTGGCTAAAGAAAGAGGTAGCGCAACACGGCATAACACCCCAAAAACAAATAACGAAAATACTTTCGGCCGTGAAAATCTAACAACTTATCTGATTGTAAAACTATATGTAAGAGACGTCTCGTCTTTCAAATAAACTGGTCTTCGATTTCCCCGGCAACTCGTCCGGTACACTAATTGTAAACTATAATAAGTACCAATGAAAAATGAATATTATGGAAACATGTATTACTTAATTTGGGAGGCGGGAATGGGTACCGCCACCCCGGGAACCTTTATTGGATAACCAACACCTCTGCCATAGGTCACCCCAAGTGGTTTGATGCGTTTGGTGATTTAGCAGGGGTGCCCGGGTTCATGGGGTGAGGTTTGTCTAGGTCTTGAAGGCGCATGACCAGGACACACTGAACCCCAGATTCCTACCCACCCCTTAAACCCTTTTCCTTCCCAGAACTCTCCTCCCCCCTTTTTTTTCAATTATTTCTGGCTTTCACCCATCAAGGGTGTTCTAGGCCATCATTTCAAATTGTAGAAAAAGGCTCTCCCCCCTTCCTTTCCTTTAAAAAAAAAACTCTCTACACAGCATCCCCAAAGATGACATAGGCCCTGAGGGAATTTATTTTTATCAGGGCCTCCTGTGTGGAACTCGTGTAAAAAAAATGTGATATCTATTCTTCTAATCTATTTTAAATATTTTTACAATCAAAAATTTTCTCAACCTGATAGTGAACATTCATAAAATCATTTTCATAAAACCGATAATTTAATTTGCTCATCAGAGTCGACTAGAGCCAATCCTACCCAATCACGACTTCAAATGACGCAGGAAGTTAGTTGGATAGTTGGTACCGGTTTGGAAGAAAATTGGCACTAATTGAGCCTTAGTTCTACCCAGCATCCGCTATATCGATCAGAGGCAGACTACATTCAAAATACAAAGATCCGAGGCCTAAATTCTTCCCATATCGTTTCGGAGAATTATGAACAGTTCAATTTAAATTACAGGCACATTTCTTTCACCCTATTTTTAAGGTTGGGACTTATCTGTTATTATCAATGAAAAGATAAGTAGGTTCTTATACCTAATGGTCTGCAGAAAGACAAATAACAACTAAATACTTAGGTCGGGATCACTTTGTTTTGTGTGTATTTTTTTATATTAACTCTACACAGGAAGTCCTGAGAAAAAATAATTTCCCTCAAGGCCTTTGTTAACTTTGGGGATGCCGTGTGAAGGGTCTTTTTGAGGAGAGGAGGTGTGAATATGAGTCTTGAAGAGACCCATATAAAATATCACAGAGGATCGCAATCACCTGCACATCCCTCCGTACTCAGAAACTCAGAACCGTGGGTCGACCATACAGCATCCCAATCACATAAACTAAACATAAACTAAACATTACTAACATCTATCATCAATTTACTTCCGACTCCAATGGACGGACAAGCGCAATCTTTCGGCGTGCATATCCATCGCTTTGGAAGCCAATACTACAATAGGTGCTATTTCCAATTATGGCTGTCTTGACGGACACCTTCTTGGTGGTCCTCTGGCTCCATAAATTTTAATTCTCGTTTCTTCTATTCATTCCTCCTTTCTGACGTATAGAATATGGAGTATAGACTACTGCAGAGTGATTTATAGAGTATAGAGTACCTACTGCACACGCACACATTTTGGCTACTGGCTCGAGTTGATCCCAAACAAAATTTCATAAAAGGGTTGATTCGTAATTTGACACAGTATGCCGAGTTGCGCTGTCAAACACTTCACGAATAAAGTGAAAGTTTTGTTGATAATTAGTGTGAAACGTGGCTACTTACGCACACACTAACTTCTTAATTACTTATATTATTATGTAACAAATATCAACTCTCTCATGGTTAATTAACCAAAGGTCGCATAGGTATATTTCGTTTTGCAACAGATTGCAATGTTCCATATTATTAGTTGGAAATTTGCAATAACCAACACTTTTTCAACAATGGACGTTGTTCGATAGTAGGTTATGAACCTGCAGACTTTCTATTGCATTTATTACAGGTTCCCACACTGTCGATTGTACAAAATATAATATAAACTATGTTAATAATATAACGGGAATTTTTTTGATACGGGCCTGTTTGATATCTTTGATCAGGAAAGCAGGAAGTATACGAAGTAATAAGATCGCTTTAATCATTGATCTTACGATTAATTACTTCGTGGGCTTAATACCTTTGTGGTTAATTTTATGTCATTTATCTAAAAATAGCCACGCTTCAGTGATAATTAAAATAATATCTGGTCGAACGGAAAATCCAGATTTTTTATTGGTAGCCTAAATGCATTCCGTTATTACTTTATAACAGGAAAATTATACCGTATATATAAGTACATGTTTTCCAAGAAAGGGAAATCATACAAGCTGTAAACCACATTTTATTGGAATCTCATAGACTAATACAATAATAGCATTAAATGCAAGAACCGCAATTAAATGCAATTTAACCTGCATA
The DNA here is from genome assembly GCA_936435175.1 of Glyphotaelius pellucidus. Lineage (NCBI taxonomy): Eukaryota > Metazoa > Arthropoda > Insecta > Trichoptera > Limnephilidae > Glyphotaelius > Glyphotaelius pellucidus. The sequence continues at coordinate 10,289,219 of OW386550.1, forward strand.
GCGCTTTATTGACTGTACTCATCAATAATAAACATGAATTAAGAAATTATATTCAGGGATAGGTAGGTAGGTATCTAATTACTCCACAACTATACTTAAAATTACTCAGTGTCATGTGTTTCGTTTTATTACATTATACGTAGTAGAAACAATGAGATTTTAAAAAATGTTGCCGATTAAACCCTTTCGTCCCATGGTCAACGAGCCTCGTTCCTCGACTAGCAATCCGAAGGTCACGGGTTCAAAACTGGGCGAGGGCAAATAAATTTTAATTGATTAATTTATATTATTTCACAATTTATTAATTTAAAATAATGGTGACCGGATAACTCCGAATAAAACCATCTCAGAACCACCTCAGAAAAGACAAAAAATTAAGAGTGACGAAAAACATATTTAATCATTTTTTAATACCTATATTTTTTATCACTCTAAGTGACTTATCTAAGATGGTTCTGAGTTGGTTTCATTCCGAGTTGTCCGGTCACCATTATTTTCAGGTTCAGTGCCGGTTAATCGGCGTTTATTGAAATATTGTTTTAACAGTTTCATACAATATAACATTATAATTACCTATCTGTCTACAAAAATATGCCAAATAATTTAATTTACCTCACTGAGTGTAACCTATTGTGAGGTATTTATATATCATTGTTTTATTACATTTTTTGTTACATTTTATTCTTTTCATACTTGCTACGATAGCTTGAACAGTGTTGTATGATGTAAAGAGTACGATGAAAATAAAAATGAATCATGCAAATTGTTATAATAATAAAAATATTATGTACAAAAATAATGTTAAAAAAATTAAATTTATTAGGCTCTTTGCCGCTTGTCCGAATTTTCAAGACAAGCGTTTTCAATTTTGAAAAAGATAAAACTTAAATGCAAAACATTAGTTCTAGAGTTCATTGAACTGGGGATACGGACAGACAGATTCACAAGTCACAACCGAAAGAGTATTTTCAATATTAAATTACCTGTGAGTAGGGAAGTATTTTGCAGGCAACTTCTCCCAGGTTCCATTGAGGTGACACTCTGGCTGCGACTATCAGTGGAATCCCCAAAACGAATACCAAATCAGCAAAAGCCAAGTTCACTATGAAGCAGTTGGTAACCGTTTGAATTTCCTTCCTCCTGTGGGGAATCATCAAAACAATATTAGGGAGGTGAGTTTAATACAAAGAAAATTATCCAAATATTACAACAAAAACAGCACCATAATGTAAATTACTAAATACAAAACAAAATGATTAGACCAATGATCTTTTTAATTGGAGGTCCAATTTATCCATTTTCGATATCTTCGACGACCGTGGGTATTGGGTATATACAGATTGACATGGTTGACTTTCCATTCAGTGTTGTCGCAAACCTATTTATGTTTTGTAAAACAGTAATTTTCTAAATATTGAAGAACATTTAAAAATATCTTCTTTACAATTTTGGGCAACTCTTGATTTTTATCGTTCGCAAAGTTAAACCAAATTTAGTTAAGAAAACTTTTGGCATTTTGTAAAACGGGAACCCTTAAATTGTATCAAACATAGATCGCAACAAAAAGTGCTGCACTGCTAAGATTAAATTTATTCTGAACTACAAAATTTGGTCTTTTTAAGAATGTGCAATTACGTTTATGCTAATGTCTAATGTCTGTACAGTATCAGATTGTTGTAAACGCAAGTATCGCCATCTGTTATTTTGGAAAATATTGAACTGATATATTATTAGAGTTTTTAGAGCCCTCAAACCGATTTGGTTAAAAATTGCTGTAGGGGAGGCTAGGAGGGAGAAACTTGATTTTTATATCAAAATACTAATTTTCGGAAGCGTTCTGCAATTTCTTTGGTTAGTTACTTTGTTGAAATTAGTTTTCATTTGTCCAGTGAATTTCATATGAACGGTTATACGACGTACATAATTACGTAGGCATTAACAAATGGTTTATATTTAATTTAATGACGTAAATAATAAAATAAAATTATTCACGGTCATCTTGATACTACATTATGTCTTAGTAGTATTAAAATAAATGTCCCCAATTCCCATTTTTTTAAGACGCCATAACATTTTTCACATGAATACATTTAAAAATAATATCGTCTACTTTAGCCCTCTGATCCAGATGTGTCGACTGTACACCAAGATAGAGTGTGCTGAAGTAGATATTTTCGTTTTATTAGATTCAAAAAAAAGTTCTGGCGCTGTTAAAAAATACTAACTAATTATATTGTGTCGATTGCCTCTCTATGCATGCCTCGCATATTTATTATGTCGCTTGCCACTCATTGTAATGTGTTACTTGAGTGAGCTTGTACATAATTCTGTATTTTTATTTGTTATGTTTTTGTTTCTCTAATTGTACGTATCTGTATTTAATTGTTTATAATTGTAGATTTTTGTAATTGTGTAATAACTGAGTTTTTATAACTGGATTTTTCTCACGTAAATGCGAACATCTGTAAAACCCAGTACAAATAAATAAAAATTTAAGCAAGCAGTTATTAATTTTACAACATTAAGCTACATGGACTTTACTTTTATTTTATGGAAAAACATTATTTTATTATTTTGTATTCAAAGTGATCTCAATATTTTTTTCCCTCACGTCGTATATAGATTCATTGCGTTGCGTTGTATTGAACATGCCATGTGTCAAGTTTGACGGGAGAACGACACTTTTACTTTGAAATATTAATTATTATCTACCGCGCATTATCTAATCATATATATAATCATGCGAATTCACTAGTTCCTTGTGCGTGGGAATTGGGCCGTTTTAGTTTATTGTAGTAATAGAAGATTGCTAATTTCTAAGGGCGAGTGAAGCCAGACTGTTATTTTTTAAACAACTGTCTCTCACCATGGGGTCCTAGCATGGGCAATCGGTAAGGATTGATAGGATAACTTTCTACAACTTCTCATCGTTCTCTAGGACAACTGCAGATCGCCAACGAACAAACAACAGTTGACGTCGAATATATTAAGAACACTCAGTCATTGTGAACTGTTATTTATTCGTTAGCGATCTTCAATTTTAGTAGAGAACGAAAAGAAGTTTCCGGAAGTTATCTTTTCAATCTGTATCGATCGCCCATGCTAGGACTCCTGGGCAATACGAACGTTCCACTATGGTTAAAAAAAATCGAGTCCAGTTCACACGCGGTAGAAGCGAAACTTCACGAAAACAATCTCAACCAATGGGAGCCTTGAAAAGTGATGTCATAATCAAAGCGGTCAATGAGCGCAGTTTGACGCTTCGTAGGCACGTAATGCGTCATTTCCGTTGCATCCGAATTTCAAATCACAACGGGGCTAAAGAAGTTTCACTTCAAAAAGAATTAGGTTCTATCGTCCAGTTGATTAGTCAGGCATCTCCAAATACTAAGTTTTGAGATAATGAGGAAAACAATACTCGAATGCTCACCATAAATCAAATATTATTGAAGTGAAACTTCTTTAGCACTGTTGTGATTTGAAACACGATGAAACGGAAATAACACCAAAAGAGACCAACACAAACATTTATAGGATTTAGCCAGCGAGAGAATGAGACAGAATGAAACCTTACCGCGTTGGCCGCTTTGACTATGATTATTTTCAAGGCTCCTATTGGTTGAGATTTTGTTTAACATTATCTGTGCTACCTACATGTGCCAAAACAGCACTGTTATTGTTAATGTTGTTCTCTTGGCATTGCTTTGTATATACTGTATATTCTTTGTTTCATATTATTTGATCTTTATTTTGTAAGGACTCGTAAGGAACACTAAAGGATTACTTTTAAGTTTATTGTATAGCACACTTGAAGTGAAATAACACAAAAATTCGGTATACAAATATTACATTATAATATTATTATTTGTGCTGTGCTTCGTAGCCTCCCCAGTCTTGCCTACTTTAGTTTTCTGAAGGTTTCACTTCTACCGTGTGTGAATTGCACACTCTGATTTTTTTGCACGTGTCTGTGATTTACATAAAATAAAATAACACAGGGAGGCATAATGGTAGATTAATAAGTATAACATTTTGAAATATCCTGCTAGTGACCCAGAAAACATCAAAATTATGCTTAATTCACTACTAGTTTTTCTGCATTATAATTGAGTTCGTGTGGTTTATGGGTAAACTGAGCATTTATTTATTTTACTTGTTTATTTTATTTGTTTTATTTATTTGCAAAAACAGCATAAAACCAATACATTGCTAAAGCGGTAAGAAAATATACATAATAATTACACTTTTAGTTAAAGTAATACATTTAGTTAAAACGTTGTGCTATTTCACGCTTAAAATCGATGTAGGATAAATGGAAAATATCCACATTTCCTGCAAGGTAGTTAATTAACCTAGTGAGTCTTCCCAAGGGCATCACCATTGGTAAGTTACTTCTGCACCTGTGAAGAATCAAAAGCCTGTGTTGGCGACCTCGCGTGAAGTTATCTGGGACGTAGAATCCTATTTCAGTCAGAATATCTGCTACCGATATAAAACCATTTGGAAGCTTATAAGCCATCAGCAGTAATGCGACATCTCTTCTAGAACTAAGGCTGCAGATACCCAGCATTCCCGAGATAAATGCTGTTGGAAACAGCCAAGGGTAAAAACCTAACCCTCTCATATAGAGGTATTATAAAAAATTCTTTTGTATTTTCTCAACCATTAGTACATAGACGATATCCTCAGGTCACCATATCATATCAGTATTGTACCAGATATAGAGTACACTTTTACATATACCAGCAAACTCAATTCAAATTTCTGTTTTTTCGTAGATGTCTAACTAATCAACTGAACGATCGACTGGACGATCGTCATTTTCGAAATTGGGACTGATTTGTGAAGAATTCAGATTATCCCGTGATTTTTCTAGTTGATGATATAATAATGACTCTCGGCTTTTCAGCCTTCGCTTTTACGAGAAAGATCAATGGCCTCCTCAGAATTAATTAAAATTCCGGGTTTTGATTATGAAGGCGCGCGTGCTAATCACAATCAAATACCAAAATAAAACGATAATTAATTAATAATTAAGATGTAAGATCTTATAATTATTACTGTTAATTTAAAAAATATCATTGTTGTGACTCGTCGAATCGGTGTCAATGTTAGGTAAATTTTGTTACACGATATTTTCTAAGAAAACACGAAACACAACATCTGAATCGATGAATCAGAAAAGTTTACAAGCAAATTTATTTATGTAATTGGATTCTCGATATTGCGAATTAAATTACCATGAAATTGGTATTGATTGATGACGAAACAATGAATTTAAATGTACTAATCGTTTCCTCTCAATGCGGATACTGCAAGGTTTTTATGATTTTATCAACATCATAAGACAAGTTTTTTTTGTCAGTAAAATTGCACGCGCAGTGGTACAATCATATCAATCGTGTTTGAACTAAAACGATTCTTTTTTGGACAAGTTTGAAAGGAAACCGGTGCGAATTAATAATATGATTTTCGTTAAAATAGGAATTAGGTTGACATGTAATGTATGGGGGGAAAGGTTAGGGGGTTCAGAGCTTGTTCCACAGCTATAAAATATAAAAGATCATCGCACGCCAAATAACGCTCTCCATGCAAACCCTTCAGACCGTGCATACCTAAGCGGTTTAAGCGCAAATCAACCATAGACAATACACATCTTACTACGGAACCACTCCAGAGGTGATATGCCAAAAGTTAAGCGCCCCCCTCTCCGATGAAAAGAGGAGAAGGGTCATTGTAATTACGGAGCTGTCTAGACCGGTGGATGACAGATGTCAAGTTGACAGATTTCAATACAAAAAATTTGCATTCCGTTGCCGCTCCCTAATTCATCTGACCCCCTCTCCTACTACAGGAAGAAATATTTGATGGCGCCGTGTGAAAGTACAAAAGATAAGCGCTCTTGGTTCAACAGATATCTGTTGGCAGTTTTATAGTTGTGTGTGAACGAGCTTTAAAACTCTCACCACCCCCCTCCACACTACACGCCTCAGTATTGCGTAAGAAAAATGTATTCGAGGTTACATTTCTGGAAAATACAAAATTATTAATTGCACTATCTCTTTTGTCAATGTGATATAAATAATAAGTTATGGTAAGTAGAGGTCCCACAAACTTTATAATAAATTTTCACCCCCCCCCCCCCCCCCCTCTTAGTTTCGAACCTCTCCCATATGAGTGTTATACCTACGCCATAGCATATAAACTTTTAAAAATAATACGTAAATCTTCTGTTTTTTGTAAAATGTCTCGCAAATGGTAAAATTTGGGGGGCGGATTAGGGTACCGCCGTACTTTTTGGAAAATCAACACCTTTGCCGTAGGTCACCCCAAATGGTTCGCTACGTTTGGTGACCTTGCAGGGGTGCCCGAGTTCATAGGGGTGAGGTTTATCCAGATCTTGGCGGCGGGTTCGTCTGCCCACCAACTGCGTGGCAAATATTGCATAAAACTGTTGCTAGGTTTATTGGTGTAAGATGGATATGTAAAATGTAAGGGTACAGGGAAAATTAAACATTTTACAACTATTTTATAGATTTAACGAACGAGCCCGATTTGACACACTACCCCAAATGCCCATAGGTCACCCCAAGTGGTTCGCGGGTTCCGGACTAATAGGGTGAGGTTTCTCCGCATCGCATCTTTTGACATCGGATGCATTTGCCCATCAACTGCGTGGCAGGCCGGATCGGCAGAGACTGGTCGAGGGAGACCTTTTGATCTCTCCAGCAGGATTCTCCAGGAATATCGCCTTGCACCGCAGTTTAAGGATTGGATTCACACGTCCGTTAATCCTGGACGAATTGACACTCAGATTCCTACCCACCCCTCACATCTTTTCCTTCCCAGAACTTCCACTCCTTCATTTCCATAAAAAGACTCTCCATACAGCGATACAGCATCCTCAAAGATGACATATGCTCTGAGGGGAATTATTTTCCTAAGGGAGCTAATGTAAAAAAATCAAGATAGAAAAGAGAAACAAAAATTTTTTCAAAATCAACAAGATGTTTGAATGAAACCATTGCTTTAGATTTTTTTTAAAATATGGAATGTAAAAACAGTGTAATACTTAAATTAAATTGTTATTAAATAATTAAAATGGATTAGCTTAAAAACCATTAAAATCTCAGGATAATATGAATTCTTAACATCTTATCTTTGGATTAACCTTAATAAAACAGTATTAAATATGTTTAATATTATTTTGCACTTACAAGCAAATAAATAATGTACTTACATCTAATGCATAAGCATCGAGCGATGTTTTGTTACAAGAGGAATATTTTATAAAGACTTTGCTTAAATTTGGAGGATTTGGCAAATACCTGTGGCTATTTCCATTCATTACCAAAACCAGAACAATAATATAATCAGTGCTGGTTTTGTTTATGTTTACCACGTAGTCATGTGACATATTATGACGTAGAAATACGTAGATTGTAATTAATTGTATAAACTGTGTTATATCTACATCAGCGGCTCCCAAACGAGGGTCCGCAAACATTAACAGATTAAATTAAGTGACTTATTAAGACCAACCGGTTTTCCTTAGTCATTATTCCGTTAAAAGTTTTATTCTTAATAATCATTTAAATACGTCCAATAGCCCAATATAAGGTATATTTCACTTAAACTCCTCAAAAATTACCCATTATCCCTTAATTCACCACTTCAGTTGACGCATTGTCTCTTTCAATATTTATTTAATTATTTATTTATTACACGCCCTAATGGGCTTTACATTCATTGTTTTTTAAGTATCACAGTACTTTTAAATACTTTAAAACTAAAACAATAAAGAAAATGTAACAACAATAGCATATAACAAAATACAATATTAACAAAAATCGCAGAAGTTTTCCACGACTATTTGTTTTTAGATTTATAAAAGAATTGAAATAAACAATGTGTATACTGGTTTTTCTTAAGGTGAAATATATCTCCTAGATCAGAATATTTATTTCAGAGATTGTGAAGTCTCGTAATCGGAGAATTTTGGTAAGAGAGTGTCCTGGTGTTGTTGAAGTAAAAGGGTAGTAAATGTCGGCAAGATCTTTTGGGAATGTGATGTTGATTAATTGAAGTAATTCAGGACTGTCAATTTTGTAATGCAGTATTTTATGTAATAATAAAATCTGTGTTCATTTTTTTTTTCAGAAAGTCTTAATAGGGACATTTTATCGAATAGGTAATTAAAATCAATATTTTTTACAGGAATATGCAATTTATAGTTTATAAACCTCAGGAACTTATGTTGAATCTTTTCAATGCTGTCGGAATGAATATTGTAAATTGGAGACCACAACGTAGAGTTATATTCTATTTGTCATCTGACAAATAGAGTATTATATAATATGATAAATGTGCCGAAATCATTGAAGTCTTTTGCAGCTCTCAAAACAAATCCAAGAGTTTTAAGGGCCTTATTGATAATATAACATCAGGCAGGCCGGATCGGGAGAGACTAGTTGAGGGAGACATTTTGGTCTCTCTAACAGGTCTCTCTCGGAACATCACCTTGCACTGCAGTGGAAGTGAGGATTCATACATCTCTCTCTCCTGGACACATTAATCCCCAGATACCTACCCACCCCTAATACCTTTTCCTTCCCTGAAATTCATATCTTTCCTTTCCTCAAAAGACCCATCCACAGCATCCCCAAAGATGACATAAGCCTTGAGGGGAATTATTTTTTCTCATCCCTTGGGTGGGGCTAATGTAAAACAATAGAAAAATATGGTAACCCATTATCACAAACGCGTATTAGCTGCCTCTTTCTCTCTGTTAGTATGTTACATTTTAATTTCATGCAATTCCGCTATCATGCTATTCCTATACTGTCTATTATATTTTGTCTCACTCTATAAGTACATATAAGCACATACAATGTATTTTTTGATTAGTTTAATTTGTACCCTGATGATCGGTTTAAAGCAAGCAAAATAAAATCAGTTTCGTGATTATCAAAGTTATTGTTTTGTTAATTATAAATCAAACAAAACCAGTGACTACTTTCTACCGAAATACAAAAATAATTACAATGGAAAATCCATCGCCAATATAACGCGAGGACTATTTAAAATACTACTATTATATCAAAAACAATATGCTGCCAACTTCTTGTGATTCATCTCAAAGTCAAACTTTGTCCTGTTGTAGACTCATTTCAATGATGAAATCTGTGACAAAAGGTCGTAGTTATACCTATTAATAATGTCTTTTCCAGCCACTCATTAATTTGGGTCAAAATATTTTCAACTCCACGTAATTATTTTTTTTTCATAGAAATCGGTTTCAAATTTTGAACGTTGAAATATTGGTAGAAAAATCCGGCATATCCACATAAACACGTACCTAAACTGTTTTAACAAGAAAATCTTAACCTTTCTTAAGGCTTTAATGGAGCCACCGTACCTGATTTCAAAGCAAAGCTTATTGGAAAAATTATGTTAGGATTGTCGTTTTCGTCTCTTTTCGTAGTCCTAGTTAGACAAAATGATCTTTGAAATAAGTTGACTTAACGAAAAAAATCAGTGTCGTCCTTTACAAGACGAAATAAGACCATGTAATATTTTTTGTGATTGCATTAATTGGGAATCTGTAACAAATTAGCCAGACAAGGCTCCGCTAGTTAAAAAGTTTGGGATTCGCAGATCTACGTCATGTTTAATGATAGTAACCACGTGAATTTTATCTATTCTAGGCCTGGGAATTGGGTACGCTTAAACAAATATTAAATTGCGACTATTAACGTGTTGATTATTAAAGCAAGTTAAAGTATTTGTACAGATCTTCGATAAATCGGTTATGTGTTAGCATTCCATTATATTACCTCCTTATCTTGAGTTGAGGCTATGCAAATATTATTATCAAAGTGAAATGCAACAGGTGTGATGATATCTTATGTTTTATATATATGTAGCCCACTAAATAAGCAAATAAAATATTTAAATAAAGAGTTACATCTGATAGCAGAACATTGCGACAGCGAAGTAGTAATAAAAATAATATTGTGAGTGGATTTAATTGGTGTATGTGCAAATATTCTGTGCTCTTTGTTTTAAAGTGCTTGACTTACCTCAAAACCGCTAAAATGATTGCTACATTCGCCACCACAGAGAAGATCAGAACAAGAGTAAAAAACGCAGCCTCCAAGTACTTTAATGTGCCATTCCTCTCCCCGAGAGTCGTGTAGTAGGTGAAGTAATGTCTCGCGCCCCAGCCGTCTTCATCGTCTGTCCCCCAGCCGTAGGACGACCTCCATGCCTCAGTCATTTTTCATTTAAAATAGAATAACAATTTGAATATTTCACTAAAAAACCATCACCGCACCACAAACACACAAACACAATTAACATTTCACGAAGTTATTAACTTTAAACTGTCCTCCTTTAAAAATACGTCATTATATTATAAAGTCATATTATTAGTTTTTAAAAACACTTGTCGCAATATAACGTAGTAATTACTTTATTATGTTACGGCGCGATCTTTTCACGCTGGGAAGCAACCGCTGATTGTCACTGATGTTTGTATGTATACTGAATTCACTTTCCTTCGAGCCAAGGAGGACATAATAGTGTTTAATTGGAGGCAAACTTATCGACGTGAACTCGAACGACTCAATGAAACAAAATTCGAACGCAATGGTCACTCGAGTTTCGAAAGGGAGCCTTTTCGTGGAATAATGTTGTAATACGGAGTGAAGTCAAACTGACTCATGTCAGAGATTACACATTCAAATACTTGTAGTATTTGCTTATTTCTTATAACATAACCTCATAAAAGTAGTGCCGTTTCCGCTCGTTCTGTATTTTCTTGCGGTTTGGCTCTTGCGATAAAAAACACATTATTATGATAGAACTTGTACGGAATCTAGTGACAATGCTTAATAAATTATTTTTATGTTGCTGGTAAATGGTCCCAATAATCCGGCGCTGTCGAAGGCTTTCAAAATAGTGAATCAAAAAAACAGTTTCATTCGTCGTCATTGGTTTTTTCCTTGGTGACTGAGTGAGTGCGCAGTTTCTAAAAAAACTTTAATCTGAAGGTTCCTCGCACCGTAAGATTGTTTTCACGGTCATTATGTATTAAAAATATTTTATTTGGGACCACGTCAATGACGAAGACACTAAATAATTTATGACCTCTATGCAAGAATGACAAAAATCTCGACTAAGGTTCATAAGTCGTAGGATCAAAAATTGGCTTTGTGAAAATTAATAAAAATGTTAAACCCAAATAATACCGTCAATGAGTTAATACATAGTAGGTAGATATGTAACATATTTGCACCATGTTCCAAAGTTGAAGATACTCTCAGTACCGCCCTTGTGATAGATCAACGGATCGGCGATCTGTTAATGGGTTTAGTAGGTAGATATGTAACATATTTGCATCATGTTCAAAAGTTGAAGAAACTCTCAGTACAGCCATTATGATAGACCAACGGATCGGCGATCTGTTAATGGGTTTAGTAGGTAGATATGTAACATATTTGCACCATGTTCCAAAGTTGAAGAAACTCTCAGTACCGCCATTATGATAGACTAACGGATCGGCGATCTGTTAATGGGTTTAGTAAGTAGATATGTAACATATTTGCACCATGTTCCAAAGTTGAAGATACTCTCACTACCGCTCTTGTGATAGACCAACAGATCGGCGATCTGTTAATGGGTTTAGTAGGTAGATATGTAACATATTTGCACCATGTTCCAAAGTTGAAGAAACTCTCAGTACCGCCCTTGTGATAGACCAACAGATCGGCGATCTGTTAATGGGTTTAGTAGATAGATATGTAACATATTTGCACCATGTTCCAAAGTTGAAGAAATTCTCAGTACAGCCATTATGATAGACCAACGGATCGGCGATATGTTAATGGGTTTAGCAGGTAGATATGTAACATATTTGCACCATGTTCCAAAGTTGAAGATACTCTCAGTACCGCCCTCGTGATAGACCAACGGATCGGCGATCTGTTAATGGGTTTAGAAAGTAGACATGTAACATATTTGCACCATGTTCCAAAACTGAAGAAATTCTCATACAGCCATTATGATAGACCAACGGATCGGCGATCTGTTAATGGGTTTAGTAGGTAGATATGTAACATATTTGCACCATGTTCCAAAGTTGGAGAAATTCTCAGTACAGCTATTATGATAGACCAACGGATCGGCGATCTGTTAATGGGTTTAGTAGGTAGATATGTAACATATTTGCACCATGTTCCAAAGTTGAAGATACTCTCAGTACCGCCCTTGTGATAGACCAACAGATCGGCGATCTGTTAATGGGTTTAGTAGGTAGATATGTAACATATTTGCACCATGTTCCAAAGTTGAAGATACTCTCAGTACCGCCCTTGTGATAGACCAACAGATCGGCGATCTGTTAATGGGTTTAGTAGGTAGATATGTAACATATTTGCACCATGTTCCAAAGTTGAAGATACTCTCAGTACCGCCCTTGTGATAGACCAACAGATCGGCGATCTGTTAATGGGTTTAGTAGGTAGATATGTAACATATTTGCACCGTGTTCCAAAGTTGAAGATATTCTCAGTACCCTTGTGATAGACCAACAGATCGGCGATCTGTTAATGGGTTTAGTAGGTAGATATGTAACATATTTGCACCATCTTCCAAATTTGAAGAGACTCTCAGTACCGCCCTTGTGATAGACCAACGGATCGGCGATCTGTTAATGGGTTTAGTAGGTAGATATGTAACATATTTGCACCATGTTCCAAAGTTGGAGAAATTCTCAGTACAGCTATTATGATAGACCAACGGATCGGCGATCTGTTAATGGGTTTAGTAGGTAGATATGTAACATATTTGCACCATGTTCCAAAGTTGAAGATACTCTCAGTACCGCCCTTGTGATAGACCAACAGATCGGCGATCTGTTAATGGGTTTAGTAGGTAGATATGTAACATATTTGCACCATGTTCCAAAGTTGAAGATACTCTCAGTACCGCCCTTGTGATAGACCAACAGATCGGCGATCTGTTAATGGGTTTAGTAGGTAGATATGTAACATATTTGCACCGTGTTCCAAAGTTGAAGATATTCTCAGTACCCTTGTGATAGACCAACAGATCGGCGATCTGTTAATGGGTTTAGTAGGTAGATATGTAACATATTTGCACCATCTTCCAAATTTGAAGAGACTCTCAGTACCGCCCTTGTGATAGACCAACGGATCGGCGATCTGTTAATGGGTTTAGTAGGTAGATATGTAACATATTTGCACCATGTTCCAAAGTTGGAGAAATTCTCAGTACAGCTATTATGATAGACCAACGGATCGGCGATCTGTTAATGGGTTTAGTAGGTAGATATGTAACATATTTGCACCATGTTCCAAAGTTGAAGATACTCTCAGTACCGCTCTTGTGATAGACCAACAGATCGGCGATCTGTTAATGGGTTTAGTAGGTAGATATGTAACATATTTGCACCATGTTCCAAAGTTGAAGATACTCTCAGTACCGCCCTTGTGATAGACCAACGGATCGGCGATCTGTTAATGGGTTTAGTAGGTAGATATGTAACATATTTGCACCATGTTCCAAAGTTGAAGATACTCTCAGTACCGCCCTTGTGATAGACCAACAGATCGGCGATCTGTTAATGGGTTTAGTAGGTAGATATGTAACATATTTGCACCATGTTCCAAAGTTGAAGATACTCTCAGTACCGCCCTTGTGATAGACCAACAGATCGGCGATCTGTTAATGGGTTTAGTAGGTAGATATGTAACATATTTGCACCGTGTTCCAAAGTTGAAGATATTCTCAGTACCCTTGTGATAGACCAACAGATCGGCGATCTGTTAATGGGTTTAGTAGGTAGATATGTAACATATTTGCACCATGTTCCAAATTTGAAGAGACTCTCAGTACCGCCCTTGTGATAGACCAACGGATCGGCGATCTGTTAATGGGTTTAGTAGGTAGATATGTAACATATTTGCACCATGTTCCAAAGTTGGAGAAATTCTCAGTACAGCTATTATGATAGACCAACGGATCGGCGATCTGTTAATGGGTTTAGTAGGTAGATATGTAACATATTTGCACCTTGTTCCAAAGTTGAAGATACTCTCAGTACCGCTCTTGTGATAGACCAACAGATCGGCGATCTGTTAATGGGTTTAGTAGGTAGATATGTAACATATTTGCACCATGTTCCAAATTTGAAGAGACTCTCAGTACCGCCCTTGTGATAGACCAACGGATCGGCGATCTGTTAATGGGTTAAGTAGGTAGATATGTAACATATTTGCACCATGTTCCAAAGTTGGAGAAATTCTCAGTACAGCTATTATGATAGACCAACGGATCGGCGATCTGTTAATGGGTTTAGTAGGTAGATATGTAACATATTTGCACCATGTTCCAAAGTTGAAGATACTCTCAGTACCGCTCTTGTGATAGACCAACAGATCGGCGATCTGTTAATGGGTTTAGTAGGTAGATATGTAACATATTTGCACCATGTTCCAAAGTTGAAGATACTCTCAGTACCGCCCTTGTGATAGACCAACGGATCGGCGATCTGTTAATGGGTTTAGTAGGTAGATATGTAACATATTTGCACCATGTTCCAAAGTTGAAGATACTCTCAGTACCGCCCTTGTGATAGACCAACAGATCGGCGATCTGTTAATGGGTTTAGTAGGTAGATATGTAACATATTTGCACCATGTTCCAAAGTTGAAGATACTCTCAGTACCGCCCTTGTGATAGACCAACAGATCGGCGATCTGTTAATGGGTTTAGTAGGTAGATATGTAACATATTTGCACCGTGTTCCAAAGTTGAAGATATTCTCAGTACCCTTGTGATAGACCAACAGATCGGCGATCTGTTAATGGGTTTAGTAGGTAGATATGTAACATATTTGCACCATGTTCCAAATTTGAAGAGACTCTCAGTACCGCCCTTGTGATAGACCAACGGATCGGCGATCTGTTAATGGGTTTAGTAGGTAGATATGTAACATATTTGCACCATGTTCCAAAGTTGGAGAAATTCTCAGTACAGCTATTATGATAGACCAACGGATCGGCGATCTGTTAATGGGTTTAGTAGGTAGATATGTAACATATTTGCACCATGTTCCAAAGTTGAAGATACTCTCAGTACCGCTCTTGTGATAGACCAACAGATCGGCGATCTGTTAATGGGTTTAGTAGGTAGATATGTAACATATTTGCACCATGTTCCAAAGTTGAAGATACTCTCAGTACCGCCCTTGTGATAGACCAACGGATCGGCGATCTGTTAATGGGTTTAGTAGGTAGATATGTAACATATTTGCACCATGTTCCAAAGTTGAAGATACTCTCAGTACCGTCCTTGTGATAGACCAACAGATCGGCGATCTGTTAATGGGTTTAGTAGGTAGATATGTAACATATTTGCACCATGTTCCAAAGTTGAAGATACTCTCAGTACCGCCCTTGTGATAGACCAACAGATCGGCGATCTGTTAATGGGTTTAGTAGGTAGATATGTAACATATTTGCACCGTGTTCCAAAGTTGAAGATATTCTCAGTACCCTTGTGATAGACCAACAGATCGGCGATCTGTTAATGGGTTTAGTAGGAAGATATGTAACATATTTGCACCATGTTCCAAATTTGAAGAGACTCTCAGTACCGCCCTTGTGATAGACCAACAGATCGGCGATCTGTTAATGGGTTTAGTAGTTAGATATGTAACATATTTGCACCATTTTCCAAAGTTGAAGAAACTCTCAGTACCGCCATTATGATAGACTAACGGATCGGCGATCTGTTAATGGGTTTAGAAAGTAGACATGTAACATATTTGCACCATGTTCCGAATTTTCAGTATCCCCTGGTGAGAGACCGACGGATCGGCGATATGTTAATGGGTTTAGATGTGATTAGTGACTACATTGGTCAGGTATTTCTCACCTTCTTCCTTCTCTTCTCCTTCGATTTCCTTCAGTCTCACAACATTTCCAAATAAAACAGGTCGCCCTAGTTCCACTGGCCCTCGGCAGATGAAGCTCCTGTGCGGAACGGAGAATCGATAATTAATATGTATTTACATTATTTTTCATTACAAGGTTGCTTCAACGCTTATTCATTAATTGATTTCAATTTAACATCCATCGATTTCAATCACAATGATTTCGATGGTTAGGATCACAAACCAATTTATTTTTCTTCGTTCATTGAAACGGGCCATATGCCATAGTGTAATTTAAGACGAACCACTCTCTCAAATAAAACGTCACTTTGGTTGGACAGGGTTCCTACCTAGCTCTAATGTATGAGAAAAGGGAAAATACCTAAATTCATCGTACACCTAAACGTGCAAATAAAACCATACGCAACCAGGTTGAGTATAATAAATCATTGCATAAGGTTCTAACTACATTTCCCTAGTATTATTCCAAGATAGGGCCTCGTTCTAATTACATATTTTCCTTAAATATGTTAAACTAAAATACTTTACATAAGATTGAATCTCAAAATCAGAAATTGTTAAATAGATTATGAAAATTCGTCTTTGCAATATTTGACACTTCAGAACATGGTGAGACGAAGTTAGGACTCTAACTATAGAACGAACTATATTGCGCCTCGTAAAAACGATCAAGTGAATCTTTTGCAATTGTTATTTTGTTTGTATCTGACGTTAGTGATGATAGAACCTTGTAAAATAAAAGGACAATTTAAAAACTTGACGTTAGCGTCGCACAAAAATCTATGGTAAAACAACACACTGCAAATTATTTTTGTTATATAAAGTGCAAAAGAAATGGTTTTGCATTCAAAGCTCATTTTTGAAAAAATGTCAGTTGGAACCTTGTCCAAATAAAGTGAAGCAATGTGTTGGTAGGTATATGATATGTATTCAGAATAATATGAATAAATGATTAAATAGTATATATATTTAGCCAAGACACTATCTAGATTGGAACTGAATTCGGATAGAATCTTGCAATTAGGGGCCATTCATAAATTACGTCACACGAATTTCATGACTTTTTGACACCCCCCCACCCCCTTTGCAATTTACGTAAAAGCCCATATGGGCGTATAACAACAACAACAACAACAATAATCTTAAATATAAAATCTATAAAAGAAAATCTCTCTATAAAAGAATACATATTTGTATTTTAATAGTGGATTAAGATTACAAATATTTATTTTTATTTTTTTGTGAGTACCGCACAAGAGTCCCAACTGCCTCCGTCTGGAACCAGTGCAACATAACCATCCCCAAATTTGGTTATGTTGTGAGGCTGAAGGTAGTGGAGAGGGAAGGAGATGCGGAGAGGAAGGTGGGAAAGTACCTGGCCATTTCAAGCAACGTGTAACTTTTGAATGGTGGTCTTACACCAGGGCAATACTGAGAGTATCTTCCACTCTGGAACGTGTCGCAAATTAACTATATATTATTTTAAGTAATTAATTGTAAAATAACACAAATTTATTAAATAAAATTTATTTGGGCACGCCATGATTCGATCCCACAACCTTCGGACTGAGAGTCAAGGGCCTTACCACTCGACCACGGAGGTTGTAATTATTAATTATTATTAATAATTGTATACCAATTTATTTTTTATTTAAATACCAATCTGTATTTTAATAATTGCATTTTAAATTTATAAATACTTATAAATTTAAAATGCAATTATATAAGCATTTATTGTTGTGGCGGTTTATGAACTGTATTACACTTAATTAATTGAAGATAATCTAACCAATCTCAAACAAAAAATGTGAAACAGAAAAATCAGAAAAAGATTCGGTCACATTTGGGAATTGAACCCAGGACCACTGCCTTGCCGGGTGGTGCTCTATGCACTGAGCTAATTCGACCATACCAACCTGTACAATTTTTAACTGTATCATGTTTCGACTGAGAGCTACCAACATTCTTATTTTTCTTTATGTATAAGGGGCCATCCATAAATTACGTCACACCTTAAGGGGGGGGGGGGGTAAAAAAATCATGAAATTCTAGGGGGAGGGGGTCTCACAAATTGCAAAGGGGGTGGGGGGGTGTCAAAAAGTCATGAAATTTGTGTGACGTAATTTATGAATGGCCCCTAATTGCAAGATTCTATCCGAATTCAGTTCCAATCTAGATAGTGTCTTGGCTAAATATATATACTATTTAATCATTGAAGTTAAACGAAAATTCTGTTTCACATTTTTCGTTTGAGAGTGGTTAATATTGTCTTCAATGATTAGGTGATTTTGTGGTTTTACTCAATAAGTAAAGCATAAACAAAGTGGACTCCGTGGTTCAGCGGTAAGGCTCTCTCGATCCAGAGGTCGCGGGTTCTAATCCCGGCGTGTTCAAGTAAATTTTATTCATATTTTCACAATTTAATCATTAAAAATAATAAAAGGTATATTTGGGACAAGTTCCAGAGTGGAAGATACTCACAGTAACACCCTGGTGTAAGATCAACATTCAGAATTGAAACGTTGCATGAAATGGCTTTCACCTTTGTTTGGTGACCAAAAAATAGTCAAATACTTCTCCACCTCTTCAACATCTCCTTCTCTCCCCACTACCTTCAGCCTCACAACATACCCAGATTGGGGATGCCAGTCTCAGTCCCAGCGGTTCCCAGTCTTGTGGTAATATTCTATTAATTTATTCCAATGATTCCAATGTCAACGAACAGTTCATTGTTTTAGATAACAATATAATTACACTGTGGTTACTGGTTTGGTTTGGATACAATGACAATACATTTTAAAAATTTGAAACAACCAATGTGACGTTCTTTTGGGGTGTTTATTTTCAAGTGAAATATAGAAAATTGGGTCATGACAAAATTAAAAAATTAGGAAAACCTTTCACTTTTTTGGAAAGCTTTGTTTTGGATTTTCATTTTTCTTCAGATTAATCTTTAATTGACTTATCTTCATCGTCACCTTTACATTGCATCCAACTTTCATATAAATCTGGTCGTGGTCCAACGGGTTCATCCCAGGCCTTTCTGCAGTGGGACTTGATCCATTCTGGGTCCTTTGGAACGCTGAAAGAATTAACATTATATGAATTTTACGAAACAATCAAAATCTGGGTTTGTTGAATGAAATTGCCACCTGGCAAGAGGGCGGCATTTTTTTAATTGTTTAAATTATAACATTGTTAATATTATTATGGCAAAAACAACATAGTGAAATACACATTTCAACTAAGAAAGCCAGCTCTTGAGCTTGGTGTAGGAGTTATTTCATAATTATATACTAGAGTGTACAACAAATATAAACTTAAGTGCTAGGAGGTTGTGACGTTAAAATTTTAATATGGCATGAAATGTAGTTATAGCATTTTGATTGGTGAAGTCATGGTTGTTAATTATTTTTAAAGATTAATTTGACCTTTTTCTTGAATGATACGACATCTGCTATTTTTTTACTTTTTCGGGAAGACTATTAACATATTTTATGCCTTTATAAACACATAATTGTATTGGTATTGCTTGAACTGATAAGCTTCCGGATACCACAACGTAATACCAGAAGTCAGGAGTTATTTCAGTGCAGAAATTCTTATTCCTCTTTGCCCAGAATACGAATGGAAGGAATAATTATACCAAGTCAGTGGACATCTTCAATGTATCTTTAAGCAAATATAAAATATTGTTACTGAGCTATTCAATTATATACAATAAATACTGTATATATCTTATTGTTCATAAAATATGTAAAAGACCCCAAAAAGGTCGTTAATAAATAAATAAATAATTATTGTGCATTTGTTGTGTTGAAAATAGATGAATTTCGCATGTTACATATATGGCTTAATGATGAGTTAAGTTTAGATTTTTTGATTACATTTTCTTTGAATATTTGTAATGTTGAATCTAATGTATTAAATTTTTGGTAAGTACATCGAAAATTTTGAACAATGTTGCTAAAGGGAATATTGGTTGTTTTTTTTTCAGAATAACTTTAATAATTAGTTTTTGTACCACGTTTACTTACAATTTTGTTCATATGCTTTTTCATATATTTCATACTTTAATAGTAATATACAATAAATAGTGGCCCCATGCCAACTGAGAAAAAAGTCAACTCAGCAACTCTCTGAAGAGTCAATAAAAGCTATGAAAAAAAATTTCTAGCATTCCATAACTCTAACCTATTTAACTAATTTTTTTTTCATCACTTTTAATGACTTTTGTGAGGTGATCCTGAGTTGGTTTCATTCCGAGTTGTCCGGTTACCGGTGGAGTTAATAATAGTAACAAATATTTTTAGCCTACATTAAACAAATAAAACATTGGCTGATTGTGGTTAATTCAAACTGATGCTCTATCTCAGTGATTCCCAAAGTGATCTAGGTGGACCCCTAGGGGTCCACGGGAGACCCGACGGGGGTCCACGTAGGCGCGCTAAAGAAATGGGGGTTCACAAGTTGTGTGGGGATCCACGAACTGGTTTCGATTGAGATCCATCCATGCCCCTTATCCATATCCCATCCCACCCCCCGTCTTATATCCTATTACGCCCCCTCCATAACAGAGCGACTAGCGTACAGTGCACGTTGTAATACCGGTTATGCATGAGATTTTAAAACGCCCAGCTAGGCAAGGGGGGGGGGGGCGTAATGGGATATGGGTGTACTGTACTGGGATGGGAACGGTGACCGGACAACTCGGAATGTAACCAACTCAGAACCATCTCAGATAAGTCATTTAGGGTGATAAAAATATATATAAAAAAAATGGTTACGTTACGTTAGGCTTATCGACCATTTAATATTTAGTTCACAATGCATGTGGAGTTTTGGGAATATGGTAAAAATGTACCAGCCGGGGGGGGGGGTCCACCGTAACCAGTAAAATTTTGAAAGTGTTCTACGAGAAAAAAAAGTTTGGGAACCTCTGACTCTATCTGAACCATAACAATCGTTATTCCTGTATGCCACAAACGGAGGAAGTGTAACTCTTAGAATCTATTAAGGAAAAATTAAGATTAATTAAATGCAATTAATGTTTTATTCTATTACTACCTACTTATGATCTTTCCAGCACAGGAAGTGGTTTAGATAAGGAGCAGTATGGTATGTTTGAGATTTTTCACTTCGGAAAGTGAAAAAAAAAAAAAAAGTTCACTTAATCGTGATTTATTTTTAGGATATTATTATTGAGCCTTGCTGATGGACATTCTAATGCTGTCCATAACATTGTCTAAATAAGGAGGAAACTACTCCCCCCCCCTCATACACACAAACATAGCTTTATTTGAGGGTACATATTTAAATTAAAATACAGATTAATAATTATAAAAATGATATCATACACACTCAAAAAATCATACATACAAACATAGCTTTATTTGAGGGTACATAGATTAATAATTATAAAAATGAAAAATTACTATACATTATATGAGTACACAAGCACTATTTCTACGTTATCAATTTTGTTTTTATTTATGAATAAATTAAGTTTTTTAAAGAAAAAAAATCGAGTGCAGTTTGCACGCGGTAGAAGCGAAACTTTACCAAAAACAATCTAAACCAATACTTGAAAAGTGAGGTCATGATCAAAGCGACCAATAAGCACACACCTCGCGTAATTTCCGTTTCATATCTGAACCAATAGGAGCCTTTAAATATGACATAATTATCGAAGCGGCCGATGAGGTGATTTTTCACTTAAACGGCGTTATATAAATCAGCCAAATATTATTAATCTTTATGTGTAAAAATCTCGCGTCACGATGTTTGTTCGAGATAAACTCAAAAATTACTTAACCGTTTTTAATGGAATTTGGCTTACTGTTTGTAATTTGGTCCAACTTAAAAGATAGGATAGTTTTTAAATCGAAATACCGTGAAAAGTTCACTAAATGTTTGTTATAGGACAAGCTTTGTAATTATTTGTAAGTTCCATAAGTTTCTAACAGATGGCGGTGTGAGTTATTTATCGACACAACACTTGGTTATATAGGTTGGGTAACCATCCTGTAGCTGGCGTTGTGTTTCGATTTCAAGTTACAGCAACGCGTAGCCAGGTCAGCTAGTTTTAATATAAAACTGCGCTTTCGAAATTTAAATGGGATGGTGATCTACGATTTCAGGCGAGTGTAAGTGAGACGGAACGCAGGGGGGTCGGGCTAAGTGAAACGATTGTTTCTATTCAAATTCTTATATGTAAGGCACTTCTAGTGTTGTATTATTTATTATATGCAATATATCCGATGTTCCCCACACAATGAATGAAGGTGACCCAATGACTCAATAATGTAGAGGTCATAAAGTCCAGTTGGAATGACTAACGAATGGTAATAATATTGATAAAAATAGATTTTTTATAACATTATATTTTGTTTTGCGGATGCGATATTATAAGGCAATATTATACGCTCTATATTAATTGAATTAAGTCATATCAGCCTCATCGAACAAAAACCTGATGAACCGATCCGTTGTATATTGAATTTATTTTACGATAACTCTTCGATTATGGTCTTCCTCACCTTTTTGATCTTAAATGCAGGGACGGACTTAAACATTCAAGGGTTCAACTCAAATTAATAATCAAGGCGCCTAAAAACAATTTTTTAACTATCTAATATCGGAGATCGACGCTTTTAACCATAGTTATATAATTTATCTACGTGTAATACGGAAAATGTAATAAAAAAATTATTTAATATAATTCATTAATTCAATGTATAGGGAAAGTTATAAAAGAGATAGCATACTTTTAAGCTGTAATATTATATAATTAACGATTATGCACGCTTTGCATTTTTGAATTTTTAAGCACAAATCCATCATTAATCTCACCGTAGATAAATATTTTGCATTTTAGAATTTTCTATAGTAAAAACTTACTTAATTAATAATTAGCAATTTATTAAAAAGAAGTTAGAATACATTGTCTGTCAAATAAGAGTAGAAAATAAAAAAATGGAACTACAAAATGTGTAGGCTGGCAACACCAATTTTCCTGTCAACTATTCTTTTAAATTGCAATGACACTGAAAATACAGAACACTGTATACATTTTAAAAAAAAGATGAAGAAGCAGAAGCACTGTTGTTAAGGTACCTACTTTATGACTTAAATTGTGTTTTACAAAGTGATTGACTTTCTTTTAATTTAAAGTTAATTTGAATTTAATAGATAGAAAGGAAGAATGATTAATGGTGAGTTTAGTTACATTGATGAGTTACAATGAGTTAAATATATTCGGATCTAAAATTAGAGACATGATCTAAAGCCCTGCCAACGCTAGGAACTTAAGCTAATATTAAATAAATGTGAACAATTTCTAAAGTGTGCTTTACATTTTATTACAATATCGTTATTCTTACACAAAATTGCAAAGCTATAATAATAATACACCTATATGCAATTCTAATTTTGAGATCAATGGGTATTGCAATGAAAAAATATTTTTTTCACTTTAATGCCTTTTTAATTTTTAATAAAAATGTAGGTTACACAGCTTTAGATTACCACTATGACTATATTTTTAGTATTGCCATTTGAACAACAGTGGCTCCCTCCTGTGTTTTCTACTCTTATTTGAAAAACTGTACAACTCTGTTTTAACACACACTCCTTTCTTTAATCACATGAATACATCATCTCAAACACATTCTTCTGTCATACCTACCGTTGTCATGAACTTGAAAAATATAAAATTTACCTCTCTGTAAAATGTTTTTTCGGGGCGTTCTGACTTCTTTTTACATTCACTTGCCTGTAGTAAATTCTCATTAAAAACCATTTTTCCGTCCATCACCTGTACATATCCAAACCATTCAAGCTATCTTGATTTGTCTGGGGCAAAAAGCTAATATCCTAGATTGCTAATTCATAATGCGCAAGCTTTTCGTAAGATTTTTTAGATGATTTTTAAAAGGACAACTAAGTGCTTCAAATTTATTTGTATTGTTTTTGGGCCCTTCGTCACCGCGCGCCCTAAAGCTACGCCCATGCACACTGTCTATAAATTCGCTCCTGAACGTAAATCCACTTACCGTAAAACCTCTCTGAGATCATTCGCATCGACAACCACATTTCTTACGGGATCGTAAAAGCCATCTTCGGTGTCGTAATATCCCGCGGGTATCTTCCTTGTGGGGTTCTTATCCGTCAGGATGGAACATCCGGCGGGTTTCAAGCCGACGGACATCTCGTGACAGAATCTGTAATAACAAATCAGGAACAGGATGACGGGATGAATTTGACCATATAAACCGTCTCTCTAGAATCTGACTTTACCATATTCATAGCCTTAGAGTAGTATGCGTTTACTACAAGTTTATGGGCGTAGTTTTTTTTAGATTTTTTATCAATGCGCGGCCTTCTTGTGCATTGGAAACTAAACTCAAAGGGTATTTACGCACCCACACAAAAATTATAAATACGTTATGGTGTCCATCAAGGGTTTTTAGGATTAAAAAAATATTTTTTTTACTAAGGTAAAGCTTATAGCTAAAATTAGATAGAAAGGTGAAGTTGAATAAATAGATCTATTATTTTTTTCAATAATCGCAAATTCACTTTTGTGGCATCATTGCAAAATTATAAATGAAAATAAATAACTTTGCATACGCAACAATATAAACAAAATGATCGACATGTTTCAAAACCAATGGTTTCTTCGTCAGGATCCCCGTGTTATACATTAATCCTGACAAAGAAAACATTGGTTTTGAAACATGTCATTATTTTTATTCAAATTCAAATTCAAAACCATTTATTGATCAAAAACACAAGTACAAAAGGTGTAGCTTATAGATACATTATATTTCTTCCAGCTGACCAAAAAATACAAACATTATAAACCAAACAATTACATGTTACAGAAAATAAAAATAAAAAATAAACAGAGTTAATTTACATAAGGTATTCATTAAGAGTATAGTGACATTTGTTTAGAAGAAATGTTTTTAGTGATGATTTGAATTTGAGTGTATCTTGTATTTGTTTAATGTTTTGTGGAAGGTTGTTATACACTTTAATGGCCATGTAATTAAATAGTGATGTAAACAAAGTTATTTATTTTCAGTTAATTTAAATCTAATTTTATCCGAAAATTAAAACACAAAGAATAAGAAAACCTTAAATGAATAACGATACATAAATATGATATGTGTTTATTATTTTAGTGGTCAGTATTATGTCTAATTACGGTTGTTTAGTAATAATCAAACAATGAGGTTTTAATTCAATGAGACCATTTACGTATTTGACTTTGTCTGGTGGTTTACGTAGGTATATAATGTTGTTAATTTCTTTGTTCCTTTTCAGGAGGGCGTTTTGTTTGTTTTGGTTACCTGCTGGGAGGTTTCATGTAAATATTATATGGTGTTTAAGTTGTATTGTTATGTTGTTGGGTATTTTTTTATATGAGCACCACACAGGAGGCTCTGAAGAAAATAATTTCCCTCAGGGCCTATGTCATCTTTGGGGATGCTGTGTGGAGAGTTTTTTAAAGGAGAGGAGAGATCTGGAAAGGAAAAGGGTTTAAGTTTAAAGGGTGGGCAGGAATCTGGGGTTCAGTGTGTCCTGGTCATCCGCCTCCAAGACCTAGACAAATCTCACCCCATGAATCCGGGCACCCCTGCTAAATCACCAAACGTAGCGAACCACTTGGGACCACGTAGCGGACCACTATGGCAGAGGTGTTGGTTATCCAATAAAGGTTCCCGGGGCGGCGGTGCCCGTTCCCGCCTCCCAAATTGAGGATTGTTTTAAAGGAAAATGTGCGCACCTCCATTACGTAAAGTATAATATTTATTTTAGTTAGTATTTTTTAAATTTATTTAAAAAGAGGCCTTTAGAAGTAAAGATAGCCAGATCATATTTTTTTAAATCATGTCCTTTGAGTTTACTGATACAAAAGTTTTTTTTTACAATTAAAACAATACCATTAGCGGAAGGAATTTCAAGAATCAAAAATTGATGTTCTTTAGCGATTATTAATAGTAAATAAACAATTTGGCAGGTGAGTATGGCTACCGGGAACCATTTATTGGATAACCAACACCACTTCCGTAGGTCACGCCAAGTGGTTCACTACGTTTAGTGACTTAGCAGGAGTGCCCGGCCTCGGTGACGTGCGTTCAGGTCTTGACGGCGGATGCGCCTGCCCACCAGCTGCGTGGCAGACACGATCGGGAGAGGCTGGTTTGGAGAGTTTGCAGCTGGCTCGTCGTCTTGCACTGCAGCGAAAGAGATGGATTCATACGTTCGTCACTCCTGGACACCCTGACTTCTAAATTCATACACAACCTTCATACCCTTTTCTTTCCCAGGACTTCCTCTCCTTCCTTTACTTCAAAATACCTTCCACACAGCATCCTCAAGATGATACGGGCACTGAGGGAAATTGTTTTTCTCAGGACCTCCAATTCGGTGTTAATATAAAAAAAAATTGCTTTTACAGGATCGATTTCAGTTGGTTATAAAATAAACTAACAGTTTTACATTTATCCCTCTTCTTATGTCAATGGCGGGTAAAGGAGCATAATTGAGGAGATAATATATCCGGTGAGCGACCTGCCTGTTGTTGAAAAAATTTAATTATTATGATAAATAAGAGGGTACTATAATAATATACATAGTGAAAGTTCTTGGCATGGTTTTATCATAACGTAGAAATGCTTTATTTGTATCCAATGGACTCAACAGATATTTTCAATTTCTATAAAACTCACTGAAAGCAACAAAGATAGAAGATGTACATGTATCCATCTTAGAGTTGACTCACCGCCAAGAATAGACTTGTCTGTCTATATAAGGCCATTTTCATGCCACTTGTTGTCTGTCAAGTTCGCTGAACCTGATAAAGTATATAGTGATAATTTGAAATATGTTCGAAGGGGTTCCATGCCAACTGAAAATATAGTCAACTCAACACCTCTTTGAAAACTCATTCATGCTATAAAAAAATCGTTTTAAATTAGCCGATGAACTGACCCTAACCTAACGTAACCTATTTAACCAATGTTAAATAATGTTATATATATATATATATATATACATATATTTATTTTTTTTATCACTCTAAATGACTTATCTGAGATGGTTCTGAGTTGGTTTCATTCCGAGTTGTCCGGTCACCGTTCGAAGGGGATGGTAACACCTATTGCCGCAACGAAATCTACTTAATTATAAAAAATAAAAAAAATGCAGGAATTATTTTTTTTATACTGCACACGGGTCGCAACTGTTCAGAGCAAGTTGGAGTTTGGCATTTGGGATTCTGTGAGGCTGAAGTAAGTAGGAAGATAAGGAATTGGCGAAGTGGAAGAGGAATGTTGGAAATACGAAGCTATTCAGGTTCAGTTAATAAAATCACCAATTACTTACATTAAGCGAGTTTACAAGCTACTAGCCGATAAGTTTAAAAGCGGGTGAATCGGCAAGTGAGATTGTCATGATGACACACAAAACTGTCTACTCGCTCAGTAGCGACAGTAGCAGCTAAAATAACGAATCTCGCGCGAACCAATTCGGTCGACATTTTGTAAAAAACTTGAGTTCGTAGCTAGCGCCAATAATGGCTCTCGCCCGAATTAATTCTGACAGACCAAATCAGCTGTTGGTGGGCCGCCATCTTTAGGCAAACACTAGCGAGTAGCGAGTAAAGTTGACCACATTTCAACTTTTTTCGTAGATTGTCCGCAATCTGCTAGTAAGCAAGTAATACGACGACACTGAGCGAGTTTATTAAGATAGTGAATTTCCCAGATAGTAGCTTGTAAACTCGCTCAATGTCATCGAGGCTTTAAGCAATGTTTCGTTTTGCTCGTTTCGTCTTGCTCAGACAATAATATTTTAATCGACTGTATTTTATTTTATTTCAATTTAAAGTAGTTGTTTAAAACCGATGAATTCAGAGCTAAAACACATACTACTTTGGCATTGAGCACAGAGGCATATAAAAAAGATATGGCTAAAATGAAACCATGGGTGAAAATAGTTGCGTGGACCGCAAGATAGAAAAGCTACACAATTTCTTAACGCTAAAATTCACGCATTTTAACGCTTCAACCAAAAATATTGCTATATATTACGTGTACTTAAGATATTTACTTTAATGGAATAAGTACCTTCGATCAGGCTGCTGCGCGTAGCCCCAATCCTCTTCGCTGTAAATTAGCCCATCCTCAAAGACGAGCTGTCGCTCCGTGAGTTTGCCGTTCACCCACTTTCCCTCCACGCGTATCCCATCGGGGTAGTTAAGCGCCCCCAAACCGTGGAAGCGACTGTCGGTCATACCTCCAGCGTACTCCACCCCTTGAAGAAAACGATATTAGTAAATTATGGAAACCTGGACGCCAAACTAAACACCAACACAACAGAAGGCAAGTATCTAAACTATAATTTTCTGTATGAATTCGTTTTCATGAATTTGATATCTTGTTTTCAATACCTATTTGTGTGACACAGAAACGGATGCTAAGCCACGAGTTGATACATTATATATGTGTATAGTCATTATTCTGAATGGTCTAGAATTCTGGACACTTATTCACGGATTCATTAGCTTTTTAATTACGGATTAATTGAATCATCCTCAAAATACATTGGATGATAAAATGCCTGTTGTAGAGATTCGCCGTTGAATTGTCAAAACTTGAATTTCTTTATTAGATTTTTAATAACTGATATTTCCATGGAAGTTGACGTAGAGGACAATGCTACACCTAATGGCATCTTAGCAACTGAATCAAGTAACTGAAAAGATCATCTATAGTTATTCCGAAATGCAGTGTGCGGAGTAAAAATAACTCTGAGGAAGGGGCACCAGAAGAATAAGAAGAACTAGTCAACGAGGAGTGCGAGATACCTATTTAAAATTTAGATTTGTAGGTTATTAAAATATTGTGCTTTCTCCATCAGTTAATAATGAATAGTTTATAATTTTAGATCATACCATGCGGGAACATATAGCTCCCGACGCCAGCGAGGCCTATGTCGTTCCACTGGCCATCGTACACGGCTCCTCCTGGCAGCCTCTCGATGGCCCACACCAGATCGTGTGGTATGATGGACACCCTGGTGGAGTTGACACCCGAGGAACCCATCCCTTTGATGGACAGTTCCCAGGCGGTCTCGCGGCGAGATAACGTCTTTCGCTCATCATTGTTCAGAGAGTCCGCTGAAATAAATTAAATGTATTAATTAATTATTATCAAAATTACTAAAAAGGGAACCAAAATCTCTGAAATTACTGTCTTCCATATATCTACGAAACCTATAAACGTAACCATATTGGTTGGGCGTATACACAATACAGCTACACGTACCTTCATACATACGTACATCTATACATCATGACCCTGTACTTGTAGTTAGTATTGTTACAATCCATCCTACCCTTCCTTTTATTCCTGCCATTTTTGCTTGACCCAAGTCAGTCTTAAATCGGCCCTCGCTCCATAATCATCTAAATCGCATCCCGCATCCGCCTACCGCATCCGCATACCGCATTCGCATACCGCATCCCGCAATTAATCTTATAATCATAAAGTGCACAAGAAATAAGCCAGAATTCAAGAAGAAAGCAGTAAGTCCTTTTGTCCTTTTCCTTGCGCATATTATCTGCATTGTGCAGTGGTCTACACACATTTCATGCAACACGCAAGGTCCTTCGACAAACACACAATCACACCGCACACTTAAAAAACGCTTCACATATAACGATAACATACTACGGGGAATCTCAGTGACCCCCCTCAGTAACACAAGTTTTTTCTTTATATCTCCGCATGTGGAAGGTTGACTGTGCCAATTTTGGCATAAAATAACACAGTGCACTTTACAAAAATATAACGTAAAGGCTTGGATGGTTTCGTATAAATTCGACAAACCTCGTTTACAGAATTGCAGAAGGCTGTGAACTTTTAAAGCTTTTAAGATAGACTATCATCAACATCCAGATTTGTGTAACTGATAAACTGGTATCCCATAATTTCTTTACGGATTATTATTGGGTATCGCTCCAAATTCTAAAGTGAGTTTTGGTAGTCTTTTCCAAACTTATATTCCAAAAGCGTAGTGTACGAAGTACACGAAGAAATTGTTCTTTCAAGAAATTTGAGAATCCGTAAGATTTTTGATTTTTTATTAATATCAACTTTTTTTTTTACATTAACTCCACACGCATCTGGGATGCTGTGTGGAGGGTCTTTTTGAGGAGAGGAAGGAATGAACAATGGTCTTGAAGAGACCCATGTTGTAGGAGGGAGGAAACACAGATGCCGGCAAATCGTTCCATAGCCGAGTTGTTGAACTCAAGAACGAGTCGAAAAAACGACCCGTTCTCATGTGACAAATGTCAACCGTGTACATATGGGCGCGCGTTTGGCGTGTCTCCCGACTATGCACCGGTGCCGAAGGGATCAATGACGCTAGTTCTTCAGAGCATCTTCCATTGAAATACCGGTGGAACATGGATAGTATTCCCACCCGACGCCTGTGCTCTAAAGATTGCAATCCGTTCGTTAAGATGGGAGAATCTATCAAACGGACCGCCCGTTTCTGCACAGAGTCATTGTATTTTTCAAGTATTTTGGAGCTCCAGACCAGAGGTGGCTGCCAAATTCAACCGTGAGGCGCACTTGCGATTTGTACAGGTAAGCAGTTGTGTACTATTAAAGTATCTGCGGGCCCTGTACAGTACGCCCAGTTTTTGAGAAGCTAACTTTACTCTGGCTTCGATGGAGCCCCCATACATGAGCTGGTCACTTATAGTTACACCAAGCATATCAATGGAAGGTCTGTTCGGAAGATTGCTTCCGTTGAAGGAGACTTGATTTTCATTTCGATCCCTTTTAGACGTAATCAGACATGATTGGGTCTTTGAATCATTGAATTCGACGAGGTTATTCTTACCCCAAGAGAAAACACTCTCGAGGTGACCATCCATTCTTTGCTTCAAAGCCCTCCGAGCCGTTGGAGTTTGTGTGCCCTTTGGGGGCTTGTCAAACGAAAAGCTGTCATGGACTGTACTGTCATCCGCGTAACAATGAATTGGTGCACACGACAAAAGGTCGTTGATGTGCAACAAAAACAAAGTCGGGGACAGAACCGATACCCCTGTTGTGCGATTATCCAATGGGACTTAATATTAACTTCACACAAAGTTTTAAAAATTTCCCTCAACAAGAACCAATAAATATACTACGCGTTCAAAAACAGGCTCTAAGGCAAAATATTTTTTTTTCAGTTCGGTACTAGTAGAATACTTATTATAATATCTATGAGTTCTGTACAGTAGGCACTAACGCGTTTAAGAATTTGGGCGTACGTGCTACAAGCTGCTTTATTTAAAATATAAAAAACATGACTAATTAAAGTTCATTGGTCACATAAACTCTATAAAATAATAGCGAATTGAATATGATTGAAACCTGTACAACTCCCATGGCAAAGAACACAATAAAACAGTCGATTGAAACCTTTCCAACTCCCATGGCAAAGAACACAATGAAACAGTCGATTGGACCAATAGTATTTACCTAAGAGCACTTCTTCACTATCTACGCTGATTCTATAAAACCACCCGTTACATTTTTTCAGACATCTAAAGACGTAACAATGACCTCTAACTGAGCAACAATGGAATATAAGAAACCCAATAAAAACCTCGACTAAAAATAAGACTACGCGGCGAGATGCGATCGATTACTTACCGTGAAATTATTTTCAATCCAGAAGTTTTTTATTGCAGTTGTAAAATATACAAATCCGAGTACCATACAATAGAACAAACTTGAAGACCGAATAAAAAAATATTACATACAAACTCCAAGCAAATTGAAACTTTTTCACGGATTTTTTTTGGATTCGTGGGAAGATGCAATGTATCAGTGTTACATGGTAACGGATTTCAAAGGTGCATAAAAAATTAATCAAAATAAGATAATCTTTCTAAGTACGAAAATTTGAATATTATTTATTACATCAAGTGTTGGTTTTTCAAAGCGAATATTTGATGAAATTTGACGGTAGGTGTGTGATACAGCACAACTTCTGGGTTATGCAATAGAATTGTAATAATTGATACTTAGTTTTTCAATTGGGTATGGCTATCGTCGCCCCAGGAAACATTTATTGGAAAACCCCTGCCATAGATCATCATGAGTTAGTCATACGTATGGTGACCTAGCAGGGGTGACTTTGACGGCCGGCATGGTCTAGCAGTAAAGCTCTGGACTCCCAATCCGAAGGTCACGCTGGGATCGAATCCCAGCGTGGCAAATAATTTTATTTGAATAATTTGTATTATTTCACGATTAATTCAATTAAAATAATATATAGTATATTTGCAGCACGTTCCGGAGTGGAAGATACTCTCAGTATCGCCCTGGTGTAAGACCACTATTCAAAATTTAAGCGTTGCTTGAAATGGCTTTAACCGTGTTTGATGACCAGATCTAAACGCCAGGTACTTCCCCACCTTCTTCTTCCCCAACTCCTTCCCCTCCCCACTACCTTCATCCCCACAACACACCCCAATTGGGGATGCTTAGTCTCACTGGCTCCAGACGGGAGCGGTTGGGACTCTTGTGCGATATTCATATAAAAAATAAAAAAGGGGTGCCCGGGTTCGTGGGGGTGAGGTATGTCTAGGTATTGGCAGCGGATGCTAGAACCACCTTCTGATCGAGAGACTGTTTGAGGGAGACCATTTGACCTCTCCAGCCAGACTCTTTCGACCCATCGCCTTGCACCGTAGTGGGAGGGATGGATTCATACGTTCGTCACTTCTGAACACATTGACCTCCAGATTTCTTATAAATTTTCCTTCCCATAACTTCCTCTCCTTCATTTCCCTAAAAAAAATCTCCCCACAATACCCCCAAATATGTCATAGACCATGAGGGATTTTTTTCCTCAAGGACTCTGTATTGAGACAATGAAAAAAAATCAAATGTGTTTATGGACGCTTAAGCCTCGAATACATTGAGCGAGTTTACAAGCTACTAGCCGGTAAGTTTAAAAGCGGGTAAATCGGCGAGTGAGATTGTCATGATGACACACGAAAACTGTCTACTCGCTCAATAGCGATAGTAGCAGCCAAAATAACGACTCTCGCGCGAACCAATTCGGTCGACATTTTCTAAAAAACTTTAGCTCGCAGCTAGCGCCACACGCTAGCCAGTATCGAGAATTACGGCTCCTGCGCGAACTAATTATGACAGTTACGAAATCAGCTGTCGGTAGGCCGCCATCTTGAGCGAGTAGCGAGTAAGGTTGTCCACCTTTCAACTTTTTTCGTACATTGTCCACAATCTGCTAGTTAGCAAGGAATGCGATGACACTGAGGCTTTACGCATGCGCGCTTGTTTATGGATTCTTGACAGAAACTTATTTTATATACATATTTTTGGTAAATCTTTTAATAAATTAAAGGTTTGAATCTATGCGATATTTTTGGCACCTAAATGCTTCTTTAGGAAGGTCACTCTTAGTCAAACTGCTCCTAAAAATATTTCTTTCGTTTTACTAGTAAATTATAATATGGACAAATCAAGTGCGTTTTTTTTAAATTACAATAATACAGACGTCATTGAATTTTTTGGGTTCGCATTTCCTTATAGAGTTTGTTAAAAAAAATTCTCATCACATTTCTTCACATTCTTCAAAATATTTCACAAACTTCATATCTTATTTTTAGGCAACTGACCCACAATTATAATAAAACTTTTGCTATTAAAAACACCATAATGTTGGTCGGCATTTCGTTTGTTAGATTTATAATGTATGCAACTGTTATTATTTCACTCGTGGATGAACCTAAGCCAATTAAAACGCTGTTTTGCGTTGATTTACTCAGTTTTAGATTATGCAGGTAGTTTGGCTCACTTAAAAGTTTTTTGGTACATTATCTTGATGTTAGGTTGCTGAAATTGCCAGAGTATTTGTTTTTGTTGGTGTGTAATGAGTGTCTGCTCGATTTTTTGTGTGTTTGAAGTGGATTGGCACCGAGTTATCCTCATTCCAAGTCGCAACTATTTCTTTTAATGTGGCGATGAATCAGACAAGCGCTGGGCAACGAACCCTTGCAAAGCTGCTCTTTATTACAAAAAATCAGATTCTACAATTCACACGCGGTAGAAGTGAAACCTTTCAAAAACTGAAGTATACAAGAGTGGGGAGACTACGAAGCACTTTTTTATCAGTGTGAAGGATGATTCCATATTTTTATGGTCGAATTCCAGTGCACCTATTCCTATACATTTGGTCATCTTTTTTTTCCTTTTGTTTTCTTCTTCGGAGTCGCTAGATGTCGCATTCTTTGCCTGTTCATTTTGAAGTGGTTTGAAGACTGTATACTGATTTTACATTTTTTTTTATTCCCTAGGTTTTTATCGTTGGTCCTCTGAATGTATGGCCGCCGAGGTTCGTCAGGCGCTTTGTACCACTAGACCAAAGGAGGCCTGCGTGGGACCGTTGATTTATCGTATTATGATGAATAAATATTTTATTGCCATCTCATTCTCTCGCATGATGAATCCTATAGATGTATGTATTTTTCTCTTTTTAGTGTCAGTTTCATCGAGTTTCAAATCACAACGTGCGAAAAAAGTTTTAACTTTAAAAAAAAAGATCCGGGCAATATGGTTTGAATATCCGCTCAGATTGAATTCCAAAGCAAATACTTTCCATCGATTACCCCTAATTAGATAACCCCCCTGACTAGGAGCATTAAGATAAACTTTTAGATAATTTGAAAAGGTCATCTAAAGATACTGCCTGATAACAGGATACCGAAAAACCATCCTCACATGAATGCCAAAAATTCGCTCTCATATGGATGATATATTTGAAGCCATCTGGAGACAGATCGAGGAAGAAGTGGACTGACGCCATGGAAGAAGATTGTAGGAAGATGGGAAGGCCAGAGAAACGAATAGCTGAGGTCAAGGGCTGTTAGAAAACATTTCCGGTCTACCTTGGGATGTAGCGCCATGTTGATGATATGACCACGGAGAAAGAAGAAGTGGCACAAGTTACGCTTTGAAATGTCCAGAAAAATGGTCCCTGACCCGATAAAAAAACTAGATATAAACATGTTTTTACACTATTTTCAAGTTTTGAAGTTTCATAAATTACCAGCTACAACAACAAAGATTTGCACCTCCTAACAATCTCCTGATGAGATAATCTTCACTTGTCAAAAATTAACCCTACCCATACAAACCTAAAAAAACCTTACCTAACCAAATGTTTTTAACCTTTGTGAGTCAACTTGGGGACTTTCCTGCAAAACAAATGTAAATCTTGTTCAATCAGTTCAAAATTCATTAGTTAAATTATTAGCTCATAAAAGTTTATATGAACAAAGACATAATGTTCCGTACTTTTACCAAAATCTCAAAATTCTCCCAGTAAGAGCAATTCTGTGGTATAAAATTATATTTCAGCATATGAATAGCCCTATATACATAAATAAACTGGACCACACTTACAATACTCGTTTTACGTTAAATGAAGGACTAATTGTACCTAAGCATTTAAAGAAATATGGACAAAGAACGCTGGATTACATGATACCTAATTGCTTAAATATGTTACCTGCCGAAATTAAAAAAATGTACAAATGGTAAAACAAATATTATGTTGAAGAATTGGCTCGCCGAAAGAAATAATTTGTTTTAGACTAACACAAAAATTCTAACTGCATAACAAAGTAAAATAAGTTTATTTATATCTTCAAAGTAAAAGTACCCATCGACAAACTGCTTAAAAGTAGTTTATTGGGACTTTTCTTTTTTCTGTATAATATTTTATTTTTGTTGTCGTATTGTATTACTTTGTATTTATAATAAATAAATAAATAAAAATAAAAAAAACCAAATCTAACAATTGAACTCAACTCCTCTAATCAACGTTTATTAGATAATCCAGGATTAGTTCAATTTCATTTTGATGGTACTGGGTGGCCACAGACCCACGACATTAATTCACACGTTGCTCCGCAAGCCCAGAGCTGATTTAATAATGTGATGTAAATGATGACAGACAATGGCGCTATAACTTCCAGGCGACCTTTCACTTAGGCAATCGTCTCTTACATCAGCAATAATAACAGAAGACTGTAGCCACGGTAAGTATTGGTGGTTCACCGTCTAATTTATTTGTTTTCTCTGTTGCTGGTTGCTAGAAAACCACCCTGTTATTAGGTGAGCGACCGGTAGTAGAAATATAATTGGTCTGGGTGCTGGGTTTACCAATTAGAATTAACACAACTTTGTAAATTAATGCAAAAGTGATTCGAGTAATAATTGCTCAAATTTTCATACTTCCTTCTATTCTGTATATTTCTCTCTCTCCGTTGCTGGGTGTAGGTATAGGAACTGAGCTCCAAAGCTGTAGCGCTACAAATGCAATATTTCCCCAAACAGATAAACGCCCTTCATCCTCGAACCCCATATGGTGGAATTTATTCAAAATTCGATTGATTGTCGATCGACTCTTTGACTTTTTATTTATTTTTATTTAAATACAAATTTATAAACGTGGATGATTTAAATAACAGAAATTATAACAAAAATAGTAACTAAAATAATTAGCAAAATATGCAAAAGTGAATGACAAACAAGAATGAGTAAAAGGTAGAATGCAAAAATATCACCAACAATTTATTATTGGCACCTGTGCTGATGGGACAATGATTTAGTAGGTACAATATTGCCTGTCTTTGAATAAAGGGCTTTCAGTTTTATATAATTGGTATAATTTATTTTTGAAGTGTTAAAATGGGTCGTTAAAAATGTCAATTTCATTATTAGAGCAGTGTATAGTGTTATAATGTCTTAATGTTCGTGGTATAGGGGAGAAATTCCTGTATTTATGCGATAGGTTGAAACATAGAAAATATCTTGCATCCTCCTTGTTGAATGTCTTGATGGTGTGTTGATGTTAATTTGGGATAAAATGTTTGGTGTATCAACCGATCATGTATAATTTTGTGCAGAAGCAATAAATCGGAAAGTTTCCGTCTGGCTGTCAGAGAGTGTAGTTTATGAATTCGGTCGTTATACGTTCCAAATTGATCTGATAAACCTATAAGCGATAAGCAATTACACGGGCTATTTTTTTTTAATGGATTCGATTATATAATTGTGAACCTCATAATTGGGAGACCAAATAGTGGGTCCATATTTGAGAATACTTCGCACAATTGATTTCTATAATGTTAAAGTTTATTCTGCAATAGCAATTTTTGATTCTTAGCGTTAATCCTAATATTTGTGACGCATTTGTGACTCGTCTTATATTATAGTGAAATCTTGTATTTCAATATCTTTGGTGAAAACCAAATATTTATAAAAACTGAAAGGTTACCAGACAGTTGATTTCCCGACAGTTTATATTCCGATATTTATTATAAAAATATAATTTTTTGTGCATTATTTACCAATTTCAAACCTGAAATCTACTGCAAAAGTAACTTTAATAATAAGTTGGTATGAATATCAAACGAATTTATTTATAGCAGTCTTTTTCAAAGTGGGCGATAACGCCCCCTTGTGGACGCTGGAGGCTTTCAGGGAGGCAGTAGAAGGCTCAACGAAAATTAGGGGGCGTTAAAAAATCGGTTACAAGTAAGTGAACGCGGCGACCTACGGCTGTTTTTAAGTAAATTCGAGCCTCATATTAACAAACTCGTCGAAATGCATCAGATTCATCCTTCACAATGGATAAGTTTTTAATTCAAAGCCTTCTTTTAATGTTAATAAAAACACTTCTAAATATGATTAAGAATATGGTTTATTTCTCATTAAAATATTCTTTGATCTCAGAAATGGGATATGGATCACACCCTGTCTATCCTATCCAAAGATACTGAAATACAAGAGATAGGCTATGATGGCCGCCTGACCATCGGTGGACTACTGCCTAATGGGCATAAATTGAATACGGATAGAATTCGTTCATTTAGTTGATTTTTTAAGGTGTGCAGTAGTACTGGTGAAGATGAAGCTATACGTGAAATCCTATTTAGATACTATTTAGATTCATCTTTACGAATCGGTTTACAGTGTTAACATCAAAAAATATACTGCGGATAAACTGAAGCTTTTTCTAGCTTTTCTATGTATTGGAATTACAATAAAATTATTATTTACATAACAAAAAATATAAGCTTAAACCACTAAATAAAATGTTTTTTCATCACTTAACTACGAAGTAATAAAATAAACAATTTTTTAAAAATACCCCTTTGTGGCTAAGATTATTTTTGAGGTTTTGTATGTTATAACTTTTTTCATTCTTATAAAATTAGGCACAAAATAAATAAAAAAAAACACTTTTTCGCTTATTTGCTACGTGCAAATAAGACGCGCGATTTTAAATTTTGTAGGTATGAGAATCGAAATATTTCTAGCGTTTATATTCCTCTTAACAAATAGTTTGAATACAGTAAGAATTCATGTGAAGAAAATATATAATAGGTACTTCTTGTTACACATTTTCAATTGATCACGAAGAAAGTAGACTGAAATTTGAAATCTACCGTGTTGTGTATCTATGTAAGTTTATCAAAAATGGTGCAATTTTTTTTATTATTTTTTATCAAATTATATTAAATTAACTACGTGCGCTGACCAGCTAACATGAAATATTTCCCTGATTTTTTTTAAAGTAAAGTCATTGTATTTGTGCTGGCCAGTTTCATTACAAGACAGACCAGGAATTACCTATTCTAGGTCACATGATCTCAAAAGCAAAATCCACAAACATAATGCAAACGACGTCTAGAAAAGATGGCATCCCATCATAAATGATTACTCGTTTCCATCCAGTTGATCTATCAGTTCAATTATTCAACGTTAGATGAACTGTTTTTGCATTGTTACGATGGCTGTGAAATTGAAAACGGCAAACAATCGCAGAAGCTGCGCTGCGAACGGATAATTGTAAATCATGCATTATTTAATTGCACTTCGTCAACCGTTAACCGAATCTGTATCTGTATGTGAAATGAACCAAATAGTAAGTGCATGTATGAATTACTTACAGTGTATTTCCGCGTTTGAAACTAATGTTAGAAAAGTATTTTAGAAGTAGTTGATAGTTTTGCAGGTAGGACACTTGACTTTTGGTATTTTATAAAACAGAAAGTGATTTTTTTAACATACTCTACTTGAATGTATGGTGTATCTATTCATGAAATTTTATCTATTTAAATGCAAAAAAAAACTTATTATTTAGAACGGCTGATTCAAATCTTTGAAGAACGACTGAAGTGTTCTCCTAAACCTCTTCAAAACAGACGTGAAATTATTGAATATTCATTAATTTATGAATGAACCGCCGCTTGTTTAATATGCAAAGATTTTGAAAAGTACACTACTTTTAAACTTAGTTACCACAAAAAACATCGGTTTCAATCGCGGCAGGTGGAAAAATATGCATTTAAATTTACATTTCGTAAAAAAAAATTATACGTATTTTCTCGTTACGGCTGACATTTCATGTCACTTTTTTCACAAATTGAATGATTTCCAGGGTATCAATCGATTAATATTAAAAAAAGATTGCCATATCGCAAAAATCACATATATTCAGGGAAGGTACTAACTAGTATAGTGCAATTTTCATATGAAGTATGGTGCAATTTTCATATTCTGAATAAATAAATAATGGAGCATATTTAGGATATACGAATTAAAATCAATGTTTCATTAATTAGGTTAGGTTATATTAGGTTTGGTTAGATTAGGGTAGGTATATAGAAAGGCGTTCTTAGACGACAGCCAGAAATTAATTATTGACAAGTTTAAAATTTTTTTTTTAATAAAAAGTATAAGAATAATTACACATACCCGTTAGACAAACCCTGCTTGCCGTACAAACCATTCAAAACCTGGGATGTATATCTTATTGAAAAGAAGAGCGCGTGCGCGTTCTTTATTTTTGTTCATCTGTCTTTTATTTTGCAATAACAAATACCCGTCAGACAAACCCTACTTGCTGTACAAACCATTCAAAACCTGGGATGTACCTATATCTTATTTAAAAGTAAAAATTACTTTTTTTTATTTATTTTCGTTATTATCTTATTTAAAAAAAATAGGGTAATGATTTTTGCGATATGGCAATCTTTTTTAATATTTAACAATTGGTACCCCGGAAAACGTTCGATTTGTGAAGGAATTCAACAAGAAATGTCAGTCGTTAACGAAAAATTGCAGCGGTTCTTTCATAATTTACCGAATATTCTTTACCGTAAATTCATTGATATTTTATGTAGTCATGTGGGTAGTACAAAAAGGCACTCGGGCCAGTCGTAATGTGGTCACAGGTTGCTCATCACTGCTCTAATGATTGTCTAGCAATGAAAATGCAATATTTTTACTTAAAGAAAAAAACAACTGCATCGATTAGTTTACAGCAGATTTTTTAAAAAATATTATTAACACTAACCTGAATACGTTGCCCACATTTTTTAAGGTATATAAAAAGTGATCCTTGTAAAATATTTCGAATATGTCACGAAAACACAGTGCGACTTGTGACGTTTTAATGAAGATGAAAATTGAATGAATTCGATTTTCAAAACAATTTTTCCCTATCTATGAGTACCTACCCACTGATTTTTTCTATTTATGAGTACCTACCCACGTAAAAATCTAATTTCAAATCGGTACAGTTTGTCAAATAAGAGTAGAAAACATAGGAGGGGCCACTGTTTTTCAAATGGCAATACCAAACATATAACTCATGGTATTAATGTAAAGCTGTGTAACCTACATTTTTATAAAAAAATTAAAAAGGCATAAAGGAGAAAAAATATTCTTTCATTGTAACATAGATACCCATTGATCTTAAAATTAGAATTGCACATAGGTATATTATTAATACAAATACGTACCTACACAATCGACTAGACAAATATTAACATTTCATATACACACATCTCATTCCAACTATAGTTTGCATTCTCCAATACAGCGTTTACATAGCCTTGGTAACCAATATTTAAACAATATGGATGTATTTGATAATAAATTAAATTTATCAAACTTTAAACGACGTATGTGCCAACTATTTATTCCTACTTCTTAAACCATCTTTATTTCTATTTTTACTTTATATTCTATGTTACCTGCTTTGTGTCAACTCTTATATTTGGTGTTATCTATATTTTCTTTCTTATATTTTATGTTATCTTTAGTTTGTTTCTTATATTTTATGTTATTTCCTTTATTTTATCAAAAACATGTACTGAACTATATGTAAAAGCCCTATGGGCGTTTAAATAAATAAATAAATGTATTTGCAATCTTGTGTCGACATAACATCCTCGAATAAAGACCATTATTATTATTATTATTATTATTATTATAATGAATTACATATTGTAATAAAATATGAGCACAGTTTAGAAATTGCTCACATTTATTTAATATTAGCTTAAGTACTTAGCGTTGCCCGGGCTTTAGATCATGTCTCTAATTTTAGATCTGAATATATAACTCATTCAGATCTAAAAGTAGTGTAACTAAACTCACCATTAGTGATTCTTCCTTTTTATCTATTATTAAATTTAAATTTACGTTAAATTAAATGAAAGCAAATCATTTTGTAAAACACCGTTTAATCAAATTTATGTCATTAAGCAGGTACCTTAACAACAGTACTCCTTCGATTTTAATTTTTTTTCTTTAAGAACAATTTTTTTATGTGACTTATTTTCTATACATTCAGTGTAATTGCACTTTAAAATAATATTTGACAATTAATTTGGTGTTGCCAGCCTACAAATTTTGTAGTTCCATTTTTAATATTTTCAACTCTTATTCGACAGACAATACCTAAGTATCAGGTACATTCAAAATTAATAATAACGGCTCATGCTTTTGTATTGTATTCAGGAAATATTTTCTAAATGCATTTGCTAATATTTTTGGAAGTTTGAGTTCACTAGGTCAAATTTTAAAATTTATTTGGATTTCAAGTGGTGCTAAAAATTTTATTTACATATGTAAAGCAGAAACAGTAAAAACTTTCGATCGTTGATCCTCTTTTACATTACTGCACTTTTCTTTTTTTTTACATTTTCTAGGTCAATGCGACAACTTTCAAAAACTCAACTTTAAACTTCAACTTTATACTATTTTTTTTCAATGATAAAGAATAATTCATTAAATAAATTCGGACATTTTGGTTTATTTAAATTTTTAGAAATATTATGAATCGAGGGGTGTGTTTCATGTTGTTATATACCAAAGTGCCAATTGGGAAAGTGTTTTCAAATGTTTTATCTTCCTGCAGACCGGTGAAGATAATTTTATATTATAAAATTTCACTAAATTAATCCATGTTCGGTACTCTTCATGATAAGAGGTATTCTTCCAAACTGACGGGAGGGAATGTTCAGCTTTCGAAAGTTGACAGTCCCGACACTAGTGTTAATTTGGCACAACCACGAATGTCAGATGCATGTTACATAGACATTAAAATGACTGAGCATCACAAAAGGAGAGTAAGATCATATTGTATGATGTGTAGTGATGATAGAACAAAGGAGGTCAAATGTTTTTCATACAAGCATATAAAGTTTAAATCATAACAATGCCCTGAAGAAAGTAAAAACTTGTTTAAACCTTGACGGAAAGTTCCAATGCATAGAATGCTTTTACAGTTTTTTTTTTAAAGAAAGACAAACCTTTCCGGGTTACGAATAACCTGATAATATTTGAAAATCTCCTACTATCACCACAGTAAGCGAAAAATGTTGGTTGGGTTGTGATGGAGGACTAAGTCAGCCGAGGAATCGAGCACTATTTACGCAGAGGAATAGGTATGTCTAAGTTAAACAACGCATGAAGGTATATCCCAGATTCAGTGAAATTATGGTAGCTCTTATTTTATTTTAACTTTATAAGTAAAACCTCAGAACGTAATATGTAATTAAATGAAGACAATATAAGCGAAACTCAATCGAAAATCTTGCAATCGTACATAAAGATAGCATCCAAAATATGCGTTAAGAAAATGAAGATAATGTAAGTGGTTCTTAGTCGAAGTATGATACAGTTATAAATGACGGAATTGGATATCGACACCTTGGCACATTGATTAGCGCGTTTGCCCGGAAAGCGAAAGGTCCTGGGTTCGAGTCTTAGAGATGCCAATATCTTTTTCTGATTTTTCTGTTTCTAGATTTTTGATTGAGTTTCGCTTATATTGTCTTCATTTGATTGTGGTATATCCTTTGGGAAAGGCTGTGATGCTGAAGGAAGTAATAATCTCAACACAGTACATTGTTGGTAAAGACATGCTGCAAGTGTCAATATAAACTACATAGAAAAAAAGTTCACACGATCATGCTATAGATGATTCAATAATAGGTAATTTAATTAAAACCTTTTTGTGATAAGTAAATAGCCTAATTATTACACTAGTAAATATTAAAAAGAAGAAGAAGATTGAAGAAGCCTAACTATAGTTTACGTTGGTCAGTATCTTAAATGTGTAAATGTTACTATTTTGATAACACAGAAGAACCACGGTTCGTTCAACATCAATAATACTAAACCTTAAATCACGTCTGATCCGAGATATTTAATGATTTCGTATTTTGGGATCATACTTTGACCCGACATTGATTCGTATGTAAGATAAGGTTCTATAAAGGGAAACCCAAATAAGATTCAGTAGGTCATTGTGAGTATTGTTGTGACCTCGACTGCGTACACTGTTGGGTTCTCTCGGGTTCAAATCACACAGTCGTTAGCCGTTATACTTCCAAAGAGAAATGGTTCCATTCTTCGGACCTCACGTACTGGGGCAGAATCATCAAAATTATAATTTTTCAAAACTTGTTCTACAACGGCACTCGAAAGTTGACTTTCCCGATAGCTTGACTTTTGATTACTTAACGCAGTGATTTATTTTTATAAATAAGAAAGGAATTAACAAAGATTTACTTTTTTTAGTACCTTACTCGTATTAGGGGCCATCCATAAATTACGTCACACCTTAAAGGGGGGGAGGGGAGTAGAGAAGTGTGACGTTGTATGACAAGGGGTATGGGGGGTCATAAGCTCTGTGTCATAAGCTCTGTCACGTAAAAATCTTAATTATTAAGCCGCAAAAGTAGAAAAAAAATTTTGAACTACCGTTTGATTATTTTTAGATGTAAAATTGCTGAAAAAAAAAGATGTAAAAAAAATAGATGTAAAAAAATGTGATGTCACACTAGTGGGGAGGGGGTCTCACAAATGTGACCATGTGTGACAGGGACAAAATTAGGTAGGTCGAAAAATCATGAAATTCATGTGACGTAATTTATGGATGGCCCCTTATTGATGATGTGACATTAAAAAATATCTCTTTTCTTTCCCTTTTTCAAAGAAAGACAGACATTCCCAAAACAAACATTAAACCTGCCAATGTTTGAGAACTCTTACTATTATCGTTATAAGAGGACAATGTTGCTTTTTCAATGATGGAGGACTTATTTAGCACAGGAATTGAGCCCACGATTCCTGAGAAGGAACCCAACACATTTGACCGGTTCTTTCTGACCGATCAGTGGTTGAGTGGGCATCGCGTTTGGGTCCCACCCGGGTGTCCCGTG
The DNA here is from genome assembly GCA_936435175.1 of Glyphotaelius pellucidus. Lineage (NCBI taxonomy): Eukaryota > Metazoa > Arthropoda > Insecta > Trichoptera > Limnephilidae > Glyphotaelius > Glyphotaelius pellucidus. Next base: position 10,333,837 of record OW386550.1, read on the forward strand.
TTCGATTCCTCAGCTGGCTAAGTCCTCCATCACAACGCAAGCAACATTTTAGGCTTTTTGTGGTGATAGTAGGAGATTTTCAAAGATTGTTGGGAATGGGAATTTTGTCTTTCTTTTTAAAAAAAACGAAAAGAAAAAAAGTTATCTCACCTACAAAAAGACATTTATGTTTTGACTGTTACATTTATGTTTTGACTGCTACCAATTCGCAACAAAATGAATTTTTACAAAAGCAGAGCTTTATTATCAATTCTTTACGCTTTGTCAATTTTACCACAAAAAGATAACCTTTTCATTAGCAAACTTAAAAAATACAGCATTGCATATCTCATAAATAATTAAATGTCAATAACTCTTATTCCCTTGCATTGCAAGCAATTGCACGACTCTCTTAATTGAGATTTCAACATTGAGCAAAACATTCCATTCAGTTATTATTGCTAAGAAAGTTCTGATTATCTTTTGCAGTAAAACAACATCAAATTTTACACTGTACGTCATTACTCTGTAGGTAAATAATATTATAGAATGTAGTGGTATTGCTCTCATGTCTGTTGTGTAACGTGTAAAATGGCTCATTTTGCACATGCGTGACATGAAAAATATATATAGTTGCGCAGATTGAGCTCTTAAGTGTGTGATTTGCCTATTACGTGCACTCAATTTGCGTTTACCGGTATTATAAAATAATTATCATAACCTACAAAAAATATTGTAATATATTCTTTACTGGCTTTTCCCCGCGGCTTCGCTCGCATGGTATTACGGGAAATTACTGTAGCGGTTGAACTTATCAATTATCCCTTCTCCTCCCCACCCCCACCCCCTCCCGCATTCCATACATTCATTCCCTTACATTCAGTTTTCAAATATCTCGCCTGCCACCTAAATTTCATAAAGCTATAGCTCAAAGAAAAAAAGAATTATCCCATTTTGTTCATTCGTTCGGAGTTTATGCGCTTACTAACATTTTGGATGTTTATTTTTAATTAAATATTTGGAAGTTTGTTAATATAATAAAAAAAATTACACTACTTATCATTCAGTCTTTATAATCGTTACGAATTATATTTTTAATGTAGGAACTCTTATCTGACATTTATTCCAAAACAGAAGCTTGTCCAAAAAAACAACACATATTCTTATATTTGAATTTTATGGAGCAGTAGCTGACCAGGGGGCTGAGTACCTACCAGTTTAGAGCCCACAAATATATCAACATCGTTTCCATGGAAACGATTTTTTTCTGACGTTAGCAAAAACTTGCTTTTGTTAGCGACAGAAAACGTATAACAAATATAATATATTAATATTTATAATTTCATAACGCCAGAGCTTGCCGTCATATACAGACCATAGTCTTCGCATATAATTTAACTTTCTATTGGTGAATGAATTTTTAACGTCTTTTTATTGGTTGATGCGTGAAAGCGTCATAAACAAACTCGAGCAGTTTCGCATTTATAATATTAGTATGGATAAGGTTGATGTCTGAATAGATTGTCCCCTGTCTACCAACCAGAACCAACTTAAAGTAATTATTTTATATTTTGAGAGGTTTAACTGCAGGCAATTTCGCAATTTCGAGTATTAAAATTTTCAAGGTTATCTAGGTATTATTATTGTTGTAACTACATATATCGTTTAATTAAACATACTGATTTCAGCTGTCGGTGTATGGGTGATGTGAAATATTCCTCCGTATTTTAAATTATATTCTTAAAAAATTTCAAGTTCAGCGAAATTAAAAATTAAAAAATTGGAACCGATAAGCAGTAAAACATGTCAGACAAGCGATAATGTACGTATAAAAATTATTTTATTTAAATAAATTATAACGATATTTCAGTTAGAAATACGCATTTCTTTTGTTTACATTTTTTTTTACAGATCTAAATCACAAAATTTTTAAATCCTCTTGAATCTTGAATTTTTATTTTGATAGGCAATGTTGCTGATGCAAATATTTTATGAATTCTTTTTCACATTTCAATTTTTAACCGTGAATAAAACCAAAATAAAATCATGAGTTATCATTCGGGAATAATTCACATAATGATTAGAGTACAACGCGACCTTCAGTCTAATTTAAACGATGCATTAATTGGGGAAACTTTAAATGGGATGATATCCATTAATAATTTCAGTCATTTTACTCATAAATTAGAAATTAGTCATCGTAAATACCTATATCTAGAAATAATATAAATACATCGTCTGTAAGCGGCATGACTACAGTTTGATAATGCTTTCAGAAGGCGGAACAGCAGTCACGCGTAATAATAATTACAGAGCAGAACTTGTTTATAAATAAACTGTTTTTATAAATTGAATAATTATATTATTGAATATAAAAATAAAAAAAAACAAAATATTGAAGTTTATTTTAGAGCCACTTGTTGAACTTCAAATACGTCACTGTTGATGTTGTGTGTTATGTCTTATTTTTTTATTACACATTTATGCAGAAAATACACGTATAAATGCAAATAATCTGTAAATTGGACGGGAGCAAATCGTACAAACGTGCTTTCAAAACGGTTGCTACGGTAGTTAATAATATAAAAATTATATAACAAAACTATATAACAAATTCCCACACAATACCAAGCAAATTAAAACAAAAATAACTATATCAAGGACATCTTGGTTTAAAGAACTATCAGAAAGAGATCTTTCAAGTGTTTTAAAAACATCGTCGTAGAAGTTTCTGAAAATATCTTACCCAAACCATGAAGTCGTACCCTAAAAGGTGAGGAGGACTACGAAAATAATCTTAATCCATTTTATTTTATTATTTACTAGCTTTTTTCCGCGGCGTCGCTCGCATGGTATTAGGGGAAATTACTGTAGCGCTTGCACTTATCAATTATCCCCCCTCTTCCCCCCCCATCCCCTTCCGCATTCCCGGTTAATTCAGTTTTTAAACATCTTGTGTCCCACTTAAATTTCATAAAGCTAGAGCTCAAATAAAAATTACCTAATTGGTGCAGTTGTTTGGAAATTATGGGCTTACAAAATATTTCGGAGGTTGATTTTTATTTAAATATGTGAAAGTTTGTAAATATAATAAAAAATAACACTATTTATTATAGTCTTTATAATCGTTACGAATTATATTTTTAATGTAGAAACTCTCATCTGACATTTATTCCAAAACATAAGCTTGTCCAAAAAAACAACACATATTCTAGTATTTGAATTTTCTGGAGCAGCAGCCGACCAGTAGGTAGGGGGCTGAGTACCTACCAGCATAGAGCCCACAAATATAGCAACAACGTTTCCACGGCAACGATTGGTTTTCTGACGTTAGTAATAACTCGCTTTTGTTAGCGACAGAAAACGTATAACAAATATAATTTATTCATATTTATAATTTCATTAATATTAATATTCCAGAGCTTACCATTATATACAGCCTATAGTCTTCGCATTTAATTTAGCTTTCTATTGGTGAAAGAAATTTTAAAATCGTTTTTTTTTTGTTTTACGCGTGAAAGCGTCACAAACAAACTCGAGCAGTTTCGCATATATATAATATTAGTATGGATATTTGATCTGTATCTTTTATAAATTTAAAGTATTGATATAAATTAAAAATAAAGTAAAAGCTTTTTCTTAACAAATATGACAATTAGCTCTAATCATTTTTAACGAGTTTCCGGACTCCGCGTAAAATCACTAATCTCTGTCTGAAAGACCATCCGATAAATCACATCCAAGATCTGGAATCTCGAGTACAAGTATCCGTATTAGCGGTCAGTGACGCTGAAGTGGTCGTATGTCTTCATACACCATGCTCCACAGCCTACACTGTACAGTCCACAGCCTACTCTGTACAGTCCGCAGCGGGATCGAGCGGCGCACAGCACGCATACGCGGCATTGACCTTAGCATTGGGATGGCCACTAGCCGCTAGCCACTTGCCTCTGGCCACTCACACGTATCGTACTGAGATGTATTAAATAATTAACAGCTGACTTGATAACTGGTAACGGTAGATTATAATAACATTATGGCCTTTGAATTTGATGATATTGTAAAAAATAATTTTGCTGCTGTTGTGTCTTTTTTAGAGTGCAAAGATCTCTTACATTTGTTATATAATTAATTTATTATATACAAGCTTTTACCCGCGGCTTTGTTTGCATGGTATTTGGGGAAAATTGCTGTAGCAATTAGCAATACATAATGTCCTTTCCCGTGCGTCCCCGTTCCCTTTCACCTTCTCCGCCATCCCCCTCCCTCGTATCTTCCCTCTCAGCGAATCCCACCTTCCCCCTGCTTTTCCTCCCTGCCTCTAAAATATATGAAATACACACATTTTCATTTATAAAAATTTTATAGAAAATTAAAAATGGTTTGGTGGTAAAAATAAAGGAAATGTCAAAATATTTTCAACACAAGAACCTGTACAAATATAAATAGATCATAATATGTAAATACTGAATAGAGCTGATTCAAGATGTATATTTGCTTTTATGGGCTTACGAGTTTTGCTTAGAACCGCGCGTTGATGTTTTTCGTCGGCAATATTCATGAACCGAGGGGTAGTTTTGGCGTGAAAACAAATGTCTTATAAGTAGTACGTAGGTACTACAGGACCAGCACTTGCTTGAAACCTTTTTTTGCAAAGATACATGGTACAATTTATTTGTTCATATATTTTGTTTGATATCGCACCACAATTTCAACTGTCGCGAGAAATTGGGACTACGATATCACTGAATTAACTAATGTTGTAAGACCGGTAAAAGTAAAAAGATGATAAATTAGAAAGTTCATGTCTGGATATTTTGAAAGTATTTAAAATATCATTTGAATAATACAATGAATGGTGATCTCGCTTCAGAATTTTACTCTAAGTATCTTCTGCTTTGAAACGAGGAATAAAAATTGATTATTTCATTCGTGACATTTTTTTTATTTTTTTTTATTTAGAAGACCAAACCTAGGCCTCTCTAGCCCAACTCTCTAGCCTTGCACTGAAGTGGGAGGGATGGATTCACACGTCTATCATACCTGGACACATTGACTCTCAGATCCCTACCCACCCCTCATACCTTCGACGGCCGGCGTAGTCCGGCGGTAAGGCTCTTGACTAGCATTCCGCAGGTCGGCGGGATCGAATTCCGGCGTGGCAAATAAATTTTTATTCTATTAATTTGTGTCATTTCACAATTTATTCATTTAAAATAATATATAAAATATATTTGCCACAAGTTCCAGAGTGGAAGATACTCTCACTATCGACCTGGTGTAAGACCACCGTTCAGAATTGAAACGTTGCTTGAAATGGCTTTAGCCGTGTTTGGTGGCCAGATCTGAATAGCCAGGTACTTCCCACCTTCCTCTTCCCCATCTCCTTCCCCTCCCCACTACCTTCAGCCTCACAACATACCCCAATTGGGGATGCCATGGTTTCACTGCGGGAGCAGTTGGGACTCGTAGGGTATTCATATAAAAAAAAACCTCATACCTTTTTCCTTAATAGAACTTTCTCTACTTCTTTTACCTAAAAAGACACTCCACAGAGCATCCCTAAATATGACAAAGGTCCTGATGGATGTTTTTACTCTTGCGTGGAGCTATTGTTAAAAAAAATATGACTTACACTATGGGCACTATTGCGTGGAAGACAATTGTGTGTCGACCTTGAATCCTCGCTATTATTTTGTCTTCATCAAGAGGCATCTACCTTGTTTTGTTTCCAATTTTTTCAATTCCCAAAAACTTCCAGCAGTAAGTCTCAATGGGTAGAATGTGGGACTCAATTGGACAATCTATTATCAAAAAAATCTGAAATATGTGTGTTAAGTGGTGTTAAGTGAGAAGTGTAAAGCGCACGTCGCCGCAAATCATGACCTAATCCCATTAGCTGCGTCAATCTTGCCATTGGCACCGACGAGCCGAGGCGGGAGACCTGGGCAGTGGCAGGTGGTAGGCAGGTAAGTATGGCATTCTACGCGTCATATTATTCTCTAAAATCATTGATTTTATTACAGCACGGAATGCATGAGCGCGGTCTGTGGATGCTGTGCTCGATTGATAATGCCATTAAATTTATTGAGACATTCCTCTGTGGCAATATTTTACAGGATACGTTTTTTTAATCGTGTGCGTAATATTATACAACCAGACCAAATAACAAGACAAGCATACCAATAAAACCGTTTTTAACCGGTTTTTTGTAAACATTACTTTTGTTTCTCAAAATAATAATTTATTTTATTAAACACTAGCTAAAATCCCCAGTGCTGCCGTGCTTTACACATTTTTTTTTATCAAATGTGGATAGTGGCCTTTTTCTCGTTTTGAAGGTCAAGTGTGCAAAATTCCACACCTAAACAAATTATTAACGTATAAGCCATTTTCAGATAATGCAAAATGTATTGATTTATGAACATTATTAGCTTTTTTACCCGCGGCTTCTCTGGCATGGTATTAGGGGTGAATTACTGTCGGGCTTGCACTTACCAATTATTCCCCCATCCCTACCCCCTCCCGCATTCAATACATTCATTCTCGGTAAGCTCACGTGCCACCTAAATTTCATAATTCCAGAGTAAAAAATAGAATTATCCAATTTGGTTCAGTCGTTCGGAAGTTACGCGCGTAGGTACCAACATTTCGAAGATTCATTTTTATTTACATAGATAGATAGATATTAACTACGACGCCTGAAATAAAAAATATATCAACATCGTTTCCATGGCAACGATTTGTTTTCTGACATTAGCAATAACTCGCTTTTGTTAACGACAGAAAACGTATATAAAATATAATATATTAATATTTATAATTTCATAACGCCAGAGCTTACCATCATATACAGCCTATAGTCTTCGCATATAATTTAGCTTTCTATTGGTGAAAGAATTTTAAAAAATCTTTTATTGGTTAATGCGTGAAAGCGTAACAAACGAACTCGAGTAGTTTCGCATTTATAATATTAGTTTGAACATTATGTCAAAAGGTCATTAAATATAAATAAATTTCAACCGTTATTGAAAGTGCCAATAAAAATTTTACACTTTCCAACCAACTTAGAATATTTTTTTTCGGAATGATTGTTTTAAAGTATATTTGCGAAACTAACACATGGACTTTGTCTACGAAAGCATTTTAATTATGCTAACACTGGTGTTTAGTTTTTATATGAGAATATGCTTAGTTCCTATCAGGATGTCATTTAAAAAGTTCCTACTTCTCCCCAACCATCAACTTGCTGGAAAAGTATTCGAAATTTGGAAATGGCAAGAAAAATAGTCTAAATTCGAGGGCTTTTGTTTTGAGAAAATTTCGAACTACATTGGAAGAAAATTGTTGGTGTTTTTCGTGTACACAATCTCGTTTTTAAGTTAAAGAAGGAACTTGACCATCTTGGAAGTACACAATATCGTTTTGTACGCATTAGTTTTATTGTGATGATAATTACTTTGAGGTTTTGAGGTGACACTCTATAACTATTTTGTGGTTATGTCGTGTGCTCCTTTGCAGAAAAACAAGTGGTAAGTGATTGGTTATTCCTTTTTCCTTGCGTACCTTGTTTTTTCCTACACGTACTAACACCCAATTCTAGTAAACATCATTTCGTCTCGTTTTGTTTTTCGTAAACAGTTTTGGTGCAACAACTCGAATAAAATTAAATTTAGTTAACAAAAAATATGATTAATTGGAGATTCTTGTTAAATATAAACATTATAGCGCATAATATTCATTTGTGAAAACAAATATAGCAATATTAATAAAATTGAATCTGGTCGTCTGTGCTACAAAGATTCTGATTCATCCATTAAGATGAAGCGAAATCCTATTTAGATTCATCTTTACGACGAATCGGTTTACATTATGAACATTAAAAAATATGCTATGGATTAATTGAAGCTTTTACTAGCATTTTTATGTATTGGAAATACAATAACATTATTATTTACATAACAAAAAATATAAGCGTAAACCAATAAAAAAAATGTTTTTGCATGATTTAACTATGAAGTAATATAAGAAACCATTTTTAAAAAACACCCATTTATGGCTAAGACTATTTTTGAGGTTTTGTATGTTCTAACTTTTTTTCATTCTCATAAAATTATGCACAAAATAAATAAAAACCACTTTTTCGCTTACTTGCCACGTGTAAATAAGACCCTAAATTTTAAATTTCGAAGGCATAAGAACTGAAATATTTCTAGCGTTTATATTCCTCTTAAGATACGGACTCCATCAGATGAATTTTCTGTTTTTAACATCTAGGAGCTACCATACACAACAAACGGTCGTTCTTGTGATTTGTAAGGGGTCAACACCAAAGATGTGTATCTGCGGGCTATGTACAGTACGCTCAGCACTTGAGAAGCTAAGATCTTGGCCGTACACTTGCAAAGGGTCTTGAAAAACTTGTACACCATTACAATATACATATATGGCTCGTTTGACCCAGAATTTTGTCGACCCCTGACTTAGACCTCAGATACACCATGTGGGAAATTTCTGCAATGTTGTTACAATGAAATACACGCTAATTTCTAATTCTACAAAGGTAGCCCTTTTAGAATTTCAATGCAGTCGCGTTCTCTACTTTCCCAAGCAACATTTTTAGTGGCAGGAAGAGTTCAAATATTATTTTTAATTTGTTTTAATTTCAATGCCACATAACATGTACTAATAATAACCCCTTGAAGTGATGCAAGCAATAGCTTCCATACACGGGACAGAAAAGGGAATAAAAACACACACTTGAGTTATAATACATAACATTAAATTTATTGAGAACATCTCCAGCAGCGGTGTCGATAAATTCGTTTGGGTTGCGCCGCACGCCGTGAGCGCCTGACTTCCCATGCAGTGGTGAAAAAATTTAACAGTGGCGTACAGCCCACAAAGGCTTAAAAAAAACTCTTTCTTTTTTTTTTTTTACTTACTGTTTGAAACATTTAATTATTACAGTAATAAAATTACCGTTGGGATGTGCGTAGATATTAACACTACAATTTAAAATGTTCACAGCATGCGTAATCAAGGTTCAGTTGTTACTAGGTGAAGATGCTAGTAGTGTAATAATAGAAACAATAATAATCAAAATGAAATATAAAACATAGTTTTAGTACCCGCAGAGAAAGAAAAGAAAGAAAAGGCATAATAATAGAGTAATCAATTAATCAATATGTAGTTTCAAGATGTCTCAATAGGTGTCTTTAGTAGTTCTACATGATGGAGACAAATGTCGCCCATTCATTCAGGTCTAAACCCGAACTATTACGAAGAAATCCAATCTATAGGTGGATATCTTTATTCGGCGGCGGTTGGGTCTCAACAGAGCACCGTTTAGAACGGACGTCTGAGTCCAGTTCGTTATTTATTGTAAATGCGATAATTATAAAAACAAGTCGTAATCTCGACAAGCCTACTGAAAACTCCAGATCATCAACTGGATTCCTACTCAGTACACCACAGTAGGTATGTGTTGTGAATGAAATGATTTGGTGTCGGTTAATCCACATTTGGGAGAATCTATTTCGAAATTCTGTGCTCAATTTTTAGTCTGAATTATTTCTTTGATCAATAAAATATAAAATAAAAATAAAAAAATTAAGAAAAAAAGTCATTTTTATAGTTGTAAATTTAAAATACAAAATACTCATTTACGGCAGAACACAAATTTGTCATTTACACAGTAAAATTACTAGCCGAAAAAATGCATTTTTAACGTTTTTTTTTAAATTTATTTTTCATTGTATTTGTACAATAAACATGGTAAACCAATTTTTTTATGTTTTTCATTTACTCACAAATAATTGGCCAAGTTGCCTCTATAATCATAAAACATTAAAATCTTTAATGGCCTATATCTTATAATATAAAGCAAAAATAAATAAAGTAGCTCACATCCGTACTAGATATTTGATAAACCTTTTGATTACAAAAATAATTTTTCTGTTTGGTTCGGTATTTTGATCTGAATCCAAATTTAAGATTTGTATGAAACTGGCCGAAATGGGTCGCGCATACGTTCCTCTTAAAAATGCTGTCCACACAGCTGATGTAGGCACAAAGATGACGAAAATAGTTTTCTTTAGAGTCTTCTAAGTGGAGCTCAATCAAAAAAATGTTGGTCAGATTGTATAATTCAGGGGCATTTCGGGTTATTTTTTATTTCTGTAATTGTATTCTTTTTGTATCCAACTAATTTGAACTGTATTGTAAATAAAAAAGAATAAAATTTGAAAATATCTGTGAAAATACCTTTCCACGATCTAGAAAGCGTATTTTTCGCCGGAATTGCATCCCATTTTTTAGGTCACGCATATCGTAAACAATTCGTAAAGTATCGTAAAACAATTCGAAAGATTCACCTGTAAATTGGTAAATTCGTTTTTAAATTGTTTTGGTTGAATTGAAAACCCGACCATTTTAGCCTGTGAGTAACTCCCAGTTTCGGTGCAGTCCCCACAACTGGTTTTTTCAAATAAAATTTATACATTTTTCATAATGTTCGTCACTTCGAATAATTTACCACGTTCTTAGATATAAATTACATTTTCAGAACTTATGTATTCGAATGTGCAGTAAGAAAACGTACACCGGTTGAGATACTAACGGTAGAGATAAATAAATCACGATAAATCTGAGATACGAGAAATTTTACCTTATACTTCTTTATATTTAAAACCACACGTATTTAATTTATTTAAAACCGACGTACAGAATATATTTCGTCGTGCTTTAAAACTAGAGTCGATACCACCATCAGAAAATATAGATATCATTTTATTAAATAAATGTTTTTATATTAGTTTGTACGACTCTGCAGATGGGTGGTAAATGCGAACAATCCACTATCACTGCAGAAACAAAATCATAAAGTTTATTTGCCACTATTTTAATTTACATCTGACATATCCGGGGATATCCAAACATATCGGGAGGACTTATCCAGACATATACACGTATGACGCGTGGCATCTGACATTTTTTTTGGTTAATCTGTACATTTTTATGAATGTTTGTGGATGGTTGTGGATTAATAGATGTCAAATTATTAATTAAATATTATTACAATAGTTTGTACGACTCTGCAGTTAGGTGGTAAATGCGAACAATCTTTTATCACTGCAGAACCAAAACCATATAATTTATTTGCGACTAATATAATTTATATATATTATTTAGCTGCAGACATGTCCGGGGCAAATATGTGAATGATACGTGGTATCTGACAATGTTTTTGGGGTATTTTATGGTATTTGTGGATGTCTGTAAACATATCTGAATGTTTGTGTAGGTATATTATTTGTAGATATTTATTAATATTAATAGATGTTTGTGGAAATATTTGGATGAAGATGGTTATTTGTGAATATTTATGGATATTTGTTAAAATTTGTGGATACATTTGACAATATTGTGAGTTTTTGTATATTGTTCTTGTCCGCTTGGACAATATTTTGTCCATTTGGACATAAATTTTTTCAACCTTGCAATTTTTTAAGGTCCAAAACATTAATCGCACATATTTTCGGATATTTATTATTACATTAATTTGGTGACTAATATTGGCAGAGCTCCACGAAAAGTAACATTTGGATATATATTTAAAATTTTAGAAGATTTAAACTTCTGTCGCTCGTTGTAGCATATATGGAATACTTTGTATTTGTACTTTTTAAAACTGAAATCTGTGACTAAAAATACTATTATCCCTAGAAAGTCAAAATGAAAAGCATCAAATTCAAATCTGCCAGTCTTGATGTGAATTTTTTATGGATTTTTATTGATTTTGCGGATGATTGTGGATTTTTGAGAAAATTTTGTGTATTTTTGTAGACATAAAATTTGTGGATAGGTATTTGAGAATATTTGTGGGCTTTTTGGAAATTTGAAAGAACTAGTTGATGAATAATAAAGTGGGTGATAAATAAATAAACCAAATAATCATATAACAGAACATTCACAGCGGGTTTTACCATCCATTTGTAAAAATTGTGTGCATCTGAACATTACGTTTGTCCATTTGGACAATATTTTTGAGCCGCTTCAAAATTCACTCGCAGACCGGAGGTTCTCTAATATTGGTCTAAAGCCTCGTTGAATTGACAGATCAGGCGCTCAGTTGTCGATTTCTTCAACCCACCAAATGCACGAATTGATCACAGCCATAAAAAATTCCCCAATATCTCACCTGCTCAAATAATGAAGACATTTTCTATTTAATTTTATTTGATACACGTTCAAATATAATTCTTCAAATATCGTATTGTTCACAAATGTACATCCGTTCCATCAGATGACTCCAGGAAAATTAAGCGTCCCGACATCTAGCGAACGGGGAAGCCGAGTGGAAAAATAGTTTGCAATTAGATATTCAGCGCCAACAAGCAATTGGAGTAATAACGCTGGCGAAGATAATAGGCATCTAATTTTGACTCATTTTTACATAACATAATGAAAATTTCAAAACTTTGAATGTTTGAAGAATTGTGTACACAAAAAAAAAACAATTATTTATTTTACATATTTAATATAATGGATTTTAAACCACACCAACGCTTCTGCAGGCATTTCGAGTACCTCTTCCAAATAAGGAAAAATAATACACCAGTAAAAAGTCCTTCTAATCTCGTGCTTTTCGTTCTTAAGTAAATGTTTAGTATCAGCTGTCTTCTACATATATATCTTATATCGGAGGTTGGCTATCATTGGGGCAATATTAAATAGTTGTATCTGTTGTGAAGCTACGTGGGGGGGGGGGGGGTGTTGCTATATGAAGTCTTCAATCATTATTCTTCATTAATCTTATATTCATTGCTTCTCACTGAATATCTAACCAAGATATTGAGATTCTCTTCGATGCATATAATTATTAATTAGCCCGTTCATTTCTAATGTCAATCTAAAAATAACACCACCTAAGAGTAATTCCATAATACAACTCCCTCTGTAAACTTGTTGTACAAGCTTCTTAAAACGTAAGGAAGCCAACGAAGATCTTTTATTTTATGGCAGTCGTAATTTGTTGCTTGAAATAGTTGTTTTGTTAGGGAGAAAATTAAGATCTTTTATCAATTTTTAACTTTAATCGATACGCTGCTTAGAAGATTTTTATAAGAAATACCTACAAACATTTTTAATATTCTTACAGCTGATTAAATTGTTATTGTTTGCCACCTAATATGTCTAACTACCTCAAAATCGTGTTTGAAAAATTATCTTCACAGCTAGTCATTAAGCGTTGGGACGAACTTGCCCCGATATAAATTTGTTCTGTGCAGACCAACAAATGTAAAAAGCCATGCTTCTTTCAATCTTTTTAGACTGTGAAATAATGCAGTTTCTTTTTGATTTTTTTTGTTTTTTTTTTTTTACATGAACTCCACAGAGGAGGCACTGATGAAAATAATTTCTCTCACGGCATATGTCATCTTTGGGAAAGCTGTGTGGAGGGTATTCTTAAGGAACGGATGGAGAGGAGAGTTCTGGAAAGGAAAAAGATTTGAGTGGTGGGTAGAGATCTGAGGTTCAGTGTGTGCTGGTTTTCCGCCGCCACGATCTGGACAAACCTCACCCCATGAACTCGGTCACCCCTACTAAATCACTAAACGCAGCTAACCACTTGGGGTGACCTATGGCAGAGGTGTTGGTTATCCAATAAATGGTTTCCGAGTGGCAGCACCCATTCTCGCCTCCCAAATTGACATTTTCCTGAACCAATATGTTTGGATCGGTGTAAATGTTAAGGTTCACACGGCCTACCTAATACTAATAATACTTGGTCGATGGGTTTTCTTATTTTATTCAACTTCAACCATTGCAAAAAAATCAAATATTTTAATTTGTTTGCATTCTTCCTAAAGTGTACCTACCCAAAGCGATTATTGCTTTATTAGTTTAGATTTTAATAAATTGAAGAAAATTTTACTCTCGTTAATTTGTGACACCTTTTTCCTGGTAATGATATTTGCAATGACAATTATTGACTCACCTTTTTATTAATTGGGTTGACTGTCGTAAAGTGCAGACAGATAAGATATACCGACAACCTACAATATTTCATTTCTTAGGCCCTTTTCCCACGACCAGTTATCTTTAAAATAAGTAACCCATCTTTCTTTTTCACGAAATACGCTGATTGCAGTAGATGCGTTTGATCACTATATTTTTTATTTTATTAATTTTTTTATCTCAAGCCCACGCTTTACAAATGATTACAGTGGTTTTCATACACAATATTTCAGTAACAGTTTTCATACAAAAAAATGTTAAAAATCAGTAACTGTATGTAAATATGTTAATAGTATTTTTTTGTGAATACCTACACTACACTAGGAGAACCTGTGCTGAGGTGTTTGCATTTTTCTTTATATGAATACCCAACTGCTCCCGTCTGGAGCCAGTGAGTCTTTGGCATCCTCAATTGGGATATGTTGTGAGGCTGGAGGTAGTAGGGAGAGGAAGGAGATGGGGAAAGGAAAGGAGGGAAGTACATGGCTATTCAGATCTGGTCACCAAACACGGCTTAAGCCATTTCAAGCAACGTTTCAATTCTGAATGGTGTTCTTACACCAGAGCGATACTGAGAGTATCTTCCACTCTGGAACGTGTCGCAAATATAATATTTATATTATTTTTAATGATTTAATTGTGAAATAACACAAATTAATCTAATAAAATTTTGCCACGCCGAGATTTAATCCCGCGACCTTCGGATTGCGAGTCAAGAGCCTTACCGCTATACCACGCCGGCCTAGCGTTTTTTAGATTAAGTGTCATTCTGTCGCCATAAATAAAAACACTGTGTCCTCCTTGATATTGTCAAGAAGGGCGCTGTGATTCGGCCAACGGTAACAACAAAAATTAACTACAATGTAATACAATATGATACAGTAATACAGAATGATGTATAATATAATATTGAAAGACAATTTTTGACATTACAAGTTATTTAAAAATAAAATAAAATAAGATAAAAATACTATTATTTTTCATTTGGTCAAGAAATTCACAGTATCGATTCCGAATGCCAAAAAAAATTGTTGAGTAATTATGTACTTTTGTGAGGTTCTTTCCTCAATTTTTTAGCTTCCCAGCACTTCCCAACATCGAGAGTGACATAGTCCCGCTATTTTCAGCCGGCTGGAAGTCTGTAACATTATATTATAAATAAATAAAATAAAAGTGCACATCCTCCAATGCCGGAAATATCAGCCGCCGCGGAGTAATGCAGTAAACCTGTTAACCGAGTACCTGCCGACATAACTCGAAGTTCATTGTCACCACAACACGGTGGTGCGCGCTATCCGTGTAAACAGCAATTACCTGTTACTTGTTACTAAAAAGTCCAATTCAATTCAATTCGCTCCATATTGTTTTAGACCCCTTAGACCTTATTAGCAAAACTGCGTAAATATTTATTAATATTATTGAAAATAACCGTAGTCTTGAAAAGATACAGGGATAAATAAATATTCTTCATATCAAAAACAAAGGAAAACGCTTAGATAATTTAGAGGCCTTAGAAAATTAAAAATAAACAAAAAATATTATCTTATAGTCCTATTTTAGATATGTTCCCATTCTTCACTCACTCTTCATTAATTAGCCACGCCCCCACCCCTATCACAACACTTAGTAATAATACATTGTACTCACCCACTGTTTTGTAATTGTCAAGTCATTTATATGCTTGCCCTGAGGAAGGAACGGTCGTTCCGAAACCGGTCGGCGTAAATAAAATATACGGGTAGTTTTAACACAGTTATATTGTTAAATTTATTTGTAATGGATAACCATAAAGTTATAGCTACAATCAAAAGTATATTTATCAATAAATTATTGTACTGTGCAATGAAGCTATTTCATTAAAGAAAAACACATATTCATAAACTGATAAACATAAAAAAATAATAAATATTGAAATCTATCTTCTTCGCACAGCCTCTGGAGTTCCTTATCTTAACTTTGCCTGGGACCACAGACTGAACGGCTTCCCTCTGGAAAGGGCCAGTTTTTTCACAAGATCCAAATGTAACATTATCAATCAGTGCGAAATTCATAGGTTAAATTATTAGCTGAAAAAAAAATATACAAAAAAAGGCATAATATTCCATACTTTTATCAGAGTCTCAAAATTCTTTAGAGCAATTCTGTGATACAAAATTATATTTCAGCACACAAATAATACTTTATATATAAACAGGCTGGAACACAACCATAATGCTCGCTTTAACTTTAATGAAGGACTTATTGTACCTAAGCATACAAATAAATATGGACAAAGAACGTTAAATTACATGATTCCCAGTTGTTTAACTATGTTACCCGCCGAAATTAAAAACTGTGCCCAAAACAAACAATTGGTGAATTTACTGAAGACTTGGCTTCTTGAAAGAATTAATTTGTATTAGCTTACAATCTATATATCTAATTCTAAGGTCTTAAAAATTGTTATTTATGTTTTTCTATTTTTCTGTAAACTTTCTTACATTTATTTCATAAAATTGTAAAAATGTAACTTTCAACTCACTATAATAAGATTTTTAAATGTAAATTACCCGTTAGACAAACTGCTAAAAAGCAGTTTATCGGTAGTTTAGCAGATTGTCTTATTCAATTTGGGAGGCGGGAATGGGTACCGCCGCCCGGGAACCTTTATTGGATAACCAACACCTCTGCTATAGGTCACCCCAAGTGGTTTGCTACGTTTGGTGATTTAGCAGAGGTGCCCGGGTTCATGGGGTGAGGTTTGTCTAGGTCTTGGAGGCGGATGACCAAGACACACTGAACCCCAGATTCCTACCCAACCCTTAAACCCTTTTCCTTCCCACAACTCTCCTCTGCGCCTTTCCTAAAAAAAAAAACCCTCCACACAGCATCCTCAAAGATGACATAGGCCCTGAGGGAAATTATTTTCTTCATGGCCTCCTGTGTGGAGCTCATGTAAAAAAAAAAAAATATTTGTAAAGTGTGTAAAATAAATAGAAAAAACAAAACCAAACAAAACAAATGGCCATTTAGCTATATTTTGTTTATTTTTTACATTCGAAAAGTCGCCGTCAAATGCGATTCTAGGAGCGTTTCAACTTTCTATCAAATTGTAATAAGCTGATAAGCTTATCAACATGAGACAATTGTCCTCTTCTGCTGATCACAATTTGTTCAAAAGCTAAAACGGATTTAGATTCGGCATTTAACGTGGATACACATACAAATAACACGCGCATGCATATTCTCACACATATAAACGTTGAGTTGTTATTATTTCGGGGATAGTTTTCCAATGCGAACATTGTTTGTCGTGTTTTCTGTATTAACGCAGCGAATAATAAATACAATTAATAAATGACTTAATATTGATGTGATGCTTAGTAAACTATTTATTGATTCGGAGTTAATATGAAGCTATACGTGAAATCAGTGCTTAGATTAATTTTTACTACGAATCGGTTTACATTATGAACATTAAAAAATATGTTACGGAAAAATTGAAGCTTTTACTACCTTTTGTATTGATTGGAATTACAATTAAAATATTATTTAAGTAACAAAAAATATTACCGTAAACTACTAAAAAAATGTTTTTTCATGACTATGAAAAATAAACAGTTAAATACCCCTTTATGACTGAGACTATTTTTGACAATCTCCATTGATTAACTTTTTTTCTTTCTTAAAAAATTATGCACAAAATAAATAAAAACCACTTTAGCGCTTACTTGCTTCAA
Organism: Glyphotaelius pellucidus; assembly: GCA_936435175.1. Lineage (NCBI taxonomy): Eukaryota > Metazoa > Arthropoda > Insecta > Trichoptera > Limnephilidae > Glyphotaelius > Glyphotaelius pellucidus. Next base: position 10,351,557 of record OW386550.1, read on the forward strand.
GAAAATAAGACGCTCGATTTTAAATTTTGAAAGCGTGAGAAATGAAATATTTCTAGCGTTTATATTCCTCCTTGGTTTGAGGAAAATACAAATATTATTTTTTTTTATTAATGCCTTTTAATGCGGACCGGATTGTTGTAGGTTCCATGAACCAAGGAACGGCAAGTACTAAGGTAATAAATTGCGACTCTTGGTTCACCGTAATTATTTGTTCGCTCCCGGCATTGGTACTTTTTGCTGCATTCGTTGACCTAAAAAACAACCCAAATCCTTTTACCAAAAATACAGTAACGTGTTACAGTTATCTACCTTTCCCATAAAATGAAAATCACCGATAAATGAAATACAGTAAACCTTGCAAATTATTTTTGTTCAGGCTGTGAAACACTCGTAATTCAAATTTCTTAATTAATTTCGTGGATTAAAGAAATTAATACCTATATTGAAAAATAAGCATTTTTTTTTTCCTTTAAGGTCCACACACTCAATCTCACTTGCACAAACTCTAATTTGCACAAGTAAGCATGTACGTTGAGATGGCAAAACGCTGTACGGTGCAAACAGTTTGCACTAACGATAATTTGCGCAAACTAAATTTGATCTAATTTGCGCAAGTAAGCATGTAGGTACGTTCAGATGACACAGGTGTAAAATGTGCAAATGGCTTACGTACCGTTCAAATGACTGACATTTTTGCACAAAATGTTTGCGCATGCAAGTCGCCGTATACAGAAGGACCTTAAAATATCATAAATTTGACGAAATTTTCTACGTTCTGTGTAATTAATAGGCTGGTTGCTTCATAAAACTGAAATAATCACAGAACCTGAATAGAACTTTCATAGAACGTGAAAATTAACTTCAAATATTTAATGAATTGTTCAAATAACCCGTCCTTAGTTTCACAGTTTCACAATTCTTCAAAGGTTCTAGTTTTTTGGTACCTACCTACTTACCAAAGATTTTCGTAATCTGTTTATTTTCGTATCTAGAATTATTCACAATTTTTTTTTAATATAAATGTGTTTTCAAAACAAAGTATTTCAATAAGAAACACTTAATTTTAACCACTTTTATTGTTTATCAAACCAACATGTTTCGCAAGTAACATACTTCTTCAGCTTAGTTTACATAAAACTAAATTACAACGTAGACTTATAGATGTAAATGGTGGAATGGGAGGGGGAAGGTGGGAAGGAGGGGGGTTTTTCGGAGTTTGGAAACATTTATTGGAGACGAACCATACTTTTTTATTATCATTTATTAGAGACGAACCACAGTTTTTTGATTTGATTTGATTATTACGATGGAATTAAATTGTTACAATTTAATTTTAATGATATCCTTAAAAGCTCCTATGGTAAGCTTCAAAACTTAGAAAGAAGAGTTTAAATATTATTAATAACCCCCCCCCCCCCCTCCCCAATCCTTTCTCCTCACGCTCGTCATTTACGAAACATGTTGATTTTTAAACAATAAAATGGGTTAAAAATAAGTATTCGTTTAATTACTTATTATAATGGTGTCGTAAAATAAGTTTAAAATAAATCAAAATAAGTGTTAAGCAAAGTATTGTATTTATTCATCAACGTTTCTTGTAAGAGCTTTTAAGATCCACATCCGGCAACTTTATTAGTGCATATTGTTTTGGTAATCGCCATATTAGTAAAATGAGTTAAAATTATTAAAAAAAAAACAATCGTAATAGATTACGGGCAATGTGCAAGAAAAGGTTAATTAACCCACTATTTTTTATCACGATATAAACGTGTGGAATACGAAGTAGAACACACTTGTTATTGATACCGGTCATCGTGCCCAAATCATATACATTATAAGTATTTAAGATATTTTGCGCACTGGAATGTTTTCAGATCTCTATTTCACAGATCTCAAATTATCGCGGGTTTAACTGAGACTAAACACGTATAATACCAACCTAGTGAGTTCCGTCTCATCGGTAAATTTAATTAAAATTGCTTGAACGAGGTGAGAAGTCATTTACACACCGTTATGATCATTAGAATTGATGAGAAGTTCGTGGCAAAGCGTTGGTTAAAAAAATAAGATTTCTCAGAGAAGACATTTAAAGTGAACTACCATCCTACTTTGATATTTCTTAGTCAAAATTTTGGCTGTGTTAGATACGTAATAAATGGTTTTGTATTCTCAAAGCTAATTTTTTTACTATGAAGAATTTTAGTTGCAAATGATTCATTATTTATATTCTAAGCGTATCAACTTGTCAAACCGATTTGATAAGCTATGGAGGTCCGCGGTTCGGTCTATAAGCCTGGAAGTCCGCGCGGACGCGATTAAACCTGTCAAAAAACTTACGAAAGAACGACTTCTGTAACTTGCTTAAAATTACGGAAAGTGATTTTTGGTGTCGTTTACATTGGTAATTTGGCCATAAGTCGCTTACGTGAGGGACTTACGGGAAAAAAAACTTACGAGTTACTTACTTGTCGAAATTTGGACTGAATAATATGTTTTATTTTTAACACTTAAATGAATTTCCAAAAATTTCATATCTCATGATAAAAATTATGTTACCAGCTCAAAAAATGCTTTGACGTAGAAAAACAAATACGAAAAGTTGTGCAAATTTTAATTTTTGTTGCTTCACATAAAAAAAATTGCTTTCAGACCTCCCACACAGCATCCGCGAAGATGACGTATGAGACTTCCTGTGTGGAGTCCATGTTTCAAAATAAGACATTATTTCTGCTTTACAGTTGAGATTTATGTTAATAAAAATATTAATGAAATAATGGAAAACCTTTTCGTATTTATTATTTCCCAAAGTCATCCTCGCATAACTCAAGAAGAAGCAACAACCTGACCCAGTCCAAAAATAACTCTCCTCGCGCATAAATAGCTTGCGGCGTCATGTCGTTGCCGACCGCTGCCCGCGGGCTTTTACCCGTTACGCCCCTGCGTAATCGAAAATTCTCTGATGCAGTAAGTGGTTTTCAAAATAAATTATTGCAAACTAAAGCAGACCGGGAAAAATTACGGAATATTATAATATATGGATTTGTGATGCTGAAAATATATTTTTTTTTAAATATTTGTCTTAGTACGTTGTAAACTTGAATTATTACGACATCTGTCCACATTTAAACAAAGAAAAACACATTTCCAATAAAGAATTATTAATTAATTAAATAATTTCGGTACCTTTTTATCGCTCGTCTGATATGATTTTTACTTATCAGTTCCAATTTTGAAAATTAAAAGTTCATTGCAATGATTTTACGCAGCACACGGGAATACGCAGCAATCGCTTCACTCACTAATAATCAAAAAAATTTCGACAAATTAATTGCAAACAAAATAATATGATATGTTTCGCATAAAGATAATAACTAACTATGTAAGTAATTAACCATCGCGATATTTCCCTTAGCGATAGGCAGACGGGTTTGAAAATCACATGTCTTGGTACATACCTTGCTTTATTTACATTTTGTCTTACATAATCATCAGTCATATCTTATACTTCCTCTTCACATGACCCTATTCAAGAATACCCATAAATACCAATTAAGATTCTGTTGATAGTGCCACTGCATAATAATCTTTGTGAAGTGACCCTGCCTTCGTCTTCCGTCCACTTGCGTGTCATATATTTCGCTGACAGAAAAAGCTGATGTGTAAAAAAGATGTATTTTAGGCTTCTGATATTCTGACATCAAAGTTTAGAGACCGGTAATTTCACAAACTATAACTACCTACCATTAAAAATGTGTGGAAGATTTAAAGCTATTTTTTTTCTGATTCTGATCAGTGTAATAAAATTGCGAAATTTTAATATTTCTTTCATTATTATTAATGTTATAAAATCGCACACTTCCAAACAATTCCAAACGGCTACAACGTTACTATGACATAGAAAACGCTAAGATGCCTGGCGTGACGTCAACGCGGCAAAATTCACGAAATAATTTTACCCTATCTCCCAGAGGAAAAAAAAAACTACCTCAGGGCCTGTCATCTTTGGGGATGCTGCGCGGAGAGTCTGTTTTGGGAAAGGAAGGAGAGGAAGTTGTGGAAAGGAAAAAAGATATGAGGGGTGGGTACGAATCTGAGGGCAAATGTGTTCAGAAGTGACGAACTTCGGAATCTATCCCTCCTACTGCGGTGAAAGGCGATGGGTAGAGAGCTACTATTTGAATCTTTTATAGAAAATTTATTCTAATTTATTCAGTCAACATAAAAACAATTGTTATTTATTTTTGGGGTGTTATGCCGTGTTGCGCTACCTCCTTCTTTAGCCATCGTTTCGGACAGCGTTACAGAATCCATCATCAGGGCAGATGAGTAAAAACGCTGTCCGAAACGTTGGCTAAAGAAGAAGGTAGCGCAACACGGCATAACACCCCAAAAATAAATAACAAAAATACTTTTGGCCGTGAAAACCCAACATAAAAAAATAAATAAAAATACCTTCATTATCGCTGCTTTTTCATAATTTTTTTCGAGAATACAAAAACAGTGAAAAATACCTTATTCTTAATATTATCGTTTGGGTTAGGAAAGTAGTAAAACTAAGAAGTATCATGCTGTTTATCCGCAAGGGTACACAGAAGTCATGTCTTCACAAATATTATTGAATCATAAAATCACCGACTGCTTCTTCAATTTCTTCCTGGAAGTTTTTTAAAATATTTGAGTACATATTTAAATTTAGGAAAATTTAACCAAATTACAAAGCAAATTAAATATTTCTTCAAAATTCGCAAATTCACTTTGTGGCGTGATTATTAATTTAATGAAAACAAATAACTTTGTGTAAGAAATTTTAGAAATTAGGAAAAGTGTTAATAGTAAATTAAATATTATAAATAACCAAACGTTTTTTAAAAATAGCCATCTTTTAAATTTATTTTCGTATTGATACTTATATTTATAATAATTTATTTTGTTATTTAGACTTCCTATTTTGTTTTAATAGATTTTTTTTTATGTTAATGTAATTTTTTACCCATCTTAAAATAATTTTATTTTATATAATTGTTTTTTATGATATTTTAAGCAATTAACCACCTCTCCTTTCTAATATTTTGTCTATGTTCTAATTAGTCTATACTTGTTTGTCTTTTGTTATTTTTTCTTAATCTTATCCTGAAGAAGAAAACATAGTTTTCGAAACACGTTGATATTGTTAATTAAATCGTGGTGTACACAAAGTTATTTGTTTTCATTAAAAAAAAGGAGCAAATTAAATACTTTAAGGAATTAGGTATGAACATGTTTTCCCTCATAAATTTTCCAGAATTTGTGCGTAAATTTATAGTGCAAAAACGTGTGACATATTAGTATGTTTACATGGAATCTAGTTTTAAATAACATTTGTTTAATGGACAACCTCATTAGTGGTAATATATTATAATTATTCATTAGGTATAATAAATCATTTAAAACCATGTATTTATCCCACCAAGTAAAAAGCGTGTGAGCTCGTAGAAGTTTCAACGCTGTTATTTCTACGCAATATTTGTAGTTTGATCAGCCCATCATTTTAACATCGACATTATTAGCTAAGTAAACATTTGGTTTAGATTTTCAAAGGTCTTTTAGTTCACAAATTGCTTGTGAACTAAACTTTTAAATGCTGATAGTTATAAATACCTTCCATTTTCAAAAATATTTCATTTATTTTTCTTCACAATCAACGAGGTAGGCGGGAATGGGTACCGCCGCCCCGGGAACCTTTATTGGATAACCAACACCTCTGCCACAGGTCACCCCAAGTGGTTCGTTACGTTTGGTGAGTTAGCAGGTGAGGTTTGTCTAGGTCTTGGAGGCGGATGACCAGGACAGACTGAACCCCAGATTTCTACCCACCCCTTAAACCCTTTTCCTTCCCTGAACTCTCCTCTCCTTCCTTTCCTTAAAAATCCCTCCACACAGCATCCCCAAAGATGACATAGGCCCTGAAGGAAATTGTTTTCCTCGGGGCCTCCTGTGTGGAGTTCATGTAAAAAAAAAAAACGAGGAGTCTTAGTAAAAGTGTCGGTTATTTAAGACTCTTTGACTCTTGTTAGTAGGTACCAAAGATATTGAAATATAAGAGATGTGCTATCCGCAGTTTTCACTGGGCGGGAGTGTGTTTCCTGGTATCGCCGATATAGTTAACCAATATTACTTTATACCTTCAAAAAATCAACTAAATGAATTAATTCTTTCCGTATTCAAACTATATTGTTAACCCGTACTACTGCACATCTTAAAAAATCAAATACTTTCTGTATTCAAACTACGCCCATTCGGAAGTAATCCCGCCGACAGACGGGCGGACACCATAGCATATCGCTTAGGTATATTTGAATATCTTTGGTAGGTACCCATAAAAAAACGATCAAACTTACAATTTCATAAAAGTGTTACCGTGTGAAAAATGTATGCAAAATTGTACTGATTTACGGAACAAAAATAATTTAAAAAATAAAGCCGAAAAATCAAAAAAAAAAAACTTGGTTATTTTAATGATATTTTAAAATGCATTAATTATTCTTACCATGGACTTCAATTTCATTAAAAATATATTGTAATTCAAAATACATACTAACCTACCAACTTATTATCCTCCACAGTTAACCGCCTGAAATTATAATTATTAAAATATTTAATTTTTTTGTATTATTTACCAATTTGAAACATTAAATCAATTTGTAAAATTCCTTTAATACTAAGCTGGTATAGATATCGCTGCTGTGTCGATTTTTTGTACTTGTATTGCACACAGTATTTTAGACAAGCAGTTTTATTCTTGCTGCATTTGAATGAAAATATGTTTTATGCTTTTGTTTTTCGGCAGTACATCCTCTCTGCACACCACTTCGGGGATATTTAGTTATATTCTGTGCAAGTGGGTGTTTTGTATTTTCCCTAAACTGATTGCATAATCGTCACCTTAGTTCTTAATTGTCCAAACGACCATTTTAGTTTTTGTTCAATCTCCATTTAAAATTAAAAAAATAACGTACAAAAAACGATAGTTAATCACTTAACTAAGAATTATTTTAACTAATGAGACCTTTACCTTTATAGAAATAGCTTTATTTTAAACACCTTTCATAATGTTTCATTGAAATGATGAAAGAAAACTTTCTCCTCCTGTAAAATTTTCTAATGGTCGTTTGGACAATTAAGAACTAAGGCGACGTAATTTTAAAAGTACGCCGGGGGGAGCAACTATAGGGGATCAACTGTCATGGAATAAATAATCATTTAAACCAGCAAATCGATTCTAACGCCTGGAGAAAGAAAATTATATACTGGAGGATAACACTAAATCTCATCTCATATTATTAGTAGTCATAAACAATCAACGGTTTTTATTGGATAACTACCGAAATACCTGGGGCACTCTAATCTACACGATGAAATGCCGGATGCTATCAAATAACTGACAAATGTGATCATTTTTACCACCAAACCCGAAAAGAATTTGCAAAAAAACGTTACTTCGAAATGAAGCAGGGTTTAAAAACGGTGCCTAACTTCATGCGTTAATCTCGAAATCAAGTAACGACAGGTCGATTTAAGCAGCGATTTTAAAATCGAGCATTGTATTCTTCTAGTAACAGTAACTCTCTCATAACCATATCAGCCACACGATAGCGTTACAAAACACTCGGAAATGTTAGCGACTTAAGTTGTTGCACGAAGGTGTCTTTGTATGAATACGACATTTTCCATAGACGTGTGTGGTGGAGGGTTTTGACAAAAAAAAATTTTTTTAACAAATATTTATACTTTCTTTTTAGAAAAAATTGTTATTAAGTTATTTATTACTGTTGTGATTCGAAACTCGATGAAACGGAAAAGCGACACTAAAAAGAGAAAAACACATACATCTATAGGATTTAGCCTTTGAGACAATGATATAGAAAAATCGGTCTCCTCTTTATGCGTTGCTTCGTAGCCAATCGGTCTCTTCTTTTTGTGGTGCATCGTAGCCTCCCCACCCTGTCTACTTTAGTTTTCTGAAGGTTTCACTTCTATTGGTGTGAACTGCGCACTTTTTATTTTTGAAGTGAAACTTCCTTTAGCACTGTTATGATTTGATCAATAAAATGAAAAGCAACACTAAAAAGAGACAAACACATGCATATATGGGATTTAGCCTGCGTGAGAATGGGTTAGACTAACTGGTCTCCTCTTTGCGGTGCTTCGTAGCCTCTCCACACTTGTCTACTTTAGTTTTTTGAAGGTTGCACTTCTACCGCGTGTGACTGCACATAATTTTTTTCATATTTTTTAGCATTGAATCCTGTCAGAGTGGTAAAATTTGCTTCAATTCAATTCAAGGGAAATGAATTAAGTTTTTTATGAATTAAATTAAGTTTGTCAACTAAATAAATATTTAAAGGTCGATTTTTTTCCCTCCACCGTGTCAAGTGATCTGACATGTCTTCAATCAACAATATTTTTTTTAATCAAAAAATGCCCACCAGACCTTAAAAAAACTACAAATCAATCTATGTCTTCAACCGAAAATTCTCAAAACAAAACTGATTTATACCTATCAACACAATTTATTAGACATTCTATATTAGGTGGTGCAATAGATGGGCTTAAAATTATAACAGTAAAATTTATACATTTACGTTTACAATAGTAGAACGCCACTGTTCTGTGAATAAATCTTTGTCGAGGAAAGTAAAATTGTCGTGTGACTAAACAATTTGCCACATTCGAACTGAGATTCCACTATGGGAATCAAGATGTGCTCAATTTTGTGCCAAAATTGACGTGGGCATTTTAAACCACGAATCATGCAATCAAGTCTGTCTTGTCAAATTAGCATTGTGTTCAAATAAATCATTATTCCATCAAAGGTCCGACGACAAATTAATGGACGGTTAAGAAATTACTGCTGACTTTTTTCAATTTTTTATTTTAACGATTAATTAATAATATTAATTAATAAATACGTCTTATATATAACATTATATTATTTATTATATCTATTTGAGTTTATCTATTCTTTCTCCATTTTAATATTTTTAGCGTTCATGTGATTATATGGGGTGGGCCACAAATATTTGCACTTTTCAAATAATCCTTGAAAAAATATACAGATTGCATTTAAATAAATTATTATTGATAGGAACAAAAATATCCTGGAAAATCATTTCGTAAGAATGATTTCGCCAAATTGTATTCCTCAAATCAGGCCCTTAGATTTTCATAAACTTTTCGACACAAATGGGTATATTGACCATTTCTTGATGGATGTTCTTTAATTGGATGCACCAGCTATGCTCTTCTTTGCTCTGCCATGCTCTTATTTGCTCTTTTTTGCTTTGCTTTAATTTGCTCTGCTTTGCTTTGATTTGCTCTGCTTTGCTTTGATTTGCTCTGCTTTGCTTTGATTTGCTCTGCTTTGCTTTGATTTGCTCTGCTTTGCTCTTCTATGATCTTATTTGCTCTGATCATCTCTGATATGCTTTGCTCTGCTATGTTCTTTATTTGCTTTAATTTGCTCTGCCGTGCTCTTATTTACTCAGCTTTGCTCTGCTGTGCTTTACTGTGCTCTGCTCTTATATGCTCTTATTTGTTATGTTCTAATTTGCTCTGCTTTGCTCTACTTTGCTCTGCTGTGCTCTGCTGGGCTCTGCTGGGCTCTGCTGGGCTCTGCTGGGCTCTGCTGGGCTCTGCTGGGCTCTGCTGGGCTCTGTTGTGCTCTGATATGCTCTGCTAGGCTCTGCTTTGCTTTGTTTTTCTCTTTTTTGCTCGGCTTTGCTCTGCTTTGCTCTTATTTGTTCTGCTTTGCTCTGTTAAGCTCTGTTGTGCTCTGCTCTGCTCTACTATGTTCTTCTATGCTCTGCTGTGCTCTTTTGTGCTCTGCTTTGCTTTGATTTGCTCTGCTTTATAGTTAACATACACCACAATATTTCAGCTAAGCAAAAAAAAAATATTGTTTAATGCCAACCTCGTATTATCAACCTCGACCTGACCGACACAAGTAGATATTTTGTGAGTTTAAATGAGATATTTTCACTCTGAAAATAACTGTTCAATTTAGATGCACCTTAAATAAAGATAATATAAGAAATGGGAGAAGGTAATGAGACACGACGTAAGTAAGATGCGAGTGTGTCAAAGATCAGAGGTATTCGTGAGGGAAACGGGTGAGAGAAGAAGACGGACGGTGAACGTGAAAACCTAAATGGACCAGATTTAGAAGGCGATTAAGGTCATAGGGCCGTATGATCTACGACCAGATACATCGTACAAGGGAATAATAGAACCTAGAAGAGATTTCTAAACTTGATAGCAATGATTACATAAATAAAATAATCATAATGCGCCCTGAACATACCAAGACAAAAATGTATAAAAATTGCCCTGCGATGATTTTTTCCCTTTTGTCAGGTCTTACGAGAAACTATCGATGGTTATTTTGATATTAGATTATTTTGGGTAAAATTTTGATTGACATCTGCCCAGAAATCCATAATTAGAGTCATAATGCGTAAACCCTATAGGTTCTCTAGCAATCAGCTCTACAAACAATTTAATGTACTTGATGTTCGTCAAAACTACATAAAAAGGGTTATTATCCATGTACACAAAAGTCTAAAAAATCTTCATAAAATTGAGCATAAATATATCACAAGAAGTCACACTAGAAAGATCTCGTGGTCCGAGGGAGCGATACGGCAAAGTATCAAAAGACATATACATATCTGGGACCGAAATTATATAATAAAATCCCCCCAGAATTAAATATTAAGACATGCAAAATGTCCTGTATCGGTTCATTAATAACTAAATGGTTGATTGACTTGGGTAGAATGGAGTCTGAAAAACTATTAAATAATGTCACTTAATGTTTTACATGGTTACCTATAAATGGCACAATAAATATAAACTTAGTACATATTTAATTAATTAATAAATAAAAACAACATTTTATTACAAAACACATGTCTGGCTTTTTCATCAGCAATTGGTTCCTTAGAACAGGCAATCTGCCTAGCTAGGAACTAATAACAACTGCAAGACGTACACATTTTTAATATTTACAGTTATCTTGAAATATTATTATTATGTTATTTTTGCTATTTAATTGTATCTAATTTAATATAATAAATAATTTAAAAAAAATCTTAAACCATCATTCATATATTAAAATATAATGATAGTTCTTACGAACGCCATATAGGCCAAGATTTTTAATAAGTTACGGTTCCAAAAGTTACGTAGAAGTAGTTAGTTAAAGGATATTTTAAAAGTTTATAAAAAAAGGAAAAAAATCCCTAATAGCCTGTCATCTTTGGGGATGCTGGGTGGAGGGTATTTTCAGAGAAACGAAAGAGAAGAAGTTCTAGGAAGGAAAAGGGTATGAGGGGTCGGCAGGCGAGAATCCACCCCGCACACTGCAATCGATTGGCCGAGAGAGTCCGGTGGAGAGATTAAAAGGTCTCCCTCAACCTCAAATAAGTTGAACAAACGCATCCGCCACCAAGACAAACCTCACCCCACGAACACGTCACACCTGCTAAGTCACACCAAACTTAGCGAAACACTTGAGCAACCTATGGCAGGGGGTGTTGGCTATCCAATATTTTTTCCCGGGGCGGTGGTACCCATATCCGCCTCCCAGATTCCAATCCACCCTTTATAACGTTTTCTTTCCCAGAATTTTCTTTCTTTCCTTTCCTAAAAAGATCCTCTACACGTTTTCACGTTCGACGGCCGGCGTAGTCCAGCGGTAAAGCTCTTGACTAGCATTCCGAAGGTCGCGGGATCGAATCCCGGCGTGGCAAATAAATTTTATTTGATTAATTTGTGTTATTTCACAATTTATTCATTTAAAATAATATATAATATATTTGCGGCACGTTCCAGAGTGGAAGATACTCTCAGTATCGCCCTGGTTTAAGACCACCATTCAGAATTGAAACGTTGGTTGAAATGGCTTTCGCCTTGTTTAGTGACCAGATCTGAATAGCCAGGTACTTCCCACCTTCCCCATCTCCTTCCCCTCCCCACTACCTTCAGCCTCACAACATACCCCATTTGGGGATGCCATAGTCTCACTGGCTCCAGACGGGAGCAGTTGGGACTCTTGTGCGGTATTCATATAAAAAAAAATGTAAAAAGAACACAGAAAACCCAAAGATGAAATAGGCCCTGAGGGGAATTATTTTCCTTAGGGCCTTCTGTGTGGAGCAAATGTAAAAAAAATGTGGACATCTCTCTCACTTCTGGTGCAGGGATAAAATAATATTGACTGTAGTTTCTCAGTCAATGGTAGTTGGCTGATATTGGAATCCTCTTGCAGACTTCAACATTTTGGACTTGGAACAACTCGGCGAAACTGCACGCAAGCTTCAAAGCCAAGAATGAAAACCATCTTCATCATGGGCTATCAGTTCGGCAATCTTAATTATATCGCTCCTCACGATGTGACAAAGATATTTATGGAAATTATCTTCGTTAAATATCTAGTACAATGTCGCAATTTTATGCCAATCAATGCACCATCTCTACGATAGTCAGCTCAGCTGGATTTTTGATATTGCCCGTACATCTTTGTTTTACCATCTGTGTTGATTCTTGATTTGGTGTCCTTGTTTCGTGATATACAGCAGAAAAGAGACAATATTATGGACCATGAGTAAGATGAGTATCTCATGAAAACATGATAGAACTTTTGAGAAACAATAAATAACGGAAGCAATCTCCTTTAACGGCAGCAATCTTCCGAACAGGACCTCCATCGATATGCTTGGTGTAACTCTAAGTGACCAGCTCAGGTATGGGGGCTCCATCGAAGCCAGAGTTAAGTTAGCCTCTCAGAAACTGGGCGTACTGTAAGGACCCGCAGATACTTATAGTACACAATTGCTAACCATATACAAATCGCAAGTGCGCCCCACAGTTGAATTTGGCAGCCACCTCTGGTCTGAAGCCCCAAAATACCTAAAAAAGCCCTCGACTTTGTGCAGAAATGGGCGGTCCGTTTGATAGATTCTCCTAACTTTACAAAAGGATTGCAAACTTTAGAGCACAGGCGTCAGGTTGGAAGGCTGTCTTTGCTCTACCGGTATTACAATGGAAGATGCTCCGAGCAACTAGCGTCATTAATCCCTCAACACCCGTGCATTGTCGGGAAACACGCCAAACACGCGCCCAACATTTACACGGTTGACATTAGTCACATGAGAACGGGTCGTTTCTACGACTCGTTCTTGAGTTCAACAGCTTGGCTGTGGTACGATTTGCCGGCCTCTGTGTTTGGCCTGTTTCCTGCAACATGGGTCTCTTCAAGAACTATGTTCACTCCTTCCTCTCCTCAAAAACACCCTCCACACAGCATCGTCAAAGATGACATTGGCCCTGAGGGAAATTATTTTCCTCAGGGCCTCCTGTGTGGAGTTAATGTAAAAAAAAACGTACATGACCTGAAAACATTCACACATGAATTATAGTAATAAATGACCCAATATTCAGTACAATTGATAATAATGCATGAGAAAAGATGAACGCCAGTTCGCATTTATTTTGAAATACTTTTATATTTTACCTTACTTTGAAATATGAAAAGATCTTCTTTGAGATTTATGTGCTAAGGTCGGCTTAGGATTAACGGCATTTTAATTAAAGCAACTTCCATTAATTTAGTTTTGTTTTCTGTGTTGGGAAAGACCAACCTAATTGCATTTCTGTTTATATTTTATTTCGTAATGTTTCATGTAGCTAGAAATATTTTAATTGTATTCTTCGCGTACATTGCGAAGTAAATAGTTGTTGTAAAGTGTTGCGTTTTGTTTTGTATTTTGTAAGATGAGCCCTTTAGGTAATTAGCTTGAGATATTACCACCTGTGTCTTGAGTTGGAATTCCTTTAGACAGTTTATGAACTCATTCAGTGGGTAATAAACATTTGATTTGCACGGTCTTAAAATAACATAATTACGTTCGAACTCTACTTAGCTTTTACCGCACACGTTTTTGATTGCGGAGCGGGTAGATTGAAGAATTTAGAACAGTGAGAATTCTTTGCTTGTTCCACCAGTACTCAGTGTTAGGTGCTCCAAAGAGACATGCCTAACGCGTACCCGATGTTTGTACACGATTTACATGTGGCCCTTGAAAATGATAGCTCGTTCTTGTGCTCAACAGCACGGCTAGGTGTAGAATGATTTGACGTATTTTCTGTCTCCTTCTTATCCAAAACTTGAAAATCTAATTTAGCATTATACCACCGTAAGGCTCTTTATGTCCAAAGACTGCGATGGGCTGAACTTGTTAAATGAATGAAATAATGTTAAAAGAATACCAGATGACAGGACAGAAAAAAATGGGTTATATGAGTTTAAGAGGATTGGAGCAGAGCATTGGAGGTTATCCACCACTTACCAACCCTGGTATAAGTAACAGATGGTTACTCCTTCAAGGCTCTCGCAAAGACTCTCTCTAATTTTTTTGGAAGAACGAAGCTACATTTAATTTAAGACGAATCTCGACCTCCAGTGTCCCTGCATACGTTGTTAGTAAGCAATATGCAAGTGCTTAGAGGGAAATACAAGACACAATAATATGTGTTAGTAGTATGACAAAACATAGACAAGACAATTGGACGGGTGACAGTTCACGAGGCGGCAAGCGCTGGGTGATTGCATCCAGCGTATTCCTACAAGCACCTGTATGGGAGGAAGACACAGAACACAAATAATAAGGGCATGGGAAACGGATGGGAGTACTCTCCAATCGATTGGCAGTTCCAGCAAGAATGCACATGACATTGGAGCAGGGAAGGAAGAACTGGGGATGAATGGCGAAGGACAGGAGCTAGTGCAGAGTTTTTGTGGAAGACGCCAAATCTCACCTTATGATATAGCGCCCTGGTTATTATGATGTGTTTCATTCTTACAACATAGGTCTGTTTAAAAACCAGATTCACTAATTATTTTTCTTAAAATAACCTCTATGCAGCATACCCAAAGACGACATACACTTGTATAACAGAAAATTAGGTTTTTTTTTACATGAGCTCCACATAGGAGGCCCTGAGGAAAATAATTTTCCTCAGGGCCTATGTCATCTTAAGGGATGCTGTGTGGAGGGTTTTTTAAGGAAAAGAAGGGAAGGAGAGTTCTGGGAAGGAAAAAGGTTTAAGGGGTGGGTAGGAATCTGGGGTTCCGTATGTCCTGGTCATCCGCCTCCAAGACCTAGACAAACTTCACCCCGTGAACCCGGGCACCCCTGCTAAATCACCAAACGTAGCGAACCACTTGGGGTGACCTATGGCAGAGGTGTTGGTTATCCAATAAAGGTTCCCGGGGCGGCGGTACCCATTCCCGCCTCCCAAATTGGTATGTATGAGATGATGATGTGAGTAAGAGAATAAAACAAGAAGAAACCTAACCTAACCCAACCTAAACTAGTTTCTAAAAATCTGGTAATTTTTATGTGAATATCAAGTCCCAACTGCTCTAATCTGGAGACAGTGAATGGAATCCCCAATTAAAATGTTTTATGAGGATGAAAGTTATGGGGGGGGCGGGAAGTTGACGAGGAAAAGGGAGGTGGGTTAGAAGAAGGTTGGGAAGTACCTGGCTCTTCAGATTTGGTCACCAAACCTGGCTAAAACCATTTTAAACGACGTTTAAATTCTGAATTGTGGTCTTACACCAGGGCGAAACTGAAAGAATCTTCCACTCTGGAACGTGCCGAAAATGCACCTCATGTTATTTTAAATGATTTAATTGTGAAATAACACTGATAAATCAAATAAAATTATTTCATTGATTTAGATCCGCAACCTTCGGATTGCTAGTCGAGAACCTTACCCCTCGACCACGGAGGCCGTCATTCCGATTCTCTATTTAAGGCCAGGCTTTCCGCATTTCTGCTGATTCATTACATATTTTCCTTAAACACTTTATGTTTTAAAGCTCTTAAATTTTTTTTTCACTTAATTTTAGTTATCTACGAAAAAATTCAGCGTTTTTTTATATGCTATTTTAGACAATCCCCACTAGATTTTTGCTCTATTTTAAAGGAGTCATGTTTTATTAAACATTTTCACAGTTTTCGCTTAAATGTTATCGTTTTTAATATTAGCGCGCTCTCTCTCTAACATTCTTATTTACATATCTATCCTTCTTCTTTTTGAGCGGGTACTAGCGGGCCTTAAGGATTTCTTGTCGTTTTCTCGAAGGAAAAGATTGCAAGAACTGTTTTAATTAGCAAAAGAAAAAATCAATGATTTCAGTCGACTTTTAGTATCCACAAATTTTCTAAATGAGGTCGTATCTGCATCATCGTGGATTATGATCCCAAAATAGTTGTTTATGAGTAATTGTAACGGATCCAACGTGTAATACATAGGTACTATCAAACATGGACTTGACATACATTTTCAGGTAAGTATGTACCTGAAGTTGCCAGAAATGGCTCATGCTAAATCAATAAAAAAACTGTAAATTGGCCAAAACAATGAACACTTTGAAAGGTGTTAATAAATAATATCCATAAAGGATATTGTTCTTAATTGGTTTAATACGCAAATTATTTGTGCAAATTTTGTATTGGAAATAGAAAGAAAGGATTTGGTGACGGGAGAGGAGAGGGTATGTGATCATTTTTCATATCTTCTTAGGTAGGTACCCCTGTACCTCACAGTGCTGTAAATTTCTATTCATTTTTTGGCGTTCCGAAATGATAAATTGTTAGTGTATTTTAAGAATGCCGTGTTCTATCTGAAAAAACGCACTGAATAAACAAAATAACCAAGAGAAGTTGGCGTACCGATCGCAATACATTCTGTTCAAACGTTTATACAAAAATGGCGGCGGTTTCCATGGCTAATATTCAGTTCACATAATAGGCAATAGGTAAACTAGCACTTAAAAACCCGCTCAGCACAAAGTCACAAACTTAACAAGTCACAAAATTCACTTACTTATCATCAACCATGATCAGACTGGAGAGATTCATAAAAATGTAAATCCAACAGTACTTACGCCTGCCAGTCGATATTCCAGTCATACTAGCTGTTAACGTAAGTGGCGCCATCTTTTGGCATTATTAGATACTTGCTTTAATTAGGTTCTATTACGACAGTAGCTTAGTCACAAACTTCACCTTCACAGACGGTTTCGGAGTCGGATTCTTAAATTTCAACCGTACAATCCGTAGGGCGTTAATACTGTCAGATTTTGGTTCCATCTTGGCCGCCATCTCTGTATGGCCGTTTGGACAGAATGTTTTATTGATAAAGCCAAGTTCTCCACCGGTGTATTTTATTTAGTCATTGAAAAGCGACAATTAACGCGTGATTTTAATTTTTAAGAGTGTTATTTTATGTATACATTTATTAATTATAAACGGCCTGCATGATTCAAAGACAATAAGTTTTTAATGTGTAGATAACAATTTTTTTAAATATGTAGTTTTAAAATTAACTAACTAATTAATTTTTAGTAAATTAACATAGTGATGGATATAAAGATATATATCAAATAATACTTTTAAAAATACACAAAAAAAAGAAGGAAGAAAGAAAAACAGGAACCAGTTTTTAAATTGCAAAATATAGGTGTATAATATACTAGTAAACATTAAGAAAAAACTAAAATATGATTCTATTAAAATATTCTACACAAAAATATCATTCAGGTATCTCTTAAATACAGGTAACTTTATATTAAATTATAATGTTCCTAGATTATATTAATTTGCTACTTAATTTTGCACTTAGTAAAATGACCCAAAACTGCGCTTTGCAAAAGTTATGTTTTTACAAATTAATTTTTTTAAATTCGCTACCGGTTTCGACTTGTCCGTGTCATCAACCAGCGTTCTTAAAACGAACTTCAATTATGAAATTAAGTAACAAATGCTCACTGTAATACAAAACTCATGGAAAATAAACTATGAAGATAATAAATGGTTACACAATTAAAGCCCTAGAAATACAAAAAAATAATACAATCGAAAATCCAAGGACGATTGATAGATCAGGTAATGAAGGAACATGCCTAATTTAATATCTTGAAAGTTATGCAACTGGTGCGTGTGCAGTTCCACTGAGTTTTTTTATTATTTTTTCGTGAATTCCTCACAAAAGTTCCAACTGCTCCCGTCTAGAGACTATGGCATTCCCAATTGGGGTTGTGACGTTGTGAGGCTGAAAGTATTGGATGGGGATGCTGGGAAGGCTAGGGAGGAGATGGAGATGGGGAAGAGGAAGGTGGAGAAGAAGAAGAAGAAAGACCTGGCTATTCCGATCTAGTCACCAAATACGGCTAAAGTCATAAGCAACGTTTCAATTCTTGAATGAATGAACGGTGGTCTTACGCCAGGGCGATACTGAGAGTATCTTCCACTCTGGAGCGAGCCGCAAATATGCTACATTTTATTTTTAATTAATTAATTGTGAAATAACACTAATTAGTCAAATCAAATTCATTTGCGCACGCCGGGATTTCAACCGGTGACCTTCGGATTGCTTGCCAAGAATCTTACCACTCGAAAAACAAACTATGGAGATAATATGGTAACATAGTTAGTGCCCAAATATACAAAAAAAATACAAGTTGATAATCCAAAATAGATTGGTAGAATATATAACAGAGAAAGACGCCACACTTTATACCTTGAAATCAATTCAACTCATGCGTGTGCAATTCCACTGGGTTGTTCTGATGATAGCCTACCTCCGACAAGGAGAGTTTTGTTATTACAATTGCAAATAAGAATTGAAATCTCGAACTCTACTTTTCTAGAGAGGTTCAGATTTCTTGGGTAAAAATTGTATTATAATCCCAATTATGAAGATGATACTTTTTACTCAATCGAAGTTCATTGCCAATGCTACTGAAGACGTAGAAAGCAATAAACCGAAACGCAGTAATATACCGTAAATATTTACAGCTTCCGATTTATTGCAGAACGGTGTCTAGCTAAGTAGTCATTGTTTATTGTAAGCACGAACTAATTTTACGTTTCATCGCTCGACACGACCTGTAAAAAATATCTCAGGTAACTTTAGACTCAGGTAACGTTTTTCCATCCTAATTTAAATATAGATTTCTTGTTATACTAGCTTTAACCCGCGGCTTCGCCCGCATGGTATTAAGGGGAAATTACTGTAGCGCTTGCACTTATTTATTATCCCCACTTCTACACCCCCCCTCCCCCCTCCCCTTCCCCCCACCCCCCTCCATCCTCCCGCTTTCCATACATTCATTCCCGGTACATTCAGTTTTCTAAATGCTCACGTACCACCTTATAATTCCAGAGCTCAAAGAAAAAAAAATATCCAATTCGGTGCAGTCATTCGGAAGTTTTTTTTATTTTTTTTTATTTGAATACCGCACAAGAACTGCTCCCGTTTGGAGCCAGGGAGACTATGGCATCCCCAGTTTGGGTATGTTGTGAGGCTGAAGGTAGTGGGGAGGGGAAGGAGATGGGAAGAGGAAGGTGGGAAGTACCTGGCTATTCAGATCCGGTCACCAAACACGGCCAAAGCCGTTTCAAGCAACTTTTCAATTCTGAATGGTGGTCTTACACCAGGGCGATACTGAGAGTATCTTCCACTCTGGGACTATACTATATATTATTTTAAATGAATAAATTGTGAAATAACACAAATTAATCAAATAGAATTTATTTGCCACGCCGGGATTCGATCCCGCGACCTTCGGAATGCTAGTCAAAAGGCTTACCGCTGGACTACGCCGGCCGTCAACGTTAGGCGCATACAAACATTTCGGAAATTCATTTTTATTTAAAAATATCAACATCGTTTCCACGACAACGATTTGTTTCTGACGTTAGCAATAACTCGCTTTTGTTAGCAACAGAAAACGTATAATAAATTAATATTTATAATTTCATAACGCCAGAGCTTACCATATATACAGCTTAAATTACTCGCATATAATGTAGCTTTATATTGGTGAAAGAAATTTCAAAACCGGTTTATTTGTTTATGCTTGAAAGCGTAACAAACAAACACACGCAGTTTCGCATTTATAATTTTATTATAGGTAACCTGTTCCATTTACTTGCTAGGTATAAAAATTAAATAATTTGTTACTTTATTAAAATAAATACACTGATATTGTCGAACTAATACACATTTCTTTTTTCTAGAATGATATTTTGAAGCGTTTGTTCGGAATATTTGTGTTGTGAGTCTAGACGAAAATATAAACGTAAGGTTAATTTTATGCAATAGAAATTGGTCACTATTTATTCAAATTTTAGAAACCGATTTCACTATTATACTCAATGCTCTCATCTTGCAGTTATTGAAGAGTTTTTGGGTTTCCAATATTTGCACCACATAACAGAGTTGTAAAGAATTACAGTGTTTGCGATGATTAAAATGACTGCGGACCAATGTGACCAGAAGGATTATTCTGTGTTTTCTTAAAAACGGTATTCCGTATCGCGTTAACGAGCGAAATACTACGCTTGTGTTAAGACACCAACTCTTAAAAGTAGTTAACCCTAACGCCAGAGATGTCGGTGTATTTGTCGCGTAATCCTCGTTAAGAGATGTCAGTCGCGGGAAAATTTTCGAAAAGAATGTCATCGCGAGCAAACATCAAAAAGAACGCCTATTATGTTTACATTTAAGTTTATATTTTATTATTTTTTTTATGTGAATATTTCACCAGTGCTGCTCCCTTCTGGAGCCAGTGAGACTATGATATCCCCAATTGGGGTATGTTGTGAGGCTGAAGGTAAGTGGGGAGGGGAAGGAGATGGGGGAAAGGAGGGTAGGGAAGTACCTGGCTATTCAGATCTGGTCACCAAACACGGCTAAAGCCGTTTCAAGCAACGTTTCAATTCTGAATGGTGGTCTTACGGGGCGATACTATCTTCCACTCCGGAACGTGCACAAATATGCTGCATATTATTTTTAATTAATTGATTGTAAATCAACTCAAATTAATCAAAAAAAAATTTTGCCCTCGCTGGGATTCGATCCCGCGACCTTCGGATTGCGAGTCAAAAGCCTTACCCCTAGACTACGACAACCGTCAAAAATAGTTTTAATAAGTAATAAGTAGTAATTCGTGATTTTAAGCAGGTAATTAATCCATTCAACACACAAAAGGCATAGACAAGCTATTGAAAGTCATAGAAAATCGCAAAAAAATTGACAGCCGAAGACGCACGACGGACGCCTTTCGATACCTGACGAATTTTGCTTTTTTACCTCATAATGCTAAAAGATACAGAAATGCAAACTATACAAAATAAATCTTTAGATTACAACTTTCTTTACAGCGCCCTTGTGTGATTTTCCACAAAAACGGCGCTCTACAAATTTTCCGACTATTATTATAATCCCAAACTTATTATTAGGTAAATGGAATTTGTGAATTTTACTTAATACTACACATATTAATCATCATGTACCTAATATATACGAAACCTGCCAATTTGACTGTCCTAGAACGGGAGTCCTTCCTAGTTGGACAGTCAAAAGCTTCCTTGTACTGCAAATGTATTTTTATAACAAATAAATAAATAAAAATTCCACAAACCATCTCCATTTCTTTTGCCATATAACACAACATAAATTGGAGGTAGCCATAAAGTCTTATTCCCACTGGCTTTATTGGGACTATTTTACCGTAATCAAATTTAAAAATAAAAAACACAGTTTTGAGTAAACTCGTCACATTGGTTTTAATAAGGTAACACGTTGTCGTAATAATCATTATATTTTATAGCGGAATTATATTTGTGTTTATTATCGGCTTGCACCTGAACCTCAATCTTAAACCTTCGAATGGAACTAAATTTTATTTAACGGGTTTTTTTATTAAAATAATTCATTTCAAGAAATATTTTGAACCATACTAAAACACGACTTTCAGCTTTTGATTTGTTAGGGACTGAGTTGACGATTTTCTTACGTTAGCTCCTCACAAGATGCCCTGAGGAAAAAATCTCTCAGAGCCTACGTCACCTTTAGGTATTGGGGGCTGTAGAGAGTTTTCTTTTTTAGAAAAAATAAGTTTTGGGAAGAAAACATGTATGATAGGTGGGTAGGTATCTGGGGGTCGATGTGTCCAGGAGTGACGGACGTTTGTATCCATCCCTCCCACTGCGGTGCAAGGCAACGAATCTAGAGAATCCGGCTTTAGAAGTATTTTTTTATATGTATACCGCACAAGAGTCCTCAACTCCCGTCTGGAGCCAGTGAGACTATGGCATCCCCAATTGGGTATGTTGTGAGGCTGAAGATAGTGAGGGGGAAGGAGATGGGGTAGAGGGAGGTGGGGAAGTACCTGGCTATTCAGATCTGGTCACCAAACACGGCTAAAGCCATTTTAAACGACGTTTAAATTCTGAATGGTGGTCTTACACCAGGGCGATACTGAGAGTATCTTCCGCTCTGGAACTTGCCGCAAATATACTATTTATTAGTTATTATTAGTCTCTTCCGATCCGGCCCGCCACGCAATGGGTGGGCAAACGCATTCGACACCAAGACCTTGACAGACCTCAGCCCATTAACCCGTTAATGTCCTAAGTTACCAAAGTACCTGCTCCAAGTCATCAAAATGAACCAATTGATGACTTGGAGGGGTGACTTTGATAGGGTGACTTTGATAGGGGTGACCTATGGCGGGCGGGTGGGCGACCTATTCCTGGGGCGGCGGTACCCATATCCGCCTCCCAAATTGGATATAACTAGAGGGTATTTCACCATCCTCCAATGTCATACAAAGTACCTACTGAAAATGAAAGGAAAAAAAAATTTGATGAATTCTGATATTGTATCAGTAGATATGAGCTAGGACCTAGGCGCAAGTAACTAATTAATCTGCAAAAAATATTTAATCCGAAAACAAAATTTTACCTTTCATAAATAGTCGTTTACTATCTAAACAAAGGACAAAAAAATGTTTTGCTACGAGTTGTATAACAGCTGTTCGGTGTAAACTATAACCCAGATGCATTGTGTAAGGTTTTCAGTATGAATCCGTGTTCAGATTCATTAATGTATGCATGAAAATGCCAGATTTTGTGTCTAGTAAGATTTCCCACAAAAACCATTCACAAGTCTGGGAATGAAGGCTAGATTCGAAAACAAAATAAGATATTCTCGCAATTACAATGTTGTACAAACGATTTTAAACTCATCCAAATTGTTTTAAACAACAACAAAATAATTTAAAAGGACAAGTTATCTAAAAGTTTATTTCAAGAATTTCTTAATTCAACGATCATACCTCGATGATATTGAGTGAGTTTACAAGCTAATATCTGGGAAATTCACTACTTGTTAGTAAACTCGCCCAGTGTCATCGTATTACTTGGTAACTAGTGGTGGACAATTTACGAAAAAGGTTGAAAGGTGGTCAACTTTACTCGCTACTCGCCAGTGTTTGCCTAAAGATGGCGGCCCACCAACAGCTGATTCCGTCTGTCAGAATTAGTTCGGGCGGGAGCCGTTATTGGCTAGCTTGTGGCTCTAGCTGCGAGCTCAAGTTTTTTACAAAATGTCGACTGAATTGGTTCGCGCGTTATTTTAGCTTTTACTGTCGAGTGAGTAGACAATTTTGTGTGTCATCATGACAATCTCATTCACCGGTTCACCCGCTTTTAAACTTACCGGCTAGTAGCTTGTAAACTCGCTCTATGTAATCGAGGCTTTAGATAAATAAATAATATCAGGAAAGGAACAATTAAATGTTTTCGTGTGTACTTCTGCACTGAATGTCAGGATAGTATATGGTGTTTAATTAGATAATATAAGAAGTCTGGGGCGTCTCGGAAAAACATTTCAGTAGGTTTGTACAATGAGAATGAAGCAAGAAGTATGAGCCAATAGCAGTAATAGTTTTTTTTATATTTTTTTGAAATGACAATTTCTTTAGCACCGTTGTGATTTGAAATTCGATGAAACAGAAACGAACGACATTAAAAATAGACAAACACATATATCTACAGGATTTAGCCTGCGAGAGAATGAGATAAAATAACCGGTGTCCTCTTTGTGCTGTACTTCGTAGCCTATCAGTCTCCTGTTCGTGCGGTGCTTTGTAGAACAAAATGTTAAATTATTTTTAAACTTAGTAACAATATTATATTATATAACTAAACCTTCAATTATCTTACTCCTGATACTCTGCATTTGTCTCATTCTCTCGAAGTTAAGTTTTCTGAAGGTTTCACTTCTACCGCGTTTGTACTGCACACATTAAAAAAACATAGTTATAACAGATTGTAAAAAAATATATGGTTCTTAAAACTAATTACAATTAAATGATCTCTTGTTAACAAACTACCCAAATCAATAGAGAAAACATTTTTCGTTTTTGAATTGGGGAGTAGTGCCGTTTTACAATAAGGTGTAGAAATTATATTATTTGAGGTTAAAAATAAATAACCTTAAATAGCATGATAATACGTAGTAGGCGGCTGGCGAAGGCAAAAACATTGGGGATGTATGGCGAGCGATATGCTGAAATAGGCCAAAACCAAATGATATTTTATAGCTAAGTCTGTTGGCCCCATAAAACAAGTTAGACTGGTCAAATAACGATAGTTTAATTGTTTTGCCTTTAATAATTAGCGGCTCTGGAATTTTCGTTTTGCCTCCGCATTCCGCCTCCTAATAATAAGTCAAACGTAATGAAGTGAAGTTGAATAATATTTCAGTTACATAATTAGATCTACAAAATAGATTTTTTTTAAGTAAGAAGATGAATGTAGTAGAAATAAAATTAATATTATAGGTTCTTCAAACTTCGCAAATACACTTGTGACGTAATTATTAATTTAATGAAAACAAATAGCTGTGTACAGATATAGAGTTGTATAGAGGTGTTTACCAATTTATTTGTTTTCATTAAATGAATATTATAGCGTTTACTTAATAGGTAGGTGATAAGTACAAAAGGTTGGTTCTAACAAAAGATTAGGAATAAAAGAGCTGACAATATTGCTACATTTCCTCCTGTTGCCTCCTTCTGTCGAGAAATGCGCGATATTCAGTTAGATTCTATGTACGGCTTAATTGTATGATTTGTTGAAATGTTACCTGATTGAAATACATTTTAGTCTTGAAGGCAGTTAATAAAGAAATATTTTAGTTTGAAAGTCTTGGAAATCATGAAGTTATCGTATCCAACAAAAAATATATTAATTAAAAAATCAAGGAAGTTTTCCTTTCAAAGGTTGGCATATTACCAACTGCGATGTTTTATCTTAAAAAAAAAGAAAAAATAACAAAGCCTACACTTTCTGGAAAGACTTCTAAAATTTTCAGAATCTCTATAGTTCTATAATCCTGGATTTTAACGGTTTTTTGTTTACTAAGTGTGTTAAATTTTACTAAAAAATATTTGCTAAAGGTCAGGAATAAGCTGGCATTGTTTTCTGAGCAATTTACACTTGTCACATTTTCTCAAGTTTTATTCTAATTAACTTAGTTAACAAGATCTCAATCAAGTGCACAAAAAAACTAGAGCACGTTTAGGTGTCAAACAAATAAGACACATCATTTCACAAAAGAAAGCCGACGAAGGAAATCCTCGTGAACCAGGATATTATGCATCTTCCATGATAAAATATTTCAACAAATAATGTTATCTGTCAAATCTTAACTAAATATTACTTTCGCAGGTCTTTTGGAAAAGTGATAAAATCGTTCGTGAGATCAACATTTGAAAAAATGATAATATTATGAGTGTTATTTTGAATATTATATTCCTAAAGCTTTTTTTACCTTTGAAACTAAACTAAATCGTGTTACAACTGTCGGAAATAAAATTATGAATAAAAAACGACTCGTAAAATGTAGATCACGGAAGTACGCGAATTTATTTGGCAATATCAGCTGCTATTAAACATTGTCATATCAAATGTCGTTTATGCATATTTTGTAAGAGGTTGTTTTTTTTCAATTTTAAATAATGTTTCAATTTTTTGTTGTTGTTAAACAAACATGTTTTTAGAGCCCAGTGATTTTCATCAAAAATCTGATGGTTAAGGAAAAAACAAAAATCATCTAGTAAATCAACTTTATCCACTAATAATCAGCACATTACTTATCGAATTGAGAACCTAGGAATGTACATATATATAAAAATCAAAATAGGTTTGCTTCTGTCTATATATGTGAGATGTTATGCATTGCTTAACCATTCATCCGATTGCGATGAAACTTTGGGGATTTGATGTGCGCATGCCCGCGATGGCTTTTATATACAATAGTGAATTCTGGCATCATGAAATTATGCATTGCTAACCGTTCATCCGATTGCGATGAAACTTTGAGGATTTGATGTGGGCATGCCCGCGATGGTTTCTTTATGAATAGTAAGTTCTGGCTTTATGAAACTATGCAAAGCTAACCGTTCATCCGATCGCGAGGAAACTTTGGTGGATTGTTGTGAGCACCTCCGCGAAAGTTTCTATATATATACTGGTGAGTTATGGCATTATGAAATTTGTATAAAAAAATTGCAATAGGTGGCGCGCGAGTTGTTTGAAAACTGAATGTACCGGGGCTGAATGTATGGAAGCGGGAGGGGAAGTTGGAGGGGAACCCGGGAGGAGGAAGGGTAACTCGGGAGGGGGGAGGGGGAAAGCGGAGAAGGCGGAGTGGGACCGCGAGAGGACGCGGAATAGGAAGGGGAGGCGGAAGGGGAACGGGATGAATGGGAAAGGACACGCAGGGAGAAATAACTTCTTTATTAAGTGACATAGCAACGCATGCCGGAAACTCTCTAATTATTTATAAAAAGCAATGAAAATATCATAAATTAATCTCACTGTTAAATAAAACATCGACTTTCCATTCCTGACAAGAAGATTCACAATAAAAGCGTTATACAAACGATCTAAGGATCTAATATTATTTTTTTTTTAAAGAAATAGAGATTCAGATGATAAATAACACATCAAATTACATAAAAGAATTAAAATAATGGCTGAATGATTTAGATGTAGAAAGGCTTCTCTAATAAACATGTAAAATTTCATGTTTCACTTTCCGCTTAACAAAACAAATATATAATAATAATAGCCTTTTTATTCTGGACTTATGTTAGGTATGAATATTGACATGTTCTTATTTGTTACAATATATCCCGAAGCTCAGTTTGTCTCTTGGCAAAGGTCTCCTCTAACATTTTCCACTGGGACCTGTCCCGCGCTACTCTTCTTCAATGATTTCCAGCCGTGAGTTTCAGGTCGTCATCCCATCTTATTTGTTGACGTCCTCTACCTCTCTTGTCATCAACAAACTAATATTATATACTCAATTTTGTATGTAAACTTGCTTGGGGTTGTATTTATTAATTTATGCTATTTAAAGTATATTTTTATTATGCTAGTATTTTTTATTATATTATTACCCACATACAGGCAGTGCCTTTAGTGGGTTACGTTAATTGCATTTGTTTTGTAAGTTATACCTATGTAATTGTTCTTTAAATGTGTGCACTAATATTGTACAATTATGGAAAAACGTTTCATCAGATTTCGATGCACTGTTTTTAAAATCGATGGGATCGACATCGTTAGAAGGTGGATTTAATAAAAGCTGCATAAATATTTTAATGCAAATTTGAGTTGAGTAGAATCAAATTATACTTTACTATACTAATATTATAAATGCGAAACTGCGTGGTTTGTTTGCCACGCTTTCACGCATAAACCAATAAAACTGTTTTAAATATTCTTTCACCAATAGAAAGCTACATTATATGCGAGTAATATAGGCTGTATGTAATGGTAAGCTCTGGCGTTACGAAATTATAAAAGCTAATATATTATATTTATTATACGTTTTCTGTCGCTAACAAAAGCGAGTTATTGCTAACGTCAGAAAACAAATCGTTGCCGTGGAAACGATATTGATGTATTTGCGGGAAATCGTAATTAAAAAAATATGTATCTTTCTACCTATATAAATAAAAATGAATCTCCGAAATGTTTGTACGCGCATAACTTCCGAACGACTGCACCAAATTGGATAATTATTTTTATTACTACTGGTGAGCTCTGGCATTATGAAATTTAAGTGGCACGCGAGCTGTTTGAAAACTGAATGTACAGGGAATGAATGTATGTAATGCGGGTGGGGGGAGGGGGGGATAATTTATAAGTGCAAGCGCTACAGTAATTTCCCCCTAATACCATGCGAGCGAAGCCGCGCGTAAGAGCTTGTTTATAATAATGAGTGAATAGTTAAAAAAGCGTTTTGTTTGTTTTTTTGGAAATGTATAATGTTGACTTTTTTTAAAGATTCAAAAATCCTATTTCAATCAAACTCTTCACCCAAAAACATAAGCACTGCTTAGCAGATCATATTATTCGTTCTGAATACCTACTTGCTTCCGCATTTGATTCTATACAAATCATAACAACAACATCGCTTCCTACGTGGAATTGCTTGGAGATTAGGACTTGAAAGACGCGAGTACTCTGAAATTGAACAAACTTTAAATATTTCTAGAAAGGACACTGATCTAATTTGCATATTCAAAATTATCTACAGTATTACTGACACACCTGCTTTGTTACAACTCATCCAGTCCGTAGACTCCGAAATAATGAATTGCTGTTCCTCAATCAACATTCTACTCATTATGGATATCATTCTCCTTTATCCAAAATGTCGAGCATTGAATTTTTTGGTGTTAGACTTTCGGCAGTCGATACGAAATGTGTAATTTTTAAAGTCTTTTAAATCCATCTTCAAGCTTTGACTTGTAGTCTTCTATATGTTCTTTATATTATAATTCGTCAATGCTCTTCATTTATATGTACTCTCCTTCCATTGTCATCTCTTTTTTTATTCGTGTTATTGTTATGTTAATGGACAATTTGTCCGTAAATAAATAAATAAATAAATAACAATATTTTCTAATATTTATTGCCATGATAATGTTTCGAAAGTCATCGATACACTGTAAGCACCGAAATAACAATGCAAAGTATTTTTTCAACAGAATATCATGTACGATATCAAACACACCCCGTAAAACTTATTCGCGCATCTTCCCAAAGACAAGACAAACTGCAAAGCCTCTTTTGGACCACCGAGGGGGGAGGGTGCTACCGCAGCCAGGGTAAAGACCAAAGAGGGGGGAAGTAGTAGGCAGCATGTACCAGTACCTGGGGAACACGGAGAAGATGAAGTAGGGGAAAGGGAAGGCCTACGGAACCTGACGATCGGACTGTTCACAGTTACGACTGAACCGCAGTCAAACACATACTCTCTCGACAATCGCTCCTCTGTTGTAGGTAGTCAGTTTTGGAGTGCACATCACTTACTCGATTAAATTCTGTATTGTTTTTATCGAACGCCGGTCGCGGGACGTAATCAGTGCGCTAATCGATATTCAGTTGTGTCGATCGGCAGTTTCAAGTGAAAGAGTCAGGTGAGTGCAAAAAACGAATAAATTTATTGATAAATTTGTGGATTTTTGTGTAAATAAAACTTATTACGAAACCAGTTTTTTTTTTTTATTGACAGAAACTATCATATTATTTCCATATTCAAACAGGCCATTCTATTTTAGGTGAGAAAAGTTTAGAAAATAAATTTAAAAAAGTGCAGTTATTTAAAATTAATTTTAATTATTATTTGCTTAATTGTTTTTCTATTTAACTAATAATTGAGCGCCAAAACAAGCAATTGCATTGGAATAACTTTAGAAAGTTACGCCCATCTACGTAATTGAAGAAGAAGATAAAAATAATATATCTAAATGAAAAATGAAAAAGAATAAGACACAAAAATAAAAGGTACCTGTCGCAACTTGGAATCGAACCCAAAATTTATTGTCTTATGCGGATAAAATTCTATTCCCAGTTGGAACGCTACCTTATTATTTTTCTGTGTCTTGTTCGTTATCATATTTCATTCAGATTTATTAGTATTATCTTCTTCATGCATGTCTAAACAAGAGTTTATTTCTTTATCGCACGCCTGTAGGGCTTTTACAAACATAATGCAACATGTCATACAATTATAGATTAAATAGGAATAGGTACATTAGTTAGTTAAACGTTAAAATTTAAGCGAAGAATCCAAAACTATTTACATTTTTTAAAATATCCGTTCCGCTTGAGAGTTTCCGCTAGGTACTATAAATAAGATTAACAGTTTTGTCTATGTAAACTTGAACGAGGTGTTTGACCACAATTATTTGAAAAAAGAACAATTTATTGAAGACCTGCAAATACTCTGTTTTTTTAAACAATTATAGAACGATCGCAGTTTCTATAGTAAAATAAAACTGTTCTCCGAACGTCTAAACGTATCATCGTCACAGTTGACCAGAAAAAGATAATTTTTGTGTGATTTGTTCCACACCGCGTAAATCCTTCGCTTTATAATTTCACAGTTATTTTTTATTAGAAATACTTGAAATTTGCGGTAAAGTGGAATTGTATTTGAATAACAGGTAATTTCGCCGTATGACCTCTTTCCGGGGAGTCTGATGAAGAGGTCAAATATTTAAGCATAGGTACTTATACCAATAAATGTTTACTTTATGACTATAATAATATTATATAAATAAGAGTTCTGGAAATGTTCAACGAGTGTTACAAAACTGATTTAAAATGCCTTTCGAATGCTAAATAGAAAGAAAAATAAATATTTGAAAATGTATCTTTATTTTTGCGTATATTCTGTATGCCTATATTACAACTTTTTTACTGTAACACGCGAACCGGTTTCGTCACAACCATGCCCATATGATGACCTCCGAGGTGGAGGATAAGGCTCTCGACTAGTAATCCGAAGATCGCGGGTTCAAATCCCAGCGTGCGCAAAAAAATTCCATTTGATTTATTTTGTGTCATTTCATATTTAATTAATTTAAAATAGTATATTTGTGACACGTTCCAGATTTGAAGCATTACTTGCAACGGCTTTAGCCGTGTCTGGTGACCAGATCTGAATAGGTAGGTACTTCCCCTCCTTCCCCCTCCCCATCTCCTTTCTCTTCCCTCTTTCTTCAGCCTCATTTCATACTCCAATCGGGTATGCCATAGTCTCACCGGCTCCAGACGGGAGCAATTGGGACAAAAAATATATCAGTATTGAAATGTTTAAAGTGATTTAAAAAATGTTATAGAATTCTGTCTAATTTTTTTTGTTAAAAGCATCACGATCTAAATGACGTTACGAGCTAAAAATAATTTCGTTGGCCTCAATTTTGAGGACTTAAAAATGTGCAATTCATAACGCCAGAGCTTACCATTCGGGATTTTTTACTAAATTTTTGTTAAGATTTAAATCCAATAGACTAAAACTAGCCGAGTCACAATTTCAATAAGATTTTTTTTTAAATATGAATACCGCACAAGAGTCGCAACTGCTCTCGTCTGGAGCCAGTAAGACTATGGCATCCCCAATTGGGGTATGTTGTGAGGCTGAAGGAAGTAAGGATAGGAAGGAGATAGGGAAGAGGAAGGTGGGGAAGTTCCTGACTATTCAGATCTGGTCAAGAGCCTTATCGCTGGACCACGCCGGCCGTCATAAAACGGAAAACGGAAACAAAACCGAATGTTGTCTAATTTTATTATTTGTGTTTGAAAATAACACTTCCAGATATGGTTATGGGTACTTAATGAATGGCATTACCGGTAGGTCTTATGGATCAGGTTTTTTTTTCAAAAAACCGAATGTTGTTTCTAATCTTGAATCTAAGTGCTAAAGGTACTTTCACTGGACATAGAGCTTGTTAGAAAAACAAACTTTTGCTTTTTTAATGTGCTGCAAAAATAAGTAGTATTTAAAAAAAACTCTTATCTTGGTCGAAACAAATAGTTACCTACATACATATCTGATATCGTAAAACAGTGAGAAAATTAAGAAATCCATTTTTATGTGACTTGAAAAAGAATCACATTTACCGAGAGCCCGTGGGACTCTGGGAGAATTTTTGGATGCACCAGGCTGTTCAGATCGGCCCAAAAAATATACCACACAAGAGTCGCAACTGCTCGCAGCCATTTTAGATGCATCCCCGATTGGAGTATTTTGTGAGGCTGAAGAAAGGTGGGAAGTGAAGGAGACATGGAGGGAAGGATTGGAAAATATCTGGTTATTCAGATCTTGTCACCAGACACGGCTAAAGCCAATTCAATCAACGTTCCAATTCTCATTGGTGGTCTTTCATCATAGCGATTTGTTTTTACATAAGCTCCAGACAGGAGGCCCTGGGGAAAATAATTCCCCTCAGGGCCTATATCATTTTTGGGGTTGCTGTGTGGAGGGTCTTTTTAGGAAAGGATGTTGTGGGAAGGAAAGGAGTAGTAGGGGTGGGTAGAAATCTGGAGGTCAGTGTGTCCAGGACATATGAATCCATCCCTCCCACTGCGGTGCAAGGTTATGTTCCGAGAGAGTACGACTGAAGAAGTCAAAAGGACTCCCTCAACCACTGTCTCCCGATCCGGCCTGCTATGCAGCTGGTGGGCAGACGCATCCGCCGCTAAAACCCGGACAAACCTCATACCATGAACCCGGGAACCCCTTCTAATACACCAAACGTAGCGAACCACCTGTGATGACCTATGGCAGAGATGTTGGTTATCCAATAAATGGTTATATATAGATATTGAACGGATAGTAGGAAAAAAGCATGCTATTTAAATTTTACACGGGAATTTGAGCTCTAGGCCGCGGGATGTATAGCCAAAGAACTTGCAGCTCTGTCACGGAGATTGTCTGCGCAAAGTTGGAGTTTAAGGCTTTTCGTTTTTAATCATTTTTTTATGTCGTCACTGGGGAGGTAAAATAATTAAGTGCATTTTTTGACGCTTTTCTAATATTTTCTACATTCAAAATTTACCCAGGAGCATTATTTGAATATATTATAATCTGTGGAAAAAATAGTACGTATAGTGTATGCCAATGGAGTGTTTTCACAAAATGTGATTAGCGTTAAAAATGTGTGGAATATTTATTAAGTTTATTTTTCTGATTCTGATCATTGTTCTAGAAATGTGAAATTTCAATATGTCCATTCATAATTATTGACTTTAAAAGTAATATAAAACAGTACATCCCGAAACGGTTCCAACTTGGCTACAACGTCATTATGACGTAAAAATCGCCACTGGTTGGTAATGTCTGGCACCGACGAGTTTGCCTGGCGTGACGTCAACGCCGCCGAATTCATGAATAAAAACGAACATGTCGTTTTGGTGGCAAATCTAAAATGGCACATTTGAAACTCTTATAGAAAATTTATACGCCATTGTAAAAATAGAATACTTTCATATCTTTTGAGGAAAAAATTTTATAAAAATACCCTTATGTGCTTTAGTCGCTAATAACCTATGTAAAGCTAATAATACTGGTAAATTAGGCCACTATTAAGTAATACATCCATGTTAAAAGTGGAGTGATAATAATAATTATATTACAAAACGAGGAATTAAATCAGCCACAATTTGAAATTCCCACGAGAGACAAATACTGTCACAACTCCAAGTACTACCAACAGCAAATGGTCCAAATAATAACAAACTTTTCACACCACGCTCGCTGCTTGTACTACCGGTGCTTGTTCTTTGCACGTAGGTACCTGGGTACTCATAACCAAACATGCTCCAGTTTAATGAGCTTTGTTAATTTTACTTTTTGGCTAAAAATTTTAATGGGTCAAATTTTACATCCATTTCCACCGTTTTAGCAAAAACTGATTAATCAAAATTTGAACTCATTACCACTTTTTGCGAAAATTGACCGGTCAAAATATGTCGCACTATCTTTGGATCGTCTTAAACCATAGTGAACTAACTCACTTTGCAATTATTGAGTTAGAGCTTGAAATGAGGGCTCCGAATTATAATCTAGCTCTGCCAGAAAGAAGAACCAAACAGAGAAAAACTGCCTATGATTGGTCAAGACAGTATTTCTCTGATTGGTTCTCTCTAGCAGAGCTAGATTATGATTTGTAGCCCTCATTTCAAACTTTAACTCAGAAACTGAAAAAATGAGTTAGTTCACTGTGGCTTAAGACGATCCCTTTCTCTGTTTTGGCAAGAAATTAATTTTGAATAAAGAAATACTGTAGGTATATGTGTATTTTGTAAAATTTTATACATACCTAAATGCAATGCCCGATTAGAGATAAAACAGCCTTCATAAATTTATGGATAAGTGGACTTGAATGACTTTTTTGTTAGTTTTGGCTTCTTTGCATTCTTTATCAGAAGTGGGGTTTACTAGAACAGGTAAAATAGTGCCAAAAATGACGAAATCGATGCATTCATGAAAATTTGCTCATTAATTCTTCTTGGCAGTAGAAATGAAGATCTGATGATTTTGCCCATAAAAAAGTGACGGAACACACCTCTAGGTAGTTACCCCTTGTTATTTTCTTTACTTTTTACGTTTATTTACTAAAAATCTATCTTATCTTACCAAATATTTATTCTATCATCTTGGGAGTGGCCTAATTCAATTCAATACGAATTGAAACATAGGAAACGATAGGTCACTCGACCTACTTCTTAAACATGTATTTTTTATTATCCCCCTCCCCCACTTTCCCTAGGGAAGTATTTCATCACTTTTTTGGGTGAACTCTGCAGATCTTTATTTTTACTGCCAAGATGAATGTATTACCAAAGTTTAATTAATAAGTACTAATGTTGTTATTTATCAAACCATATTTTACGGTTCCATGACAGCTGATCCCGCAACAGTTGGCCCCCTGGCAAACTTATACATAATGTGCAGTCGGTTTAGAGAAAATACAGTTTACATACTTACATGAAATACAACTAAATGTCCCCGAACACACAAATATTTTTAAAAATTCATTCAAAAGCATCAAGGAAACAACCACTTGTCTACATACTGTATATACCACCGTAAATAAATTCGCTTAAGAGGAGTATAAAAGCTAGAAATATTTCGATTGTCATGCCTTCAAAATTTAAAATCGAGAGTCTTATTTGCACCAGGCAAGCGAAAACGTGGTTTTTATTTATTTTGTGCATAATTTTGTAAGAGTGAAAAAAGTCGAAACATACAAAACCTCAAAAATAGTCTTACCTAGAGAGGGATATTTTTTTAAAAATTTTTCTCATATTACTTCATATTTAAGTCATGCAAAAACATTTTTTTAGTGGTTTCCGCATATATTTTTTGTTGTGTAATTAATAATTTTATTGTAATTCCAATACACAGAAAAGGTAGTAAAAGCTTCAACTTATCCGTAGCATATTTTTTAATGTTCATAATGTAAACCGATTCGTCGTAAAGATTAATCTAAATAGAATTTCACGTATAGCTTCATTTTAAATTTTTGAAGACGCTTTTGGGTTTCAAATTGGTAAATAATGCACAATAAATTATTATTTTATAATAATTAAAATTTCGGCAGCCGACTTCAAGGGATCAGCTGTCGGGTCACCATTTTTTACCTATATTGTACATGTTTATATACACAAACTAGTAAAAAACACAAAAACAATTATTTAAAAACAGTTTCATTACAAACAAATTGACTTTAAAGAAATAACTTCACAAAAAATAGTAATGTAATTTTCTTTACCGTTTTTGCAATGATATTGGTAATTATTTTGTTTTAGCAAATAAATAAATCATACTTAAAGTAAATACTTAAGTTTTCAAATGACAATGTAATTCACACAACGTTCAAATGCTAATTTAATATGTAATTTGTATTGACTTGTCACCTTTAAAAGTAGACTTCGTAGATTAAATCCTTGAGGTGCGTTAACTTTTCTCAATGGGTTTAACTGTATATAATAGGTGTTTTGCATTCCAATAACCAACATAGCCAAAGCGCATAACAATCGACAACAATCTAATCAAGTAGTTTATAAATAGTGAGTCTTATTGTTCGAATACTAATTTCATTTCTGAGAGGTGTGAATACTGAGTAATTCTCCATTTAGTATAAATTATGTGTTATTAGAGAACTGTACAGAAGCGATACGATGACGGAGAACTGTCTATTACGATTGACTATCGTAATAGACAGTTCTCCATCATAAGAAATTAACCTAAAACATTTCTCACCATGGATATTTTAGTGTAGACATTATGTAAAAAAATTGTGTTTTAAATTAATAATGCAGATTAGTGCAGCATTTTTTGTTTTATTTATTGCTACAGAGTAACTCAAATAACATTTTAAATGCCTTGTAATTGAATTGCTTCAGTAACGTATTTTCAAAAAAAAAATTGACTGCTTTACCATATTACGATATAATATGATAATGCATCTATGGGATGTATATTTTTTGTGCTTTAGCGTATTTTTTTTTTAATAGCTTCACACGGGAGGCCCTAGGGAAAATATTTTTCCTCAGCTATGTTATCTTTGGAGATGCTGTGGGGAGTGTATTTTAAAGGTAAGGAAGGAGAATAAGTTCTGTGAAGGATAAGGTATGAGGGGCGGGTAGGAATCTGGGGGTCAGTGGGTCCAGGAGTGACGGACGTATGGATCCATCCCTCCCACTGCGGTGCAAGGCGATGTTCCAAAAGAGTTCTACCTGAGAGTCCCCAAGGTCTCCCTTAACAAGACTCTCGCGCCAAAACCTCACCCCACGAACCCGGGCATCCCTGCTAAATCACCAAACGTAGCGGACCACTTGGGATGACCTATCCAATAAGTGGTGTTGGTTATCCAATATGTGGTTCCCGGGGCGGCGGTACCCTTACCAGCTTCCCAAATTCATAAAGTATTAGACTCATACAAAGTTCTTACACTTACAGCAAACATATTAATCTAAAATCATTATCGTAGTATCCGGAAATTTAAAAAAATGTTTTAATACTGTAGTGTATTAAGTCAAAAACAAAAATAAATAACGCAATCCTGACATTTTAAACCGGCATTTAATTATAATAACATAAAACCTTAAAATAGAGCTACCATTATTATCATTTAATAAAAATATTTAATACTTTTCGAATGAGAGACTACCCAAATTCCTGTGATGCACAAAAATCTAAAAAAATTAAATGGATATCAATTTGATAAAGTGATTCATAATTTCAAACGCTGATGTCTCAAAACTAAACTTTTTAATTTAATACACTGAAACACGTCTCCATACTTCCGCTTCTCAAAATATACCGGACGAATTCAACGACCTCAAACTTGAGGATGAATATCATAGGAATACATAGAAGAGGAATGTCACTTCCATATTCCACCTGGCGCGCTTCTGAAGGTCATTTTGATCGCTGTACAAGCATGTGTGCATTACTATTCAGCCTTCCCTAGTACCATTGATATTATGTAGTTTATTATAATTTCTGAATAATTATTATGTTATAACCTAACTACGAGGTAGTTATTTACAACTACACCGGAGTTAAAAAATGTATTTGAACAGATGATTTATGTTATTATTATGAAGCTCATGATGGAAATAACGTCAATTAAAATAGTATGGAAATAACGTCAATTAAAATAGTATATTTGGCCTTGAAATTCCATACATAAACAACTGTGCATTTAAATGATGTCATAGCTCACATTTCCATTTGTTTTCATTGCTTATTTTACCAGAACTTTGAGTAGTTAAGATTTGAAAGTATCTATAAAATTTAATATTTTTTAATTGCCATTTTCAAAATTGGAGTTGATATATCAAGATTTCAGAATACCTGTGATTTTCACCGGTCTGCGCCATTTACCTAATTACTTTTTTGTGAAAATAAAAGCCGTTACAGTAAAAAAGTGCCATGTAAAATATCTTCCAAAAGATTATTTCATCAATCAAATCTACTACTCCTACAGATCTACGGTAAAGAAAAAACTGTTATTTATTGGAAAAAAACTATTCATTATTACAGGTACTTGCTAGTTCTAACATCTCTATTACAACACGGACAGTGCTCCAACGGTAAATAGAAAAAATACACCAATCGACCCCGGTATTACTTAACCATAATTGAGAATAATCACGCGATGATAAGACAGTTTTTACCGTAGATTTACGTTTTTCTTAAAAGTCAGTGTTGAGTTACGAAGTTACCATTATTGGTAAGGAATAAAATAGAGTCATACGTTTTTAAGTCACGCAATTGAATTGTTTTAGTGGTGAATTAGACAGATATCGACGGCATGTATTTTTTCGCCGTAATTTATTTCGAGAATTCTACAATCGGTATTTGGTAATCGACTGGTAATCACTCAATATAGTATGTACGACTGTTCGATATTTTTTAGCGCATTGTTTTCTATAACTCACAATCTCGTATCGATCATTCCCATTTCGAAAATCGATCGATAAAATGTTAACTCTTATAATCGAATTGTTTCGAAACGTTAATAAATAATTATTTGAACCAATCAGTACAATAAAATAAAAAAGCGTATAATTTTTTGAATAAATAACTCAGATACAATACGACCGAGGTGTTAACTGAAAAGCAAAACATCTGTTTGTATGTCTCTGGTATCATGATGTTTTTATAGCCTCTTATCTCTCCATTTTCTCGGTCAAATCAACTATTTGCAGCTCATAAAGTTGGTTTAATCATGAGCTTTAGAACTTTGTAATATCCATGTAACTCTCAATAAATTTGACGTCATATTATTCATTTCATATTTTTCAAATGTAAGATTAAAAAGACATGGCTAAACTCGAAACAGCTACCATTATTTTATTATAAGGAGTCAATCAATTAAACTTAGCTGGAAGATATACGGAATAAAGATTCAATAATATATCTATTGTTTTACGACATTTCTTTTAAACAAAGAAAGCCTTCTTTTTTC
This sequence comes from Glyphotaelius pellucidus, assembly GCA_936435175.1. Classification (NCBI taxonomy): domain Eukaryota; kingdom Metazoa; phylum Arthropoda; class Insecta; order Trichoptera; family Limnephilidae; genus Glyphotaelius; species Glyphotaelius pellucidus. The sequence goes on from OW386550.1 coordinate 10,390,309, forward strand.
GATCTGCCAAATAAATTCGAAAGATCGTTCGATTAATAAATTATTTCGAGATTACCCATCACTAGTCCCATCAACTGCTAATGCAATTTATTTCACGTATGTTTTTTTAGTTTTATTCTTTCGCTTGGTCTAAAAAAGCCAAATTGTATTACTCTAAGTGCTGTGATGGAAGTAGCCGCTTCCATCGCCAATTAAATCCATCTTCAAGTCAATCAGCCAACCCGCCGAATGCTGCACTGTTAGTATTTGGATCAATGACCCTGTTTGAGGAACGGCTGGTTTAAGTGCAAGATTAATTAATCCAAAGATTCATGAATTCTCGATACTTCTCTACATAGAACATAGAATAAAGAACACAAGAAATGGAATTTTCGACATTTTCGTGATCCAAACATTTATTCAATCGAGCTTTAAATTTGCAATACAAAACCATGTTTCACCATGATACGAAATGGAATGAATGTCAGGTGTGGTAAGTGTGCGTTTATATTTGTACGGTAGGCATTTCTAGTTTTCATATTTATTGACGTGATAACGTCTTGTAAATCGATGAACGCCGGCTGCGCTCACGAAAATGCATGACTCATTGTCACGTTCCGCTTGAGCCGAGCGTGCAGCGAGAGCGCGGAACAAGCGTTCGGCTTGTGACGCATCTATCTCTCTTCCATCGTTATTGTATGACGTTATCATGTAAAAGTAAACCGACTTTACAGACAACCAATTTTTTTTATGACATAATTGATAGAAATGGGTAATTGAAATATTTTTTGTCATTTATAAACTTCATTGTTGCGATTTTGAGAATAGGAATGTTCAAACTGATTCACTGATCCCATTTTTACGTGGATATCGCACAAGAGTCCCAACTGCTCTCAACCGTCTGGAGCCAGTGAGGTTATGACATTTCGAATTTGGGTATGGTGTGAGGCTGAAGGTAATAGAAAAGGGATGGAGATAAAAGGAAGAGGAAGATAAGACGATATTGAGAAATCGTTACAGGGTAGAGGAAGGTTGGGAAGTACCTGGCGAATCAAATCTGGTCTACTGAGAGATAAACGTAAGCACCACTCTGAAACAAACGCAAATACGGGTATTTATTTATAAGTACTAATTTCGATTGTGACTCCGTTTGTATGTCTATAATTCCGTTTCAATGAACTCTAGAGCTCGGATTTGCTTTGAATTTAAGGTTATGTTCAAAATTGGAACTGATTGAAAAAATCAATAATTAGTACCTACGTATGATATTATAACAGATAATTGTTTTAACTATAACTAACTAACCATCACGCCGTTTCCCCGCAAGGGTAGGCAGAGAGGACGGACCGCCAAACAACTCGATCCTGGCACACACTCCTTGCTTCGTTCATATTCATACATCGTCTTATACATGCTCTTCTATTATTCTGACTCTTGACATCGCCCGACTCAAGTATCTGATTCACTTGGTCGTGCCATGTCTTCCTCGGCCGTCCCCGACTTTTCTACCTACATCTACCATTCACATTTGCGTCATAATTGTTTTAATCTTTTACCAAATTGAAATTAATTTTACCAAATTAAATCCCGTGAATTTTCACGGTTTATAAATAAAATAAATGTATCTGTCGACAGGAACAAAATGCCAGGAGGACAAAAATTTCATTGGATAATTGTGTAAATCGTTTAAATTTTTTGGATTTTGAAATTTTTTGAATATCCATTTGGATATTATTATTATAAAAATGTATTTCTCATTGACAGTATTAATTATTAAAAACACATAACGAGAAAACAATGAAAACAATTTAAACATTTATTATATTTTCTAATTTTCCTGCGATTTCTCATGAGTACTTTTATAATAATTATTAAATAAGAATTAATACAAAGTAATCAAAAAATATTAATCTCGAGACCTCTGGACTCGTAATCGTCGATGATCTTAACCGTTCGACCTCAGAGGTCATCACTCCTTGCTTCATTACCATGCATACATCGTATACATACTCTTCTGTTATTCCAAATCTCGAAATGACTCATATCAAGTATTTGATTCACTCGATCGTGCCATGCCTTCCTTGGGCTCCCCCAACTTCTTCCACAATTCACTTACGCGTTTAAATATTTTCCATTTATATAAATAATTTTATCTCAACAATTGCACACATTTTCAATGACGTGCATCGAATTAATTGACTTAGTAAAAGTATTTTTCATCAGAGTTAACTTACCTAAGTTAAAATTTTCAGCACGTTGGGTCACACTACTGTACGAAATAAATAATTTCCTCATGCATTGTTCCTAACTTAATCTCAGGAGATCAGAAACCTACCTATTACAAACATAGTGACTGTGTGTTCACGTTATGTTAGTAGCCACTACCTAGTATATTATATAATGGAATAAAAGAGTCTATAATCAGATGACCTGCACAAAGCCTCTGAAAGGAAGAGAAGGTCGTTGAACCCTGTTACCAGTAAACCCACATTAGGAATTCGAATTTACATATTTTTTAAATGATAATACAATCATTGATCTAAGCGGTATCGATTGAACAGGGGCGTGCTGTCCATAAATCTATGAAAATTGGGCATAAAAATGAAATAATTTTACACGAATTTGAGGTTTTTCAAATCATAATCGTTCTACCTTGATTTGATTTTTTTAACTTCAAACCCAATAGTAAGCGTTCGAAAAGAAGAAGAAACGGATATTTGTAAATTCGAATGTAAGAGGGAGCGCACTAATATTAAAAAACTGTCATAATGAAGCGAAAATAATGAAAATATTTAATAAAACCCGACTCGTTTACTCTCGAAAAGTGCTTAAGTTTCATTTAAAGATACACTGAATCTTTTAAAGCTAAAACATGTTAAATAACAGAAAAATGTGTTTTTTATAATTTTGGAGCATACTTCGCGATTTTTTCTATCGAGGGAATTTCATATAATTACTATCTGGGCTCTACAAATCGCACCTGAGCGATAATTGTGGCACAAGTCAAAAAAAATGCATTTTTGAGTTAGGTATGCAGAAATGTTCCTGGATATCTGTTTTACCTTCGATAAAAACGGCACAATTCTTAAAAATATTATTGTGGCCTTACAAGCGAAAATGTCATTGTTATATTGTAATATTTTACTCAAATTCAAGCAAAAATGGTGGCACAGTGATCATTCGAGCTGAACTATCCCCTAGATATAGCTAGAAAATAGCTATTTAGCTTCGGGTACCACCGCCCCGGAAACCTTTTATTGGATAACCAAAACTTCTGCTATAACCTCCAAATGGTTCGCTACGTTTGGTGACTTAGCAGGGGTGCCCGGGTTCATGGGGTGAGGTTTGTCCGGATCTCGGCGGTAGATGCGTCTGCCCACCAGCTGCATGGCAGGCCGGATCGGGGAGAATGGTTGAGGGAGTCCCTTTGACTTCTCCAGCCGTACTCTCTCGGAACCTCGCCTTGCACCGCAGTGTGATGGATTCATACGTCCGTCACTCCTGGACACACTGACACCCAGATTCCTACCCACCCCTAATACCCTTTTCCTTCTCGGAACTTCCTTTCCTTCCTTTAGTAAAAGACCCTGTACGCAGCATCCCCAAAGATGACAAAGGTCCTGAGAGGAATTATTTTCCTGAGGGCCTTTCTATGTGGAGTTAATGAAAAAAAAATGGCTCAAACAAGACAGTTTATCGAAACCAAAAGCCTTTGTTTATCATAATTATTAGTTAAAGTTGATTCCACGTTCACTTTTTAACCAATCCACTTGTGAGTAAAAAGTAAACCTGCTCCGATATGAACCGAGAGATGTTCGGGTGATATCCGAAGGTATGTGATATCCGAAGGTATGTGATATCTGTAGGCGGAAGCGTTCGATCACCTAAGGTTAAAAACCTCACAAAAAAATACTTACCATTTTATTCTGCTTAAACCTGTTATAGGTGCACATCTCGCTACTTCTCGTCTCATCTAATTCTCGTTCTTCTTGTCTGGAACAATGGAGGAAAAATAATAAAGGATGCTGTGGTTAATGTTTCAAAGCACATGTTACACTTTTTAGTTAGTTTCAAATAATCATTTTTGTTACTTAAAAATAAATTTGTTTGTAGAAAATATTTTAAAAATTCCATTTTTAATTATTTAAAAGTACTAACTTTTGTCATTTTTAAATTTATATAGAACTACTAGTTAAGAGGAACGGTTGCGCGGTCTTTTTCATACAAAACTTAAATTTGGATTTGGGACCAAAATGCTTGGCCAAACCGAATAATTATTGTTTAAACAAAATGTAAAGCAAATATCTAATACGGATGTGTGATACTTCATTTATTATTTTTTTTTAAATTATAGAAAAGCCCATTAAAGAAATATTGTTTCATTGTGTCAGAGGTAAAGAAAGGAGAGGAGTTAGTGTTAATTGCTATACAAAAATAATCTTACCCAACCTACTAAATAAAAATACCTAATGAAATATAAAATAAAACATTGTAAAAAAAACGTTTGCGGATCGAAATTTTTAATCCATGTACAGTGCACCGTTGAGGATTTTTCATGAAAATGGCGCTTTATAATTAGGCCAAATATTATTAACAAATTTGTGTCCCAACATAAATCGGTCGTTTGTAAATTAAATTTAAGCCCGCCAAAAAGCTTTTTTAATAAAGATATTTTTTTTAATAAGAAAAACTTTTGAAGGTTTATTCTCTTCAAGTAATATATTGCGTTGCGACCATTGCCTTTTTCTATTTTTCTTGTTCTCTTTCATATTTTCTTTAAATTATTAGTGTTATCTTCTTCTTCAACATGTTTTATTTAATATTTCTTGTTTTTACATACTACGTAGAACCAAATTATTTTATTTAATTAATTGTCATTAACTCAGAAATAATTGTCATATTTGCCTCCTAAGATTGTGAAAAGTCGATATATTTATTGGCTTATATTTTATAATTTGATATTTGCTACGCGTTTTGATAAATAAAAATTAATCAGTTTGGTCAAAAATTTTGATCTCAAATCCAAATTTAAGTTTTGTATCGAAAAGACCGCGCAACCGTTCCTCTTAACAAGTAGTTCTACATAAATAATACGACAAAAGATCAAATTTATCCTTTAATTAAATGAAGACACTATGAGTCGTCGGGTTCGAGTCCCAGAGGTGCAAATATCTTTTTCTGATTTTTCTGTTTCCAGATTTTCGATTGAGTTTCGCTCATAGTGTCTTCATTTAATTAAATATTACAATTTGGGGTTTTACTCATAAAAGTTAAAATAAAAAATAATAATATTCAAATTTATCCAATTGTAATCCGTTGCAGTGTGAGAAAACAATTTTTTGCAACATATTATTTATTACTAAACCTTTTTTAAAAAATGTAAACATTATGTACCCTATGTGAAAGCTCCGTGGGCGTATAAGAGTAAACAAAATAAAATAATTTTGGTTTTACCAAGTACGTAAACTTAATAAATAACTATCTACCTTCAATATTTATAGGTACAATTTACGGTGACCGGACAACTCGGAATGAAACCAACCCAGAACCATCTCAGATAAGTCATTTAAAGTGATAAAAAAATATATTTAAAAAATTGATTAAATAGGTATAGGTTAGGGCTATCGGCTAATTTAAAATTATTTTTTTCATAGCTTTTAATGACTTTTCAAGGAGGTGTTGAGTTGACTTTATTCTCAGTTGGCAAGGAATCACAATTTACAACACCACAAATAAAATTTAAAAAAAATCTCATTCTGATTCTTGGTTACAAACTTATGTGTGAATTCAGTAACTGCACGATAGCTTTAAAAAACATACACACACACACACACACACACACACACACACACACACACACACACACACACACACACACACACACACACACACACACACACACACACACACACACACACACACAGTGACGATCAGCATAAATAAAGAAGGTACAATCCTTAGCATCGGTTTCCTCGTGTATTAATTTTTTTGAAAAAATAAATTTAAGACAATCAAAATCCTTCACATTTTTTAAATATATTATCTAATTTATAGTTCAGACCGCCCAGGCCAGTAGTGGAGATGGTAAAGTGGCTACTAGCCTGTGTTATCAACTACACAGCATGTCGCCGCGGGGGTAGTCAGAGGGGAATAACCTCTGGCTCATCATTAGGCTGTTCAAGAGTCCTGCAGAGTAGAACGATTCTAAACGCCTGATGTAATAAGAGACTAATTAAATATTTAATATCTTAGGCACTAACTTTTTATTAGTTAATTCATACTCACAACACAAACTGACTAGTAAGTTACTAGTAGGTTTTGTTGTCTTCAAAAAATCATTTGGAATAAATAATTCAATACTAATGTAATTTTTTTAATTAATTGTGACTGCCGATAGAAAACATGCCTTCATTGAGTGACAACGAAAGCACGAGCTTAAATTTTTTTAAATGGAGCTTTTATGCGTTACCTACTTGTTACATTATCTATACACGTATGTATAAAAATCAATATTTGCTTGCTTGCATGTAGGTAGGTATGTAATGTATGTACGTATATATGTTCCTTATGCGTTCCTAAACCATTCATCCGATTGCGATGAAACTTTGAGGGTTTCTACATATAATAGTGAGCTCTGGCATCATGAAATTATGCGTTGCTAAACCATTCATCCTATTGCGATGAAACTTTGAGGATTTGATGTGCGCATGATCGCGATGGTTTCTATATATAATAGCTCTGGAATCATGAAATTATTTCCTACACTATTCATACGATTGCGATGAAGCTTTTGTGAGTTGTTGTGAGGACGCCCGAGAAGGTTTCTATACATACCTACCGGTGAGCTCTGGCGCTTTGAAATTTGTATAATAAAATGTAATAGGCGGCACGCGAGCTGTTTGAAAACTGAACGTACCGGGAATTAAAGTATGAAACGCGGGAAGGTGAGGGGAACGAGGGAGGGGTTCGCGGGACGGGGGAAGCGGGAGAAGGGAGTGGGGAGGGAGAAAGCGGAGTGGGAACACGTGATGGGAAGGGGAGGCGGAAAGGGAACAGGATTAATTGGAAAGGACAAGCAGGGAGAAACAATTTCTTTATTGATTTGCTTATGTAAATGATTATTAAAACGCATTCCGGGAATTCGCTAGTGTATATTATATAAAATCAAGAGAGAACACAATCGTGCATTTTTACAACAAAAAAAAAAAATTTGTGCAGGTGTGAAGGAAAGTACAGGAAAGAAGAAAATTTTATTTTATTTTTTATTTTATTTATTTAAGGAAAAGTTGACGGCAAATCATAAATTATACAAAAATACAATGATTATATAGTAAATTATGCCAATTATGAACTTTCCACTGATGAAAGTTAATGATAAAGTGTGACATATTAAAGGTGTTTTCTTAATTAGTTATAAAGGGTATGGGTACCGCCGTCCCTCGAACCATTTATTGAAAAACCAACGCCTCTTCCATAGGTCACTCCTAGTGGTTCACTACGTTTGGTGACTTGGCAGGGATGCCCGGGCTTACGGGGTGTGGTTTGACTAAGTCTTGGAGGCGGATATGTTTGCACACCTATTGCGTGGCAGCCGGAACGGGAGAGACTGGTTGAGGGAGACCTTTTGACCTCTTCAACCGAACATCGCCGTACTTGGAGGAATGAATTCATTCATCCGTCACCCCCAGATTCCTACCCACTCCTCATATCTTTATCCTTCCCAGAACTTCCTCTCCTTCCTTTCCCTAAACCCTGCATCTCCAAAGATGAGATAGGCTTCGAAGGAAATTGTATTCCTCAGGGCCTCCTGTTTGGAGCTAACGTAAAAAAGAAGCAAAGACAGCAATCTCGCTAACTTAACACGAAAAAAAAAAATTTATGGATATGATAACATTTTATGAATATTATTTTTATTTTATCGAGTCTTTTGTTATTATTGTCTAATCTTTTTGCAGTTTAATATAGCGAAAGTTGGTGTGATTGGATTCTTTGCTTTTTATCACTATAACACAATTGAAATGGAATGTCACCAAATAGCTCAACACGAGTGAAAATATAATGTTACTCTTATTATTTTATTTTTAAAAATTTGCTGAGAACACAACAGTACCTCTTCATTATGGAAGTGAACTAACACAGTATTGTTGTATATATAGTTGGTATACTGCCCTGGTGAAAGCTCGATTGTAACAGAATGTTCAATGTGCCCCAGTTGGCTTTGAACACACCTAAAGTATTTTGTGCATGTAAAAAATTAAATACCTTAAAAAAGATTTATTCAAATTTATTTCATTCACAACGTTGTTTATTCCTTAAATTTGACAATAGCCTTACTGACACGCTAAACGGAATATCCGCCTATACACACGAAGAAATGATTTCATTTTTATGCTTACTATTTATGTGTGTAATTGTATTTATATAAACTGCCGCTTCCCACACTCCAATTGCAACCCACATCACCTGGTCTCGACCAATTCCTTTCCCATTGTTATTCTTATTTAGTTTACTAATAAAATACAGTATCTTTATTTCACAGTTAAGGCTGACGCGATAAAATCCTCCAGTGATTCGTCACGTTTCTCTGTATCGGTTTTTAGGACAGAAGTGGTGACCATCTCGTTACTTTCTTCTCTAAAACAAAGCATGACACAGGTATCGAGTAATGCAAGAGAAAGCTAAGAAACTAATTCCATTGAACGAGCTTTAAATATACCGAATGATCTGCTCTAAGAAAGCATAAAAAACGATTAACAAACAAATATGTAAATAAGATTGTTAATTACTTATCCGTTGTCGTGTCACATATCGTAATACCTATTTTTCGACGAAAACCCATCTGTAGAACCTAATCTAAAATAGAATTATTAAAGTAAGACAGGCAGGAAGAGTAGACAATTCTTGTGTACCGCACAAGTTCACCATCTTCTACAAAAAGTGGAATAATTATAAACTCAATTAGAAAATTTGTGAGACAAAAAGGGATCCATGGGAAGGAGGTTGGAAACTATCAAAAAAGCTCAAGCTGTTTAAAGCAAACCGCGGTACCTAGCATGGTCGATCGTTATAACCCTATAACAATACGATATTGCCCAAATCCGTCATCTACGATCAGTTAGCAATATTTGCGATCACGGTCAATAATTGGTAAGAGAAATTCCAACCGACGATTGACAAATTTTAGCCCGGATTCCATAGTATCAGATAAGTTTCGGTTAACTGTCAATATATGAATTTATTTGAATTATGTCGTTCGTTAATCAAAATTACTGGCTTATTTAATAAACGTATTAAACTAACGAAGATTTTTGTATTGAAAGAAGTCATACACGCGATCCATAGACTTTATAATTCAACTAAGACGCGACCAAATTATTCCGTTCGAATTTTGATAAACTAAAGTTGCTGAAATATGACTAAATAAATGATTAACTAATTAACTCCCGTGTAGTGTCAAAAAGTGAATGCGGACTGCCAATGCATATTTAGGTTTGTATTTCAATTCAACATTGCCAAATTATTCATATTTTTACGTATTTGACGACTGGCGTTTGACGTTTCTGAGTGTGAATCTATGGACAGATTCGTCAGTGTTGCCAGCGTATATCAAGTTCTAATTTATTCCCCACCAATATCGTTTCGGCTATCAACAGTGAAACTGTGCTAGGGATATTAATATAAAATCATCGGAAGTTACTCATAACGATCCAATATTGTAAAGTTATCGATTTCACCATGCTAGAGCCCCAGAGATCTTGGTGATCGTAAAAGTTTATTTCACCCTACGGCATGGTGAATAGGTATCTGATACCCCAAAACAATTATTTGATTTAATTAATTATTTGATTATTTGATTTGCGCTTCGTCAGATCTAAAACCAGCAAGCTTCGGGATCAGGGTCAAGTAGGTCGTCTTGATGACAAATTCTGTGAAAATATTCGATTTTTGTTCCTACATCAGAATAATATACTACCGTAATTTTGAAAGTTGTAAAACAGAATAAAAAATAAGTAATCGTCATTCCTTCTTTCAATTTTACAACGAAAAATTAAAAATAGTTAATTTTGATACATGAGAAAATGGGTCATGATGATTCATGATCCAGTTTCTCGAACAAGATACAACATTCATTTCGAGATTTCGAGTAAACACCCATGGATGCTCTCAGATGCACTGTGCAATGTGCTTCTAGATTTGAATCGAAAACCGATGTTGCCACTGACTTATTACATTTCGTCTCCTTAGTTCCTAATTGTCCAAACGACCATTTTAGTTTTTGTTCAATCTCCACTTTAAAATTAAAAATAAAGTATAACAAATGACAGTTAACCACTTAACTAAGAATTATTTAAACTAGTGAGACCTTTACCTTCACGGAAATAGCTTAATCTTAAACACTAACCACAATGTTTCATTGAAATAATGAAAGAAAACCTTCTCCTCCTGTAAAATTTTATAATGGTTGTTTGGACAATTAAGAACTAAGGCGACGATTTTAGTTATAATCGATTTAGCTTTCGCTTTGTCGCTCTTACATTGCCTGACGTCGTAGATGACAGAATATCAAATTGACTAAACGAATTTCAGATTTTTGGATCGCGAAATGCGCCCACATCATATTTCTTGTGTTCTTTTTTCAATGATCTGGCACTTGTTGCGTCTTCCTGCACCTGTTAGCAAATTAGTTTGGTAGCAAGAAGTAAGAAGAGCGAACAAACCAATACTGGAGTAATTATTGAGCTTAACCCAGGAAAGCAGACCACAGCCGCAGCGAGGTCGCGGGTCGGCTAGTAACGGGACACGGTGTATTGAATCACAGATCTGATGCCGCAAAGTGATCTTGAATGGAGCCACGGAGATGCTGCATGCTGCACGCGGACCAGAGCCGGGATAGATCTTATAAGCGTTCAAAAAGTAGAAAGATTATTAAAGATGGTTTGAAAGGGAGATATTTATATATGAACGATAGAGGAAACGCAATAATATTAAAAAACGAATGTTATTGAAAATGTAACTTATTATTTTCACTTTTCAACAAGATTTATCTCGCATCTCTTCTAAATTATTTATTGTTAACATTTCGCGAACCGAAATTATTGAAATATTTTTTTTTGCAAATCATTGATCATGTGTTATGTATTAGAAAATGCACCTTCTAATTAAAACTTAATTCTTTGATTATCAACTATGCTATAGACATATGGAAGTCTTAATATTTAATATTCTCAAAATAGGTGCTACGTACGCCAAAGTACGGATACGCAGAATGCGTTTATAAATTTAACGATTTTTTTTATGAATTCTAAAAATATGGGATAAACGGTTAAAATTGGGTTATTTAGATGGCTGTCGAACGCAGATCACATGCCTCCATATTAATATACGTTTTTCCTAATTAAAATTACTGATAACGAAAAAAAAACCATACAGAGATTTTATTAGACAAATGTATTATAAACGTTATTGACCCCCCCCCCCCCCCCTTTTTGTGGTTTCATAAAAAAATATAAAATTAAATAAGTTTCATAATATTTTCTCAAATTGTGGTCGGAAACTTTGGTTTCATAGAGGTGAACGTTTCAATTTTAGTTAACTTCTAGAATCGAATATAAGGCGTGGTGTTTTCTCTTTCTAACACCGAGACAGCGATTTCTAAGAGACCTATATGAATTGTTCCCAAATGTGAAAAAATTAGCCTGAATTTGCGTTTAATGTTCTTTAGGTAATCAAGAGAAGATTAGTTGATTTTAAAAAGGAAAAGAAATTGTAACAAAAATTTAGTTTCTGGAAAAAAGAGCAAAGCAATTTTGACGAAAGCAAATTATTATTTACACAAAGTTCACGGCTAGGTGTAATTAAAAGAACATTACCGGACAATTTGGTCAAACCCGTCTGCAACCGCTTTGTACCATTTGTAAGAACCACTCCAACACACTTTTATGGAAATATCTGTAGTGCAAATATTAATGGGTTTAAATTTTGAGCAAAAAAACGTCTGGTGCTTAATGCAGAAAAATTGTACCAGCTACCTTTGTTCAAGAGAAAAAACACAAACATTTTGGTTATTTTGTATGTTCTTATATCGCTTCACCACGTGAATCACGATGCCTTTTCTCAAACAACAAAACTTTAGCATATGAATCCATTAGCGTGATTTGCTTTTGGGTATTTTGACGTGTTGCGCTACCTTTCTTTAGCCAACATTTCAGACAGCGTTATTTTGTTTGTCATCAGGGCAGATGAGTAATAATTGTTAATATTACGTTGGCTAAAATATGAGGAAGCACAACACCCCAAAAATAAATCACGATTGTAATTTTGGCCGTGAAAATCTCAAATCATATCTTTTTTTTTTTTTGCAATAAAAAAAGTTAGAGTGTGCAATTTACACGCGGTAGAAGTGAAACTAGAAAGTCGCTAGATGTCGTTTTCTTTTATTTTGCCATTTTATTTAGGGGTTTGAAGAATGGATATTAATTTCACAAAAATAAAAATGTTTTTTTTGGATTTCGTAGGATTCGAACCTCCGTTCGCTGGATGTATCTCTGACCGCGATTTGTCGGGCGCCTTAAACGCTGCGCTATGGGAGGCTCGCGACGAGACACGAATATACTGCATTATATTATTAGAACCGACGTCAAATAATAAATTTTAGTGACGCAATTCCGTTTCATCCGAATTTCAAATCACTAACTAAAGAAATACCTAACCACTTCAAAAAATAATAAATCAATGCTCATTGCTAATACCTATAAATGAGGTAAAATCTGCTCGCTAAAACCTGTTGCTGATTTCTAAGATTTATCTCTTGTAGGTAGTCAGTATCAAGTTTGAAACCTCTTTATTCTAACTGCACAATTTAGTGAAAAATACTAATTATCACTGATTTCACTTAGCTGTTATTTTCTCCATATTTGTATGCCCAAATCCAGCTCTGCAGTAAAACGGGACAGTCAGGTTGCAAGGCGACACCCTTAGGGCAGACTGCACACTGCACTCGGCGCGGTATGCAATCAGTCGTCACACCATCGCCCATTCACTATTAGCACAAATGCACTTGGGCAAATATGCACTTGAACAAATGTACTACGGCAAGTGCAAACCGCGGGCTCGAATTACCAAAGCGGGTACTTCTTGCTCAGTTCTTCAGTATTACGATGCTCGGCTTCAAATTACAGAACGGTAAAAAATTATATTTCTGCCAATTGATAACATGATTATTAAGATGAAGCTATACGTGAAATTCTCTTTAGATACCATTTGGATTAAAATTTACGACGAATCGGCTTACATTATGAACACCAAAAAATATGCTATGGATAAATTGAAGCTTTTACTAACTTTTCTATGTATTGGAATTACAATAAAATTATTATTTACATAACAAAAAATATAAGCGTTAACCTCTAAAAAAGATGTTTTTTCATGAAGTTATATAAGAAACCATTTTTTTTTAAATACCCCTTTATGGCTTAGACTATTTTTGAGGTTTAGTATGTTCTAACTTTTTCATTCTTATAAAATTATGTACAAAATAAATAAAAATCACTTTTTGTTTACTTGCCTCGTGCAAACAAGATGCTGATTTTAAATTTTGAAGGCATGAGAATCGAAATATTTCTAGCGTTTATATTGGATAATTTGATTTTTTTAATTGACACTTTTTTTTAACACCACAAAAAGTAATTTTTTACTTTAGCTCCACCCAAGAGGCTCTGAGGAAAAAAATTCTCTGTGATCTTTGGGGGTGCTGTGTGGAGGGTCTTTTTGGGGAGAGTTTTGGGAAGGAAAGGGGTAAGAGGTGTGGTAAGAATCTGGGGTTCAGTGTGTCTAGATGTGACTGACGAATGAATCCATCCCTTCCACTGCGGTACAAGATGATGGATCGAGAGAATCCGGCTGGAGAGGTAAAAACGTCTCCATCAACCAGTCTCTCTCTACCCGGCCCGACACGCAGTAGATAGTCAAACGCACGTGCCGCCAAGACCTAGACAAACCTTACCCCTGAACCCGGGGGTGACCGGACAACTCGGAATGAAACCAACTCAGAACCATCTCAAATAAGTCATAAGAGTGATAAAAAAATCTATATAAAAATTGGTTATATGGGTTACGTTAGGTTAGGGTTATCGGCTGATTTTAAATTATTTTTTTCATAGCTTTTAACGACTTTTCAAGGTGTTTAGTTGACTTTATTCTCAGATGGCATGGAACCGAACCCGGGCACCCCTGCTAGGTCACCAAACATAAAATAATATTTAACGCACTGATTGTCTAAGTAAACTGATGTTACGAGCATATCAGTAAGCTTAATTTTTTCTTACTTTGGATGAAATTGAAAAAAACTCACACCGAAATAAGAGTAGAAAGGACTTAAATAGGACGTAAATTGAGGAATTTTTTCAAATCCATTTAGATCAAACTTCTTTGAACTTTCTGTCAACAGGAAGAGTTTTTTATATGTAATACCTCCACAGTTCCTACTTCCTTGAGTCATTGTAACCATTCTACCGGAAACTCGAATAATTTGGGCAGCACGTAATGAGAAACTACGTATAAAATACCGTAACCGTTTAAGGTATAATTGACGGAAACAAAGTGCCCATAGAAGAGAAGTGCACCAGGGTTTCAACTGCCCAAAGTGGATCCATGGAACCTCCATTTGGGGAATGCTTTGTGGCTGAATGAAGCGGGGGACGAGTAGAAGAGTGGAAGGATGATTGGGAAGATCCTGGCTATGTAGTTTAGTTAAACACTACATTAGGTAAGGGGCCTGTAAAACTTGCAGCGGCAACACTTTAAATTAGATACTCACAGCAGTAATTTTCACAGCTTTTCTGTCTGTAATATTTAAAGGAGCAAACAATTATTTTTAGCTCGTAGCGTGATTTTCACCGTGAGCTGTGCAGAATTTTTTTTTTACAGTTAATACCGCACAAGAGTCCCAACTGCTCCCGTCTGGAGGCAGTGAGACTATGGCATCCCCAATCGAGGTATGTTGTGAGGCTGAAGATAGTAGGGAGGGGAAGGAGATAGGGAAGAGGAAGGTGGGGAAGTATCTGGATATTCAGAGATCTGGTCACTAAACACGGCTAAAGCCATTTCAAGCAACGTTTCAATTCTGAATGGTGGTCTTACACCAGGGCGATACTGATAGTATCTTCCACTCTGTAACGTGCCGCAAATATACTATATATTATTTTAAATGAATAAATTGTGAACACAAATTAAACAAATAAAATTTATTTGTGCACGCCGGGGTCGAACCCGCGACCTTCGGATTGTGAGTCGAGAATCTTGCCTCGGGACCACGGAGGCCGTCAATAATAAGAATAGATAAAGCTATTAAATAGATAAAGACTAGAATAGATAAAGTAATAACAAGAATAGATAAAGCTATTAAAAATAAGCCATATTTTCAGTTCAAAAAGCATTCTTTGAAATTGGTTGCGAAAAAATACAAATTTCTGGGGAATGCTAATTAGAAAAAATAATGTGGCATTATCAATATTTTGATATTAAATTTGTCGTGAAAAACCTACCTACCTTTGTTTAGACCCATCAAATCTACGTTTATGTTTTAAGTTTTGCAATTTTATTTTAGTAAGTTATCAAAGTTTACAATTTACTAATTAATTATAACATGTATACTTATTTTCTTTTGTTTAATATGGCTCCTACAATACATCTTGAATTTTACATCTACAATTCATTGCATGTCCTTGTGTTGTCTATGAATGTCCTTGGTGGATATAATTTTATTTGAAAATTATTTTAGTTACAGGTTTTTTATTATTTTATGTATACAACTAAAGTATTTGTGTAAAACAACTATACCTTGATTTACGCATGCCGTAAACATTTTTAATTGAGTGTTAATATCCCAATAGCAATTTCATTAACGTAAAAATTGTTAACACCTCTCAAACAATAAATAAATAAAACATCATCATGTTCAAGGTCAGCATTTGTTTCACTGTTAGCCAAATTAGTTGTTTTAACATTTTAGTTACTTTTGAAATCTATTTCGCCTAAGTATTACCCTCATTGCTATATTTTGGAGAATTTTCAAGTTATTTGTTATCTGTCTTTATACAAGAAAAGAATCGCTGAACAGCAGTTAAATTGGGGAACAATAATCTATACATCTTTCACATCGGAAACCCGGGTTTAAAGCTAAAATAACTCTAAAAATTATCCTTAAATATTATTTACAAATAATTCAAACCTATTCGGTCAGTTAAAGAGTCACCAATCCGTCTATCGAGCTGCTTATGCATCTCAGACTTGGTAATATAATCAAGATGTTTTTCTAGGTAGCCACCTGTTTGTGAATGCATTGGAAATATGGGTTATTCTCTGGATATTCCACCATGCACATGAATAGCATAAGCAAAGACGGTAATAGGCCTAACTGCACCTCTTTATCTAGAATGTGACACACCTAAAACACACACGCCATCAATAGAATGGGCTCTATTGAATAGGGAACGATTTCCAGAAGATTAGCTCTATTGAATTTTAAGTTTAGCAAACTATTTCCTGAGTTCACGGTCGAATACGATTAGCTTTAACTTTGCGAAGCTGGGACAAAAATTATTATGCATCTATTAGTAAGCATTGTCTGCGTGCAAATTTTTGCATAATATGTTAAGTAATTTTCACTTGCCATTCTCCGTGAGATGGACTTTGCATTGTTTATAATATCAATCATAGATACAAATTAAGCAATTATCGCGCCATTTCTCAGCATAGGTTGGCAGAAAGCATGGAATATCAGATAGCTTTGTCTCTGCACAGACTCCTTGCTTCATTCATATCTGTGCGTCTTTTCTATCATGTTATTCCGATTATATGCATGACATGACCCATCCCCAACTTCTTCGTCCATCAACTATATTATTTCTTCGTCCAGGCGCTCTACAAACCCAAATCATCTAAAGGTGGGATTAGACCAAACGAGTATAGAGTAGAGCTGGAACATGAGGGTTCTTTCTTGATTTTAATATAAATGTTAATTTGTTTTCATTATTTACTCCAAAAGAATACCAACCAACAAGAACGCGAACATTAAAAATCAGAATTCTTGCAAAATGCTCTAGGGACGTTTAGATCAGGCGAGCGAATGCTCATCGCTCATTTTCCACAATCAATGGTAGTGTTCATTACACCATGTCTGACAGTAAGACCGATATTGTAATTTCAAGTGCTGCCTTTATTGCTACGACTCATTTATCGAAAAAGAAAAAAAAAAAGAAGAGGTTTATTTTTATAATTTATTTTATTTCCGTAAGTTATTATCATTTTTTTATTTATTTTCCACACGTTGGATCCCACAGATATTTGATATTTTGATACACTTCTATCATTTGTAGACATTTTTCATTAGGTACTCCAATCCATAATTAATACGAACAAGTCAATGCGAATTCCAAGAATACAAGAACACTTTGAAGAGACCGTCACGGGGAGTGATCGCGTCCGAACACGAAGGAATTCTCTAGGCAACTATTTAGGTACACTTGGGGCGTTTGCTTCAAACGAGCGAGCATTCTACTAAATTTTGGCGAACGCACTCGGAGAACCGAAAGAATGCTCTATAACTGTCCACACCAAATTAATTTGCGAGAGCAGACCAGAATGAGCATTTGCTCGTTTGGTCTAATCCCACCCTTAGAGTCTCTTTCAATATATTGTTCAATACGCTGATTTCGGCATTTTTTCGGATTTCCTCATTCGTATTTTTTTACCGTAACTCCACACTCACTCACGGCTCTGAGGAAAATTATTTCCCTCAGGGCCTGTGCTAAGTCACCATTTACTGGATAACCAACATCTCTGCTAAGTCACCAAACGTAGCGAACCACTTGGGGTGACCTATGGCAGAGGTGTTGATTATACCCACACCCTGTAGGTGCCCATACCCTCCCAAACAAATACGGACTTCCATCGTCTTGTCTTTCATACTGGAATCTTACTTGCACTACTTTCGTTATTCCTTTGTGTCTTTCCATGTCCTACTGCCAACCATCAACATTAGTTTCAGAACTCCATTATAGACTGCAAAATAATCTCTTTAAAACATACGACTTTTAAACAAATCTTTGATCCCACGATTTTATTATGACATGTATTTGAATGGTGCCGTTTATCAATTGCAGAGTTTTAATTAAGTTGATAACGAACCCATTTTTGCTATTATAATATTAATATTTTCATTTTTTACGTTTCCAACTCTTTTGAAATAACAATTTTTGCAACGAAGAATTTGCAATATCTGTGCATGGTCATATTTGTAATACACCTACCACAAAACATAATGTTAACAATGTTTTATTTTTACCAAACTTATTCTCGATCCCGTAGATGGATCGGCAATTAATTCTAAAAAGGTCAGTGAAAATTTTGCAAGACATTACCAATACACCAAAACATATGCCAATAATGCAAAATTCAGAGTTTTATTAAACAGAACAATGCTTATACCTATATTAGATGTTATAATTATTAATAATCTGAAAACGTATGCAGATTTAGCTAGATTGACTCATTGACTAATTAAATCTTAATCTTATTCATTACTTCGGCCTTGGACTCTTTTCTAATCCTCTCAATCGTAATACGTCCATAGATGGTTTTAACCACATATTTACCTTAGTGATATTATTTCTTCTTTGTTGTTCAGTCTGTTTTGCTTCTGTCAGTTCACCTCACTGCTCTGATATACAACCGTATTGATATCAAAACTCCATTGTGGACTACCAATTTACTCTCTTTACTTTCCTTAGGCAATTTTTCATTAGCGACTACTAAGTTACCTAGTATTCAGACCTCTTTAATGGAATTTCCTGTAGTAACCCATCAGTAAATATCTTTATCAGTCTTCTTGTATTCGCAAACATACTTCCAAATACACAAAATTGTCCAATTGTTACAAGGGTCCATCAATGTTTTGGTAACCTCTCTTAACTTTGTTAGGTTGTTTTATCCACATCGTGGTTTAACCATTTTTATTCTATACATGGTGTATCAACATCGGAGGATATAAACCAGCAATTTCTGAGCATATTTGAAGTAAAAATGTAGATGTCATTTTGCTTTCCGATGATACCGTTTTTCAATTAAAATAAAACACAACCAAAAAATCCAACACAATTTGCCAAGTCGTACAACAGTCTGGCGGGTCATCAGATATGCGCTCCGTATCCGCACACACGACGCGTGTGATCCGTTGCGGCATGCGGAGTGCAGCAGTGTGATCGGTGGCGACATGTGACAGAAAAATCGTCTGACGGCAACAAAATGACATCAAATTTTTTTTACTCCAAAAATGGACAGGAATCGCTGGTTGAAATCAATTGGGTGGGTGCTGATCTTCGACCAAGTATATCAAATATTCACTGCTTCACATTTTTAACTACGTTGTAACATTTTATGTTATTTTTTTATAAATATGGCATGGTGGAATGAAACTTGTCTTTACTAGTAAATGAACCATGTTAGAACTTATTTCAACATAAGAAGTGTTGGCTAACATATTGGTTAGAATAAAATATTATTAAATGCTTTATGATATGCATATGCACAATTTCCCAGTTGAGTGGGTTCTTGAAATCTTCGTGCGTCCTCTGACCCCTATTTGAATAGGTGGGTTTTCGTAAAACCACTTGCCTCGCCGGTTATTTTAGTAATATTATGTACGTGTACGTGTACGATATCCGATAACTGCAGGTTGCTTCGCGTGCAGGTAATTGGCTATTTAGCCAAGCAATTTGCCATTAACGAAACCGATGAGATTTTGCAAAACTTTTCGCGTGACATCTTACAAGCATATAATTGTGTTTCAACTGATTATAATAATTAGCGAGTCATTTCCATCACGTCTAGCTTCTACATACTGATATTAGTATCGGAAAAGGCTGAACGAACCGAAGCTCGGTTCAGTTACTGAGTTTGAAGATCACGCTTTTGGAATATCAGGCCATAAAGCAACAGAACCCCACACGAATTCAGTTGGATAAAAAATTTAAAAGATATCATTGAACAAATCCATAAATCGTAATAATAATAATGGGCATA
Organism: Glyphotaelius pellucidus; assembly: GCA_936435175.1. Lineage (NCBI taxonomy): Eukaryota > Metazoa > Arthropoda > Insecta > Trichoptera > Limnephilidae > Glyphotaelius > Glyphotaelius pellucidus. The sequence goes on from OW386550.1 coordinate 10,410,367, forward strand.
TTTTTAATTTATGCAATAAAGTAAAAATATATGTACAGTTTATTTTTACACTTTTAAAACTAACTCAGTGTGTCAAACTGCACTCGGAAACCCTTTATTGCATAACCAACACCTCTGCCACAGGTCACCCCACTTAGTTCGCTACGTTTGGTGACTTAGCCTGGATTCGTGGGGTGAGGTTTGTCCGGGTCTTGGTGACGGACGCGTCTGCCCACCAACCGCGCGGCATGTCGGATCGGGAGAGACTAGTTGAGAGAGACTTTTGATTTCTCCAACGGGACACTTTGGAAACATCGCCATGCATCGCAGTGGGAGGGTTGGATTCATACGTCCGTTACTCCTGGACACTGACTCCCAAATTTCTACTCACCGATGATATGGGCCCCGAGGGGAAATATTTTCCTCGATGCCTCCTGTGTGGAGCTAATGTAACAAAAAAATGTATTCAATTAGTCTTACTAAAAAAAATCCTTTGACAGCGCACGACATCTGTAATTGAAAAATGTGCAGGCGGTAAAAGGAAAATTATCCCCTGATCATCTACTCCCAGATTGAGTTAAGTTAAATTAGGATAGGTTAGATTAGGTAATGTAAAGCTAGGAACTGGGATAGGTTTTTTGATGTGTCGAGGAATTTGTAAAAAGTTATATCATAGGGAAATTAGATAACTGTTTCTGGGTGTTTGTGTCCAGGAGTCAGGAGTTAATAATACCAGCTTTATTTTATTTTTATCTATGTGACCAGCGAAAGATTTGAAATCTATTTTACGTAACTATGGTTTGAAGTTGTTTTCTAGCTTTGCACCCAATTATTAACAACAACTGTTGCAAGACTGTTGGAAGGCTTTTAATGAACAAAATCTGATTTACTTAACTCTAGTAGTAGGGAAGTATCTACTTATTGTTTCCCTCGCCAATAATCAGCCTTCTTCGACCACTGTTTTATCTTCAACTTTCATCTTCCTTCTACTGCCAACTGCTTGGTCTCAATAATTATTCACGATCTCCGGTATAAGTACATGACTACGTGCAGGAAGCATTTAAAAATATTTTAATTCGACTGGGCTTTAGAATATTTGAAGACAATAACCAAACCATAATGACAACAAACATGGTAGAATACTTAGTCAAGCCTTCGAAAATAAAAAGACCACAGAAATTATAATATTTCCACTTCTTCAATAATCACAAATTCATTTTATGGCGTTATTTTATATGCATATAACATACTTTTATACCCGCTAGAATAATTTTTGGCATATTGTGGCAAGCTTGCAAAACATCTTGAGCGATCGCTTGCCATAAAGTGCAAAATTTATAGAACCTAAAAATATGGGATGAACGGTGAAATCTAGATGAATTCATTGTAGACCGTAGTAAGCAGTTCATAATATGTTTCCGTATTAATATTTTGAGGAATGATATTAATTAAATCGAATTTAATTTAATTGAATTGAAAACCGAACACCCATCGCTCATGTTTTTGTTCCGTAGCTCTAATCAGGAGGCCTTTGGGAAAATAATTTCTCTCAGGGTCTGCGTCATCTTATGTCCCAATTCGGCCCGGCATGCAGCTGGTGAGCAGGGACACGTGCCGTCAAGACCTAGACGCACCTCATATTCTTCGTCAGGATGAACGTATACTGAAAATTCTATTTAAACCAAGTCATGTCGATTATTGTGATTAAATGGTGATGTATACAAAGATATTTACTTTCATATAATACTTCGTTTGAATTTTAGGATGTTAAAGTTTGTTTGTTTTGTCTAATAATTACTTCCTTCTTTGTTTTGGACAACCTGGCAATGTCGATCATCGGAGCAAATTCAGTCATATCAGGGCAGGTTTTATCAGTTGTAGGTCGATAGTTTGTAGTCATGTATGAGCAGATTTGATCAAACATGGGAAGACTTTTGTTCGTGAGCATTTTGGTGTGGTTTTGATCAAAATGTGGTCAGATTGATACCTAAGAGATTTATTCTGGTAGTAAGGCTATCCCGAAATATTGGCTGGAGAAGCAGATAGCACAAAGTACATCACGGCTTTACGCACAATAATTTCGGCTATAAATAAGATATTCCAGGCCCCCTAGCACTGTCGACCGATAAGAATTGATAGGAAAACTGTCGGTAACTTCTTATCGTTTCCTAGAACGACTGCAGATCTCTAACGTACGAACAACAGTTGACGTCGAACATATTAAGAACACTTAGTCTATTGTGAACTATTACTACGAAAAAGGTCTACTACGCTATGTTATGACATTAACGAATTGAATATGGAATCACAGGATGGGGATCTGTTACACATAAGTACATACACAACCTGCATACAAAAAGGAATCATAAAGACCACACTGAAAGTACCACATTCACATTCGGACAAAGAAACTGCACATACTTTGCAACAAAACTTCATAACGTCCTTCCCTAAGACATAAAACTAATAAAAAATTCTGATAAGTACAAATCAAGAATAAAAATATGGCTTAAAGAGGTCAGTGGAAAATCCCCAATGAAGACACTAAAAACGACATTGAAGACAATAAATTTTAATCCGCCTCGGCACAGTGAGGAGGACTAAGATATACAATATCTATACTTAAATTCACCATTATATTTTGTATTTACAATTATTTTTCATAGTCGTTAAAATAAATTTTAAAAATGAAAAAAAAACTTATTCAGGGAAGACTTCATGAGGCTGTAAACAAACACATAACTGGACATATCTTAATCAAGATCATCTTAAAATCGTATCATATTCAATCAATCACAAGATCATAGCACTTTAGGAAAGACTTATTGCAGTTTTTCTTTTTTACTGTTTTCTGAAATCCTAAGAGCAACCCCTACCCTGTGCTTATCCCATGTTCTTTCTCTGATGAAATAACGATATGTACATTGAGACAAATAAAATCTGGATTATGTTTATTTCTAGATGATACAATCGACAGAATGCAATCATCACGCCCTTTTGGTCCTTTGACCCGATGATTTGCCCACTGTCTGCCGTATCGATCGATTGGCCTATGTGCCAATGAGAGGCCACCGACCAGCGCGGTCGTGCCTTAAATATTCATGACCATTATCAGCTGCTATTATTAGCATGGCCATTTGCATTCAGAGCGAGAATAGTAGGTAGATGCACTGATTATAGAGAAATGGGACTAGACAAGTTGCGCTGGCCAGAGGTCAGGCGTGGTGATGCCGAATAGTTGGGTAATGTGGCGCAATGGAAGGCTCGGAAAACAGTCTCGATACCACAACTTTTACAACATGTAATTAAAACGCAATTTTTTAACATTCTTGCATGGTAGCAGTTTAAACTCAACAGCTGTTTTAGAAGTGAAAACTTCTTTAGCACCGTTGTGATTTGAAACTGGATGAAACGGAAACGAGCGACACTAAAAAGGGACAAACACATACATCATAGGATTTAGCCTGTGAGAGAATGAGATAGTAATAAAATATCATCATCAGTATATTAATACGTGAAGCAAAAACTTTGTACCCCTTTTTACGAAAATTTCGCTGACGGAGGAGTATGAAATTTCGCACACTTATATTTTATATAGAGAAGGAGTGCAGGATGCTATTTTTTTAAATTATATAAAAAATACATTAAATCAATTAAAAAAAATTACACATTAAATTAATTGTGGTCGAATTTCGACCATTGGGCGACTACTAGTTTATTTAATTCACGGGTACTCAATTCCAATATAATACGATAAATCCACAGTCCCACGCAAGTCTGTTTTGGTGTGGTGGTATAAAGCGCCTGAAAAACCTTTGCAGGCATTTAGCCGACCAAGGATCGAATCTTACGAAATCCAAAAAAAAATATATGTTTGTAATATCAATATCCAATCTTCAAACCACTCCAAAATTAACAGGCAAGAGGAAACACAAAAGAAAGCGACATCTAACGACTCCGAAGAAGAAAACAAAAATACTAATAAGACGACCAAGTTTACCTATAGGAAAAGGTGCACTGGAATTCGACGACAAAAATATAGGAAAAAATCATCCTACATAAAAAAGTGCTTCGTAGTCTCCCCACTCTTGTCTACTTTAGTTTTCTGAAGGTTTTATACCTTGATATTTAGCAGAATTCTTGATTTCGGACTTAATTTGAAGTAAAAGAGATTGGACTCGAGTCATTTTAAAACCGTAGGATAAATGCAGGTAGCTCCATTAATGGGGGACTGAATGCTGTTAGCGCTAATAAACACAGTTCAAAGAAGCGAAGCTAGCAGTCCAGAATGGAGTGTTTTATTTACCCGAATGTTTGGCAATGAGGCATGGAACTGGCAGAGAAAGCATTAAATTAGACTGAATGCTATAGAATTGAGACCCCTGAGCATGTGTGGTAAAACTATACATATATATAACGATGATGAGTAAAAATTTGCTATTTTAATTGAATTGTAATATAATTGATACAACTCGTAACATAAATTAATTTAATGTGTTAATTAAATTACTAACTTAATTTGTTACTAAATATGTTACTTAAACTACTTAAATGAATTGCATAAGTTAATAGCTGTACACTGTACCTACACAATCTGTAAACTTCATCCGCCATAACACAGGGACATCCCTAGCATGGCGGATGAATTAACACAATTTTTTGTTCATTGTATAAACTTCTTTTAATAAATAAATAAATAAATAAATATTGGTATGATCGTTTGAGAAATGTGGAGATCCGCAATGAATGCGAGGCTGATGTAAGTGTAATAAGATTGAAAGGGACGTCCATATGTTGTGGGTATGTAGAGCGAATGAGTGAAGAAATAAGTGTAATAAAATTATTTCACGCAAATGTGAATGGTAGAAGAAATCGGGGACGCCCGATGGCACGATCAAGTGAATCTGATATTTGAGGCGGGCCATGTCAAGAGTCAGAATAATTTAAGAGGCAAGGAGGGTGTGCCAAGACGAATTTGTTTGGCGGTCCGTCCTCTCTGCCTATCCCTGCGGAAACGGCGTAATGGTTAGTCAGTTAGTTACCGTGCGCAAAAAGTGCCGCCAGTGTCGTTCACCCATACTACTGCAAATCGAATCTATGCATCCGCCTTTGTTTCTACGTACACCAAAAGCATAACTTTCATTGGTTCCGCCGATTCGATAGTTCACGCAGTTTGGTCAAAGCTCGTCGACAGTCGGCTTTCATGCCATATCTTCCTTTGTTCTTATTATCTCTGCGGTTCTGACGGCAATGATTCTCAACCTTTTTAGGATCGACTTCTAACAAGAATCTTACAAGAATTTGTATTTTCAATTTATATTTTAGTCAAATTTTAAAAAAAATTGGGGGTTGGTAAAAAATGCTAGGCGGTTGATATTAGGTGTTTGATGTATTTTAAAATACGCCGAAGCTTAGAACCAGCTGCACAGTTTTTTTAACCCTAATTGCTAAAAAAATGGAAAATTAAAAAAAAAATCAAGATGCTCATATCGAATAATTTTATTTTGATTCGTAATCTTATGTAGATTTACCAGTTTCCCGAGGTACCACGAGTTTCCCTTGTAGGTACCAAGAGTTTCCTGACACCGTATACAATTGTACAATCATAATTTGATCGCATACTTTGTACTTGACTGGTTACCTACCTTATACATTAGGGTATGAATAAAAATGAATATAAATGCTGGATCAGAGGTGAAAACAATAATTCATTATTTTTAAACTTTATGAGTAAAACCTCAAATTGTAATATTTAATTAAACGTAAACAATATTAGCGAAACTCAATCGAAAATCTGGAAACAAAAAAATCAGAAAAAGATATTTGCACCTCTGGGACTCAAACCCAGGACTTTTCGCTTTCGATGCGTTAAAATGAAGATAATGTGGGTAGTTCTTAGTCGAAGTATTATGCAGTTAAAAATGAATGAATTGGATATCGACACCTTGGCGCAGTGGTTGGCGTATTTGCCCGGAAAGCCAAAGGTCCTGGGTTGGAATCCCAGAGATGCAAATATCTTTTTCTGGTTTTTCTGTTTCCAGATTTTCGATTGCCTTCATTTAATGAAATAACTCTTTATCTATTAAAAATACCTAATATTTCGTAATTTGTTAACTAATATTATGACGTAATAAATTGATAGCGGCCTGGAAATGGTTATCGTGTTAAAGAAGGTGGTCATCTAAATACTGTGGTTGACAAAAAAACAAATAGATTTATAAAGGTAATGTAATTTTAAAATCACATTTTTAGTAAAAAAATAGTCGGAAGATGGTAGCCTCACGAAGGCGCTACTTTAGAAGCACGTTTCTTCTCCACTTCGTGCTCATACATCAGGTGTAGACCAGTGGAGTCATCATCAGATTCCGTTATTACATCGCCTACAGTAATCGTGTATTTTTTGAAGTATTAACCCTCTGAATGCGAACCTCTCGCGACCTACAAGTCCTTAGTGTGACAGGGTGAAATGCCGAGCTGCCCGCTGTACGCCGGCTGACACTATTTTCGTAATAACTTACTCATTTTTCGCAAAATTATATGTTTGTAAATTGTTCCGTCTTACCAGGTAATGTGTTTACATATTTAAAAAAATGTATACATACAAATCCCAAGAAGTTTCCTCAGGATAGCTTCTTATATTCAGAGAAATGTTTTTTCTTCTTTTATGTTATTAAAAAAACCTATGTCTGTCCACCAACTACGTGGCAGGCCGGATCGGGAGAGACTGGTTGAGGGAGACTTTTTGACCTCTCCAGCAGGACTCTCTCAGAACTTCACCTTGCACGTGGGAGAAATATATTCTTATGTCCTTCACTCCTGGATATACTGACCCCCAGATTCCTTTCCACCCCCTCATACCCTTTTCCTTCTCAGAACTTCCTCACCTTCCTTTCCTTAAAAGGCCCTCCCAAAGATGACATAGGCCCTGAGGGAAATTATTTTCTTCTGTGTCTCCAATGTGTAGCTAATATAAAAAATATTATAGGTATTGAAGAAATTCGAAAATATTCTCGAATTATTTTTCAGAAAAAGGGGCCATCCATAAATTACGTCACACCTTAAGGGAGGGGAGTAGAGAAGTGTGACATTGTGTGACAAGGGGTATGGGGGGGGGTCATCAGCTCTGTGACGTCACATGTAAAAATCTAAATTATTAAAACGCAAAAAAAAAATTGATGTAAAATTGCAAAATATGTGACATCACACTAGGGGGGAGGGGGTCTCACGAATGTGACGATGTGTGACAGGGACGGGGACGGGGGGTCAAAAAATCAAGAAATTTGTGTGACGTAATTTATGGATGGCCCTAAATTAACGTTCTTCAAAGTTAAAATAAGTCAATGAGACTTTCCTGAAAAATGAATACAGTACAAATGACCTTTAAAATTCGGAATTATGACAAGAAATTTTGTCACGAACTTTTTCATGGGTAAAAACATATTCGCAAGTGACGAAACGATAAGCTAGAATAATACCAAGTTACATTATTTTCTTGCCAAGCGAATAACTTATATGTTAGTATAGGAACATTTTTTAAGTTTCAAATGGCATAAAATAGAAGTGCGGTGAGGTACTAGCAAATCCACGGTGGATTTCTAGGCGTACGAGGGGTTAATACGGATTTAATATTGGCCAACGGAGAAAGATGTTTAACAAATTGCTTACTTCAGCGAGTTGCAAAACATAATATATATCTATCTAATGTTATTAACGGAACAGAGATCGCCATAAAGCGAGCGGTCATTTGCACCCATATAAATTACTTGGTGAAATGGTATTCTCTTTAGCTTCCAAATTGCGGTAAATCCGCATCATAAATAAAAACAGCCTTTACTGTAAAATATGCCTGGCTCCGCCATTCGCAATAAAGACCATAAATACTTGTAAATTCCTATAAACTAATAAATATTGCTTGTAAATTCTTATGGGCGATTAAATATAATTCAGCGCCCTAGATGCGATTATTCACAAAAATGGCGCAAGAGAATTGTAAGTATGGGTTGTTTAAAAAATTTGAACAATTCATCAAATATTTGAAGTTAATTTTCACGTTCTGTGTAAGTTCTGTTATTTTTTCACTTTTATGAACAACTGGCCTATAATAAAATTAACTTCAAATATTTGATAAATTGTTCAAATTTTTCGAAACAACACGTCCTTAGTATTTTATAAGCAAAATGAATGTAGATTGTTCTTCTTTTTAACTTACATAACTTTTACCACTCTGTCACATTTTGTTTTTGCTGTAAATGAATCTCTCTGGATCTCAGAGGGGAAATTGTAGCAAGGGGGGTAGGAGGCCTAAAATGCCTGCCTGGGAGTGACAAACACGAGCTGCTTGTATACCTATTTCGAATGACAACCCACGTGAACATGAGTTGCGGAGAGTGAACGTGTGTCCCGTGTGTACAACGATCGAAAATTAGCTTATTTGATGTAATTTTTTGGTAAGTTTCACTCATTCTTGTTCTTTAAATAATTTTTTTTTCATATTGCTAGTGCGCAGTTTTGTAGTTAAACTTTCAATGAACAGTGTGGCGATATTTTTAAAGCACATTGTTTACTTGTTTTTAGGTTAGAATTGTATTTGTCAAAAACGTGTCTGCGGCCATTATGGCACACAACGTAGCTGGCCAATATGGCCTACTGGGCCACATTGGCCACACCTAACGTGAATTTTTCATGTCATCATTTTCTTTTTCAATAGGTGATGGCTCCACGAAAACTAATTTCTCAAAGAAAACATCAAACTTTGTGCAAGGAGTCAATTAAAAAGGCAATCGAAGATGTACGAAATAAAAAAAAAACTGTATAAAGTACCCCGAACAACTTTAAGACGTTTGTCAGCTACAGTAAATCTACCAGCTGATGTAGCGACTCATGCGATATTGGGAAGAAAAAGTACATTACCCGAAGAACTAGAGAAACAATTAGTACAGTATTTGTTAGCAATGGAAAATATTTCTTCCATCTATACGAGACCATTTCTTCAATCTATACGAGAAATTGATGGATGACTACAAGTTTCCCCCAGACAAAATTTTCAATGTGGACGAGACGGGCATTAGTGTGGTTCCATCCCAGATGCCCCAGGTTTTAAGTCAGAAGGGGAAATGGAAATTTTGTGCTTTAACATCTGCTGAAAAGGGCTCTTTGATAACTCGCGTGATAAGTATGAGTGCAGGAAGATCATTCGTTCCACAATGATTATATTCCCAAGAAAAAGAAGCCATCCGCTTTCAATGAAAGGTGCACCTCCTGGTGCCATATATGAATGTCACCCTTCAGGTTGGATCCAAACAGTTGTTATTTCTTCTATTTTTTTAATTGTTTTTGTTATGGAGAGCAATATGGCTCACTACATTTGTGGCCAATATGGCCCTAGGCCATATTACCCTACCACGGTTCAATTTGTAAGATATGCCAAAAATTAAAAAAACATTTATTTTAATTTTATTTGATAGTTAATAACCTTAAATTTATAATTGTTGATTACTATAAAGTTCAAGGGACTGATTTAACCAATAAAAACTGATTGATCTCAATAAAGTTTTGTTTTATTTCCAAAAAAGCTTATGGTGTGCCATATTACCCGAAGTTACTCTAATTATAAAATAATAATGTTGGTTATTCTGTTGAATTTTTCTCCACTAACTGGTGGAGACAACTTTATGTAGGTTAAAAAGAAGAACGACCCATGTCGCATTTGCAATCAGATGTAGTCATATCTCTATTAAAAAAAAATCAAACAATGTCGATGGTACCGGATGAGCGCTGTACATCTGTTGCTTGCTTTTAAAACCACCAATGTCAGTTTTTCAAATTCCACGAGGCCTATTTAGAATTTTCTCTTTTTTGCATCATTTAATTTTAAGAGAAGCGATTTTCTAATGAAACCTTGTATAATTGGCTCCGAAAATTGAAACATTATTTAAATGTTCTTAGAATTCATAAGATAACCCAATTTTGAGGCGAAATTAAAAAAATGTACTTATCGAAAAATTGACATTGGCTCTGTTAGAAGTAAGTCGCAGAAGTATTAAGTATGACAATATAACCGTTAATTATTTATGTTTTTATTTTATTGTAATAAAATCATTTGTACTAATTCGTTGTTTTGTTTCAGGTCAGGAAATGTGGTGTAGGGCGGTGCTAGGGGCGGGAGGAGGTGGGGTTTGGTGGTTCCTCCTCGCATACAGTCTGCTATCTCCATATGCTAAGGGTGCTGTAAGAAGGTATGGGTTTCTCTTATATCTTATAATATGACTTATCTTATAATAACACCTCTGCGATAGGTCACCCCAAGTGGTTCGCTACGTTTGGTGATTTAGCAGGGGTGCCCGGATTCAAGGGGTGAGGTTTTTCTAGGTCTTGGAGGCGGATGACCAGGAAACACTGCACCCCAAATGCCTACCCACCCCTTAAACCCTTTTCCTTACCAGAATTCTCCTCTCCTTCCTTTCCTTAAACCCTCCACACAGCATCCCCAAAGATGACATATGCCCTGAGGGAAATTATTTTCCTCAGGGCCTCCTGTGGGGAGCTCATGTAAAAAAAATGTCCCTTAGATCCAGGTTTGATCTGAGAGCGCAAAGATACGACCAGTTTTTACCTTCCTTGAACTGGAATGCTTGACAACTTACTGAGCTTTTGAATTATTTTCTAATTATCTTCTAAACGCAGACTTTTTATAAACAAAATTGTGTATCTTTTCTCTCTTTTGTTATAATGTACAAGTGCCTTTGGAGACATTTAAAAATAAATAAACTATTTGCATGACCAAGCGGCTAGAACAATATTTTTTCTTTTCTATTTTCAGAAAACGAGACACGAAAGCTTACATCATTGATCCGGTCGGAATACCACTGTCAAGACCATCAAAATTTCCGGCCAAAGTTGGAAGCCCTGCGGCACTTCTGCAGCCAGACAGATACGAATTCTACACATTCGACGAAAGCGGTGAACTCATCAAGAGACTTATGACCCTAAGAGAGATACAGGAAATCATTGCCACGGGAGACGGAGACGATGGACACGTCTTAACCATAGCTCAGTCAGACATCACCAAACCAGCAGTCACATTCAACTTCCAACCTCCGTCGCATACGAAGGTGCACAATATTGTCTCTAACGTACAAAATGTACTTAAGGCTGAAATGGAAGCACAAAAAACTCACCCACCTAAAGAAAATATATTCGATACTCCGGACGTGTCTTCATCTTGGAGTATGATTTTACCAGCCATCTTTGGAAATACAGGAGGCAGCATAGCTCCAGAAAGCTTGATTTCAATGCACTCCGTACCAGAAACTGATGTCATAACCAATAACAAAAAAGAGGAAACTGTGACAGAAAAACAAACGTCAGATAACGAAAAAGGCGATTTCACAAAGCTCATTGAAAATATTACTGAATCGTATCATATTCAAAATCATGGTGACGAATCTGATGATATTGACGGAGATATTGATACCTATTCTCAGGTAGAGGACTTAATTGAAGAAGAGTTAACGAATTTCGCATCGAAAACGACTGATGGTATTTTGCTAGATGGCGAGAGTTCGTCCTCTATAGCATCGAAGAATCCAACAACAGTTCAAATGAAAATTGAACAAACAACAGAAGTATTCAAACCATCCACTGAAAAAATAACAACGACAACTTCTTCTAAGCCTGTCACAATATCCACGACAGTAAAATCGGTACCAAAAATAGACAAAATAGTCGTAATCAAAAGGAGACCAGTTCCGCAAACCACAACAGAAATAATAAATACAACATTAAAACCCGTTGCAACTGAAAGTGAACATATAACTGAAGAATTTATCCTTACAGAGGTTCCTTTAGTAACAAGACAACCTGTACTCCAAGTAAATAATAATAAAGAAACTGTGACTACAAAGAAACCAGAAATGACAACTGAAAAAACTAAGCCAACTCAAAGAACAACAGTGATGCAAACTACAACGGAAATAATAAATAAAATAGAATCAACAAAACCCGTAACAACTTCAAAGGTTGATCAGACAACAGTAAAGCCAAATATCGCTAATGAAAAACCGTTGTTCGTAAGAAAACCAGTACACCAATTGAATGAAAATAAAATTAGTCTGAATACAAATAAGGATGTGGAAGTTATAAATGAAAAACTTGTTGAAAAGACAACAACACCTATTTTAAAAATAAAAACAGAAAAGCCTTCAGAAATAACAACGGTCAATTCAAACCCTAGCACACTTAAATCAGAACCCCTAACAACTACCACTACCAACAAACCGGCAATAATTGCAGAAAAAATAATACAATCTGCAGAAAAACCAATTAATGTGGATGATACCACAGTAAAAACTACGCTTGGTAATATTGTAAGTGCTGATCAACTTGATAAAGAAATAAATATTATTCCTGAGGTCACAGACAAAACTGAAGTAGATACAGAAAATTATGATTACACTACAATCACTAATTTCGAGGCATCGGATGAACTTGAAGAAACTACTACAGAAATCGAAAGAGACACAGAAGTGCCAACAACAGTTATTACTGCGGCACCAGTTGATCAAAACATTAAAAATAATTCTTCTATTATCCAAACTAAAGGCACAGCAAATACAGAGAGTGTTACTTCGCAAAAAAACGTGGAAAATAGCAACACAACCACAGAAAAAAGTAGTAATACAGAAACTACAAAATCGGATCTCTTGCAAAGGGTTCCTTCCACAACGACTAAAACTGAACCAATTACTGAAAAATTAAAAACTCCTACCAATTCAGCAACCACTCAAAAATATAAAGAGGTGGAGACAACTACTGGAAAAATTGAAACTACACCAAGTACCGCAAGTAAAAATACACCATCTGTTCAGTTGAATAATAAAATTGTACTTCCTCCAGTTGTGACACTTGCAAATACAAAAAATAATAACGAAATTCTGAAAGAAAAACCCAATTTGCCTATCGAGAGTGGTGTTACAGAGATTGAAAATATCGAAGCTGACGTCAAAGTAAATTCAACAACTCAGAAAGCAGTTTTTGAAAAGAAACCATTATATCAATTTATCAACAATCAAGTGGTTAATAACTCTTTAAGTGCCAACTCAGGTTTAAATTCAAAACCCAGTGATCAAATTAATAAATCAAATGAAACTCAAACAGCCAAGATAACTATAAAACCAACAGTTGATGAGCAGACGAAAATAAAACCAGTCACAGTATTTGTTAAATCTACATCTCCTTTAATAAACCAAAACAAAGTTGTGATTGTGAAAGAATCCACAAAAAATGAAACCAAAGAAACTGAAGAAAATGTGACACTAAAGAAAGAGATTATAAAAGCCACAACAGTTAAACCTGCACAGAATGAAAAAAATCAAAATGCTCAACTAATTGGAAGTCATCTTGATATTAATATTATTGCGACTACTTACAAGCCAATCATTAAAAAGCCTTCTGCAGTATCGGGACAAACAAGCGAAGTAATGAAAAATGACTTGAAGGGCGAATCTGTTTATATTAAAGATTCAATAGACAAGCCTCCAGCTTTGTCAGAAAAAAATACGACAACTAAAATTGCCAAGCCAGTGTCGGAGAATATTGTGAAAGAGGAGTCTGCTACGGTAAAAGTTTCTGGAGCTTTGTTGAGTGACCCACAAACAACGACTAAGTCAAAAATAGATGCAACAACTGAGGCAAATTTATATGAACAAATTACACGTCGGACTACCCCTGAGAGTTCGTTTGTCAAAATAAGTTCATCTAATTCCAACGGTCTGCTTAATGATCCTGATACCAAAACCAATGTGACTGAGCAAAATTCAAACATTACAAGTGAACCATCGCTATCAACAAAACCGATTATATATAATACAGTCACAGATAAACTTACTCAAAATACAGTAGAGGCTAATCCCGGTCTAGATATCTACCAATTATTGACGCAAATATCCATGGACCTAAGAGAACCAAATAATAGTTACAAGCCCGAGAATATATCAGGAAGCCCATTTGCAAATATTGTCCAAGATTTACTAAATCCTAATGTAAGTGAAATAACTATTGGAGAAGATATTCCTCATGAACCATTCAAAACAACCACCGGTAGCATTATTAATGGTGAACAAGAAAGCAGTTCTAAAATATCAACTATTTCAACAACAACTAATACATTAACAAGTGGAGCATCAGTTGCCAAAAATGTAGAAAGCACTACATCAAAAATGGTTAAAGAAACTTTAAGCACCACTCAAAAACCCAGTTCCGCAAAACCTATGTTGTCAACAACAGCAGTTAAGGACAGTGTTATCACATTCCTTAGTGAGCCAATCATTGAAAAAGACAGCATTAAATCAGAATCCCTTATTAAAGCCAATGCATCAAATAATGCAATAAGTGAACACGTTTCTGATAACACTCAATCATCAACAGCTAAAACTGTAACAGTTTCATCACGATTAAGCACCACTCCATTTGCACCCGTGGAAGAAAAGAAAGATATAAATGAATTAACAAATCCAACCACAGAGATCGTTAAAAACCTAACAGATTCGATAACCAATTTTTTTTCTCAAATCAACGATGAAGATTCTCAAACAACAACTTTTCCAACAACATATGACGAATATTTAGACACTGAGGAAAATACATACACAACAGTGGATTCTAGCTACTACAACGATGAAGAGAGTACAAGAGAAATTGAAACAGAGCAAACAACTATTATACCTATAGTGCAAACAACAGAAAAGGCTCAAGATCCAACAACACAAAAAATGATTAAAAGTACAACAACTCAACAAACCGAAGGATTGAAAATAGGGCAGAGTACAGAAACAACTCCAGCCAAAATTATTGCCACCACTGTAAAATCTATTTCACATGGGGAACAAAAAATTACCACTGCTACCCCTAAAATAGAAGTCTCAACAGTGGAACCAAATAAAAAAGACCAGAAAACACCTATATTGGCATTGAATCAAATAAAATCCAATCTTACTAAAGAAAACATAAAAATTGAAAGAATCCATTCAACAACAGAAACTGTGATTCAAAAGACTACGGAGACACCAAAAATCAGTACGAAACGTGAAGAACCTATAAAAATTGTAACTACAACTGAAAAAATACCAGAGAAGACAAAAGCAACACCATCGCCAACTACCTTGGAAAATACAAAAGCTACTGCTATGACAGAAGATGAGGAGCTAATGGAAATGTTAAATAAATACAGTCAAATGTTCAAAATGCCAGAAGATAACGACAAAGGCAATGATTCAGAGAGCCCAACTGAACCTCCAAAATTATCAACAGAACAAACCAACAAATACAAAGAAACTACCAATGAGAAGCCAAACAAAGAAACAATCAAGAAAGCTGATCAACTTCCCAAAAGCAACAGTACATTAATCAATAAAGCAAATGAAAAGATTAATCTTCTTAACATTACTGTTACAAAAACAGGAGTCAAAGATAAAGTAAATAAAGATAATGCAGAAATTGATGAAGTTTTGTCATCAATTCAAAAGGTTAGCTCGAATTTAAAATCACCTCAGATAATAAAAAATAATACTAAAGTAACATACGACAAAATAGTTTATACTCATGCGGAGTTACCAAACAAAGAAATTGCAAATAATAATCGTCTGGTATTAAGGAAAGAAACATTAAATACTGAAGTTCCTGTTAAACAAAACATAACGAGATCTAGTACCAAAAAACCAGAATATAAAATTGCAACAACATCAGATTCAATAAAATCTTACAATAAAATCGATGTAATAAATACTCAATTGAAAACTCTGAATGATTTAATGTCAACTAAAAAAGAAACAAGTACACCAGCAGCTCTACCACAAACAAAATCTGAAGACAGTACCACATCAAAATCTCAAGTACTTCAAGAAAAAATAGATAATTTATCGAAAGATATCATAAATAAGACGCATGCAAATGAAAGTGCAACTAATTCATCCATTATTGAAAAGAAGAACAACACTGATGTCGATAGTCAATGGAAACTGGTTCCAACTGTTTATCCTCATAACGAAACATTGAAACCAAACACAGTTAACAACAGGTTATCTATACAAAATGTTGAACTACCTCTAGCCTATCAGAGACCACAAGGCCCTCAAAATAGTGAAAATGGTTTGAAGAATTATCAATCTCAGCATATTGGTCAAATTCACCTACCGGGATTAAACGGGGGGGAAGGTTTAGAAAAGACAACAGCTGGATTGAGCGAAGATGTTTTCCAATTTTCTGAACTGTGTAACGAATTGGCTTTTAGATATTGGAATGCAGTCTCGTCTAGTGACAATGGTATAGATCCCAAAAGAAGTTTAGCTGTGTCTCCATTTGCAATGACTTCTATCCTAGCCATGATGTTCTTGGGAGCCAGAGGAGCTACGTCGGGAGAAATGAATGAAATTTTAAAGCTTGATGATATGGTTACATTCAACCCTCACATAGTTTTCAAAAATGTCACTGAATCAATTGAAGTATCCAAGAAATCTGGGGTGGCCACATCTTGCTTTATCAGGGAAATATTCAGCGATAGGGCAAAGGGCCGATTGTTGACCTTTTATAAAGAAAGAGTTCAACAGTTTTACAGTGGACATGTTGAAGAGGTGAATTTCAAAGTTATTGGTGATGTCATCAGAAGACGTACAAATCTATTAGTAAAGAGGCATACATGGGGGAAGATACCTGAATACATCAAAGCCAATAACATGATATTACGACCACCACTATCAATTTTCTCAGCCAACATTTTCCAGGTGAGTCAAATTCTTACTAGTCCCACTTCTTCAAATGCCTTCTGGCATCCAGGTTCATATATATGCCTCACTCAAATATCTACAGTTGTGCCAAATCTTGCTCTTAACCGAAGCTTAGAATTTATAATGAGAATGAGATAAAATCATTTGTGCCCTTTATGAAAATGATTCTACTTCTATTTTCAGACGGATTGCTCTGTAGCATCAACAGATGGAAGAGACGGAGAAATGTACTTTGTTGTATCACCAACAATACGTCAGAGGCGACTGATCCCTGTTCCAGCCGTCGTCTACAGAAGTGGTTTCCTGGCTGGATATGTTCCTGAACTAGACGCCACAGTGGTAGCTATTGACAAAGGCGATCAGATAGTCAGCACAATCTTTGTCATGCCAGGACAGCAAGGAAGCACAGCACAAGGAGATGACATCGTCGATCTACAAACACGGCTACTGAAATCAGCACTTAATAATAATACATGGACCACACTACTTAAGTCCCTGATTCCACGTCAAGGTTTAGAACTCCAAATCCCAAGGTTTTCACATCGATCCGTCATTAACGGATCCGCAGCACTCAAACAAATGGGATTAAAAGATCTGTTCGATTCCAAAAATGCCGATCTACGAGGATTAAACGGGCAGACTAATGACTTGTATTTATCAGACATTATGCTGGTGAACACGTTTTCAACATGCGGGGAAGGACACATTGGAGATCAACATCATGTTGAAGTGTATCCCGGAGAACCGAATAAAGTACAGCGCCGACTTTGGAGATCGCCGCACAGACCTATTATTCAGGATACGCCGAACAAACAAATCGTTAGTGAGATTTGGGATGAACCAAGGGACTATCAGAGAGCGTTCCACGATCCTCTCCATGACATGAGCTATTTGAATATGCCTCTTCATCTCAGGCCGAGACAAGCGAGACTCCCTGATTCAATACCAGAACCACCGAGACTCAAGTTCGATCGGCCTTTTATGTTTTTCGTCAGACACAATCCAACCGGATTAATACTGCACATGGGCAGATACAACCCCAGATTACTACCTTAGTTATACTATAAGTGAAAAAGGACTGTTAAATTAAATTCAAGCTTTTTAGCTTCAGGGATAAATATTACAAAACTCAGTGGTTTGCGAGAATATTATGAGTTATCATTGAGATAAACGCCTAATTTAAGAAATTTCTTTTTTTGAACCAGTGAGGTAGGACTCAACTCAACTGAATGATATTTAAAAAAATAAATTTCTTAATGGCGTAATAATAATGTACACAAAACATTGAGCATTCGAGTCAAGCGGATGGGGAAGGTTTGTGGGCAAAATACTACATAATTATATGCACAAAAATTTTGATCAAATCCACGGGAATCGCTTGGAAGATTTGCAAAAAAGTTAGCATATAAACTAAATAAATAACACGTTATTTGAAAATTTTTGACAAAAACACAATGCCAAATCTTAGTACATGTACAGAAAAACAAAATTAACTCTATTGAATTAGCCACTAGAATCTAGCCACTAGAACAATGGCTAACCAAATCTGGGTAGGTGATTTTTATGAATTAAAAAAAATTATAAACTTAACGATATATTTTTTTGAATTTATGAAATCTATAAATATGGGAAAAGCGGTGAAATCTAGGAGGATTCATTGGCTTTAAACCGCAGTAAGCAGATCATATGTTTCGGTATTAATATTTGGAGGAAAGAAATTAATTAAAAAAATGGCCAAATTGAAAACCGAACACCAGAAAATCTCCATTGCTGGAGTACGTAGATAATTTATTTACTGGCAAGGAGTCATCGCTAAAAAGGAAACATGCGTATCTTTCATATTTGTTGCTTTAAGGTTACACAATACAGCAAATTCAGGATAAAGAAAGCACTCCATTGTCAGAAGACTAAACCGTTTTCAAACTGCCTCTACTTTATTTAAATATTTTCTAAGAGAAGAAAATTTGAATTTAATTCATTTTTGTAGTCAAGTTACTCAGAATACTCTACTGTAATGTGGAACAATTATAAGATATGTAATATTAATAAATTTTAAAGAGTTGAGACATTGTTATCGTTATTCAAGGGTTAAAGTAAAAAATTTAAACTCATTTATTAAGTTTTCAAAGAATCGCCTCATACAATGAAATTATAAAACTACACAAAAGCACACCTAATTATTAGCAGCTATGTATTAAATTTGTACTTAGAATGTATCTATAGTGAAACAATATTCCTAATGTTATTCAACAACTTTGTAATAACGGAAATTTTAAATATATGGATTTCTTTAAGTATTGATAAATACCTTCATAATGTCCTTCACAATAATTGAAAATGTGAACAAATCATATCAAATGCCGTAATCTTATCCAAAATATATTTATATAAATGTATATTGTACTTAGCTAATAAAATAAGAAAATTGTTGTATTAAAAATAAATGATTTTGTTAAAAGAAGTTGTGAGTTATTAAAAATGTTCATTTGTACATTACCGGCACTACAACCCTCGAAGAATCCTGACAGCCTTCAAAACACCTATACTGCTATTGGATTCATGCAGTCTCCTAATAATGAAAACTAAGGGGCAGTGATTTTCGCCTTTCAAAAACTCCTTCATCCTGCTGGTTATTAAATAGAAGCCTCTTTGGTGATTGGTTTTCTCCCACTCTTGCTATGTGTCCTGCCATGTTCTGGGCCTTTCCAATTTTATAAACCTCGTAATTAAAAATTCCTCAAACATATGGTACCTATACTCAGAAAGAAACTCTTAGATGGATTGGACTTGTACAGCGGATGGACAAAGAAAGATGTATCGAAATACTTGATAAGCAATTGGAAAAAAGAAATGTTCAACATCACTAAAAGTCCCAAACCAAACACTTGGATCAGGTTATATCAAATAACAGGAGATTATGTATGAATATGGGTAAGGAAAAGAATGTCGGGATAGAAATGTGTGGTTTTCCATCCTTCTGCCTGTTATTAGCTTTAAAAGAGATTATCAATAGTGCTTAGTTCACGCAATAAGGAAGCCGTATCCCATCACAATAGTGGATTTGCTGTCACATAACGAACAGTGAGTTAGTTTCAGACATAAACAAACAATTTGCCTCATTTAACAAGCACGTGCAGCTGTCTGCAACACTGTCACAGTTGCCGTATAACCGTATGACGGGATGCATTTTCTGCTGCAAACTACCCTGTGCTGAGGTGTGAACGCTCTCATAGAAATTTATTGTATTCTCTATTATATTGTGTCACAGTGGTCCACCCGCAAGCAGTTTTCAATGGTCATGATTGTGTCTGAACTAGCCTAATGATTAAAAAAAAATAATATTACAATGCAAGTTCAATAATTTATTGGAAAAAATAAACAACAATTTCACTCTTGTTACAAACATATCACAGCAGTTTATCTATTCTTAGATCCTTTTTTCTTCGACTCTTTCTCTTTGACTTTAGTGGCAGCCTGCGAACTTGGCAGGAATATTGAATGTCCAGTTTTCTTCAAGTGATCAAATAGTTTATTCTTGGAATGAAACTCAACTTTGCAAATTGCACAGCAGTGGGATGTGTCGATGCTCGTTTCATCAAATTCACTTGCTATTTGTTCTTTTTGTTTCTGAGAGAATTTCTTTACTTTAGCCTTACCGGTTTTCTTTTCTGATTTTGAATCTTTGTCATCTTTCTGGGGAGGGACTACTTCTTCATCTGGCCCTGAATCTTTTTCTATCGTGGGTTCTTTTTCTAAAGGAATGGGTTCTTCTAATACTACTTTTTCTACTTCATCATCTCCTGGTACAACTTCTGCAACTTCTGGATTAGTTTCTACCTTTTCTGCTTTGGCTTTAGATGCTTTTTCCATATTTTTAGCTCTTCTTGCTTTCCGACTTCTAGGCATATTATTTAAATCTTCTAATGAGCCATCATTTTCTACATGAGAAACATTACTTCCAAAGGCATTCAGTGTTTTCTTATTCTTCTTTTTCTTCTTCTTACTTAAGGCTGCGGCCTAGAAATAAACAGACATAATATAAATCAGGATGTTAACAAAGGTATAAAAACATTTTAACTGTTAATCAGGACTCTGTTTCTCAAAGGATGGAAGGCCAAATTCATCTGCCCTGGCATTTATTACTTGCTTCATTTATGTAAATTAGACGTGGGCAAAATTGAATGAATGAATTAAATGAATAAATTCAATCTTGTGACATACTCGATCTGATTCTCTTTTTCAAAAGGAATTAAATCTTAACTCCTTACCATTGGCCTTGCATCCTACGATTTTTTAACAACACCATATTTCTTTTTATTTATATTTATTTATTTTACAGTTAAATTATTTCATGTTATATTGTTGAGGTAAGAAAATAATAAGGTGCTCTGTAAATATTGTAGTATTTTGTAGGAATTTAGTTAAATAATATTCTGGTTATTTGCTGCGCGGATAGGCAGGTAGGTAGATAGGCAGCAGGCGCGCCGCGAAACGCCTATCACGTGTAGTAGTATCCCGCGCAGTAAATCCATAACAAATAAATCCGTAGGCCAGAGAGTCAAGTCCCCCAGCCCAAGCGACAAAATCGCCAACCGACAAAGTCACGACGAGTCAGTCAAGAACCAAGTAATTCCGAATTCCGGTGTCGCGTCTTTTTCACAGTCGTCCCGCAGCTCCCACTTATTCAAGGAATTAATAATTTTATTCCTTATTCATTTGTGTCGTCATATTCCTAAATGTCTGTGCGGACCGTAGCGCTCAATCCCAATCTCTGTTTCACTTACTCAAGGAATCAAAATATTTGTTTCTAATTCAGTTGTGACGTCTTTGTCTCAAATCATATGTCCCACGTGACGAGTCGATCTGGCCGGACAACTCAAGACCGTTGAAGATTAACTAGGTCCACGGAATGCAAGTTATTCAAGTCACTGCAAGACAAAAGACACTTATTTGTCAGAAGTTCCTATATCATCCCTTAATGCTCGCAGAGAACGGGTTCGTCGTTAGTTCCCGCGCGGCCAAGCCGTCAACTTAGGGCGAAACTTCAAACTTCCTGACCCCGAACTCCTGCTAAAAAAAGCGAAATTAAGTTCTATGTTTTTCTCCCTCCCACCTGCGATAATTATGCAATGCGTTTAGAAACAAAACGATGTTTATTTATATTATTGTTTTTTATGGTATCTGCCTACCTATCCGTAAACAAAACATCAGTCAGCTGTCGAGTGTCGAACCGTGATAAATAATAATCGAGTGATTATTTGTTCCGATATTTTTATAATAAATTGTACGACGCGTGTCGCTTAGATTTCAATCAGTTTTTATTTGGCGCAAGGTTTTAACTTTACCAGTGAGGTAGGTACCTTCAAGCATTTAAAAATATATATTTGGGTGAAGCTTATTCCGGATCGGATATATGAAAGCGCGATAATAATATTTTTTTATGTGAATACCGCACAAGTCCCAACCGCTCCCGTCTGCAGCTAATGAGACTATGGCATCCCCGATTGGGATATTTTGTGAAGAAGATTTGGGCAAATTATAAAGGATATGTATAGTATTTTCTCTTTCTTTCTTGTTATTAGTATAATTTTTATGTAAAAGCAATTGGAGTGTGTATGTTTTTTTTTATAATTTTAAATTTTAATCTGGTTTTGAGTACTCTTTATTCTTTATCTAAGTGAAAAAAAAATTATCTTGGCATGCGTATTTTTTTACCTTTCTCCTGTGGGAGCAAGATTTTAATCATCCGATGGCATGGTTTTGTAATGGCTTCGTCATTAGTTTGTACTTACTGAATTTGGGGTTTATGTAATATTAATTATTGATGCTATGTATCTGGTGTATAAGTTTTTGTTTTAACGTTTTGTGTTTAAAATGGTGGTGTTTTGGTTACTGTTCGTGCATATATATATTTTTTCACGATTTTTTTGTGATTTGTAAAATTGCTTTTTACTTTTGTTCATAAAATCTCATGTCGTAGTTTGGAACACCTTTATTTTTGGTGGTTCGAAATGTTTTTTTCCTACTAAAGGTACTCAAAAGTTCTCGCTTTAAAAACTCTGTGTTATAAAGTGCTAAGCTTAAAAAACAGACTCCCTGTTAATTAATCATCCTAATTGTTATATACATATAATAAAAGGCGAGCTTTTTTTTTTTTTTTTCCTTTTTTTTGAATTCATTGAATTAAAAGAATGAATTAAAGGAATCAATTCCAAAGGCCAGGAGAATCAGACTGAATCGATTCAGTCCTGGGAATAAATCTGCCCATGTCTAATGTAAATTCACACATGTGAGTTATTCTCTTCATTCCCCTACAACTTGAGAACCATAATATACTGTCAATTCTCTAGATCAGTGATTCCCAAAATGCTTCCCATTCGCTTTATCGCACCTATAAAGAAAAGGGGGTCCACAAGTTGTAAGTGGGGGTCCACAGACTGGTTTCGATCGACCATATCCCATCCCACCCGGGGGGAGGGGCGTAATGGGATACGGGTGTACTGTACTGGGATGGGAACATACCCATACCCCACCCGTCCCATATCCCATTACGCCCCCTCTGTCGTGGTAAATATAATCTCGAATACTGGTTCATTTTGCCCGTTTGAAAAAATTGTAGATCCGGTACTGCTCCATTGTGACAGACCACACCTCGCCATTCAATATTCAGTACACCGTGACCAGTAAAATTTTGAAAGTGGTCTACAAGAAATACGAGAAAAAAAAGTTTGGGAACCTCTGCTCTAGATCATTGTGTTTCAAATTGATTTATTCACTTTAAAAAAGAATGACAGATTTCAGCCATACGCTGAATTTATTTTTAAATTTTAAAATCTTTCTTAAAATAATCAGAGCTCAATCAGACAGACAGCGACCAAAGTGCGTTGACATTGAATATATATATTACTTCTCAAAATAGTAAATAGAAAAAGTGGACGAAAGCCAATAATCTAGTATGATATAGAATTACCATAAAATGTTAAAAATAATATTCTTACTTTTAAGAGGGCTTCATCGTCACTAGAGATTTCATCCTGGAGATCGCTGTCCCCTGTTAAAATGTCATCTAACTTATCCGAAATGATAGATTTCTCTTCATCAGAGAAATCTAATTCAGTCTCCAGCACCATGTTGGCGACATTCTCTTTGTGTTTTTTGCTATTCTCGTGATTCTCAAAAGACTTGACTGTTTTGAAGAGCTTATTGCAAGCCGTGCAGTAAAGAGTCTGAGAAGAAGAGAATTTCTCTTTTGAAGTTTGACCATTCAGAGTGCTGGCGTCAGCGGCTTTCTCCTAAAAGAAAAAAATCAAGTAAAGAATACATAAGATAATTAAAATCAAGTAGCGCTTTCATCTAATGAAATTAAAGCCTCGTTCAAAAGAGGATTTTTTTTGTTAATTTTCTAAAGCCTCAATTACATAGAGCGGGTTTAGAAGCTACTATCTGTTAGTAAACTCGCTCAGTGTCATTGTATTACTTGCTAACTAGCAGATTGTGGACAATCTATGAAAAAAGTTGAAAGGTTGTCAACTTTACTCGCTACTCGCTAGTGTTTGCCTAAAGATGTCGGCCCACCAGTAGCTGATTTCGTCTGTCAGAATTAGTACGGGCGGCAGCCGTTATTCTCGCTACTGGTTAGCGTTGCGAATTCAAGTTTTCTACAAAATGTCGACAGAGTTGCATGACGCGAGAATCGTTATTTTAGCTGCTACTGTTGCTACTGAGCGAGTAGACAGTTTTGTGTCATCATGACAATCTCACTCGCCAATTCACCCGCTTTTAAACTTACCGGCTAGTAGCTTGTAAACTAGCTGTAATTGAGGCTTGAGTACTGATTTTGCTTAGAATGGGGAAGCGTGAGTGGAAGTTCAGCAATTTTTGCATAGTTACAAAGGGTAAATTCAAATATGCACATCTGTGATAAGTTCTTTTTGCAACTAGATTAAAGAAACCAAAGCAATTGCATATTTTAGTACTCTTGATGAATTTTCCAGAAATATAACTTTTGGAATATTTTTTTTTCATTCCATCACTTTCCAACCATCACTCTTTATTTTTTTAAATACATCTAAATGAATTTCACTTTGTTTGTTTGATGCATAATCTTGGAAGCGGAAATGAACCCACTTCCCAACATCCAACGAGCTGAAAATCTTTAAAATTTTATCAACTTTTGGTGGCAATCACGTACAAACATAGACATATACGTATTTTTCTTAAATTCAAAGAAATTAAAGCACTTCATATATGAAATAAAGTTTTAAAAATCAGAATTTGGCAAGGTTGGTACCGCGGTCGATTGGTAATGGTAATCACTGGGAAAGAAGATTCAAACCTCAGACAAACCAAAAAATATATATATATATTTTTAAGTTTAAAAGAAAATACTTTAACATTTATTTTTTAATTCCACACCAGAAGCTCTGAACAAAATAATTTCCCTCAGGGCATACGTTATCTTTGGAGATGCTGTGTGGAGGGTCTTTTTCTAGAAAGGAAGGAGTGAACTTAGGTCTTGAAGAGACCCATGTTGTGGGAGGAAGGCAACACAGAGGCTGGCAAATCGTTTCACGGTCGAGATATTGAACTTAGGAACGAGTAGTAGAAGCCACCCATTCTCATGTGACTAAGGGCCTTCGCTCATAGAGAAACTGAAAAAAAACAGTTGTCGATGCAATCGCAATCAACCTCCTGAACAAAATCGATATTTTTCTGATCTGACATGTCAAAACACGATAAAACTAAACAGGTTGTGAGCCATTGCCGGCTCATGAACTGTCAAGTTTTTGAGTAATCTGCGATATGTCAGATCAGAAAAATATCAATTTTGTTCAGGAGGTTGATTGCGATTGCGTCAACAACTGGTTTTTTTTCCGTTTCTCCAAGAACAAAGGCCCTTACTGCTAATTAAAATTTCTATTCATTTGGTCAAATAGAGATGAAGAAAACATGTCAAAAACATTTTTTCCAATCCAAAGCCTAACATTTTGCCTGAAAATTTTGTTGATTTTAACTCTGCTAGAAAATTTGTGGTAAAAATGTTGTATTATCGGTACTCAAAGAGTAACATAAACTGAGAACTTAATAGACTAGAGTCTACTATGATTGGGAAGAGAAGGAGGAGGGAAGGAGAATGATTTCAAAAGACTTGGCTTTTTAGATCTAGTCGCTAAACTAACCAACAGAGTCATTTGGAGTCCCCCAAGGAAGTGACCTAGGCACAACTTTGTTTCTCCTGTACACCATCAACCTTTATAACCTAATGATCGATGGCATAATCGTTAATTTTAGTGTTACTCATTCAATAAAACATATGACAATTGGCCAGACACAAACAAAAAGGCTGAAAAATCAAAAAAAAAATTGTAAAAAAAAACACTTGATATCAATTTCTTAACACCAAACACAACAAAGTCTAAATATATGACTAAGTACTAGCATTAATAGAGCGAGCTTTTTATTCCCGTCTGAATAAGGTTACATGATTAATTTATGCTGTTAACATCGTAAATTGCCTTAATTTATTTATGAATATGTATATCTATTGCTTGAACAATGATAAAAGAGATAATAAAGCATAGATACCAAATAATCAGGTCCCAGGAAAGCTTTTAGGAAAATCAATACCAATTTAATATGTACATAGTGAAAGAAGAAAAGAAAGATCGAAAAATACCTCAACATCCGCATTATCATCGTCTTCCATATCGCTCGGTCCAGTTAATGTTTCCTCATCAGAGTGTCCGAATTCTCCATCAAGATGCTTCTCTATCTGATCTAATTGATCATGGAAGTCGTTCAACTTGTACACATCGCTTTGTCTCTTCTTGGCTTCTTCCATCTCTGCATTTCTCTTCACAAGCTTATCCTTTCGCATTTGTTCTGCCTGAAATACACATTCCGTCTAACTTTTAGATTCTTATTTGTCGGTTCAACATTGGTATGGTAAAGCCGGCTTCAAGCCTGTTTAAGGTCGATTTAACCGTACATGATAACCATAACCATGGGGGGGGAGTAAAGAAGTGTGACAAGGGGTATGGGGGGTTTTCAGCTCTGTGATGTCACATGTAAAAACCTAAATCAATAAAACACAAAAAAAAATTGTTGTAAAATTGCAAAATATATGTGATGTCACTCTAGGGGGGAGGGGGCCTTATAAATGTGACGATGTGTGACAGGGACGGGGGGGAGGGTCAAAAAACCATGAAATTCGTGTGACGTAATTTATGGATGGCCCCTTATATTTATATTTACGCTGCGATTACAAGGGGGATTAATTTTTGACTACATTTAGGTGACTGGTTCAGTGCCGGACACTGACAAAATAATTCATGTTGAATATACATTATTTATAAGCTAACATGTTGTGTCGTACATGCAATACTAATAAATTAAATGGCAAAAACATATTAAATTGTAATTCATACAGAATTGATATGGACTCTATTCCACTTTTCAATTGTAAGAAACTATACTTTGTGATAAGAATTAAATTCAACAATAAAATATGAAGAAAAAAAGTTTAGTATTTAAGTCTTGCCTTTCTTTTATTCTCAACTCCTTTTTCTTGCAGGAACTTGGTATGAGCTATGACTCTCTTGTCCCTCTTGCGCACAAAGGTGACGAGCTGCCTAATCTCATCATTTCTCTCTTTCCTCGCCTTTTGCCTTATCTTGTTATTTTCCTTCTCCAGCAGTTTAAGGACTCTGCGGTTGTCGGCTTCCCTGATGTCGTACTTGTCCAGCCAAACAAAACCTACAATCACGTTAGAAAAAGATAATGAAAAATTCTCATATTCCGCTTCAATCTTAATACAAAATTATTGAAATAACACTTTGTTTTAACTTACTTTCTACAAAAAACAACTACTTACGTCGGGGGAGATGCAAAAAATGCAAAAGTTACAATGTAGTTCAAATTAATACACCTACACAATATTTCCCTATTCAATTCATGCCACGTTGTTGTCAGGAAAATCAATGAATGAATTTAAACCCATCTCTCCTGATGTAAATTTGTAGTTGCTTTTTTATAGTAATTACTAGAGATGAAACGGATATTCAGTAAATATCCAGTATCCGGCCTAAATTTAAAATCCGGTCGGATACCGGATAATAAACGAGTATCCGGCAGGATACCAGATAATTAAATAACAGAGTATCAGAATAAAATGTAACATTTTGATTTTTGACATGTACCTTAGTAGTAAACTGTAGGAATAAATTATTGGTAATCTAATTTTGAATGTATGTAACGTTATTATAATGTTTTTTTCTTTGTAACATCATATATTAGCGAGGCAAATCGATAAAACATCATAAAATGGATGTTTTATTAAGAATACATGTCATATTTTCGTGGAGGCCACATCGATTTCTCTTCGTATTGTACTTAACACCAGTTACACCTATTTACCTAACCATAACATTCAATACCAGTTACACGTATTTACCGAACGATAAGTCGTTCCAGAAATAACGATAAATCGTTCCAGAATCGTTCCATAAATCGTGCAGCGACAAATTCCATTAAGTAATTAAAAACAGAAGAAAAGAGATAAGCTATTTTTGTTTGGTACATACCTGCCTTTTTTCCTTCCCCCCCACGAGAAATTTTAACATTACATAACGAACCAATAGCAAACTTTTGATTGTCACTTTTTATATCAAAATATTTCCATAAAGGCGATCTTTTTTTTTATCAAAGACATTTTTCTTCGGTAACTGAATATCTTTGAATTTATAAAAATAAACATTAATAAAATCATCTCAAACTCAAACTATAACAGCACGTTTTTTTGTAACCCCAAATGATCGTGTTTGCAATCAATTCAATAAGATAATGAAACACTAGCTTCTCTCATAAACGAAAGGGCCCAAACTCTCCCGATCGTTTGTGCGGTTCGCTCGTGTAATGAGTCGCCAATCGGCTATCCGGCATATATGGACAGATATCCGGCAAAGCATATGTTTCATCCCTAGTAATTAACTACAAAAGAAGTGTTATTTCAAGATACAAGATGAATGCTGGGATGTTCAAAGACCATTTTTATTCAAATATATCCAACAAAGCAACACTTACTTTTAGATGTTGAAAATGACATCCAATAAGCATAAAACTCATGGACCTTTTCATACTCGGCAGTGGAATTTTCAAACATGGGGATTTTTGCAAAATCTTCTGGATCGTCCAAGTAATCAACCTCTTCTGCTGCGAGCTTCTTGAATACTTCCTTGTAGACTGCGTAGAAACCTTTATCGTCATCTCCAAATCCTTTGTAGCAAGACGGGGTACAGAAAGGAACCAAATCTAGACTTTCATCATTGAAGGAGCTGCCCGCACCTCGTAATAATTGTTCTCTGTGAGAATCGTACCTAAACAAACATTTGATAAATGAGTTATTTTTTTACCATGTACACCGTGGGAGCCATTTTCAAGTTTTTCTTAATTTTATTAATTATCTTCTTACCTTTTTTAACTACACAAGATAATTTCGTAGCTTTTTTATTACTTTAACCTTTTCTTATTGCATTATAGATTATAGTTGGACAAATTCAGTGGTTTTCAACATTTTACAATTAAAAATTTTTCAATAAAGTCGTACGGCAGCACGTATGAAGCGATACTCTGGATCGTCCGAGTGCCGCCGCATACGTGCGGCGATACTCTTCAAAGGATTAAATCGATATCCAAAGCAATTTTGTGATATTTTATAAAAATGTAAAAACAATAAAATTACCATGCACGTTCTTGTGGATCTGACAGCACTTCGTAAGCATTTTGCACACTTTGAAACTGTTCTTTAGCTTCATCAGGAGAGTCAAGGTTCTTGTCGGGATGCCACTTCAAGGCTAATTTTCGATACGCTATCTTTATTTCGGAGTTATCAGCATCCTGGCTAATTTTTAAAACTTCGTAGTGACACTTCATTTTAATTAAACTTATTTGAATGTCGAGGAAAAAACGAAATTGGTGACGGATTTCATAATATTGCGAAATGTATTTAATTAAAACTACCGCAATGGTTCATTTATGCTACCTCACGTGAGATCTGACAGAAAAAAATGCCCAAAGCATGCCCAAAGATAACTCGATAACCATAGAAAACAGTAGACGCTTTTTTGACAGTTCTAGGGATGAAACCAAAAAATCGGATTACGATTCATTTCCTTAGGTTCTTACTTTGAAAAAAATTGGTTTCACACGAGATTAGGTATTATATTTTCTATGGTGACTGGAGTATTCAACAATACAACTTCATTACTCCTTTAAAAAGTCATTAAAAATTATGAAAAAACTTTATTAATAGGTTTACAATTTGGGAGGCGGGAATGGGTACCGCCGCCACGGGAACCTTTATTGGATAACCAACACCTCTGCCATAGGTCACCCCAAGTGGTTCGCTACGTTTGGTGATTTAGCAGGGGTGCCCGGGTTCATGGGGTGAAGTTTGTCTAGGTCTTGGAGGCGGATGACCAGGACACACTGAACCCCAGATTTCTACCCACCCCTTAAACCTTTTTCCTTCCCAGAACTCTCCTTCCCTTATTTTCCTATTTTCCTTAGGGCCTTCTGTGTGGAGCTCATGTAAAAAAAAAAAAAACGTTAGATTAGGCGGTTTAAAAAAAATCATCACTTTAAATTACTTTTCAAAGAGGTGTTGGAATGCTGCTCTGTTGATTTGTCATGAAACCACTTTTTTACAAACCTGGGGCACATCCACCTTAGGGTAAGGTTGGCAGAAAATGCGTTTAACAAGGTAAGCTCATACGGGCCTTTTTAAAAAAAATCTCGTCGGGCCGCTTTCGAAATTTCGAACGCGTGACGTGACTTGAAGTAAAACACTGCCTTTGTGTTGCGTTTAATTCAAATCTACCAGTGGAACATGGACTCCAAGCTACGTCACGAATTTTCAGCCAACCCATCGATGAGCTGATGAGTAACCTTGACGTATTTTCTACGAACCTTAACCTAATGTTGCCAGATGCATGGTTCTTGTCATATTTTCGTGGTTTTTTGGGTTATTTATACCTCCATGTTTTTGTTTTTGTTTTTTGCTTTTGGATTTTGGCCAGCTACCTTATTACTATATACTAATTCCGCCCTTCGGAGATTAGTTCAAGAGACAGTATCTTATCTTTTCACGACGCGTCAGTGACACACAGTGCAAATGCCTAGCCTAGTAAGTGACTAAGTGGGTACGCGGAGACTCAAGGACATAATCAAAAAAGGGAAGTGATTGAACAGTTTACTATATTAACCGTTGAAGTGATCAGACTTTTTTTACAATTTAAGGACTATGGTGTAGGTTTAAAAGAACAAACATTCTAATTGTACGAACTAATTAATTAACCCTCTAGGTAGCTATAAGACTAACACTAGGTTAACAATTAACCCATTCAATTTTGTATCATTAGAATAAATGTGTGACTCAAAACATCAGTAGCTCTTTTAATTCGTTCCCTCTTTTTAATTAATTAATTAATTTAATTTTGAATTCGCCATAACTAGCGGGCGTATCAAGTTGTCCGGTAACCGTTTTTTTTTACCCATGAAACATGTTTTAATTTTATTTTTGGGACATGGCATCACTGGGATTTGTTTATTTATGGCATCACTGTATGAATCTGTAAATATGTAAACATTTTGAACCTGTCAAAACAATAAATTGCTTGCTTTGTGTTCAAGTTTTAGATTTTGGCCTTTCGCGTGCAACATGGATTACGATTACGATCATTCATCGAGCGATGAAGACGATATTGATGATTTAAACTTGATAAACTTTTTATGCCGGCGACGGCGTCCACAGCCCTCCCCTCGGCTCAGGACCGCGAATACTGATGAAACTTTAAAGAAACCACTCACTGGTGAAGCCTTATCTACCATGACCACCATGGAAACTGGAGTGGGAGTCACGAATGTCACGGTCCTCAGCAATGAGGAAACGACTGAAGAAGGGTGTCGCCGTCACAGACCTCGAGTGTATAAAAATAGGTCCGATCACTTCTTAGAGTGGGATGATATAGACTTTTATAACAATTTTCGTCTATCCAAAAGAGTGATAAACTGTGTATTAGATTTGATAAAGGATGACATTAAATCTCCAACAAACTGGTAAGTGAAATTGTTAAAAATAGATGTATTCATAAAAAAAAGCTCTATTTGTACGTATATATTATTTATTTTTTATTTATTTATTAAAAGAAGTTTATACAATGAACAAAAAATTGTGTTAATTCATCCGCCATGCTAGGGATGTCCCTGTGTTATGGCGGATGAAGATTACAGATTGTGTAGGTACAGTGTACAGCTATTAACTTATGCAATTCATTTAAGTAGTTTAAGTAACATATTTAGTAACAAATTAAGTTATTAATTTAATTAACACATTAAATTAATTTATGTTACAAGTTTTATCAATTATATTACAGTTCAATTAAAATAGCAAATTTTTACTCATCATCGTTACTGAATGTAAGGATCCATTTTGATAATTTTTTTTTAAAGATATGGGGTTGGGTTTCGGATTTTAGGTTCTCGGGGAGAAGGTTAAACATTTTAGGAGCTAGGTACATGAAATGTCTTTGAGCTGATGTGGTGCGTAGTGTAGGAACATTGTAGTGTCGTTTGGTTATTGTTCTGGTGGTGTAACTGTGATGTAAAAGAGTTTTTTTCTTGTATTTGAACATGAAATGTGTTAGTGTAAATTTTAGATGAAGTTGCCGTATGTTTAAGACATTATATTCTGTGAAGAGTCTATTGGAGGAATATCTTGTTGGTCGCTTGTTGATAGCACGTAAAATCGTTTTTTGGGCTTTTTGCAGAGGATCAATAAAATTAAGAGCACAGCCGCCCCTAATTATGATGCCATATGCTAACTGGGATTGGCAGAGAGCATAGTAAACCGTTTTTAGTGTTATAGGAGTAAGTATATTTCTTAGAGTTCGAAAAACATAAGAGAGCTTGCGAATTCGGGGAGTTAGACTGGCTAAGTGCTGATCCCAACGAAGATGGTTATCAATTAGGACCCCCAAGTATTTTATATGAGATACTTTTTCCAAATTTGGGCAAGTACAGGAAGAGTAGGGACTTGGACAGGAGTGAATTGTTATTTTCTGATTGATAGAAGGTTGGGTTGCAGCAGATAGACTGAAGGTTAAGAATTTAGTTTTACCAGCATTGAGGGTGAGGAGATTATCATCTAACCAATTCTTTACCAGACCTATGTCATATTGAGCTATGTCGAATGCTCCTTTCCAATTTTTATGTCGAGCTATAAGCACAGTGTCATCTGCAAAGGATATTATTTTTCCGGTTATGGGTAGGTTACAGAGTTTATTGATGTATATGAGGAACAAAATAGGGCCTAGAACACTTCCTTGTGGAACTCCGAATTGGATTGGTAAAGGGTTGCTTAAAGCTATGTTGTTAATTTTCACGGTTTGTGATCTTCCAGTTAGGTATGAGGAGAACCAGTTAAGAGTTGAATCCCGGATGCCTATTTGAGATAGTCTTTCCAGAAGAATGGGGTGGGAAACCGTGTCGAATGCTTTGGCTAAGTCTAGGAATATGGCTAGGCAGGAATCGCCTTCATTCAGGCTGTTGGTGATGTTCTCAGTCAAGTCTAAGATTGCAGATTCTGTACTCATTTTTTTTTGGAAGCCAAACTGATTGGGCGAGAGAATCTTCTGGGTTTCCAAATGTGAGATAAGTCTACTTTTAACAACTTTTTCAATGATTTTTGATAGGACACTTAGCAAAGAAATGGGTCTGTAGTTTTCGATATTTGTTTTGTCGCCACTCTTATAGATTGGAATCACCGTTGCATGTTTTAGTTGATTAGGGAAGAAACCGCTTTTGAAACTTAGATTTACAATATGTTTTAACGGTGTGGAAATAAAGTGAGCTATGTGTTTTAGTATGTAAGGTGAGATTTTATCAATACCTGCAGCACTATTTGTTTTTATGGAGAGTATTGTGTCAACAATTTCTTTAGTGGATGTGGGGGCTAGGATAAGGGTGGGATGAAGAGAGTTCTGCTGCTTTACCTGTGAAGTTAGAAGATTTTCGGTTTTATTTGTGGTTTTAAGAATTTTTTTGGCTAAGTTCATGCCGATGTTACTGAAGTAATGGTTGGCGTGATCGGCTAAGGTTTTTGGGTCTTCGTGGACTTGGATATTTTTACCATTAATGAGTAGTGATTGAATGTTGAGTGAGGTTTTTTTATTTTCTGAGATGTCGTTGACTACGTTCCAGATTACTTTACTGTCATATCCTGAATCTTCAATTTTTTTTTTATAGTATTTTTGTTTGGTTATTATTATCAGGTTATTGCAGATGTTACGATACTTTTTATAGAAACGTAAGACTTGGGGGTCTGGATTATTAAGTGCTTGTTTATGTAGTCTGTCTCTTTTACGTATGCAGAAGATAAGGCCATTCGTAATCCAAGGTTTCAGTTTCTTTTTTTTATTGGAGGCTGTTTTGGTGGGGAAAGACGCTTGGTTAATGTGGGCAGTTAGTGATGCAGAAAAAATTTCAAGAGCTGTGTTGACATTTTCAGAAAGCAGGGTAGACTCCCATTTTTCTTGTTCTACAGACTTTATCAGATAATCCATGTTTACAATGTTATGAGAGGGATTGCTGGACTTAGGGGGAGTAGATTTTGAGTTGTGTAATTCTAGGATGGTTGAGTAGTGGTCTGTTACGGTAGATTCAAATACAATTGATTTAGCGGTTCGCTTAGTTCTGACCATGATGTGATCTATGCATGTCTTAGTAGTGAGTGTAACTCGGGTAGGTATGTTGATGTATGGTATAAGGCCATGCAGACCCATGAGGTTTAGGTATTTTGTAGTATGAGGGCTGAATTATGCTATGCATCTGTGAAGAACTATTTAGTTAACAGTATATATACACCTAAAAGTTTCTAAGGTCGATGCGGCTTCGTTGAGTAGTGCATCAACTATATTATAGACCGGTTGCTTCATAAAACAGAAATAATCACAGAACTTGAATAGAAATTAACTTTAAATATTTGATGAATTCTTCAAATTTTTTTAAACAACCCATTCTAAGACTACCTGCAATGTGTTGGTAAACTTCCAAATAAGATCAAGGTTTGTTGTGCTTACTAGTTGATTTTTTTACATTACCGTAAAGTTTACAATGAATATTTAACTGGACTAGACATACTCTGGTTGGCATCAAGTTATTCTGAGGCTCCGAGTCACTATTCGAGTCAGATTGTGTCTGCCTGACTACCAGATGCATTCAGCTATCATCGGAGCCGTTTGTACATTAGACACCAACGATGATAGATGGTACTGTTCTAATATAATACTTAACTGAAATCTGTTGAGATACCATAAAACTTTGTATAACTAATTATACTAACGACATCTATCGAAGAATGTTGAAGCTACATTACTAACCTGTACACTACAAATAACAAGTGTAAAGCACCATTGGGGTGATTATATCAGTATATAATTGTATAGAAAGTTTCGTATTTCAGGAATCATGCTGTGACACCAGCACAGCAAATCCTAATAACAATTGGATACCTCGCTTCCGCCTCCACTGTGACTGTCGGGGGTTCTATCGGAGTCACCAAATCCACCGCCAGCAAACACACTTGGAAAGTTTTACAAGCAATTGCTCGTTTGCGACCCAATTTCATTAGTTTAAAAAATGATGTTGAATCCTTGGAAAAAAAACAAAAAGGGTTTTATAAAATTGCCCGCTTCCCTAACGTGGTTGGGGCCATTGATTGCACGCATGTACGTGTACAGTCCCCCGGTAAGTTAAATACCTTTTTGTTATATTAAATAATTTTCAATGTAATGTTGTCCTTAAACGTTCCACGATAAAATAGAGCAATGCTTTTTTTTATTTTTTTATTTGTCACGATAACACATAATTTGAATGGATTGTCATAATATGTTGGGAAATTGAAAGTGATAAAATAGAATGCAATATAACAGAACAGTGAAGAAAAAGGACCTAACAATAATATTTCTATGTACAGGAATAGTTTTTTTTAATTTGATTTATCGAGTTACGAAAAAAATAAATATTTTAATTTTTTTTGTTTTGTTTTATTATCGATTCTGTTTTTATCGCTCTTCTATTTTTTCACTTGGTTTTATCAATGTTCTTCTCCTCAACACATCAATTTCCTCTGTCTGATCTGTTACAACACCAACAAAAATGCCATATCCGTTTATCTTACTTTATCCCCTCTGTGTGCAGACTAAATAATCATACTTTTATAATTATTTTAGGTGGAAGCGATGCAATGATTTATCGTAACCAAAAAGGATTCTTTTCAATGAAAGTACAAGCCGTTTGTGATTCTGACCTGAAATTTACCGATATTGTTGCAAGGTGGCATGGGTCGGCCACTAACTCGCAAATATTTGACAACTCAAAAATAAAATTTAAGTTTCAAAATGGCCTCTTTGGAGACTATGTATTGTTGGGAGATTGTGGATATGCTCTCACAAGATATTGTATCACGCCCATACGAGATCCAGATAGTGAAGTTAAAAAGATTTTTAACGAATCACTAATTAAGACTAGAAACCCCATTGAACGCACATTTGTAGTTTGGAAAAGGAGGTTTCCGGTACTTTCGCTGGGAGTGAGGCTGGACATTTTAAAGGTTCAATGCCTCATTGTGGCCTCTGCAGTCTTGCACAACATTGCGATAGACTGCAAAGAGGTTGAACCGCCCCCGTTATCGCGTGCAACGGAAGATGCTTTAACGTTTGTAAACAGTGTTCAATATAGATTATTTAGTGCCAATAAGAATTTTGACGAAAGAAAGAAATATTTGCGGTATTTCGAGGGTATTGTGAATGCTATAAACAATGAATTGAATGCGGAAAGCATAACAGAATCTGAAAAGTGAAATCTTATTCTTTCAAAGACTTATGTTATTTTTCCCAGTACTGCTCAACTAATTTTTTTTTTTACAAAACTGAGTTAATCAGTTAGGATCTCAGTTATTTTACATATAATTTAGTTTAATTCTGTCATTTACTCGGAACAGATATAATGCTATGGTTGTTCATGTTTTACGGGGGTAGATTGACCCGACTTTTGTTTTTAGTTTTGTAATATTTCTTTTTTAAATATTAAACATTTTGAAAATTTTATACTTCTTTGTTCTATTGCTGTAGAAATTTAGTGAATTTTCAAAAATGTACATTTGTGGTTCTTTAGTTGGGAAGCTGTGGTAAACAGGTTTTTTTTAAAAATTCTGTAGTCCAGAATTCTACCAATTTTAAATTCATGATCTATCCTTACACCATGAAAAGTGACACCCCTTTGAACTATTTGTTTTTTTATTTTTTTTTAATAAAATGTTTCTTGTACAGTGATGGAAGACTTGGTTAGAAGAAGATTGAACTCGTAACGCCGCAGTTGGAGCCCATAGCTTTGAACCACTCGGCCAACTAAGTGTTGATGACGGTGATCTTTGGCTGACATTACTAGCCTTACAGCTCGTCATGGCGGAACCAGACTCTTCACTTGGGTGAATGTTCACTTAAGGGAATGTTCATCTTTGTTTCATTCCATGTTCAGACGGCGCTTTAGTAATGAACATTCACACATCCATTCCCACTACAATGTAGTTGGACAAAGTCATGCGCGTTGGCATTAGTTTGATTTGTGATAATTTGATTGAGGAATTCACTAAAAAGAAGCAAAGAAAACGCCAACCGTGGAGAATGTGGCCAATGAATTTTAAAGAGAAATATAATGGGAGCTTCAGATGCATTGATTTTTATGCAATTTCTCGTAAAATTATAAACCTTTTTTTTATGTCACAATAAGGGCCCCGTCAAACAGGAGGCGTACTTAACGCCTGTCAAGGCGCTAAAGCGTCCCGGACTGGCGTCACGCTGTGGCTCTACGTTGTTTTGTACTGAACATATCTAGTTAAACTGTTAGATTTGCATATTGATTTCTCTTTCCTATACCGTTTAGATCATATTTCTCACTGTAAGGGAGAACACAACGATTTCTATGAGATCTATATGAGTTATTTTAAAAAGCGAACAAATTAGCCGAACAAATGCCATTTTGCGTGCGAAGCGATGGCGTCCTTTCAGTACAGAACACGAGGCAGTCTGAATGAGCGTTCACTCCATGTTCAGACATTTCACTTTCCTTTCATTCCGTGCACGAGTGAAAGATTCCGAATGCCAATATCGGATCACTAATGAAGTCATTCGGCACTTTTGTTTAATTTCTTGTTCAGTTGTGTCACTCCGAGTGAAAGAGGCGGAATGAAAGACAAAAATGAATGCAAAGTAAACCTTCTGATTCTGCCATTAGAGCAAGGGTGGGTCACCGTTCTTATTTTTTTTGGGTGGTGAAAAAATAAAACAATATGTCAGTTTTAACATTCATTTTCTTATTATTTGTAAGCTTTTTTCCATAGTAATTTTCTTTTGTGGCAGAAATATTATTTTGTGAAGTACTGGAAATATCTACGCATGAGAGACGGATAATCTTTGAATCTGCTGTTTTTTTTACAATAAACCGAACAAGTATTAGGAAATAGGTAGGTAAATTGGGAAAGCAGGAAATATTTTCTGCTGTGAAAAACATTGTTTTAAAATAAATAATTATTAAGGTAATGCTAGCTACTACTACTGAAAAACATATAAATATAATCAGTAATTAGTTTTTTGAAAAAATGTGAAGCAGACAAAGTGTTTTTAATTTGCAATTGAGTTGCAATAATGTGTCTAACTTATGAGCATTATAAATTATTTTTCTTTCGGACTTAACTTATATATAAAGCAAATTTACTGTCGGTAGAGTTAAAATTATTACATTAATTATGTACCTACTGGCATTTTTTGCCACCATTCCTATAGCAAATTAAAATATGACATCAAAACCCTTGCAGTTTCTTAAAACATTGTGTTCACAATTACTGCATTCAGTTTATTTGGTAGCATTCGCATTTTATGATTAAAATTAATATACTGACAAATTACATTTGTCCGGGTATAACATATATTATAGCAAAATGAATGTAATAAATAAAAAAAATTTATCAATATTTTTTTTATTATTATTCAAAATGGAGTACCTACTTTGCGTTACATTATACTTTTGAAGTGGCTATTTTATAATATAATCAAGGTAAACCTTGTGGTTCCAATTTCCTTTGTTTTATCCAAACATGAGTCACATTTATGTAGACACATAGGCACCAATCAAAGTTCGCTTCTTTGCAAAAACTAATGTGGTATTCAAATTTGTGTACCAATCATTATCATATAAGTTATTTTCACTACATCTTATGGGCTTATGGGTCATCAAGTACCTTAGGTAACAACATGATAACCGATTTTAATAAGATATGTTTAAAAAGCATCCATAAATGTTATAAGTATCTTACATATTTCTACAAATCTTGTAAATTCTTTCACGCTTTCAAGAGCAACACAATAAAATGTAATTGCTTTGAATGTAAATTTATGAGAATTGAACATCTATGAAAAGTAAGTTTGTTTTATGCTAATTAATTCAAATAATGTTTATCATCAAAAAGTCACATGGGTGATAAGAAGTTTTGTATCTACTTTAAAGCGCAAGACAAGATATAACATCCTATTTCCATTAAGTTTTCCAAAATGTATAGAATTGGGTAAGTTAACATTCTAATTATGCGAAACATACTTCAAAAAAAGCATATTTCTTAATGATTTCATCATCATCTCATTCATGTTGATCGTCATATAATTAGCAAGGCTTACATTAAATTACCTTATTATTTTGGAATATACTTTAGCAAGGGTGCAATTTGTCAAATTAGGTAATTAATGAAAATTTAGAGAAATGTTTCGTTTTGAGATATTTCCACTGCTATTCGATTAAATATTATACATAAATAGATATGTCAATATCTCATTAGAGTTAACTGTACACATACAAAAAAGATGAAAATTCTACAAGAGCATCATTTCATGTATTCATAAGTTTGTTCCAATAGTGCCGACTCCTGTTTAAGAGGTAAACCTCCTTTTTCTAATCCCTTGCTAATGAAAGAGTAGTAAACCCATCTTTTCTATAAAATACTAAAAAGTATGCCTTATATATTTATAAAAATAATTTTCACTACTTTTTATAATCATTAATTGAAAAACGCAGTTTTCAAACTACGATTATAAAAATATCACATATTTATCATAGCAATGGTCCAGCCACTCAGTTTCAAAAATACTTTGTTCCTATAGATACATAATATATCTAAGCCAGATTCTAATTGTTCCTAGTTTCAATAAATATCTTCTAGCAGTGGAAAATCAATTGTACACTTTATTGAATTGATCTTTGGTTCACCTCCTACTTACAAGTAAAAATAAAGGAAAATTAGAAATGCTGGCCATGTTTTATAATTAACTTAAAACGAAACGTCATTTGATCTTTTTAGTCATGTCTTAAACATAATTGTTTACAAATCAATTTTCAAATTAGCTTGTTAAAGTGCATTTCTGTAAAGTCTGTGGAAACTCTTATCGTATGAGTTAGAGCAAATGATTACATATCTTCATTGTACTTGTTACTAAGTTGATATTAACAAATTGAGTCTTACTAAAGTAGTGTATGTT
Organism: Glyphotaelius pellucidus; assembly: GCA_936435175.1. NCBI lineage: Eukaryota > Metazoa > Arthropoda > Insecta > Trichoptera > Limnephilidae > Glyphotaelius > Glyphotaelius pellucidus. The sequence continues at coordinate 10,450,763 of OW386550.1, forward strand.
GAGATCTACAATTTAAGCCATCTTAAATGATAATATTATACATACGTAAAGTAAAAGTTCTGTAGCAAAGAATCCTAACGTTAGACAACACTTCAATGTACCATTGTAATGGAAGAAAATCTTCAAAATCACAGACTCATCCTTATGACTGATTCTACCAATATTTATTACCTTTTGGTTACTTGATTTGTAAAAATCATGAATATTCTAAAATTCTAAACGATTTATCGAAAAATCTGGAAATATGTATATCTAATGAAATAATGCATAATATAATCACATTTAGAGGAATGTTAAATTTTTTGTTTTTTTGCAGCAGCAGCCCCACTTGAGAATCATTTTAAACGGAATTAAAATTAATTGTATCTTATTAGTGCCACCTCCATTATTTAATCATAGGGTAGGTATCGAATAGAATTATGTGCAAGGCATAATGTCAAAATAGAGCACTACTTAGTATTCTTTTAAGAATGAAAGTATTTTTAACATTAGAAGATTTGTGAGCTTTAATTTTATTTACCACATATCTGTTTATTCATAGGTAGTAGGTAGCACTATTCTTTAATCTACAAAAATATTGTAATTACAATTTTTTAAATAATGCTACGAATTCTACTTCAATTTAGCTTTAATAATTGTAAGCTTATTAGAGTTTAGTAGATAGGTAGGAATTGCCCGCATTTGCATTATTTTGAACATTCATTGAAATCTGTTATTTTTCATCATTCCCAAGGTAAAAGAGTCTCATTTAAAGAAAGTGGAGAAAAATAGATTGATTAAAAATGAATTCATCTATAGAAGAACGCAGTGAGATAGCTGTGCAAAAATATACATTCTCGGTGTTACGGAGGTCATATATAAATTATTGAATCAAGCCTAATACCCTTAGCCGTTTTCTGTTGTCGCTGAGCCATTTTGCTTATAATTATGCGGATGGAAGATGGCTCTCACCATTTGATAACTCCTTTTGAATCCTAACTTAGTATATAAACTTTGAGACGCGTCATTCTCTGGTCTAATAAAAACAAAAGGTTTGTAGCCTCTTTCAGTCACTTCTTTGGTTAGATATTTAGCTAAATACAGGCCATAGCCTTTCCGTCGATACTCGGGTTTGGTTTGCATTGAGAACATAGCACCGTAGTAAGATTGCACCATCCACGCGGCCAGGTCTCCCGAGGCAAAGATGCCGTAGGCCGGCAGCTCCGAGACCAGCTTCTCAAACACGTCCACGCACTCCATGTCGTTGGCCGGGTACAGGTCGTGGATGGACTGCATGTGGTGTGGCTTCAAGCGGCATAGCTCTATGTCGCTCGGGATTCTGAAAACCAATACATAACAATGCTGTGAAATATGAAGCGAAGACACAAAGATATAATAACTGAGGCGATTTTTGAGACAAAAATGGCGCTCTACAAATTATCCAACTATTATTATTACTTACAATTATTTGCTTAATAATGGCAAATGAAAAAGATCTGATATACATATACGAGAGAAAAAAACAAACAATTAGACAATAAGCTTTATAGTTAATAAGAATTGGTAATATAATTTGAAAAAAAAAAAATAATAATATTCGGCTTCAAGCATGAAACTAACCAGTCCTAAATAAATAAAGTTAATTCCATTGGTTTTTACCAAAAAAATAGCATACCTACTTAACACTCTAAAACGGTTCCAGGCCAACTGAGAATAAAGTCAACTCAACACCTCTTTGAAAAGTGATTAAAAGCTATGAAAAAAATTATTTAAAAAAGCCCATTACCCTAACCTAACGTAACCCATTTAACCAATTTTTTAAATTTGTTTTTCTTCACTTTTGATGACTTTTCCGAGTTGGTTTCATTCTGACTTATCCGGTCACCCTCTGAAACACATTCAGTATGGTGGAAAGACCAATTAGAAAAGAAAAATATTTTTCTAAAACGGCTACAGGTAAACATCCCCAAAATATAAGCAATAAATTCTTCTACCCTTCCAATTCTCCTCCCCCATATTCCTATTTCCCACGAATCATGTACATACAATAATTGAAAAGGTGATGTTCTCTTGAAAACTGGTATAGTAGAAGATTTAAGATGGAAGAAAGAAAAAAGATTCAACTAATTATTTTTTGATTATCCAAAATATGTCATACTCATCCATGTTGAAGTCTTTCGGTGGGTCTTCACAAATGTATACATCTCCGTGCACCTTCTCCAGCGTCCCAATATCCTGGTAAAACTCCTCAATCTTGTCCACGATGGCGGAGTGAGTGAAGTTCAGGAACAGTGGATGGGTCCAGTCAATGAGCACATCTTCGGAAGTGATCAGTTCTATGCTGTCCAGGGAATCATTGGGACAAAACACACTGACACTCTCGTACAGTCGTCCATTTGGCTGTAATCAAAAGAAAATCTCAATATTATCAGATGTTTGAATTAACGGATACTTTATATTTTGTACTGCCTTTGGTTTTTGTAATAATGTTATTTGGATGCCGCCCTGGGAACCATTTATTGGAAACCAACACCTCTGCCATAGGTCGAACCCCAAATGGTTCGCTGCGTTTGGTGACTTGGAAGGGGTGCCCGTGTTCACAGGGTGAGGTTTTTTTCAGATCTTGGCGGCAGATGCTTTTGTCCGCCATCTTGCAGGCCGGATTGGGAGAGACTGGTTGAGGGAGACCTTTTGACCTCTCTTGGAACATCGCCTTGCAACACGGTGGGAGGGTGAGATTCATACGTCCGTCACTCCTGGACACACTGACCTCCAGATTCCTACCCATTCCTCATTCCTTTTTCCTTCATTCCACATTCCCAAAAATTACATAGGCCCTGAGGAGAATGATTTTCTTTGGGCCCACTTTGTAAAGCTATTGTAAAAAAAAATTCTCTCTTGGTTTAAACTAGTTTTTGATGGGAATGACATTGACAAATTCGCACATAAATGTACATCACCCTACAGATTAATATTATTTCCACGTGAAATATATTTTCAATGTGTTTTCTTAACTTTTTATCACTAATATCCAATGTATGAAAAGACGTAAGATAATGCCGCCATTTATATAAAATTCATGGACTATCAGAGACTATCTAGACAACTGACGGGATTCACAGCAACAACATGGTAGCTTGCAATATATTACTTAAAAATTTTCAATCTTAGCTGAGATAATTTTTTTTTAAATATTCCTAAATAACACAAAAATTTGTCCATATCATACATTATATAGATAGGTACATATTAGGAAAGGTGGCTTACGTTATGATAAAAAAAGTGTAAGTCACTGGTTTAGGTAGCATTTGTAGTATGCAATGGTATTATAAAAATATAAAGACACGTTATATTGATATTAATCAAATAAAAAATTTTGCTCTGCTTATGGAAGGGAAAGCCATTCAAAGAATATGTGTGTACGAATGAAATAGCTATATGAAAAGCCCCCTGAAATATGTCCACTGGACATCATAGTTCAGTGAAGTCACATTTTTCATATTTTATTTCATAATAATGTTATGTACTTACTATAATTATATTACTTACATCAAAAAATACCTAATAAGATACATAAGTGTTTTCGAAGCTGTATCGAAGGGTTATAGCTTTTTTGCAATGAGAAAGGGCACTTTTAAAATTCCCACAGGAAAGGCATGGTGATGGCAACAGTATGTAGCGTTTCATTTATTTTAATAGATGTGTGAGTGAGAAGCGTGATAATGATTACAATTTTCCCAAGAGGGAACGCACATCATTTTCTCACTATTATTGAGTGTGTGCGAAAGATACGTAGCATTATTGTTATAAGAATGTAAGTTTTGTGCCATAGTTCAAAGAATTTAAAAGTGCCCAATTGTATTTTCCTAATATTCCTGACAGGTTTCATAAATTGTTCTTTCGAAATTCGAACACTGTCAACAAAACTATTCAAAGAGGTAGGAACTTATTTGGAAAAAAAAGTACTTACCTATATTCCCTTTATGCAAATAAGTCTAAAGGGTTACAAATGCGACTACAAAGCGTCTAATACAGCTCCCGTTGAGCTGCCGCAGAGTATGTACCTGCCCAGAGCTACTTGTGAAGATATACGAAAGATTATCAGTCAACTGAATAATTCCAAGTCACCGGGGATTGACAATATTCGAATGTTCGATATTAAAAAACATTTAACCATTCTATGTCCGGTAATTACCCATCTAATTAATAAAATCTTGTCTCAGACAGTTATACCGGATGAGCTCAAATGTAGTATTATTAGGCCAATATACAAAGGGGGAAAACATTCCGAGATAGAAAATTACAGACCAATAAGTATACTGCCAGCTATTGAAAAAATTCTAGAAAAATACATCTCCGTAAATTTAATAAAATACCTAGAAAGTTTCTCCATTATTGATCCCAACCAATACGGATTTCAAAAAAAGAAAAGTACAGAAATGTTACTGCAGGACTTTTCGAATTACACAAATCAAGAACTCAATGATAAAAAACATATTCTGGTTTTATTCATAGACAACTCTAAAGCGTTTGATACTATTGATCCGACAAAACTATTACAGATATTGGAGGCGATTGGAATCAGGGGAAAATTACTAGAACTACTCAAAAACTATTTAAACAATCGACAAATTAAAGTGAAACTCTTTCAAACTTACAGCAAAGCTAAATTTATGTCAACAGGAGTCCCGCAAGGGTCAATCCTCGGTCCAACATTATACATAATATTTGTTTCACTCATGAATAAAATCTTCACATTTGTTAAACATTACGTTTATGCTGATGATACGGCACTAGTTATTTCGCATGAAGAATTAGAAATTGCAATAAAACTCATGCAGCACGATTTCTTATCCTTACAGAAATGGTCACATGATGCGGGTCTTATAATAAATTCAAAAAAAACAAAATTAATGCATATACGATCTCCACATGCCAAATATACCATCACACCTGTAATAAAGTCGCATACATTTGAGTGCATACACAATTCGTCACAGTCCTGCAAATGCGGAACCATTGAACTTGTACAAACATATGTATATTTGGGGATAACTGTAGATATGCACATGAAATGGGATACCCACATAAGCAACATCTGCAAACGCCTAAGAGCTATTGCGGGGCGAATTTACAAAATAAAATATTTTATGCCCATTAGTACGCTAAAAATAATTTATTTGTCACTAGCGGAATCCACTATCAGATACGGAATAACATCTTGGGGAAACTCGTGCAAGACAAATATAGGCTATATTCAAACGATTCAAAACTCTTTGACTAAGCTCTTGGTAAGCAAAAGTGTTTATGCACAAAGAAGGGACATAAAATTACTATATGAATCAGTTAACATATTACCTGTGCGAGGAATATTATGGTTTAAAATTGTATGCCAAAACCTATTGTCGGACTCAATTTACAAAGAAAAAGTAGATCATGAACATGGCACTAGATTTAGTAAAAATGAGGGTTTGTCCGTTCCGAAAATTATAAATAAATACGGCCAACGGACATTCACTTATCTTGTCCCCACCATATTTAATAAGATGCCGATGAATTTCAAAATCGAATCCAATTGCCCCACTGATCTCAAAAGAAAAATTAAAAAATGGCTAATGGGTCAAAACTTTTTGTACTGATATTGTTTGTAATCTTATGTATAAATACTATCTATAATTAATTTAATCTATTAGTAATTTACCTGTGTTATATCTGTCTGTCTGTATATTTTATGCTTTTGTATTGTAGGTACTTAAAAGTTATTCTTCTGGAACTATTTTGCTATTGTGTTTTCTTATAATATTTTATGTTTTAGTGTTTTATTAATATTGTCAAATTGACCTGCTGACAAACTGCCTTGGCAGTTTAGCGGGTGATTAAAATGAAGAATAAAAAAAAAAAAAAAATAAAAAAATAAAAAAAATTTTGTAACTTTGTTTACAACCAATCTATTTTTCAATGTACCTTTATAATAATTAAAGTAAAGTAAAAATATATATATCACATAGTTATATGTATAGGACATGCCTAACTGCATTTTTTAAAATTAAATTAATTCATTGCTTGGCTTTCATGGAATATAAGTTTCTGTGAATTTTCAAAAGGGTAGTTATGTTTTTACTAGTTTAATATTTTTGTGGGGTACGTACCGTGCTTGTGCAGCCAGGGAAGTGAAGGCACACCGGCTCCTCGGGCCAATTCTTCGACACGTAAAAATGGAAGTCCCAAACTCGATTATTCAAATATGTTTTTATAGTCTGATGAAACTGAAAATAGAAAAGAAGACAAAATAATTAAAAAAATACGTTTTGAGATGAGATCAATTTTAAAGTATGGAAGGAAATGTGTGTAAAGACAAACTATTATGGGGTCAAGGGCGTAAATAAAGGGTTCAACACCCCTCCTCCACTCTCCCCTCCGCCCATTGGCCTCAATATTGTCTAGGAAAAAAGATAATAATACTCTTAGCTTACATTCCTCGAAAATACAAGTGTTCCTGGGTAGCTATTCTCCAAGCCCTCGTCGCTCGCAATCATCGTCGAAAGTACGTACATTGGTCGACGTGGTTATTCTTGAGCCTGGTCGACCGGAACATTCTTAGACGCCAAACGCCAAAAGTCATTCGACACAACAACGAGTGGGGTAGACCAGTCGAAGCTGGCGCATGGCGAGTAACGATTGATCGTTGCTCGGGAATAGCTACCCTGGTAAGCAGAGGTCCCAAAAAACTTACTAATAAATTTTCCATTGCATCCCCTCCTTCTCCCTTGCCTATGTTAGACGACGATATATGGGTGCTATACTTTCGTGGCTTGGCCTATTTCAGCATATTATTCCCATTGGGAATGTATGGTGAGCGATATGCTGAAATAAGCCAATGCCAAATAAAGCGTTGTCTGACAGAACCTTTATTGTATTTAACTGATGCTGCAGTTCGTCTTTCTGGATCATAGCACCCTCATTAGTTAATATTACCTAATCTTAATCTTCCCATTAATTATGATTGGAATAAAACCATTTATGTTATAGCATAACATATTGTATCGATTTGCAAATTGTGTTATGCTGGTGTCTTTTATATAAGGATGAAACAATTTATATTAAAGAGGCCAAATGAAGAAGGTAGTATTTAGTTACAAAAAACAATGTTCACTGGAATTTTGTAATAAAACATCAATGTAAATAATATGACTTTGGAAATTTTATTTGGAAAACAACATTGATCTATTTAGGTCAGATACAAAATTCGGGGAATATTAATTTTTCTCGGAAAATTGATGCTCTGTTTTAATTCTATCGATCTGTGCTATTTAAGGTTGTGGCAATTTATGGTACAAATTCAATATCATACCGATCGCAAATATAGTTTGTGCGAGAAATGGCTTTAGGGGTCGTCCATTAATCACGTGATGTTTTTAGCAACTTTTTAACCCCCCCCCCGGTGATATGTGATGAGGTTTTAGACTCCCCCCCCCATACTCAAAATCACGTGTATTTTTTCAGTACAAAGTATATTGAAATTTTCAGAATATTATCTCTAAATACAGGTATAATTTGATTAAATTTTAGAAAATTAGGGCCACGCGCCGGTGTTTGGTTTAAAAATCGTGCGTTCAACGATAAATAAATACACGTGATATCTCATTACATCCCCTCCCCCTCCTTGTGATATTTCGTGGTTTTTTCCGAACCCCTCCCCCCCCCCCCCCCCCCCTTTCGAGGCTCATGTGATTAATGCACGACCCTTTAGCCGTTCTTGATGACCAGATCGGAATAATCAGGTATTTCTCAATCTTCCTCTTACGCATCTCCTTCTCTTCCCCCATCCCATCAGCCTCACAACATACCCCAAATGGGAATGCCGTACTCTTGTTCAATTCTAAAAAAAATTCTTCCACATGTCGTCACTGCTCACTCAGCCGAGTAACCGCCCTATCCCTCATCTCGACCCTAACTCACCAATACCTACTGTTTTTTTTTATGTTTTAATTTGAAAAAAAAAAACTCAAAAATATCACCGAAGACCAAAATTTCGAGCGCATTTTTAATTCATTTATTTATATTGGAGATTTTACAGATGTTCTCACTCACATGAGAACAATCCAATTATAAAAACTCAGTAGGTACACAAATAGGTTAACAATTGCGTAAATCTAATCAGACAAATTAAACATTTGTATATATTGAAATTGTTTCTGAATAAAGATACCTACTTATAACAACACAATTAAAAACAGAAAATTATAAAAATACACAAAATTTCACTCAAATGACAAATAATCTGCTGACAAATAATACAAAGAGAGGCGAGAGACACAAAAGACAAAAATACACAATTTTTTTTTTTACATGAAATACCGCACAAGAGTCCCAACTGCTCCCGTCTGGAGCCAGTGAGACTATGGCATCCCCAATTGGGGTATGTTGTGAGGCTGAAGGTAGTGGGGGGGGGGGGGAAGGAGATAGGGAAGAGGTAGGTGGGGAAGTACCTGGCTATTCAGATCTGGTCACTAAACACGGCTAAAGTCATTTCAAGCAACGTTTCAATTCTGAATGGTGGTCTTACACCAGGGCGATACTATTAGTATCTTCCACTCTGGAACGTGCCGCAAATATATCATATATTATTTTAAATGAATAAATTGTGAAATAACACAAATTAATCAAATAAAATTTATTTGCGCACGCCGGGTTCGAACCCGCGACCTTCGGATTGTGAGTCGAGAGTCTTGCCTTGGGACCACGGAGGCCGTCCAATTAGACATACCTACATAATATAATTAGCACAACATTTTAGCAATCATTTTTTCTGAATCCAAATAGATTATCGACGTAAATATCCACTTCGGCACACTATCTTGTTATATAGTCGAAGATAGTTGGTTTTCCAAATAAAATAAAACAATGACTTTTATTTACTACCATAAAAGTACGGGGTGTAACATGAATTGCGAAAATGACAACTGAGAAAATTTCAAATACAGAATAGAAATAATCGCTTGTTAAAATATTTATTAGATATAATTTATCGCCTGTCTGGCTATGAAAAGATTGTAATGTATTTATTATACTATAAATAATTATGTTAACGCATACATCCGATCCAATTTTAAAAATCTCACACGAACTTAAAAATTATTTTGGCTATTTGAAACCGTATTAATAACAACCGATATAATACATAAAAGAAAATACGCAGGAGAAAAGAGGTTATTTCCGCGACCAGGATTTGAACGCCGGAATTTCTCGCTAACCGGACGACTGCTCTAACTACTGAGCTATCACAGCAGCGACTACCGGTCTAGGGGTAAGGCTCTTGACTCGCAATCCGAAGGTTACGGGATCAAATCCCGGCGTGGGCAAATAAATTTTATTTGATTAATTTGTGTTATTTCACAATTAACTAATTAAAAATAACATATAGTACATTTGCAGCATGTTCCAGAGTGGAAGATACTCTCAGTATCACTCTGGTGTAAGACCACCACTCAGAATTAAAACGTTGCTTGAAATGGCTTTAGCCGTGTTTGGTGATCAGATCTTAATAGCCACTTCGCCACTTTCCTCTTCTCCATCTCTTTCCCCTCCCCATTATCTTCAGTCTCACAACATACCCCAAATGGGGATGCCATAGACTCACCGACTACGTAAAGTGTTTGAATGTGTAAATAATAATAACATTGTTTCAAACTTTACATAGGTAAGATGTATTTACATGAAGATAAACATCGATGTATTAATTTTAATTTTGAAAACTCGAATATCGATACCCCTTCTCCCCCCCCCCTTCTTTCCCGCGAACCCCCCCTCCCCCATCTTCCCCCTCCTTTCCTCCTGACGTTAAACTATATGAAATACACACATTTTTTATACATATTGTAAATGTTTTAAACAAATTCATAACGCCAGAACTCACCATTGCATATAGAAACGTTCACAGGCGTGCGCACAACAAATCACTGAAGTTTTATTGCAAGGGCAGACGTTTAACTTTCTTCAGCTTGGATATTCTTAAATTATGAAAGGAATAAATTGATTACTCATGTAATTGAAAACTCAGGTCCAACTAGAAATAATAAAAATAAATCATATTTTGGACGTAGGCAACTCTCAGGGGTGTAAATAAACCAAATAACATGGCAATCTGTTATAGTCTACTCACCAGCAAGTAATTAGATTAACAACCTACCCGTAAATTATTTTATGGGAATTTTACGCCATTTTCCCAAAAATTAACCTAGTTTTACTACAAAGGCTCCTTCCGCGCCTCGCTTTGGCACAAAGCCACTGGGAAAACTAGAAAATATGCCAAAAAGCACTGGAGTAAAACTATAATTTTATCATGGTAAATTAGAAATTACGGACTTTCAAAGAGATGAATAAATTGTGACCGCTAGGAAATTACTATAAAAAAACTAGTGCAGAACCGTGAACAATCACGGCATGTTGAAAGTGTTGGGTCATCGCCTTTCAAAAACAATTATTCTCACTTTTCTTCAGAGAGAATTTCACCTCGAATGAACACCGTTAGGGTCATTAAGGATGGGTTGTTTCAAAAAATTTGATGGATTCATCAAATATTTGAAGTTGATTTTCACGTTCTGTGTAAGTTCTATTCAAGTTCTGTTATTATATCGTTATAGGACAGCTGCTTCACAAAACTGAAATAATCACAGAACTTGAATAGAACTTACACAGAACGTGAAAATTAACATCAAATATTTGATGAATCCATCAAATTTTTTGAAACAACCCGTCCTTAAAATCACAAAATCTTTCAAAAATTTAATTAAAAAACTACACATTTCAATAATACAATAAGTACACAACTGCTCACCCTGTACAAATCGCAAGTGCGCCCCACGGTTGAATTTGGCAGCCACCTCTGGTCTGGAGCCCCAAAATACCTAAAAAACACCTTCGACTGTGTGCAGAAACGGGCGGTCCGTTTGATAGGTTCTCTTAACTTAACAAACGGATTGCAATCTTCAGAGCACAGGCGTCGGGTGGGAATGCTGTCCTTGTTCTACCGGTATTACAATTGAGAATGCTCCGAGGAACTAGCATCATTGATCCCCTCGGCACCGGTGCATAGTCGGGAAACACGCCAAACTCGCGCCCAACATTTGTACACGGTTGACATTAGTCACATGAGAATGGGTCGTTTCTACGACTCGTTCTTGAGTTCAAAAGCTCGGCTGTGGAACGATTTGCCGGCCTCTGGGTTTCCTCCCTCCTACAAAATGGGTCTCTTCAAGACCCATGTTCACTCCTTCCTCTCCTCAATAACACCCTCCACACAGCATCTTCAAAGATGACATAGGCCCTTAGGGAAATTATTTTCCTCAGGGCCTCCTGTGTCGAGGTAATGTAAAAAAAATATAAATTATAATTTTAAAAAATTTGGTTGTATGTAAAGTCAGTTTACGGACGATAATTTTACGTGACAACGTTATATAATAACGATGGAGTGGAAGAGAGATAGATGCGTCATAAGACGAGCGCTTAGGCCGAACGCTTGTTCCGCCTCCTCGCTTGTACGCTCGACTCGTGAACGGCGGAACGTGACAATGAGTCATGTTTTTTCGTGCATGCAGCCGGCGTTCATCGATTTATAAGACGTTATCACGTCAAAAATTTGATTGTAGGTAGGTATCTACCTATTTTATCACTAGTTTGCATTCACACAATCATTTCCAATTTTGAGAATTTTAAATCAATTATGAGTTCATTGCACGTGAATAATTTCACGCTTGAAATTTAAAAAAATGTAAATCGAATAATACGGGTTCCAAAATCTCGGAGGGTAGGAATCTATTCCTTCCGCTTTCTAAACGATCTAGGTAACCACCGAAGAGATAAAACCGAAAAAAGTGGTTTGTGGGAGTGTGTGTGTGTGCCAGAATTGACTTGACATTTTTTCTAACTTGTGAAATTGATCAAACATTTTTATATATACGGAAATTCTTTCTTGAACAGAAAATCAATTTATCTGGCCTGTGTGGGGTTTAGGAGATGAAATGTCTTGTCGATATTGGAGACATCGGTTTTCTTCCAAATCGTTACAAACCACATCACGGTGGAAAACAACAATAATATTTTAGTAACTCCCAACACAAGCTGCATAAATAGATTTATTTTAAAAGGGTTTTTTCAGGTCACGGGAAGCCCAAAGCACTGAACAGACAATCTATAGAAGTTTCATCAATACACCGACTTAAAATTTGAAATGCCAAGCTAAAATACCGAACGGCCCGCTGTGAAACAATTTTCGTTTTTATTATTATTTATGTTTTTGTAAATTGTACCCTCTTACCTGGTAAGGTGTTTATACGTACAAACAAATTCTATATATCTTTGTATTCTATGCAGTTTCCCCGAGACAGCTACTTATGTTTAGAGTTATGTTTTTTCTCTTTAATATTTTAAAAATATAACGCAATAAAAAATACGAAAAATATCTCGAGTTTTATTATATTTCCCTGCGAAATAAGCGACCTTCACAATAAAAATCAGTCATAGTAGTCATAAATACGCATTTCCACGAAACAACAAAATGAAATAATAATTTCTTCTTCTAACTCAAACACAACAAACTTGTTTCGTGGCACCATTTTAATTTTAAAAAAATAATTTACACTTAGTTGTAACAACTTTTATTGTTTAAAAACAACTGATACGTTTCGTAAACGCTAGAAATATTTCGATTCTCATGCCTACAAAATTTAAAATCGCGCGTCGTAATTTGCACGAGGCAAGCAAGCGAAAAAATGTTTGTTTTATTTATTTTGTGCATAATTTTATAAAGAAGAAAAAAAGTGAGAACATACAAAAGATCAAAAATAGTCTTAACCATAAAGGGGTAGGTACTTTTAAAAAATTATTTCTTAGTTACTTTTAAAAAGTTATTTCTAGATACTTTTTAAAATGTTATTTATTTATTACTAGCTTTTCCCCGCGGCTTCGCTCGCATGGTATTACGGGAAATTACTGTAGCGGTTAAACTTATCAATTATCCCCCCTCCTCCCCACCCCCACCCCCTCCCGCATTCCATACATTTCCCTTACATTCAGTTTTTAAATATCTCGCCTGCCACCTAAATTTCATAAAGCTATAGCTCAAAGAAAAAAAGAATTATCCAATTTTGTTCATTCGTTCGGAATTTATGCGCTTACAAACATTTCGGATGTTTATTTTTAATTTAATATTTGGAGGTTTGTTAATATAATAAACAATTACAATTTTTATTATTCAGTCTTTATAATCGTTACGAATTATAGGAACTCTTATCTGACATTTATTGCAAAACAGAAGCTTGTCCAAAAAAAAAAAAAAACAAAACATATTCTAATATTTGAATTTTCTGGAGCAGTAGCTAACCAGGGGGCCGAGTACCTACCAGCTTAGAGCCCACAAATATATCAACATCGTTTCCATGGAAACGATTTTTTTCTGACGTTAGAAATAACTCGCTTTTGTTAGCGACAGAAAACGCATAACAAATATAATATATTAATATTTATAATTTCATAACGCCAGAGCTTGCCATCATATACAGACTGTAGTCTTTGCATATAATTTAGCTTTCTATTGGTGAATGAATTTTCAAAATCTTTTTATTGGTTAATGCGTGAAAGCGTCATAAACGAACTCTAGCAGTTTCGCATTTATAATATTAGTATGGATTACTTCATAGTTAAGTCAAGAAAAAACATTTTTTTTAGTGGGTTACGCTTATATTTTTTGCATGTAAATAGTTTATTGTAATTCCAATACATAGAAAAGCTAGTAGAAGCCTCAATTTATCCGTAGCTTATTTTTTGATGTAAATAGTTTATTGTAATTCCAATACATAGAAAAGCTAGTAGAAGCTTCAATTTATCCGTAGCTTATTTTTTGATGTAAATAGTTTATTGTAATTCCAATACATAGAAAAGCTAGTAGAAGCTTCAATTTATCAGTAGCTTATTTTTTGATGTAAATAGTTTATTGTAATTCCAATACATAGAAAAGATAGTAGAAGCTTCAATTTATCCGTAGCTTATTTTTTGATGTAAATAGTTTATTGTAATTCCAATACATAGAAAAGCTAGTAAAAGCCTCAATTTATCCGTAGCTTATTTTTTGATGTTCATCATGTAAACCGATTCGTCGTACAGATGAATCTAAATAGGATTTCACGTATAACTTCATCTTAAGAAAAAAGGAAATGTGTATGTAGTAAATTAAACATGTCATTTTAGCATGGTTGTTTTTAAATAATAAATAATGTTTCAACTAAAGATGAGTTGTTTCAAAAAATTTTACATTACATAAAATTTTTTAAGTTAATTATCACGTTCTGTGAAAGTTCAAGCAATCCATTATAAAAATGTGTAAAGAAAAAAATAACAAAGAATATCAAGAATTTTACAAACTAATGAGAAATGGAAACCAATTTATTACACCTAATTTTAAAACAACTCAAATGCAAAATCATTATATTTACCAAGCCATAAAAAACTACAATGACCTCCCTTCTGAATTGCGCTTTATCATCAACCAATCAGAACAAATTAATAAAATTAAACAATTTTTAAAAAAAACTTACAATAAAAAGTAAATATTTTATACAAACATGCTATAACTTACAACCTAATTAAGAATCGTGGCTCCCCTATCGGCACAAGAGCTCCTCTTTTCTGATGGGGTATAACATGACCAAAAACGACCTCTATTATAGTGTTTTGTAAAATGTATGTGTATATATGTAACCCATGTTTTTTATATTGCAATAAAAAAATTTAAAAAAGTCCTGTGATTATTTCAGTTTTATGAAGCAACTGGCCTATAATGATATAATAACAGACTTGAATTGAACTTACGCAGAACGTGAAAATTAACTTAAATTTTTTTTATGTATTGTTAATTTTTTTTAAATAACCTGTCCCATATATAAGTGTGAATTATTAGAATAATATTGATTACATTGTTTTCTGTTAAGCAAATAAAAAATATGTTTTGGTATGCTAGGAACATTTTTAAAGCTCAAAATATCGCGAAATCGAGGCAAGTGTGGAAGTCACTAGCGTTATCAGCTGCGGAAAAGCTTTGACTCCTCGACCGTGCTACGGGTCCTGGGCAGGGGGTTTCTTTCATCCTGTAATATAAACTGATCGATTTATGTTTGCGTTAATTTTAAATTTAGTTTTATTTTCCCGTTTTTCTGAAATGTTTAAAAGATAATATTGCGAAAAAAAATTATACCTGGTTTCCTAGCCCAGACTTTTAGAAGCAAATGTTTAAAAAAATTAAGTAGCTGATTGCAAGCCATTACATAAATTGGTACGGTTATCTGGTTATTTGTCGTATGCCATAAAACCGAACTTAAAGTTGTGTAAAAAGTACGTAAAATTAATATTTTTACAACGTCTTTAAACTCTATAAATTCAAACTCGACAACTTTAATGGCACTTATGTTTTACGCGTAAACTATCCTCTACCGTTAAATAATTTCTACCCAATTTTGTTTAGTGCACAATTTATACACTTACTTCCTACTTGTATGTTTGGACCGGACCTTCGTACAGTAGACAGTATTTTCTTTTTAAAAAGGTGGGTTCTGTATAGTTGAATAAAGTTTATTGACGACTGGTCAGGTGTCAAAAACTGTACACTTTTTTGTCTCCATAGCCATATTCGGTGACCAGACAACTCGTCACAATGGCGAATCAACATAAACACCTTTGAACAGTGATGCAAAAAACTAGGTTAAATAGATTATTTTAGGTAAGGTTCTGGGCTTTTATCTTCACTTTTATAATTTGCGAGGTGGGTATGGGTATCGCCGCCCCGGGAACCATTTATTGGATAAGCCACATCTCTACCATTGATCACCCCAAGTGGTGCGCTAGATTTGGCGACTTAGCAGGGGTTCCGCAATAGGTGAGTTTAAGCCCACGCCTTTCTCCGTCGCACGTTCGTTTTTACGCATCTTTTTCTTTCGCTTACGTTCATTGTAAAGTTAGTAACTGGGCGAGAATGAATTGTACCATGTTCCTGCCGGTCTTTTAGAATTTGGCGTGTAGGTACTGTACATTCAGTGCATTTCTTTCTCGATTCTGGGCAAATCGCAAAACCATATACGTTTGTTTGTGGATTTCATATGGCTCGGGGCCAAATCTTAAAACCTCCGATGAATGTTATTAAACCGTTTGTTTTAGTTCAAGACAGTTGCATGATTTCAGGCGGGAATCGCTTCAAGACCCCACAATACTCCAATAAAAGTGGATTGTTGACTCTTATACCTAAAGCCTGCCAAAGCAAACTAAACTCTAGCCTTTTCGTAATCTTAGTGCCTAACCTAGTGTTTTACTTAGTATTTTTCCTAAAACGGTTTGAAAATTTTGTGAAACGTTTTCCAACTTTAAAATTGGTTGTAAGCATCAGATTTTATTTTTCTAGACCACTTGCACTTACATTGAAACTTCTCGGTGAAATTATTAGTGGGTGCGTCTATATAATTTTTGACATTTTGCCGAACGATCTTGAGAATAAGTTGTTGAAATAAGGTACTAAAGGGTTTCTAAATCACTTACAAATTTCAGATGGAGAATTTGATAAACTTTTACCTTTCTAAAATTCAAGATAAATTTCAAAAACAGGATAGGTACTAATGCGAGTTGCATTTAAAACATTGTCAAAACAAAATTGCAGATAAATTAAGATGTCTGGCAACTGGAGATTCATTTGCAATTCTCCATTATTTTTTGCTTCCATTACTAATCCTTATTTCTTCATGGTTTTGAATGTCTTATTTTTTATGTCTACAATCCGCAACACCCATTTCGTAAATATATTATTTACTGTGTTGTCATGGGCATTTCTATTTTTAGACAACTCTTGCTTTTGATTCCAAAGACAGGCATCCGACGATTTCAGAATCTTTTTATTGAAAAAGTTGCCATGATAGTAGATATGTCTAACATTTACGCAGGGAAATAAAAATCGCAAGCGAGTTGAAACAAGTGTTCAGGCGTGGCGATTCAGTGTGAAACTCGAACGATGAATCATACTTAAACATCAAAAGTAGACGAACTATCAACTTTAGTCGCTCAACTAAGAACTTGACCAAATTTGTTCACACTTGTCAGCAAGCTTTCAAGTGTCATTCAACACAGAGTGATCAACAAAAATTGAACAGTCTGAACTGGCCGTAAGATGATGTACTACTAATACATGTACTAATATTAACAACATAATTTATTTATCAATAGATTTTTACAATTTAATACATTTTGTTAAATTATCATTGATTCTATTGACAAAAAGCTCAGCTATACATTCAAGATTTCTCCCGGAAAACAGCTGGTTTTAAGCAGTGCTTTTCAGCAACAGATCGCTTAAAAATATTTTAGATTAATTAAATACAGCGAGTAGAACACATATTTGTCTTTGAAATAATCGAGTATTGGTCTTTTTAAGTCCATGCCTATACAAATCGCTTTAAGTTCAAAACCTCAAACTTACGAACCCTTTTTTGGTTACGGTTTTAATTTATGATGTGGAAAATTATTTTTTTTTAGAAAAAGATCGTAAAACATTTAAACATTTGTGCCAGAGCTTCGCAAAATAAAATAAGACACGCGTTTTGGTGATGTTTTTATCGTAAAGAAATCAAAACTGGCGGCAGGTTCGCTGGTGTATCGTGAATTTAAACCTTATCGTCATCTGCATAAGTCTTATGGTCAGATTACCCTACAAGCTCAAAGCGTTTTTTGGGCATGGCCTTACAATCCTATACAGACCTGTTACACGAGACAGATGATGTGTCATAAGTGTGTGCGTGGCGATAATACGTCGTGATCTGCTAGCCAGGCGATATTTGAAAATGATGCGGCCCCTCGGTAGGTAAGAGAAGGGGTCAGATCCATCAGGGAGGTGCCGTGGTCACGCGGCTGACAGCTGTCAAGGTGACAGATCCCGTACAAAGAATTGGTATTCCGCAGCAGCTTCCTAATTGATCCGACCCCTCTCTAATGCCGTAGGGAGAAAAATATAATATCTCCCTGTGAACTACAACACATAATATTTGTAGGCCACCCTCAAAAATCGTTGATGCGCATAGCGTGGTTTGACATAGGCATTAAGTTCGATGATAATCTTGCAAGATATTGCGTTAGTTTTATTATATTTTATTATAAATTGGCATGTTTAGACGACTGCTTAGTAGTGCTTTGGTGCATGATTTGTCGGTAAACGGACAACTCAGAATTAAATCAACTCAGAACCTCCTTTGAAAAGTCATTAAAAGTGAAGAAAAAATTATGAAAAATTGGTTAAATAGATTACATTAGATTAGGGTTATGGGTAATTTTAAAATGATTTTTTTCTAACTTTTCAAAGAAGTGTTGAGTTGTCTTAATTCTGTGTTGGCATGGAACCGCATTTTCTGAGATAAACTAAAATTATAGCATTTTCCAAAAACATAATTTTGTTTCGAATAACTTTCTGAAAGAATCGTGATCGATATAAAACTTATCAATAATTTGAAAATAAGCAATTAAAATAATAATTGAAACGCTAATTGATTAAAGTTTTACAAGAAAATTATAATATTACAGCCAAACTTATTATAACTATTGTATGAAATATTATATTATTTAGTGAAGAAATCGAAATTACCTTAAGCGAATCAGGCAAATACTTTTCAAGAAAGTCTAATATAGCTGGAAGCTCGTCTTCTTGAAGCAATCTGAAGTTTTTTCCCTCAAGCACGATTTCCATCTCTGTAATTAAAAAGAAATTCTCAATTAATATTAGAATATTTAACTTTCTTTCTAAAGGAGGCACGGGTTGATTTTGTTATTGAAAAATAAAACAGATATCCGTGACCTCTGGAGCTCAACAGATAAATAATTCTATAAAACGCGTTTCGTACTCATAGTTTCATATCATTTTCAAAGTTGGCCATAAGAACTGAAAAAATAAAACACAACTTTTTCTTTATTCTACGATGATAATCGATGATGTTTTTTTTAAAAAAAAAGCTATATTACTGAGAGGCAAAATGGACTACTAGGTAAGCAATTTCTCCATGGCAGATAGTTTATGGCATATCTCAAGGTAGCACGTTAGGCCCCTTTCTATGTTTTTATACATCTAAATGAACTTTGTGCTTGTCCCACAAATGGAGATGTGATAATACTAGCGGATGATAATTTACGACGGTGAACATTAAATGGTTGCATTCGAAAATGCGGAAAATGGAATGAAGCTTATTATAGTATGATTAGATAATAACTAAATATAAAAATAGCAAGAGATGCAAGATATACCACATATGCATATTAAAATATGTTTGAGATCGTGCTCTACAATATCTCTATCACGGATATAGGGCTAGGAACTCTGACAAATCACTCTAAATATAAAAAAAGCATACAACACTCTGACTAAAATATATTTTAGTCAGGGTGTCCAAGTCCTTGTCCAAAAATATATAAATCACCATACCAACTTAATCTTTATAACATTATGGCATTATTGGCCGGGAGGAACATATTATAATAATACTTTAAAGCCTGTGTACCTACAATAGACAAAAGGTATACATAATTTTCAATATTATATTTAATAAATATAAAAAAAACAGTCACATAACTTACAATTTAATACATTAGTAAGATATCAGTATATCACAAAATTCAATTCAAAGCACCTCAAAAATTGCTTCCACACAGGGCGCCTCAAGGAAAATAATTCCTCCGAGGGCCTGTATCATCTTTGGGGATGTCGTGTGGAGGATCTTTTCAGAAAAGGAAGATCTGGGAGGAAAAAAGGTATGAGGGTTTAGATGGAATCTGGAGGTCAATGTATCCAGGAGTAACGGACATATAAATCTATCCGTCCCACTGCGGCGCAAGGCGATATTCCGAGAGATTCCTGTCGACGAGATCAAAAGTCTCAACCAGTAGTCTCTCCCGATCGGTGGGCAGACGCATCCGCCGCCAAGACCCGGACAAACCTCACCCTCGAACCCATGAACCCATGCACCCCTGCTAAGTCACCAAACGTGGCGAATCATTTGAGGTGACCTATGGTAGAGGTGTTGGTTATCCAATAAATAGTTTGCGCGGCAGCGGTACCCATACCGCCTCCCAAATTGAAATTGGAGACATTATCTGGGCTAAAAATAATTTCGCTAGAACTTTTTCATCATTACAAAATTATAGCAGCCAAAAATATGAGAAAAATTAATTGAAGATTATTATTAATTCTGAAGTTGAAAAATGAGATCGACAAAAATGACGTAAAATGAATAGGTCCTAATGGCCGAACTGGTTAAGGTGCTGTGACCCGGTAAGTCAAGAGATCTTGGGTTGAGTCAAGGGATTCTTATTTATTATAAGTAAACGTAGGATTTCCTTATTATTATAAATTACAACATTTAGAAAACCTAACTCATTAGGCGTGAAGAAAATGTAAGTAATACATATACTAGATGCTTCATTGGGTACATTTTTACCTCATACTTGTAACTTGATAAACTTGTTTGTTACTCAAATTTGTAACTTGACAAACAAAATAATGTCTTAATGCAGAAAATACTACAGAGAAATTAGTCCAAAAGTTAATTAATAAAATCCATTATGATTTGTGTACGATTAGTCATTCCCTTGTCTCAAAATAATTTTAGATTCAAACGATCGTGAAAATCTAATCAATTAACTATCTACCAAACTTGATGACAAGTTAAGACCGTGATAAAAACTCGTAAACCATTTCGAAATAATTTGTATAAATAGATGAAGTAATAAATAGAGTAAAGACAATGGATTACTTTCCCTGGTACCAAAATAGGGAAATAATCTTTCTTCGCGGTGGAGAAATTAAATTATGAATAATGAATGACTGTAAATACCTTAATCATAATACCAAAACTTGTTAGTTTATGGCAGATTGGATTGTAAAAAAAAATCTTTTTTGTTCATGTTGTTAGTAAGGTAGATATTCTTGTGGTGGTGATAAACTGGTGACCCGAGATTAGATTCGAGAATAGAAAAAAAATGTCATCGCACAGCAAAATGTCATGTACATTTTTACTCCAATGTGCTCAGGAATCGTTGGTTAAAATCTCTCAGGTACGTCCTGTTACACCCTGCATGTTAAACAGATGCTTAAGGCGGCGCTATTCGGCTGAAAAAAAGGAAGACGGAGAGATGTGTAATTACGAATGTTGTACAGAGCGCGGTAATATTTTAAGTGATGAAATCGCAGCGAAAATGGCGAAAAAGCTTAATAAAACATGACTCGCTTAAAATAGAGCAAAAATCTCGTGGAACGTATCTTAAGTATCATGAAACATTGTGATTTTTTTCACAAATATAACTTGTAAAATAATAGAAATAGACTTGTTTTAAATAATTTTCGGAGCATACTTTGCGATTTTTTTCTATCGAGGGAATTTCATATAATTTGCGTTTCGGCGTGGAACGTATCTAGATATTATCTTCAAAAATAACTATAATATTTTTTAAGAGCTTAAAAACTTCAAATGTTTAAGGGAGATATGTAAGAAATCGGTTGAAATTCGAATAGCGGCGGCTTAAATGAATTAACAAAGTGAAGATAAGTTGCGAGACAACGCGCTTGGTTTTCACTGAAGCAGGTCCAGTGGACATATTTTAGCGGGCCGTTCGTTTGGCTATTTCATTCGTACGCACATTTTCTTTGAAAATCTGTCGTTTTCATAAGCGTTGCTACATAATTTTGTTCGATTACCATGTGTCTTATATTTTTATGGTGTCGTTGGTTAGACGTCGTAATGTTTCAAGTTTACTAATATTCGACATGGAAATTTTTATTTTATTTTGAAAGGCAAATATTTTTTCATATATGCTTTCTGTTTCACAAATTCTGCAATTATAATAACTACTGTGATATTTTTACGGGTTTGCGCTAGGAACAGACATAATAATTGCTAAAATAAATTAATAAGAAAAAAGTATGTTGAATTCGGGTTAAGCCGGGCAGTAAAACTAGTTAGTAGGTAATAATAAAACTGTCACCGTAAGTCGAGGATTTAACCGTTAAACGTGATATTAAATTGCTATAATACCACTAAGAAAGAAATTTTTCACCCTTGCAAAAAATGAATAGGCAACAGTGGTCGCATAACTATACAAAATATATGTATAATATTGTAGCGCAATTTTATTTGTACGAACTTATAAAGCTCCATATTTTCGCGTGATAACTACACGCACGCGACGTTGCGGAGTGGCTTAGCCAAGGTTACGAATAATCCAGCACGGAATTGGCACGATTCTTGCACGGATATACCCCGCGGGCACGCATCCCACGCGACGATTGCACGACAAGCCTTCGGTAAACGCTCCATTATCACTAGGCGTAAATAAATCGACACGAAGTGTATTTGATTGTGATTACAAGGTGAAATAATCGAACTTTTAAATTTAAATACCGTATCGATTGACTCTTTTATCTAAATTCTAAAGCTGCCGGATATTATCAGTGAAATTGATACTAAAGCTTCAATCAAAATGTGTACAATTCGCCACAATGAGAGATCTTAATTGGCAATCGCTCCCTGCCTTAATCACTGCCTCTGCATAAAAGCAATTGGTCTGAGCATCATTGATGCAAATTTTGAAATTTTATTGCGTCTCCTAAAAAATTATTTTTTGATGGTTGGGCCCCCGGCACAATATGTAGTCGGTTTAGGGAAAATACGGTATACTTACTAACACAAAATATAACCAAGTGTCCCCGAAGTGATGTGCAGAGAAGATGTACAACCGAATAACAAAAGTATAAAGCATATTTTCATTCGAATGATTCAAGGATAAAACCACTTGTCTACATATTGTATATACCATTATTAATTTGGAAGGCGGGCATGGGTACCGCCGCCCCGGGATTGGACAACTCCTCTGCCATAGGTCACCCCAAGTGGTTCGCTACGTTTGGTGACTTGGAGGCGGATGACCAGGACACACTGAACCCCAGATTCCTAACCACCCCTTCGACCCTTTTCCTTCCCAGAATTCTCCTCCTTTTCCTTTCCTTAAAAAAACCTCCACACAGCATCCTCAAAGATGACATAGGCCCTGAGGGAGATTATTTTCCTCGGGGCCTCCTGTGTGGAGCTCATGAAAAAAAAATACCACCATATAAGTACAAAAAATCAACAATGTAAATAAATTCATTCGATATCCATACCAACTTATTATTAAAGGTATTTTTGAAGTCGTTTTTAGATTTGAAATTGTTAAATAATGCACAAAAATATATTCATAATAATTAAAATTTCGGGGGGTCAACTGTCGGGGGATCAACTGTCGGGTCACTGTTTTTTCAATGTAAACACCGTGCATAAGTGAGTTTCAAACGGCCGAATCCGGTGGGACCATGATACCCACAATCCACAATTAATTGAAGCATGTTATAAAGCTGAAGTGTGTGGGGAGCGAAAGGAGATGTGGGAGAGAAAGGTAGGGAAGTTTTGTAAAACTTTTTTGCAACAATTTGGAAAGGGTTAACGACAAAAATAAGGGTAGGGATTTACGATATCACTTTTCATAGAAGTAGGTACATAACTGAATCGTGATAATATAGCTCTACTTTAGGACACCTGACACGTTTCGTGTTAAGTTGAAAATTGCCATTTAACGAAAACCATATTCTTTTAGACTTCGGCCTCCATCATTCAAGGTTAGATATTCTTACTAAGAATAACAAAGCTAAGAACTTCTTAGCTATCGATTAAAGGTGCGGTGAAATGAAATCGAACGTATGGTTTAAGAGGAATATAAACGCTAGAAATATTTCGATTCTCATGCCTACAAAATTTAAAATCGCGCATCGTATTTGCTCGAGGCAAGTAAGCGAAAAAGTGGTTTTTATTTATTTTGTGAATAATTTTTTAAGAATGAAAAAAAGTTAGAACAGACAAAACCTCAAAAATAGTCTTAGCCATAAAGGGGTATTTAAAAAAAAAAGTTTCTTATATTATTACTTCATAGTTAAGTCATGAAAAAACATTTTTTTTAGTGGTTTACGCTTATATTTTTTGTTATTTAAATAATAATTTTATTGTAATTCCAATACATAGAAAAGCTAGTAAAAGTTTCAATTTATCCGTAGCATATTTTTTGATGTTCATAATGTAAACCAATTCGCCGTAAAGATGATTCTAAATAGTATCTAAATAGAATTTCACGTATAGCTTCATCTTAAGTTATTGGAAAAACAAAAATGGTAATTTTTTCTAGCTTTGATTAAAAGTGTGAATTTTTATAATTTTCTATGAGCTTTCTCAAATTCTCCAGGAATATATCGAAAATCAATGTTTGGACGAAGTAATGTTTGTAATAATGATTCGAAAATGATTTTTATTCCTCATACAGTTTTGAAAAGGGATATCATACGCAGCGTATAAGAAAAATGTTTTTTGTTATTTTATAACCCCCTTTCGTTCGTAACGAATGGAAGAAATACCACAAAGGTAATTCGCGAATAGTACCTATTTAAAGTAAGTATCAAATCTTTACATGTTTGTATTGCCATTATGTATATTTTGTAATACTTGTTTATGTACGTCACATAATACAAGCAATAATAGAAAAACGATTTAATATTAATTCTTTATGGGTAGTTAGTAAAAAATATCATAAAATGTTTTGTGTTATATTCCATGAAATATATAATGTCCGTAAAGAATTTAGAGAAAAATCATTTCAAGATACACGAAATTGCTTGTATTAGAAATTTATTGTAGTGTTCATAGATGGCACTCCTTCGGTTTTCCGCCGAACACTTCCGAGCGCTCCCGAGCGTAGCCTGTGTTGCCATTGGCAACGCTACGCTCTACGTCTTTTTACGTAGATCTACGTATTTAGGCCTTTCCTGCACACCTACTAACTTCAGTCCCAGAATCTACGTATTTTCTATCAAATCGTACAAATTGCAAAACTCCAACAAACGCTCCGTTTCATATTAATTTCATACTAAAGTCCGCGTATTTCATACTAGGGTACCATTCCATTCTGCCCCACCTCGCCCCATCCCATATCTCATAACCCAATTCGCCCCCTCCGTTGTGGTAAAAATGTTTCCATCCCATATCCCATGTCGCCCCCTCCGTTGTGGTATAAATATATTTATTTATTATGTGACACTATTTATTCAGTTTCATCTAGACTTCTTCATTTCCGTACATCTACGAACTTTTTGTTGCAAATTGGCTAAATCTACGCAATTTTCTAGTCAGGCCTATCACTTTTTCAAAATCCGGATTGGCAACACTGCTCGGCACCTCGGCAGAGCAATTCCAGCATTAGAAGAGGTCGGTCGTCAGTGACTGAGTAGATATTCATTGTTGAAAAATGCTGAGTAGATATTCATTGTTGTAAAATTAAATATCAATAATATTGTAATGGAATATGAACTACGAGGATCCATTCGAGATTGCCTCAATCTACACAACAAGTCAACCCCAACCACAGAGATTCGAGGATATTACACTTATGAAATGTGTATTTTTGAGTCTTGAGGGGATATTCATGTCAATGCAGGTTCAAATCCCGGGAAAGAGAACCAAAAACGTACATAGATTTATTTTTATCATCAATAAAAGTAAAGTCAACAAAAAGTAACTTTATTATTTGAACTCTTGCCTCGTAGGGAAAAGTATCTACTCTCAAACACTGAACGTACTTAAGGCGCCGTATACCCGCTCAAAAAGAAGAAGATGGAGAGACATGCAATTATTGGAGAACGAAAGCGAAAACGAAAGCGTGCGAAATTTAAAACGATAAAATTGAAGCGAAAATTGTGAAAATGTTTAATAAAACACGACTCGTTTAAAATAGAGCAAAAATCTCTTGGGGAACATCTAAAATAGCATTTAAAGTAACACTGTGATTTTTTTTCATACATATAACTTCTAAAATAAGTGAAATGAATGTGTTTATAATAATTTTCGGAGCATAATTTGCAATTTTTTTCTATCGAGGAAATTCATATAATTTGCTTTTGGCGTGGGGAACGTCTAGATATTACCTTAAAAAATAACGTACATTTTTTTAAGATCTTAAAAACTTCAAATGTTTAAGGGAGGTATGTAAGAAATCGGTAGGAATTCTGGTTAGCTTTTTGTACTTTTAGCTTTTTATTTATACCCTTAGTGATTAGACCATAAAAGGTATCTGGAAACCGACTTCCTAGAACCGAGACCCTGGATTCTAGAAACTGTAAATCCTGAATCGGTCCATTTTCGATCAACGCTGTTTTGAATATATAAAATAGGCAGTTTAGTACTTTAGAGATGCTTGAAATCTAGGAAAATAAAGCCGATTTATTTACGAAAGCTTTTCACTGTAAGTGTTTACGGCTGTTCATTCATACATTTACCTCTGGAGCATTAGGTACACGGAACAGAATTTATTTACCAGCTTGAAGCCAGAACTTGTTCTTTGAGTTGTAAGCTCGTTTCCGATTTAATAACGTTAAGGCTTCTAATTGCTTTTGGAATTAGCGTTCACGGAATGCAAACGCTTTTAAAATAATTAAAAGTCCGTTTACAATTGAGTATGAAATTCAATTCATCTTATAATATTACAAATATTTAAATTATATGACTCGTACTTTAAATTTATTATTAATAATTTATAATTATTACTAAAGCAGCCTCTTAAAAAATGACGAGATTTTTTTTTTAACATTAGCTCCAGGGCCTATGTCGAATTCCAGCGCACCTTTTCCTATGAATTTGATTATCAGTATTTGTGGTTTCTTCTTTGGAGTCGCTATATATCGTTTTCTTTTGCCTGTTCATTTTTTATGAAGGATGATTTTTTCTATATTTTTGTCGTCGAATTCCAGTGCACCTTTTCCTGTACATTTGGTCATCATATTAGTATTTGTGTTTTCTTCTTTGAAGTCACTAGATGTCGCTTTCTTTTGTGTTTTCTTTGCCTGTTCATTTTGGAGTGGTTTGAAGATTGTATGAATGTCCAAGGGTCGGCAATTTGTCAAGCGAGAAGAGCCAATTTTTGTCAAAGAAACAGCATAACAAATATATCAGAGAGCCATATTTTAACGGGGGGGGGGTGATTGTAATCGTACTGTGGCAAAAATGTGATGGAACGATAATTACGATTTGTTTTGTGTTATCTACATTTTTACTGTAATATCACACTTCTGCCCGTTTAAATGTTTCTATAAACAGACTCGCGCATAGATTCATTATTAATTTAGTAACATTTTTTGTTCGGAATGCAAAAAAATAATCGTTGGGCGGCTCCATCCCATAAGGCTGGTTGAGTATAGGTGAAATTGCAATTGATGTCTGAAGAGCCGAAGAGCCGCAGACGCCAATGCAAAGAGCCACAAATTTCGACCCCCGCATTAGACTAAAAGAGACTTACGTGGGCCTGTGGATTCATCGTATTATATTGGAACCGAGTACCCGTGAAAAAAATAAATATTTTATTGATATCTCATTCTCTCGCAGGCTAAATCCTATAGATGTAAGTGTTTGTCTCTTTTTAGTGTCGCTCGCTTCCGTTTCATCGAGTTTCAAATCACAACGCTGCTAAAGATGTTTTCACTTCAATAATTTCCTTCTGTACATAACTATATTCGAAAACAGATAGCAGAAAAACATATTTCTCAGTGTAAATACGTTTAAGAAACATGTACGCGTCATAATATCACGTTTCGCTATACCCCAACTCCCTTGGGAAACAATGTAATGTAGCGAGTTGTCCCGATAGAGTCTTCTTACACACGAGTATAAATAGTAATTTGGTTTTCTTTTATTTACACACGAACAGAGTTACATTTGGGAAATAAAATGTTTTTATTCAGTTTTGGTGAAACGTTTTCATCCAGAAACACTAACTAACTGTCACGCTAGTTCATCTTCCCACTTTCTTCATTCACGGGGTGAGATTTTTCTAGTTCTTGGCGGCGAATGCGTTTTCCCACCTACTGCGTGGCGGCCTGATCGGGAGAGACTGATTAAGGGAGACCTAACCAAGACCTCTTCAGACGGACTCTCAGAGGAAGGGAAGGATTCATACATCCGTTCCTCCTGGACATACTGACCCCCAAATTCCTACTCACCCCTCATACCCTTTTCGTTCCCACAACCTTTTTCGTTTGTAGATCTTCCTCTCCATCCTTTCCCTAAAAAGACCCTCCCCACAGCATCCCCAAAGATGACTAGGCCCTGAGGGAATTTTCTTTTTTCAGGGTTCGTTTCAGACAAAGTTTTCGACCGCAAATTGAGAAAAATTTATGAAACTTCGTAATTTTTTTTTTTAAACATCGATAAAGTGAGATGACAATAACGTTTATTATATATCATTCGAGAAAACTCGAATAAATGTGATAATACTTATACATATAAAAAGCTCAATAAATAAAAACTTAAACCCTTCCTTAAACTCCGCTTATTTGGATCAGCAGCTTATTTGGGACAAAATGTTTGGGCACGATGTGTCCCAATTAAGCGGAATCGATTTAATATTTGAAAAAAAAAATGGTGTCGTTGGAAAAGTATAGTGTACATTTACCGAATCCACCCAGAGATAATCAAAAGTTTGAATCCATGTTTTAAAAAGGTAAACGAAGTATTCACGTGGGAACCTTTTCGAATCCTTTCGATTGCTTTCTTCCAGACATTATGTATTTTTTTTGTTTTCTTAGCAGTGCCAGCCAAGGAGTTAAAATTTGTCTGTAAGCAAGGGTACTGCATATCTCAATAACTACATCTAAGTGGAAATGTGAAGTTACTCATTTCAAACAAAATTTCAAAAGGTATCAAAATTTTAACCCATTTCATTTTGGATGAGCGTGGCTTTGATGTATTAAGCTGTTTTTCTTCAGGGACTTTTGTGATTTTTTGTCAACGTTGTACTTCGTTAACTGTAAGAGATTATTCCTACCCACAACCCCCCTTTCAAGAATCTCGTTTCGGTAGGCTGGACCGTAGAACACACTCTATCATTAATCATCCAGACTTGATGTTTATACGAAGGATGGGAAGTTAAACTGACTCCCCATACCACACATATTTTATGGTCCAATTAACTTGGAATTCTCTTTTCTTTAACAAAAAATCTTCCCTTATTCGTACATTTTTAAAATTCAAATACGTACTTGACTTCTGGAAATGTACTCCTCATACCTTGAAGTGAAAGCGTTTGATTGCATTATTTTCTTTGATTGTCTTGCCTACCTACCCTAATCAAATAAAGATACAATTTCCTTCGAATTAATATTAATTTGCCTTCTCTCCTGTCAACATTGTATTTCTCCTTAGTCTCAACTCAATAACCATTTTTCAACAAGTTGATGTAAATTTTTCACTTGACCGAAAATATTAATTTGCCTTCTCACTCCAATTTTGTAATCAATGGCCAATAACGCTACAGAAGGGAAAAAATGGGTGGGTAGAAGAAATGATATCTTTTATATTGTATATTATATTAGCAATACTTACCATGTTTTTACTTTTACAGTGAGAACAATCCAATAGTGTTTCAGTACTTTCAGAGTTAAAGTGTTTTCTACTATAGTAATAGTGTTTCAGTACTTTCAGAGTTAAAGTGTTTTCTGTTTTCGTTGAATTTTTCGCATGGGTTTCCCGACACACCTACCTACCAAAATCCGCAAAGCGACGCAGAACCATAAAATTGTTCATAGCTTATTGCTTTGTATTTTCCCTTCTACGGAAAAGAGTTATAATTGGAAATAATTTGCCAGTAAAATACTTCAGAATTCTTACAAATGTTCGTAATAAAATGTAATGTTTCTGCCTTTTCGAAGATTGTGATGAAAAATAAATATATACCTATACTATTATCTACGTGCCAAAAAATTTTGGAGATATTCTATTTGCTCGAAAAAAAATGTAAAAGAAAAAAAAAACAAAAAGAAAAACAAAAGAAAACAGAAAAAACAACACAGAAAACAAACGAAATACATAAAGAAAAAGGAAAAAGTAAAGAAAACAAAAGGGGAAAAAAAAAGAAAAACAAAGAAAGAAAAGGAAAAATAAAAAGGAAACTAAAAACAAAAGGAATGAAAAAGAAAACAAACAAAAAAAAAAACAAAGAAAAGAAATAGATAAAGAAAAAGAAATGGAAAAGAATAATGAGAAAGAAAAGAAAAAAGGTAATGTTCGCTTTTACATTTGTTGTATTCTCAATTGAGGTTTGAATCTTTTTCCACAGCCTTGAAACTCTTCCTAGCAAGAAAGAAGAATTCGTATAATATATTTACTGGAAAATGAGATCACCACTCATGTGATGCGAGAGCGGAACGAATATTAAAACTTTTAACAATCAAAAAAGCTTTTTTCGTATACGACGTAATGATTTATTGGCAGTCTGTCAGCAGATTTCAGTACATTGTAAATAATAAGATATATCGTAGGTTCGTAGTTCTAACGCTTTTGACAGCGAATTCATAAAAGTTAAGCCTAATAAAATACAGCGTGAATAGCAATATCATTTTTGAGCAGGTCGTATAAACTTGAACTAGTTTTGAAACAAGTGTTTGGATCCCAGTCTACATTTTTGAATATCACACACAATTTTACCTGCGTCACATAAAACATGGCAAAAACATGGTTCTGTGAGAGAAAGGGGAAGAAAAATTAAGTTAAAAATTTAATCTAACCTTACCTAAACTAACCTCACCTATTCTTTTATCATAATATGTTTCGTCACTATTCTATTTTCAAGCTTCTGCACCCTAAAATACAGAACATGTACAGTATTGTCCTACACTTCCGCTTTGTAATAATGCCCTTAACAATGTTAACTCTTCTACTTAATGAAAATAATTTTTTTAAATGCGAAAACCGTTACTGCAATTTTTAAAACCACTGAATTTTTAAACCACTGAAATTACCCTCGCTAATAAGCTGGCCTTTTTAGTGAACTATGCCCCCCGGTATACTTATATACAATATACAGTCGGTTTAGGGAAAACACGGTTAACCTAATTACACAAAGTATAACTAAGTGAGGTGCAAAAATAACGAATAACCTAAGTATAAAACATAGTTGCGTTCAAATGCATCAAGGATAAAACTATTTGTCTATATGACAAATAGTTTAAAATATCATATAGACAAATAGTTTAATAGATAAAACTATTTGTCTATATGATTTGATTTTTTTATTCATTATGTAATTTAATTTATTTTATTTTAATTGTATAATTTGTTTTGTATATTATATTAGGGGCTCTGCTGAAAACCAGCTATATTCCAAGAGAAATCCTGAATGTATAGCTGAGCAGTGACCTTTTTGTTAATAGAACAAATGAAAATGAACAAAATGTATAAAACTATAAAGGTCTATTGATGAATAAATGTTAATATTATTATTATTGTATAATGTATTTTATATATGTAGGTATACTAACGTATAAGTACAAAAACTCGATACTGTAAATAAATTCGTTTGATATCCATACCAATCAATTTGGGAGGCGGGATTGGGTACCGCCGCCCCGGGAACCTTTATTGGATAACCAACACCTCTGCCATAGGTCACCCCAAGTGGTTCGCTACGTTTGGTGATTTAGCAGGGGTGCCCGGGTTCATGGGGTAAGGTTTGTCTAGGTTTTGGAGGCGGATGACCAGGACTCACTGAACCCCAAATTCCTACCCATCCCTTAAACACTTTTCCTTCCCAGAACTCTCCTCTCCTCCTTTTCCTAAAAAAAACCCTCCACACAGCATCCCCAAAGATGACATAGGCCCTGAGGGAAATAATTTTCCTCAGGGCCTCCTGTGTGGAGTTCCTGTAAAAAAAAAAAAAAAACTTATTATGAAAGGTATTTTTGAAGTCGAATTTAGGTTCGAAGTTGGTACCTAAATAATGTACAAAAGATTATTATATCATAATAATCATAATTACGGAGGCCAATTGTCGAGGGATCAACGTCGGGTTACCAAAGTGAAATATTTACATTGCAATATAAATAAATTAAAGGAGTGATATTTAAGAAAACACTTTTTTTGTCAACTCGAAAGTACTTAAAAGCTTCATCACAATATAAAAAACATATTTTTGGAAAAGCAAAGCTTAGGGCAAAAGATGTCATTACATAACATGCGCAAAGAAGGGTTCGTAAAACACCCAGCCAAGTTTTCCGCGTTGGTGCCAACATCGGTATGTTTTAACGTAATCCAATATTAGCTTAACAAATAACATGCCTTTGGCGAATTCATTTAGCTTAACAAATACATTGAGACAATATTAATTATCATATTATTACAAACATTACAAATTCGGCGTTATATTGTCCCCCTGATCCTCCGCTAACCGGGTGATTCCACGGAGTCTCTGAGCTATCGCTCCAACCTTTCAGTTGAAACATTTAATTGGTTTTCATTTTTTTACGTTAAAGGTTCAGCAATACAAATATTTCGGGTAAATTGTTTGATACCAACGATCCAGTAGCAAATCTGTTTCCTGATCAAAAACACTTTTTTGTGTGCGTACCGCACAAGAGTCCAGACAACCCTAACCTGCTGACTATGGATCCCCAATTTGTGCATTATGTGGCTGAAGGGAATGGGGAAGATAAAGATTGCGAAACACTTGGCTATTCAGATCTGGACACTTAAAAACGACTAAAGCAACTAAAAGCAACATTTCCTTTTCGAATGCCGATCTTTCCCATTGCGGTACTGAGGGTGTTTGCCACCCTGGAACGTGCGTTTCCGGAATTTCTATCACGAGCTAAAGAGCTTCTAAATAGTGGCAGCTCGTGACTTTTGGATGTGCTAGAGTGCTAATATTGAAAAAAAGCATTAATGATGTTGTTGCAGCCAAAAAAAAAAATTGTATAAAAATTTCAGGATATTTCAGTTTGGCCGTGCGCCGCACGGATTCCTTGAAAATCTTCATAAAATCCGAAAAAAATTTTTCGCCTACTACAACATCAATAAGGCCATTTTTTTTAAATATAAGCTCTCTTGCATACCCAATAATCACGAGCCGCCACTGCTTTTAAATATCGTTATATATATATAGATATGTTATATATAGATATATCGCACATCCCATAGAAAAGTGTTGTAAGTCAATTTTTTTTCATTTTACGTTTTATCTCTTGTGATTACCAATACCCGAAAATTGAAGTGATTACCAATACCCGACGAACACCGTATTTAAGTTAGATCACTCCATCTCCGCAAGATATATCTAGTATCTCTTTTCGGCGGGACCGCTTGTTCATCATTCACTCATTTGTTTTCGCTCTCCTGTAAAATTAACTTTTTTGACTTACGACACTTTTCTACGGGATGTGCGATATATATTTTAATCTGAATATATTTAATTAGAATATTTTTTTTTATTTTTTTATTAGTATCTATAGCAAAATTTGTACATAATGTATTTATTATATTAATTGTATTATATTAAGGTATTATAAAGTTTTTTTTTTCACAGTCCTCCTCACTAGGGTTCCCTGTTCTGAGGCGGCCTGTAGTTTTTCCACATTTGTATTTAGTATCCAGTTGTCTTTACATGGTCTTCAGTATGTTTGATAGTTCATTTTCACTTTGTTCTCTCAACCATATTTTTACTTTTGTTCTAAAATTATTTATTTCTGTTATTTTTTTTGTTTGAGTTGGTAGAGCGTTGTATAGTTTTGTCGCATTGAATTTCATATTTCTTTGTCCAAAAGATGTTTTCAAACTGAAAAAAAATTTTGAAAAAATTGTGTAGAAATCAGGGACGATGCCGGGGGTAGCAAAGCTTGTTTCCTATTAATATTATTAGTAACCACATTATAGCAGGCGGAAAAATGAGTCGTTAAGTACTTGAAATACAGGAGACATTTTTTGCAGGTACTTATTATAGAAATTGGTAGAAAATTTCAGAGGGTTGGGCTGGGAGAGACCTTAATTGAATGGTCATTGAGTTTATTAAGAGCTTGGCTGCTAACCACAATGGAACCGTTAGATATCTCTGCCAAACGCTTTATGAAAAATCCATATCATCAAGGACGTCTTGATGTCTAGTGATAGGCATTTGTCTACCATTGTACTGTAAAGATTGAAAACCCGAAAAGTAATAAGATTAAACGTTCAAATCAAGACTTCGATAGATATATTTCCACTTGCATTATGTTCAAGTCCCCAATAATTATTGAGATTAATACTTCGAAGTCACAAAAAATTATTTAGTGGCGAGTTCTTTAACACCTTGAAGTTACAAGAATGTTTTGGTAGCGAGTTTTTTAACACCTCAAAGTTAAAAACGTATCCACCTCAAAGTTAGTTAATGTTTCAAGAATGTTTTAGTGCCTAGTTTTTTAACACCTCGAAGTTATAAGAATGTTTTAGTAGCGAGTTTTTTAACACCTCGAAGTTACAAGAATGTTTTAGTGGCGAGTTTTTATAATAAGTTCATTAAGTAAATATTTTTCTGCGCTTCACACAATAAGATAGGTTGGTAAAATTTTATTATTTCGTGTTGACAAATGTGATGAATCTGACTAAATACTGCTTAGTTATTTAAAATCACCGAATATTATTATTGTACGATTTATGAAGCTGAAAATGTTTATAAAATATTTCCATCATTATCCTTTTTAAAAAAGTTAAGTGTTGTAATTTTTCTAGATCAGAAATTTAACTTTTGAATGAAAACCGCACCGTTAGTAAACTTGAACAATCACGAAATCTGTAAAAAATTTACACAAAAGAAAAGCACAATTTTACTACAGAATTATTAACTATTACAATGAATTCGAGGGGAGAAATATCACTTGCTCCAATTAATATTAATAGGCAAGATAGAGGGTCGCCGAGGGCCTGGTAGGAGACAAATGTCTTGGCTGCGAAATGTGCGAGTGGACCGGTATTAGAAGTGTGGGGAAGCTATTCCGGGCAGTGCAAGATAGAGATAGAGCTGTGGGACGTGATAGAGCATACGAAGACGAAGAAGAATTAATAAAAATAAAACAATTTTTTTATTGAATTTATAGGCAGAATGGTACCCACTTTATCGCTAGTCTGAATTATTCTTCAACCATATGCCAATTTTGAAAATGATATGCAAATTCAAACAAATTTTGAGTTCATTTAACGGGGAATTTAACATTTAGAGGGAATGACCAAAGCACGGACAAAGGAAATTAGTATGTGTGATGATGCAAATTTACTAACGAAATAATTTCAATTTTATTTTGACAATTTTAATACTCGTATTAAAGTTCGTATGAAATTTTGCAGATAATAATTATTATATGTCATGATAATATTAAGGTCATATAATTATATTTCGTGATAATATCGACGCTGGAAAGGAAAAGTGGCTTAAGCGCCATACAACAGTATGGCGTTTCAACCACCCTTCTTTTCCAGCGTCGATATAATAAAGGAAAGCAGATACGATCAAATTCATAAATTAATATCATATAATAAAGTTTATAAAGGCAAACAAAGTTTTGTCACTTTTTTCATACTCCGACACGCCAATACTCTTGAGTACATGTTAACAGGTTGTAGTCACGCAATAAATTTATTCTGTGTAATTATTTAAAAAAAATTGATTGACATCATTGAAATGATTCATCGAAATGTTCCTGAACCAGACACATTTTCAAAAGAGTCTCAAAACTGGGTACGTACATAATAATTATAGTTAGAAGTATAACAATAATTATCAATCAGATATAATACGTTAACATCATTGCAGAAATATTTTTTTGAAGTGAAACTTCTTTAGAACCGTTGTGATTTAAAATTCGACGAAACGGCAGCGAGTGCTACTAAAAAGAGCCAAACACATACATCTATAGGATTTAGCCTGCGAGAGAATTAGGTAGCAATAAAATATGTATTTTCTTCACGGGTACTAGGTTTCAATATAATACGATAAATCCACGATCGTTCGCAAGTTCTCTTTAGTGTAATGGTACAAAGCGCTTGACGAATCTTTGCAGACATTCAGCCAACCAGGGGTCAAATCCTACGAAATCCAAAAAAAAATATTGTTGTAAAATCAATATCTAATCTTCGAACCACTCCAAAATGAACAGGCAAAAGAAAACGATATCTGGCAACAACAAATCCATAGGAAAAGGTGCGCTGGAATTCGATGACAAAAATATGGAATAAATCATCACAGTGATAAAACAGAGTGTGCAATTCACACGCGGTAGAAGTGAAATCTTCAGAAAACTAAAGTAGACAAGAGTGGAGAGGCTACGGACCACCGAAACAAATAAAAATTAAAAAATCGAGTGCAATTCACACGCGGTAGAAGCCCACACAATCTCAAACGAGCCTTGAAAAGTGACCTCATAATCAAAGCGGCCAATGCAGTTAGGTTTCATTCTATCTCATTCTCTCGCAGGCTAAATCCTATGTGTTTGTCTCTTTTTGGCGTCATTTTCGTTTCATCGAGTTTTAAATCACAACGGTGCTAAAGATGTTTTACTTCAAAAAATTACTTCGAAGTCCACTTTAGTTTTCTAAAGGTTTCTGCCGCGTGTGAATTGCACACTCTGATTTTTTTTATTCATCGTGTAACACAGTGATTCCCAAAGTGGTCCAGGTGGACCCCTAGGGGTCCACGTAGGCGTGATAAAGAAATGGAGGTTCACAAGTTGTAAGAGGGGGTCCACGAACTGGTTTCGATTGAGACCCATCCCATGCCCCATCCCACCCCCGTCTCATATCCCATTACGCCCCTTCCACAACAGAGCGACTGGCATACAGCGCACGTTTTTGTACCAGTTATGCATGAGATCTTAAAAGGCCCAGCTAGACAAGGCGGGGGGACATAATGGGATATAGGTGTATTGTACTGGGATGGAAATACCCATACCCCCCCCCTCCCCCCCCGTCCCATCCCATATCCCATTGAAAGTGGTCTACGAGAAAAAAAAGTTTGGGAACTTCTGGTGTAACATGTTAGCACTGCACCAAAACACCTGTGTTACAGGTAAGGAGGTCATAATGTCATAGGGTTGCTGAACCTCGATGCATTACTACAAAATATTGACCCGAAGTTAAGCGAAGTTAGACTGAGCATAAGCAGTGGTCTAAACTGTGGTTGAAACGAGCATTTCTATTCTGATATTCCCTTCAAAACAACACAGACACTCCTTAATTCCAGCAGTTAGCCACAAATTAGCCGAGTCTCTTACTGGGAATTGGGTTCGCCTAGTTTCGTGTTGAGATTCTGGGTAACAAGGTAACAACGCTGCAAACACGAGAACTTTTCCAAGGATAGACTGTATAATTTACGATAAAAATCGCACATATTATAATATTAGGTTTGAAAATACCTTGTATTTTTTTAAATTCTTAAAATGGTCCCATGAAAAAAAATGTTGTGATTTTGGTTTCCAAAGAGAACAGTTTTTGTTTTATGTTTTTCTAAATTGATGAAGAGAATTGAGTTTCAAGCACAAAAAACGAACATTACGTCATTTTTTTTACATTAACTCCACCTGTGTCATTGGGGATGCTGTGTGGAGAGTCTTTTTGAGGAAAGGAACTACTGAACCATGTTGTAGGAGGGAGGAAACACAGAGGCCGGCAAATCGTTCCACAGCCCAGCTGTTAGGCTGGTAAAAACGACTCATTCTAATGTGACAAACGTCAACTGTATAAAAAAGTTAGGCGCGCGTTTGGCGTGTTTTTCCACTGTGCACCGGTGCCGAAGGAACTCATGACACTAGCTCCTTAAAGAGTCTTCCATTGAAATACCGGTAGAATAAGCATTCCCACCCGA
This sequence comes from Glyphotaelius pellucidus, assembly GCA_936435175.1. Lineage (NCBI taxonomy): Eukaryota > Metazoa > Arthropoda > Insecta > Trichoptera > Limnephilidae > Glyphotaelius > Glyphotaelius pellucidus. The sequence goes on from OW386550.1 coordinate 10,488,530, forward strand.
AGCCTGTACTCTAAAGATTGCAATATGTTTGTTAAGACAGGAGGATAAAACGGACCGTCCCTTTCTGCGCAGAGTCGAGAGTTTTTTTCAGTTATTTTGGGTCTCCAGACCAGAGGTGGCTGCCAAATTCGTGGAGCGCACTATAATAGTCATAACCTTTTGTTTGAGTTTCCAATGAGTTTTAGTCATCTCTATACAATGTTAAGAGGAATGTCCGTTGATAACGACACTGCTTTTCAAAATTCCTAATCTCAAACTTCTTAGTTTTTTTTATGTGTGCCGCACAAGAGTCCCAACTGCTCCCGACCGTCAGGATCCAACAAGATTAAGGCATCCCCAATTGGGGTAAAATGCTTAAGGGTAAGGCGGGGAATAACTGGCTATTCACTGGCTGGTCACCAAACACGACTAAAGCCATTTCAAGCAATGTTTTGATTCCGAAAGGTGGGCTTTTACCAGGGCGATACTGAAATATCTACCACTCTGAAACGTGCCACAAATACACTAGTAAATATTATTTTAAATTAAAAAGTTGTAACTATAAATAATAAATCAAATTTTACTATTCCACGCTGGGGTTTGAACCCGTAATCTCCCGATTCAAAGCCACTCAACCATAGTTGGAAGTCAATTTCAAACATCGCGGCTAAATGGTAACTTTGAATAGTATTTTGTTGACAAAGTTAAAACAAAGTCATCAACCCAACGTAATGAATACATTTTCTACATAGAAACATTGAAATAATGATAAAAAACGTATTATTACAAAATAATCAAGTATCTTGTCTAGTTTTGACTGAAAATGTTAAAAATTTCAAGAATTGACAGGCCATTGAAAAGCTTCTTCGCCATTTTTATCATAAATTGATAATCGTTTTAATTTAGTACATCAAAATTAAATTACTGAAAAAAAGTCGTATAAAATATAAGCGAGCTTCGGGGTTTATGCTAAGTCCCCAAATTGCCGTAATGCGAGAAAACGGCCGTGGAATGGTGACCCAAAAGTGCTTGAAATTTGGCGAAAAGTGTTTAAAACATTTTTTTGTTCTTCCCGTAGAGTGGGGAGAGATTTATTTTTTACTGGAACGGTAGGTACTAAATAAAAATTCGATGGCAGACTGGTTAAAAACGCCGTCTTCAGTTTATGACCGTCGTGAGTTTTACTGATTCTTCAGAATATTATCTTTTTATACGACGATAGGGTTATTTAGGTGATACGTTTTTTAAATAAATTAGTCATGTACACGCATAACGTTAAAAATCAGTTTTTTCTTTACTCCGGGAACATCTATAAATGTTTGAAATGTTGTTAGTATTTTTATTAACGGGTAATTAATACAATTAACAGCCCTGAATTATTGGCGCTCATAAATTTTAATGTACCAGCCAGAAACACAAGGTCAGTACTACCGTTTTATTGTGGCATTACTACGACCATGGCCCATTTCAATATACCACTACATAGAATTCAAAATTTAGGCAATATATTTTCGCATATAGACTTATGGAATGTGTCGCTTTCAAAATTTAAACACGAAATAATGAAATCATTTATCCATAATTCAAGTACTCACTAAGGAAGTTTTTTGGTAAACTTGTGAAATAATTTACCTAGTATATTTATAACATATCTCTACGTATTATCGTATTATTGCATATTAGTAATTAATTGTATGATTTAAAGTAATTTTATAAACCATCACAATTATTAAAAAATAATTAAAACTTTTTTTTCTTTTCATCATTGTTACCAATTTACAAATATTGGTACTACCTTACAATAGTGGCGATTCTTATTATTTTGTTCACAGATTTTCTTAATTTTATTGTTTCATTGGAAATAAGGTTTGTTTCCTAACTTGTAATATATTTGACTTATTATTTACCTACCCTTAAACATTTTCAACGTACCTCTTAAGTTAAGTTATTTGCATGTATATCATATTTAAATATATTTTTTCAATGTTGCAATATTGTAATATTTAAATATACAAGCTCACTTGAGCTTTTTTTCATGTGGTTGCTATACCTTATCTATGTTATTATGTAAAAGCCAAATGGCGTTAATTTTATGAATAAATAAATAAATTACTAAGTTAATATTATTTGGGAATACCGCAGAGTTCCAACTGTAATAATAAATTGGAGTATGTTGTGAGGCTGAGGGTAGAGCTGAGGAGAAGGCGATATGAAATAGGAAGGTTGTGGTCAGGTTGGCACCTGCCTATTGAGATTTGAGCGCCAAACACGTCCAAAGCCATATCAAGTAAGGTTTAGATTCTGAACCTTGTATATCTTTCTCAGAGTATCTACCACTCTAATTTGATATTGCGAACTAACGCAAGAAAAAGCTGCAATTTTCATTATGCCAGAGCTCGAATGATGGCCGGCGTAGTCCAGCGGTAAGGCTCTTGACTCGCATTCCGAAGGTCGCGGGATCGAATCCCGGCGTGGCAAATAAATTTTATATGATTAATTTGTATTATTTCACAATTTATTCATTTAAAATAATATGTAGTACATTTGCGGCACGTTCCAGAGTGGAAGATACTCTCAGTATCGCCCTGGTTTAAGAACACCATCCAGAATTAAACGTTGCTTGAAATGGCTTTAGCCGTGTTTGGTGACCAGATCTGAATAGCCAGATACTTCCCATCTTCCCCTTCTCCATCTCTTTCCCCTCCCCACTACCTTCAGCCTCACAGCATACCCCAATTGGGGATGCCATAGTCTCACTGGCTCCGGACGGGAGCAGTTGAGACTCTTGTGCGGTAGGTATTCATATAAAAAAAAACTTACTATTCAAGTATTTTTGCTACTTCAGACAGAATAAACGGATTTATACTTTAAAGTTACGTCTTGATTATGAAAATAGTTTAATTTATTTATAAATTTTCGGTTGAATTGAATATTATGCGTCTTCCGGTTATCAAGGGAACCTTTTCAACCGTAAAATGCAGATGAAAAGCCCTGAAAACCCAAATCACCGCAAAATAAAACAATAACTAAAGCACGGGTTACATAGAATATATATTTACGCATAAATAGTAAGTAAGATATTATTTATGTACTCATAAATAAAGGCTAACCTTTGTGTCGAAAGCTCTCTTTGTAGACCAACATCGTAAAGATAAACTTTCATTTATCACATTTGAGTAAAGAGTCAATTTATTTTTCTAAATGTTCCAAGCAAATCCATTGTAGTGTCTAATGCTTTCTTTGTTAACTGATTTGAAAAATGAAACTGATACAATACATTAAATTGAAATCAATTATGATTATCTGTTATATTTTTTATCGGAAATAGTTTGTTTAATTTTTTCATGCCATCTTTGGGGAATCTGTGTGGAGAAGTGAACTTAGGTCTTTCAATTTGGGAGGCGGGAACAGGTAACGCCGCCCATTGGATAACCAACCTCTGCCATAGGTCACCCCAAGTGGTTCGCTACGTTTGGTGATTTAGCAGGGGTGCCCGAGTTCACGGGGTGAGGTTTGTCTAGGTGTTGGAGGCGGATGACAAGGACACACTGAACCCCAGATTCCTACTCATCCCTTAAACCCTTTTCCTTCCCAGAACTCTCCTCTCTTTTCTTGGTTAAAAAAAAACACTCCACATAGCAACCCCAAAGATGACATAGGCCCTGAGGGAAATTATTTTCCTCGGGGCCTCCTGTGTGCCTTCTGGCCTCATGTAAAAAAAATAATAATGGACTAATGTTGTAGGAGGGAAGAAACACAACAGTTGGCAAATCATTCCACAGCTGAATATAAGAACGAGCCGTAAATGCACATGTTTATAATTATGTATCAAATATTAATTGACGTTTGTTAACCGCTTACAAATATTCGGCTGCGTGACTAATGTGAAACAAATTTTTTTTTAAATTTGAAAATAACATTAAAAAAAATTTAATGGATCAAGTACGTCCTTAAGAGGGAATAACCAGACAAACGAAAATATCTAATTTTTAGTTCAAACCGCCCAGTAAAGTTGCAAGGGTACGATCACAAGACCATCTTTCAACTTGAATTCTCGGCCGCTGGTTAATGAGCCTTAAAACTCTATAAAGAGGACCATTAATTATTGTTGAAGTGATATCATATCATATAATTTAATTTTGTATATATTTCTAAATGTGTATCCCATTTCATAAAGACGGGCCATCCCCTCGCTAACAAAAAAATGTCTTGATTAGTTATATTCTTACTGTAAGCTAACTTACGTTAATGTCAATATTACGTAAGTACACAATACGCCTAAGTGACCAATTTGGTTAAACTATAGTTACAAGCTCAGGTTACATGTCAAACTTGTCAACGAATAATCACAGTTGTGACCAATTTGATAATGTAATGGAAAAGTGTTATCAATTCCAGCACTTAAATATTATACCGTTTACCCGTTATTTAGCTTTCAGGGTAATTATTGTTGTGTACATAGAGGGAAATTTATTATTAAACCCATTATGGCTGGTTTATTCGTACCAAAATATGTATTTTCTATGAAAATAATGGGTGAAATACGAAATTAGATATTTTCATTTACTGGATGGTATATAAATAAAAGATTATTTTTAATATTGTGTAATAAATATCGAAACAATTTTTATTTACCTACGGATTTAATTACGTAAAATGGGGATTTTAATAAATAGTTTTTTTAGTAAATTTGACGGCCTCCGTGGTTGAGAGGTAAGGCTGTTGACTAGCAATCCCAAGATCACGGATTTGAATCCCAGCGTGCGCATGTAAATTTCATTAATTGATTTGTGTTATTTCACAATATATATATATTTTTTCATTAGCTCGACACAGGAGGCACTGAGGAAAATAATTCCCTTCAGGGCCTATGTCATCTTTGAAGATGCTGTGTGGAGGGTCTTTATAGGAAAGGAAGGAGAGGAAGTTGTGAGAAGGAAAAGGGTGTGAGGGGTGGGTAGTAATCTGGGAGTCAGTGTGTCCAGGAGGACGAATCCATCCCTCCCACTGCGGTACAAGGCGATGTCCCGAGAGAGTAGGGGTGGAGAAGTCAAAGGGACTCCCACGACCATTCACTCCCGATCCCGCCTGCCATCAGTTGGTGGGTAGACTCACCTGTCGCCAACACCCGGACAAACCTCACCCCATGAACCCTGGCACCCCTGCTAAGTCACTAAACGTGGCGAACCACTTGGGGTGACATATGGCAGAGGTGTTGGTTATCCAAGAAATTGAATACCCGCCTCCCAAATTAAAAATAATTTATAGTATATTTTCGCCACTTTCTAGAGTTCTCAGTGTCGCCTTGGTGTAAGACCACCATTCAGAATTGAATTCTTGCTTGAAATGACTTTAGCCGTGTTTGGTGACCAGATCTGAATAGTAATAATTCCCAATCTCTTTCCCCTCCCCACTATCGCCAGCCTCACAGCATATTTCAATTGAGAATGCCATAGTTTTAATGGCTCCAAATATTTGAGAGCAGTTGGGAGTTGGGACTCTAATTTTGGAGCGATATTTAAAAAATAAAATAAAATTGATTACTACTAACTTCGTTACTCATTTTCACTGTTGGGCAAATCATTAACTCCTATGCAGCGCCTTTATATTATGTGTCCTAAAAGGCCATTTGGGTATAGTATACAAAGAAATTAATATACATGTTCTTAAAGTACCTATTTAGGTATCATCGTGATTTATTTTCAGGGTACTTTGATGTGTTGCTTATCTCCATATTTAGACTAAGTTTCGGACAGTGTTTCAGTATCCCTCATTAGCATAGGACGCCAAAAATAAATCACAAAAAGTACCACAACAGAAAATCTCAAATCGTATCTACCTTCATAGACCCAATCATGTCTGATTACGTCTAAAAGGGATCGAAATGAAGATCTAGTCTCCTTCAACGGAAGCAATCTTCCGAACAGATTCTCCATTAATATGCTTGGTGTAACTATAAGTGACCAGCTCAGGTATGGGGGCTCAATCGAAGCCAGAGTTAAATTAGCCTCCCAAGAACTAGGTGCACTGTACAGGGCCCACAGATAGTTTAATAGTACACAACTGCTAACCCTGTACAAATCGCAAGTGCGCCCCAAGGTTGAATTTGGCAGCCACCTCTGGTCTGGAGCTCCTAAATACTTGAAAAATACCCTCGACTCTGTGCAGAAACGGGCGGTCCGTTTGATAGATTCTCCCACCTTAACGAACGGATTACAATCTTTAGAGCACAGGCGTCGGGAGGGAATGCTATCCCTGTTCTACCGGTATTTCAATGGAAGATGCTCTGAGGAACTAGCGTCATTGATCCCTTCGGCACCCGTACATAGTCGGGAGACACGCCAAACGCGCGCCCAACATATGTCCACGACTGACATTTGACAAGTTCAATAGCTCGGCTATGGAACGATCTGCCGGCCTCTGTGTTTCCTCTCTCCTACAACATGGGTCTCTTCAAGACCAATGTTCATTCCTTCCTCTCCACAAAAAGACACTCCACACAGCACCCCAGATGACATAGGCCCTGAGGGAAATTATTTTCCTCAGGGCCTCCTGTGTGGAGTTAATGTAAAAAAAAATAGATAGGTACCTATTTAAAAGTAACTGCTATCATACTTTTATACATTTATATAGTATATAACTAAACTCTGTTCAATACGAGTACCTAACATGATATCGATAATAACCTACGTAGGTAGATATCTTTGTCCCTGTCTGTCTGTCTATCAGAGTGAAACCCATCCCTTTATATGCCCAGACGGATTCCTTGTAATGGCAGTCTACCTTCGTGGAAATGGGTCTGTATTGTCCCAATTAATTACGCTACGGATAGCGGTCAAGGCTAAATTCACCAATCTTACCATCACCAAAGCCTTAATAAAAGCTAATAATGTGGGTTTATATGGAATCTATACCGTAACTTGCAAAATGCGAGATTATTACTTTTTATTATATCAAAGCCGTGGTTTATAATTAAGTTAAGAGAAAGGTAACCACGCTCCAAATAACGGGCACATGAAACTTGTAAGAGGAGGAAATCATAAAATCTCTTCGTTCTTTACTGCCATATGTCAGTATAAAGCGTAAATTTTAGACATTACGACATACAAACGTATTCCCCAATTTCCTCTCTGGATTTTGACACCAATGCAAATATTTTTGAAGTGAAAACTTCTTTAGCACCTTTGTGATTTGAAACTTGATGAAACAAAAGCGAGTTTCACTGAAGGGTATGTGTCTTAATCTTGTGAGAAATGTGGAAATTCGCAAAGAATGCAAGCTGATGTAAGCGTTATGAGTAAGATTAAGAAAAGGAAGCTCAGATGGTCTGGGCACATGAGCGAATGCAAGAAGAAAGGGGTATAAGGATAACATTTGACGTGAATTTGAACCAGATACTTGTCAACAGTCAGAATAATAGAAGAGTTGGTAAGAGTCTGTGTATGCACGTGAATAACGTAAGGAGTGTGTACCAATACCGAGTTGCTTGGCGGGGAAACAGCATTATAGTTGGTTAGTTATAATATAAACTAGGCACATGTGGAATTCTTATAAAAGATGTCATGTTGTGTGCAGGTACTTTTTTCAAACCTTCAGAGGAAAAAAAAAACGCTAGAAATATTTCGATTCTCATGCCTTCAAAATTTTAAATCGAGCGTCTTATTTGCACGAGGCGAAAAGGTGGTTTTTATTTATTTTGTGCATAATTTTATAAGAATGAAAAAAAGTTAGAACATACAAAACCTCACAAATAGTCTAAGCCATAAAGGGGTATTTTTTTAAATTATTCCTTATATTATTACTTCATAGTTAAGTCAAGAAAAAACATTTTTTTTGTGGTTTACGCTTATATTTTTTGTTACGTAGATAATAATTTTATTTTTGAAGAAGAAGATAACACTTATAATCTAAATGAAAATATGAAAGAAAACAAGACAATGGTCCATTGTCTTTTTCTATTTTTCTGTGTCTTGTTTTCTTTCATATTTTCATTTAGATTATAAGTGCTATCTTCTTCTTCAATTATATATTACGTTGATGGGAATAACCTTCAAAAGTTATAAAAAGAGAGTTTTTCTCATAAAAAATTGAATAATTTTATTGTTATTCCAATACATAGAATAGGTAGTAAAAGCTTCAATTTATCCGTTCATAAGGTAAACCGATTTGTCGTAAAGATTAAGCTAAACAGTATCGAAATAGGATTTCACGTATAGCTTCATCTTAAAACACATTTACGTTTTGTCTTTATCCACAAATCACTGTTGGAAATCGCTTGAAACTGATGTACGCTTCAATTGCAAATAAAGGTGAAACTTGATTTCCATCCTTCCCCGTTTCCATTTCCTTTTTCTACCCACTGCCTGCGGCATCACAACATACCCAAACGGAGGAACCATAGTCCTACTGCCTCTGGGCAGCTCGAACTCTTTTAAATTAGAAAGTTACCTAAATATTAAAATATGAAAAAAACTGTTTGAGTGTGAACACAACGAAGAAAATATAAATTGTACTTAAATAAGTACTTGACGTTTGTATTTTAGGAGTTATAAAACCATAAATTTATGTCACAACTCTGTAACATTACTGTTTTATTACATCGCGAGAAACGAAGCAATAAGTAACTATCGCGTGGCGTCGTAAGAGTATAAAATAATATCTAGCCACATTTTATTTTCGCCTGTCAACAATTGATGGATCTAAAATATAACAAGGTAAACCGATCAAACGTGCCTCTTTTCCGTCTTCGATATTCTCACAAATCAACTAATAATTGAAAGACAAAAACATGTAATGTGTGACCTTAGAACTGGGGTACCCCAATAAGGACACGTTCTTTTCTTTTCTAAAACAATGTAAAAAAATAAATAAGTAAAAAAAAAAAAATTAAAAACTCTGACATCTGGAAGCAAAAGTACGCCTAGAATACCTCAAATTGTACAAAAATTAAATAACGTAAAATAAAATGTGCACATTTTGGTGACAAAAATTAAATCCAATTTCATATCAAAATTATAAATTACCACCCAGAATATTTCCCCTTGGCCAAAATCTAAATTAATCACAATCACAGTCTAATGAGAAACCCCGAGAAAACTTTCCATATTCCTTTTCAAATGACAATTTTACTACTGTACATTCCTCTCACCTGCCTCAGAACGGGTTACTTCTAGTGAGTTAGGTAATGTAAAGCATACAATTAAATTATACAGAAAATTAATTATGGTACCTAATAAAAGTGTTGTTTTCAGTTGTACGAAAATGTAAAAATTATATATCTTATCGTGCACTGAACTGAACAGAAATGTAACTTTCTTCCAACCTTTTGAGGGAATGTGTCGACTATATTATATCATACTCTACAGTTCCCCCAGAACCTTTCTGAATTTCACGAATCTCTTAATCTAGTATTTATACCTCTCTATTCACTTCTCTCTTTCAGAAAGCCTTTCGTTTTAGTGGTTTCACTTCACCCAAACTTTATTTTCTCTTGCATAGATTAGCATACACCGTTATTGAACGGTTGATTATTACTTTTTTTTATTTTCGGATTAACTTAATGAGTAAAACCTAAAATTGCAATATTCAATCATTGAAGACAGGGATGAAGAAGGGATGCCCGGGTTCATGGGGTTAGGTTTATCGGGAACTTGGCGGCGGATCCATCTGCCCACCAACTGTGTGACTGGCCGGATCGGCAGAGACTGATTGAGGGAGACCTTTTGACCACTCCAGCAGGACTCTCTCGGTACACCGTCTTGCACCACGGTTGGGGGGATGGATTCGTACGTCCGTCACTCCTAGACACACTGAACTCCGGATTTCTATTCACCCCCAGACCTCCACACAGCGTCCCCAAAGATGATGTAGACTCTGACGGGAATTATTTTCTTCAGGGCCTCCTATGTGGAGCCAATGTAAAAAAAAATACTCGGCCCTACCCCTTCGGTCACATTTAACTATATACTTCGACTAAGAACTTCCAACTTAATTTTCTTAACGTATATTTTTATTGGCTGCTTTCTTTGTAGGATCGGAAGATTCTTCCCGAACTAAATGCAATATGGATAGTGTATCTTTCGAACAACTTTTGAAAATAAAATAAAAACTCTCCGGCTAAAATTCATCGCGACATTAAGGATTTTTGTATTCATCATTATGTAATACGTCTCTTAACAGGTAAAGAGCCACACAAAGATATGTGTGGCTCTTTGCTATTTCTACCAGTAAAAGTCAATTCCATGCTGACAATCATGAAATTAATTAACTATTTTTTAGATTTTTCACACCTGACCCCGTTACATTAATACCTTAGCGTATTCTGATGATGAATACTGGCAGGGCTATCCGAAACGTTTGCGAAGAAGGAGAGAGCATATAATATAACTAAGTCTTCAAAAGGCCGTTGCACGTTCAAATATATATACGAAGGACAAAGTTACATAAATATATAGATTTTTAACGAAATGTTAGGTTAGTTTTCTTTGTGTTTTATCTTTGCGTACCGAATTTCACAAATATGAATTCCGGCACCAACCAAAATGGTAATCAGTTTTGAGAACCCATTGGCAATATTATTTATGCGTACACGGTTAAATTTGAGAAACAGCAATCTTGCAAAATCGCCGTTTGTCACGAAACGCCACAAACAGCACGGGAAACGGAATAAGAAAAGGCTTACACAATCAATGGAAGGTTGTATTTACCGTCATTTCCGTCATAATAAATAATAACCCCTTTGTGAATTTGTGATTCTCATTTCAATGTGAAACCGTTTAATGCTACCTATATAATATTATTTTTGTGCTTCAACTGTTTTCTCTCCCTCAATATGCTTTACGTAAGACCTCTCAGAAGGGTTTTAATACATGTATATACGTGTAAATGTACATACATGTAAATAGATTTTTGTCATTGAAATACTGATGTGTAATTATTACCATTTTTGATATTTGAATTGAAACAAAATCCTTCATAAACATTGATCAATAAAAAAGCTAAAAAATAATTGTGACAAAGATTGTTTAACACAACCGAAATTTTTTAACTTATTTTTATTACATTTACACGCATCAATTACACTGCCAGAATTACACACGGACGTAACAAAAAATCTGCTTTTAATTGGCCTACGTTTTAGAGTATTTAAGAGTGTGCTCAATAAATACCATGTTGAAAAAAAATAAAACAAAGTTAGGTTAGGTTTTTGACGTGTGTAATTCCAGAAGGTGTAAATTAAATAGGTATAATTCTATCCATGTGTTATTTTGTCCACGTGTAATTCTGTATGTCTGTTATTCTGGCAATGAAATAGTGGTATGCGCGTCTGCGTAATTCTGTCATGTAACATTTGGATTTGTGTTGGTTCTGGAAAATTTGTGTAACATTTGTTTTGATACAGACTGGAAGGTATTGTATTTTTTTTAATCTCGGAGATGATATGTGGATGACTTTTTAAATAGAGGAAGGAGAGTAAGATCTGGGAAAGAAAAAGTTATAAGGGGTGGGTGGGAATCTACCGAGTCCAGGAGTAACGGACGTTTGAATTGAACCCTCCCGCGGTGCAAAGCAATGGGTCAAGAGAGTCCTGCTGGAGAGATAAAAGGTCTCCCTCAACCAGACTCACCAAATACCCGCCGCACAATAGTAGGGAAGACGCATCCGCCAAGACCTAGACAATCTGAGGATTGAATGAACCCGGGTACTCCTGCTTAGTTTATTCATATTCATTCAACTTAGTGTATTTTATCTGTGAGTTGTACCAATGAGGTGGATGTGTGGTTTTTTAGATAGTCTTGCTTTACTCATTGCTGTATTTTATCTGTGAGTTGTACCAATGAGGTGGATGTGTGGTTTTTTAGATAGTCTTGCTTTACTCATTGCTGTATTTTATCTGTGAGTTGTACCAATGAGGTGGATGTGTGGTTTTTTAGATAGTCTTGCTTTACTCATTGCTGTATTTTATCTGTGAGTTGTACCAATGAGGTGGATGTGTGGTTTTTTAGATAGTCTTGCTTTACTCATTGCTGTATTTTATCTGTGAGTTGTACCAATGAGGTGGATGTGTGGTTTTTTAGATAGTCTTGCTTTACTCATTGCTGTATTTTATCTGTGAGTTGTACCAATGAGGTGGATGTGTGGTTTTTTAGATAGTCTTGCTTTACTCATTGCTGTATTTTATCTGTGAGTTGTACCAATGAGGTGGATGGGTGGTTTTTTTAATAGTGTTGCTTTACCCATTGTTGACAAAGGCATCCTAATCGACACCGCCTGTTTTTTCTGATTTGAGCCGTGATCCCTCAATTGAAAATTCCGCATCTTTTAAATTGTCGTTCCATCTCCGCTACGGTCTGGTGGCCTTTTTCCTTCTGGTCTCAAATTTGACTTTTTTCTTTGGAGCAAGGTAAATTCTTTGCTCTTTCAGATCTGTCATTATTTCTTTTACATCTTCTATTATAGTAATTTTCTGTATTAGCACTTCAGCGATCTTTGTTTTATTGTGCTTTTAGTCAAAACCCAAGTTTGTGTGCTATTGATGATTTTCAAATCAATTACAATCCCATCTTTAATTGTATTTAATTTGGCACTGGCATTCTAGGCTAGGCTTTACCTCATTATCTGTTTTTTCTTTTAACAGATTTATTTCTTGGCCTAGATAAACGTTGCTTAACTGTCTTAGTGATTCACTTGTCTAATTGATTAAAGTTACATTTCTTTTCCTTTAGGTAATGCAGGTTTTCGTTATGATTTTTTTGTACTTCGGTAGATGCTGTATCTATGAAAGGTATATGAGTTATGAAAGATGTTAATTTTATTCGGTAATTTTCAAAACAAAATTTATGTAACACATAATTATTAGCGGTTTATGAGAAAAATAAAGCTATAATTAAAATTAGCAAATATTAGTGGGTGGTACCTTCTTGCCAAATTACAAAAGTTAAATGGAAAGTTATTTTAGGCATTAGGTATAAAAGAGTGTAGGCTTTCACTGGATTCATTAAAATTAATACTAACACATAATCTGGATAAAATGGTCTTGTATACATTCCCACGCAACCTCCATCAATCTTCCTTCTTTTTCATGGACATTGGGAAAACGACGAACAAAAAGATATACATTCTTGAGGTTTAAATATCCGCGTAAAGCTCGGGCAAGGGCGTGGGATGCGAGACATTCTTGAAAGGTTTCCGTGGATGATGTACGTTAAATTTTAAAAAAATAAATAAAGTTATAACTTTTCTCTATTTTATAATCACCATGAAGGATTAATATTTAACCTATAAAAAGTCTTCAATTACCCCCACCCTTGATCCAAATAGCATCTGGAGTAACATGAATTTTGGCGCCTTCTTAAATCTAAAATAAATATTATTAATAATAGGAAAAGCGCGATATGCCATAAATCTCCCGATAAGCCATAAGGTCTTCATTTTTTTTTTACATGAGCTCCACACAGGAGGCTCTGAGGAAAATAATTTCCCTCAGAGCCTATGTCATCTTTGGGGATGCTGTGTGGAGGGTTTTTTAACGAAAGGAAGGGAAGGAGAGTTCTGAGAAGGAAAAGGATTTAAGGGGTAGGAATCTGGGAATCAGTGTGTCCTGGTCAACCGCCTCCAAGACCTAGACAATCCTCACCCCATGAACCCAGGCATCCCTGCTAAATCACCAAACGTAGCAAACCACTTGGGTTATCATCTAATTTTTTTCTGCAATATAAATGTACAAGAGGCATTAGGGCGCTCTCTCGTACCGCCACCTGTATGTATCATGGGCCTAATAGCTTAGTAGTCTAACTGGACAGTGTCTTTGAGTCGGGAGGTTGCGGTTTTGATGTTTTCTCCACAACGGATCGATAAATCTGAATAGCCAGGTACTCCCCCAACTTTCTCCTCCCCATGTTCTTCCCTTCCCCACACTCTTCAGTCTCACAACATACACAATTAGGGATACCATCACTGGCTCCGATTAGCAGGGAGCAGTTGGGAATTTTGTGCCACATATATTTTTGAAAAAATTTTTTTTTTTAAATGAAGGCGCCAAAACAGGCGAGCTTTTTAGTTAGTAAGACAGCTTCAGCACCGTGCTGTCCGAAGCGGCGTGCTGCAATTGTGCTTGCACAAAACAAATCCTGACTGGCAATGTAGGTCACACAATGTAATGATTGGTAATTTGAGGAAATATAAAGTTGAGAAAGTCATTTTTATTCATCGATTGTTCATCATGATTCGCTCGAACAATCATCGCAAATGGCATATTTTCCCGATAAACTTCCTACTGAAGCTCTTCAAATTATTCATACATACATGAATATTGGATATTACAATCTGCATTAGAAGCTAGTACGTCAGGCATCATAAAATATTAGAATATACCGCAAATCCAATATCGCTTGAATAAATTTAAAGTTGCCGTGTGGGAACAGTTTCACGTGATAAAATGCAATGAACATCGTAGGCAGCTTTCAACAGGGCAAAAAGGTAACTTCAATAATATATTATTGGTGAACAAGTAATATTTATATTTCGTAGAAATCCAATACGATACGTTCTAGGTGTAGGTAGAGTACTAACTCGGTGAGCCGGTAATCTTGGAGAGTTGGCAGCAGCGCTCAATAATTCAACCAGAATTTGTGACCTAATTTTTGAGATTTTCAGAAGAGATTTTTTTTTAAATTAATGATGTACCTTTGCTTGTAAACGTAGATGATGGCTAAAAATAATATATGTGAGGTGGTGACACCAAAGAGTAATGTTGTTTTTCGATTACATTTAAACGCGTCACAATAACTTCCATTTGACAACGTTTTGAATTATCTAATTAATTATGAAAATTGTATTTTAGATTAGATATTTTAGATTTACCCCTCATTAAAAATGTTGTTAAAAATAAACAAGTATAATTTATCTTTTTTTTACATGAGCTCCACACAGGAGGCCCCGAGGAAAATAATCTCTCTCAGGGCCTACGTCATCTTTGGGGATGCTGAGTGGAGAGGTTTTTTTAAGGAAAGGAAGTGGAAGAGAATTCTGGGAAGCAAAAGGGTTGAAGGGGTGGGCAGGAATCTGGGGTTTAGTGTGTCCTGGTCATCCGCCTCCAAGAGCTAGACAAACCTCACCCTATGAACCCGGTATCGTGTATTTTGAAACTCCTTTTTTCTATTAAACATTTCGAATAAATTCTCAATCACACCTTTCGCCCAATTTTAAATTGTCATACTTTGTGAGTAAAATAGCAAAATGTTAAAAAAAAAAAAGTTATTCATCTCAAACTAGTTTTATGGAGATATAGTATATTGAAACATCACGCGTCGCGCACATGATATCAATTACACTCAACAAAAACAGTCATTAACTCAACTAAAACAAAACAGTGTGTTTGTGGGGTTGTTCTGGCAGAATGCTGTATTTTAAGATGCAATGTTCTGCCATTACCGAAGTGTTTTTTTGCAGTTACAGCATTGTTCCATTCTCAATTTATTGGGAAGTAGTCACAATAAACAAATAAGTTCATATGATGTAACTCGACAAATGGAATTGATTGAGCGCTGTAAAGCCAAAATGCTGTATCTTTAGATATGGCATATTGCCATAACAAATAGTTACATCGGTCGTCTACATAAGAAATATAATATATGGGCACCTACGTCCAAAACTGGATGGCAAACGGCTTTTATAAAGAAAGTAAAGAAGAAGACGGCTTAATACAATACACTTGTTTTATGATCTAGAAATGATATATTTAGAACCCTTCTCCCCATTGCTACGAGTGCATTGTAATTTTCTATAAAAATTTATAGCTACTTGTTTTAAAATATAGGTTCCTATATTCAACTGGTTAGGTAACTCTTGTGCATGGCACATTGGCAGACTATGCAATTCTGAACAGCCTTCGGTGGAATCCTGGGTAGTTAATGCGGCAAATAACATAGGAAGCTAGTTAAGGGTAGTAAATTCTAATGGTAGAGATAGGGGTAGCACAGTAGAATTCTACACACAGTAGAGTTCACTGGCATTTATGCACATTGAACAATGGGTGTCTGATTTGTTATGAGATTAACCTTAAAAAAATCACCTTTCTGCGGAGTCTTTATAGAATATTTTCACCTTCATGAATTTATCAGCTGGTTTTGAGGACAAGTTAAGTCATAGAGTAGCCTGTAAGCTCAGTCTCGGCCATGGGCCAATTAGCACCAGTCAGGTTGAACTTTGGCATCTTTTTACATCAAAAAGTTGTTGTAATAACTAATAAATTCCTATGTAGATCACTACGCTATTAAGGTTGTACCTATGAAAGCACTAGTCAGTTAATCTGAACAGGTACATGTTTTTAATGCTAGCAAAACAAGTTTCGGAGATCCCGTACGCAAAACACCAAATATACAAGTGAAAGATGTATAATAAGTCTGTTATGCCCTTCCACTGGAGCCAAGAGTGCTTTTTCTACTCGTAAGCTAAATCCTTGGAAATTGGCCAAATGGTTAATCCATAAGGGAAAATTTGAAAGCCTTGGAGATTGTATTAATTAAATTATAACAATATGAAAGGTTTTTGTACGTTACCCCATCGGTTTTTGTATAATTATATATAACTAGCTTTTACCTGCGGCTTCGCTCGCATGTTATTATGGGGGAAATTACTGTAGCGCTTGCACTTATCAATTATCCCCCCCCCACCTCCTCCCCCTGCTTTCCATACATTCCATACCCCTCCCCCCCTGCATTCCATACATTCGTTCCCGGTACACTCAGTTTTCAAACAGCTTGCGTTCCACCTAAATTTCATAATGCCAGAGCTCACCAGTGGTAAAATAAAACAATTATCCAATTAGGCGCAGTCGCTCAGAAGTTGTGCGCGTACAAACATTTCGGAGATTAATTTTTATTTATCTATGGATAGATTTTAACTACGATTTCCTGCAAATATATCAAACAAATCGTTTCCACGGCAACGATTTTTTTCTGATGTTAGCAATAACACGCTTTTGTTGGCGACAGAAAACGTATAATAAATATAATATATTAATATTTATAATTTCATAACGCCAGGGCTTACCGTTATATTCACTCTATAGTACTCGCATATAATGTAGCTTTCTATTGGTGAAAGAATTTTTAAAATCTTTTTATTGGTTAATGCGTGAAAGCGTAACAAACAAAATCGAGCATTTATAATATTAAGCACAGGTAGCATCTTTAAAATAAACGATTATATAACATTCGTATGCAACAATTCCAGTGAAATTAACCCTAAAAGTGGGCAGTTTACACACGAATGAAGAAACTATTAGAATGGTGCAATTTTCGGTGTTTGAATGAGAAAGAGAAACAAAACTGGAGACGTTTTTTGAAGGTCAACAACCTGTGAAGAAACTTAGAGGGAAATGACGATAAATTCTCAGTTGATGTGATGATATTTTTGCCAGTGAATTATGAGTAATTTGGTACAACGTCTTTTGACAAACAATGCAAACTTTTATATATTTTTGCGGAAAAGCTATACCTACTTTCAAAACTTTCCCCACAAGTGACTGAATAATTAAATAATTCATTTTTCCTTTTGGAAGTTTCCGAAGTAGCACGTTTCCCGCTGCCATTTTTAAACTCTTTCTCTCTCTAAAGGGCACTCGAGTCCTGTCAGAAATGTCGGAACTTGTTGGGTAACGCTTTAAGTTAACCCTTTCGGTCCCGAATCAAAACTGGCAGTAATTAAAAATACTAATTTTACGCTTTTACTTTTTTTTAAGTTTTTCAATGTTGAAATGTTATTAATACGTTAATTTGAAAGAACATTGGGTTTTTAAAGTTGTTTTAAATTGGGTATATATTATATAATAAATTTATTACTATTCAAACAAATACTGGTTATACTATTTTTTTAGTTTAATTTATATAGATTATCTTATCTTAAGTAGTTAAATTTTAAAATTTAGTTAGATATTTACATTAAAAATATGAGAGACCTATAAAAATGTAAAAAAATTATATCACATTTAATAAACTATTTATACGTATATTGAATTTTTTATTATTCCAAAATTTTTATATTATTTTATTTATAATAAAATTATTAAATTTCAAAAAATAGTGGTTACACTATTTTTTAATTTAAATTTATATAGATTATCTCTTAGAAGTTAAATTTTAAAATTTAGTTAGATATTTACATTAAAAAAAAATGAGATACCTATAAAAATTTTTAAAAATTAGATCACATGTATATCAACATATTCAAGAATATCTCCTTAAAGGGATTTTTCAAAATTCAAATTAATTCAAAAGTTATAGCCAATTTAGTTCGACCGGTTTATACGAAATCTAACTAGAATCTAAATAGAGAAAAAAATTTACCGCGTTTTTATTAAAACTACTTTTTTCGGAACATGTGACGAAATCTCATGTTCTAATTATCTTATTGACCGATTTTCTTCAAATTTGGCATGAATTTTCTTTATATATATATAAATATATCCCTCTATAGTAGAAAACAGCTAAAATTAAAAAAAATACTATTCTTAAAAATTCGGAAAAGTCAAAAAATATCTGAAAAAATCTTTTTTTTGTAGCCGCCATTTTGCGAGAAAATTACTTTATTTAATTTTTATTGGTTCTTACCATAAAACATTTGTATTGATAAAGAATTTACATTTTTTAATTTTTCAAATGAAGGGTTGGAATCGTGACAAAATGGATACGCTCTTTGTTTTCCCCCTCTACTCCAACAGTGTGTAACTTCGTGAAATATACATTTATATTTTTTTGAAGTTTTTTTTTGTGAATTCTTAAAATATAAAAAATATACCATAAAAAATGTATGGCTAAAATATTAATGGTTTTTATTATCGACCGTCAAAAATCGCCCGAAATTTGGGCTTTTAGACTGGCATACCCCCTAAATAAACGCACAATGCATACTTTATTAAACTAATTCTCAACAGTATGCATAAAAATGAAACACCAAAATCATATCTTTAAAACATACCTTCAAAAAACAATTTACACAATGTGGAAATTGGGGTTAAACACTATCGAGTAAAAATATAAACACGGCTACTGCCTGAACCAATAGCTATAATTAAACGAAAAAAATAGCGCGCAAAGTTAATAACTAACCAGAAATTGGAGATCAAAAACCGCCAATTTTTAAGGGAGGAAAATATGAAATGAAAGGGTTAAGGCACGTTGATTGTGGGCATCCCGTCTAACAGGTTCCGGCCTAATTAAACAGCCAATACAACCTTCTTTGTGTAAATGTTTCCCTTTGTTTACACCACTTGAAAATAATTTAATGCTTTTAATACTCTTTTTTGAAAAGCTTTTTTGTTATACAACGTATAATATTTTTTTTACAGATTTATGAGATTTGCTCTACAGTCCATGCTGGAAATAACAAATAGTAGCGTTAACCTTCAAATTCCCATCAGGAAAGGCAGTACAAATTTCATGGCTCCACAACTCACATTGTGAATGTTTTTGATGTTTCAGAAAACAGCTTTTCCGTTTTGTTTTGTCATGTGTATTTATTATCGAGGCGTCTGACTTACGCATGGTTCTTGATTCTTGGTATGGCATAGAACTCAATTGTAGCTATTAAAAGCTTATTCCGTTGTGTAATTATTATATAGATAATAATGCATTTTTTGCATTGGAACGTCAATTCATTTGTTTAATTAATTGAGAAAGGGTTGATACTTTCAACAAGAAGCAAACAACATTTGTAATTAAAACAGAATTAGATGTTAAAAACACATTACAAAACTTTCCACTCCACTTTCAATCTGTTAACCCAAAATTTAATTTAATGAATGGCACCTAATTTGGGTATTTTGGTATGAGTTCAAATTAGCCCCAGTGCGGCAAAAAAATGGCGTGGTTTTAAGCTTTTCGATGAAATCGTAGATGGCGATGGCATGTTACCGTAGTTGCAAATTCAAAGTACTCCCAGAATTAGCCCTCAACTGATGATTCGAGGCTGAAATTAAAATATTTAAGGCGCCCTCTGCAAATTTAACCGCTCTTCCGAAAATCGAGTTTGGTTGGTCTTTGAAATTGTTACGTACCCTTTAATAAACCCGTTATAAAAACAATGTCCGTTAATTGTTTTTTTTTACGATTCAGACCGCAAAATGATTTCTAAAGGACCCTTGTTCTAGTAATGCAAGTGTATGTTTTTTTTATTCTGGGAAAATAATCTCTTTTTCATGGTGGATTTCCAATTTAAATACTTGAGAATTTACTTGTCGTAAATGAGAGCTTAATTAAATATAAATTCCTTAATTAACTTATTATCCTTAATTATTAAGTTAATTAACTTATTTATTATCCTGGCGAAGAAAACATAGTTTTCGAAACATGTTGATATTGTTAATTAAATAGTGGTGTACACAAAGTTATTTGTTTTCATTAAATTAATAATGACGCCACAAAGTGAATTTGCGAATTTTGAAGAAATAATTAATTATAAAATCAAATAATTTTGGTACCTTCTTTATCACTTGTCTAAATTATTTTTCAAACAGATTTCAATTTTGAAAATGACACTTAAATTCAAAGCAAATTTGAATTCCTGAAAAAATTTCAGGCAAATAACTAACGCACAAAATATCTTTGAACGCACATTGCAGACAGCCGAAATTAGAATGTTTGATGATATACCTACGTATGTAATGCCGTTTGGTTTTTCATTTTAAATGATCCAGTCTAGAGATATGGTGGTATATATTTGACCTGCATATAAAATGTTACTGTGCTATTGGGATGACGGAGCAATATACTGTAGGTAATCAACGTGATATCTCGGATTGCATATGATGATGAAGAGATACTGGAAAACCTTACCCGCTCTTATATTCCTACTTAAATTGTCGTCCCTCTTTCTCTCTCTCCTAAAACAAGTCAGTCGCATTTTTGTTACATAAACGAAATATTATATATAAACGAATGTAATCTCGCTTCGGATACTCCCAACTGTACCAAATACAGTAGGTACCACAATAACGATTATGTGGCAAGAATTTCGTAGAGTTAAATTCACAACAGTTGTTTGAAACTGTTTGACTTTATTTTAAGTACCTACCGACAACTATATTTAGGTATTTTAAAGGTCAAAGAGAGGGTTATAGAATTACCAGGAATAAGATTAAGGCTACGTGCGCAGATAATAAATAAAATGGGTACCGTCTACCTAATGTAGGCACTTAATAGTAAAGTTTCCTTGTAAATTTGCTTCAACCAAAACAGTGACTAAATGACGTGGGTAGTAAAGGTGGCAAGGTAACGTTTAAACCTTAAAACACTTTTACCTTATGACGGTAAATATAAAATTATATAGATTCGCCATTGTCTCACAAAATTAATATGGAATGTTGCAAGTAATAAACACCCTTGTGTTTTCAGTTAATTTTTAATTCAAAAGTTTTTCATGTATGATAAAGATATACTTTCAAAGAATATGTGTGTATGAACGACATAGATATAGGGCCGGCGGCGTTTGCGAATTTCCGCCGAATACCACATTCTACATCACAGGTGTGTCTGAGATGCTTAGACATGCTTACTCGCTTACACAAAGACGAATATGGAATTCTATCTGAAACGACCTACTGCTGCTATAGGCTGTCCTTTTTATATTTGATTGTCCGCTATCTCACTTTTTCTAATGGCACTAAAAATCTTCCGGAAAGAATCGAAATAATTGTTTTTTTATAATTCTAAATAATTTTAGTGTATTTTCGAATGAAATGTTGTTCTTTAGCTTTTAATAGTATTAATGGAGACATTTTCTCATCACACGAGGGCATTTTGGGGCTTTTTTAATGCAATTTACTTACTGGTAGGACATGACCTTGCGCGACGCGTGGCAAAAATTGTACATATATTTTGTTTTATTCGTAATCTATTTAAGCAGAAAATATACCTACAAAAATAATCATCTTAAAATAGCCCATAACCCATAACCTAACGTAACCTATTTAACCAATTTTTAGGACGGGTTGTTTCAAAAAATTTGAAGGATTCGTCAAATATTTGAAGTTAATTTTCACGTCCTGTGTAAGTTCTATTCAAGTTCTGTGATTGTTTCAGTTTTACGAAGCAACTGGCCTATAATGATATAAAAACAGAACTTGAATAGAACTTACACAGAACGTGAAAATTAACTTCAAATATTTGACGAATCCTTCAAATTTTTTGAAACAACCCGTCCTTAATATATTTTTTCATCACTATTAATGACTTTACTGAAGAGATTCTGAGTTGTCCGGTCACCCCACACACACAATACGAAATATAAATAAAATTCGCGTACCTCAAACACACTACAAAATATGGGATAAAATCTCTGAACTATATTGCCTACACGCTATACCTATAATTCGCTTCCAGCAAATCCAGCAAAATAAAATAAAAAATCAGAGAAATGCTTTAAAAGAATATTTTCTTAGTACATTTAAGGATGAACTTACATAATTTTCTTGTCATGTTCTCTTCTGTCTTGTTTCTTTTTCTCTCCTTCTCTTTTGCATGGTTCTGTAATCATCCATATTTTTATAATATGTTATTTTTTTCGTTGTTTTCTATTGTTGTTTGTTTCTACTTTACCTGTCTTTAATTTTTTGTCTATACTGTTTGTGAACTTATATTTTTAAAATCAAAATACCTATGTAAAATTATAACTATTTCCTCCCACCTACGAATTGTTACCTCCTCCCGTCCTAAAATGAGTTTTGTAACTAATCGGAATTGCCCTAGCAAGAAATAAAAACAATTAATAAAAAAATAAAAAAAAAGCAAAATTTTATTATGGGCGGTACTCTGAGAGCACAAGATGCATAATGACTTTAGTTGAATTAAGTAATATTATGCCTTGTTATGCATATTTTATTCCTGTGAAAGTATAGTGGATCAGGAGTGAGGACTTGTGATTACCTCGCGTGCAATTTACCCCGCAGTCTCAAAGTGTTCAGTAATTTGATCGGGCTCTGCAATGTGCTTCCGTCCAATCAACGTTCAAATTACTGACAGCGGTCGGCGCTATTTTGTCGCAGTAATAAAACCATGAGAAAGAAGGTAGGTGCAATTCACATTGCAAAAACATCTTTATTTTAACCCTCTCCCCCAGGAATATTATAAGATAGAATAATATTATGTTTAAGAAATAAATAAAAAAAGCAATAAGTTTTAACCATTTTTATTGTTTAGATACCAGCGAAATGTTTCGTAAAGCCTCAATTACATTAAGCGAGTTTACAAGCTACTAGCCGGTAAGTTTAAAAGCGGGTGAATCGGCGAGTGAGATTGTCATGACACACAAAACTGTCTACTCGCTCAGTAGCAACGTAGCAGCTAAAATAACGACTCTCGCGCCATGCAACTCTGTCTGTCGGCAGTTTGTAGAAAACTTGAATTCGCAACGCTAACCAGTAGCGAGAATAACGGCTGCCGCCCGAACTAATTCTGACAGACGAAATCAGCTGTTGGTGGGCCGCCATCTTTAGGCAAACTAGTAAAGTTGACCACCTTTCAACTTTTTTTCGTAGATTGTCCACAATCTGCTGGTTAGCAAGTAATACGATGACACTGAGCAAGTTTACTAACAGATAGTGAATTTTCCAGATAGTAGCTTGTAAACTCGCTCTATGTCATCGAGGCTTAAGCAATGCCCACCTCTTTAGGGATTACTTTAGTTTTCGGTAAACCTTGAAGAGGTAAGTATTGCTTACGAAACATGTCGCTTGTACCAAAGCAAGTTATTTTTAGGTAAAATGTTGCCACAAAATACGTTTACTGTTTTTGAAGAAATATAATTGAACATGTACACGGTATCCGGAAACGAATAGTACACGCGGGAATCTGGTGAGTCTACATCACAATCTATCTTCTACGTAGATCCCAAAAACAAATTACTATTTTTCTTTTTATTTTACATTTAAAAAAAAAAACTTTTCCAGTCGTGTGTACATTTCGACGCATATCAAAAGACAATAGACGCATTTGTAATTACCGTGACGATTCATCCATGACGTTTAACGGTACCGTGACGGCAAAAAAGGCAATAAACATGTTTTCCTTATCGTTATAATTTGGCAGCTCTTTCTTACACGTTGAGAAAGATGAGACACACAAAATACGTGCGATTGTTTCCTCCAACGTACCAACTACTTTTTTTTCCTTTGGAGGAAACAGATATATCTTACTGCTCAGCCAAGGCGACGGGAATTTTTCCGTTTCAAATTCTTTATACGTTTGAGGGAGATGTATGATAATGATTGTATATTTTCATTGGGGGGTGCAGACATACGTTCACCGTTTGTCTCATTTTCGACTGCTATTATTTAGTGTGTAAGAAAAAGCTGCAGTATTATACGTTTAAGAACAAATGCAAAACCATTAGTGCATTGACATTTGACGTTTTTGAATTGTTAGCATTAACTTACAATGTTATCCTTGTAACTATATTCCACACTTTCAAAACACGGCTAGTAGTATTGTAGAGGTTTACGGAGACGGTGCCGTGAGTGAGAGAGATGAAAGAAAAGTATGACTTTTTCCTTTGGAGGAAACAGACCTATGTACATTTTGTATATCATCTTGTGAAAGAGCTGCTGCATTATAGCGATAAGGAACGTACGTTGATTTCATTTTTTATGCCATCACGGTACCGTAACCGTGAATCGTCGTGGTAATTTTAAAAGCGCTCAATAGATTGTACCTTACAGATTTTTTTCCAAATTTGACCTAAAAATTGCAACTTTGGGCTCGATTTACTCGAAAATGAAAGCTAAATCAAAAAAGTTGTACCGCAAAATCGACTCCAAATGTGATGTAGATTCATCAATTTTCTCACTATGTGTAGGTACTGTTTACGATTCTTATAAATTTGAGTAATTTTTATAATAATGAATACCCTTCCATTATAAACTTTTGGGTTCGTGTGGTTACATAATACTACATGTAGGTATGTAAAGAATTTTTAATGATGCCCTCAGCTTCGCCGCAGTGACTCTGTAAGAGATATATATTCAAGTAACGTACAAACCTTCTTCTTACCCCATTAACTTAAACCATATCTTCCCTCAAGCAACATTTCATAATAATAATTAAATTTTTTTTACATAACTCCACACAAGAGGCCCTGAGAAAAATAATTTCCCTTTGAAGAATAATTTTCCTGAGGAAAATAAGTTACCTTTGAAGACGCCATGTGGAGGGTCTTTTGATCCATGTGGAGGGTCTTTTTGAGGAGAGGAAGAAGTGAACATGGGTCTTGAAGAAACCCATGTTGTAGTAGGGAGGAAACACAGAGGCCAGCAAATTGTTCCACAGCCGAGCTGTTGAACTCAAGAACGAGTCATAGAAGCAACCCGCACTAGACTACACATCGGTGCCGAAGGGATCAAGACGCCAGTTCCCCAGAGTATCTTTCATTATAATACCAGTAGAACAAAGACAGCATAAAGATTGCAATCTGCTTGTGTGGGAGTGTCGTTGTCCAATTGGCTCTGTAAGTGAGATTCTCGTGTGGTTTTCAGAACATTGCGGTAGTATGACAACTGCAAAATAAACTTATTGAATACATATAAACAATGAAAAAATATTTTGATTATTAAACTTAAAGATGGAATCTTTCGAAATTGCGAAAGTAATACTAAGTTTTTATAATAAAAAAGCTTTAAAATACGTTTATATTAACCCACTTTTCACTGGTTACCTGTGTATTAAAATCCTAGTACACTATACTCCTTAGTGCAACAATGTCACTACTTCTTGTACAACTATGTCACTGAATCGCTTATCCGTTAAAATGTTTCGTTGCACTGCTCAACTTTATCACACTTGCTCAGTGGGACCTCTGCACCGGTCGCGTGGTCATTTGGTCACTGGTCACCGTGCCTGCACTATTATGTCACTGCGGAGGTCACTGTATGCGCAACTGTGTCACTGTACTGCGCTCCTGTACCCTTCTGCTACCCCGTACTTTCACACCGTACTAGCCCCTAACCTCTAGCCCCGTAGCATCAGTGCTGGATCTAGATAATTTTAAGGGGAGGGGGCAAAGTCGGCTTTGTTTCGCCCCCTCTCTCTCAACCCCCGCTCCCACTATAAACGTTCAAAAAGGTATAGGTTAAAAGGCTAGACTTTGCACCAAACGCGGAACGTTTAGGTATTTCATTATATCTACTTTGTCCTGCTCAAAACAAACTCACTCGTGCGAATGGGACAACTGCCGTAAACTCTCTAATTTATCTACAGAAATCGCTCGGAGAGGGGTTTAGGAATAAAAAAAAATTCTACACCAAAACTTTCACAAAATTGTAATTTAAAAACAAAAATATGTTTTCAAAAAAAGAAGCTATGTCGGTATGTTTTTATAATTTTGTAATTCTTCATGAGCAATTCTTCAAGTTAGCAGCTCTTTTTCCTTAAATAATATTTTCCGGTAAATTGTACATGTTTGACAGTGAATGTTTACGTTAATTCAAAACACATCGAAAATTTAAAAACATGCTGACATAGTTTTTACCTTCTAAAAGGCAATATAAAAAAAATATTAATTTTGTGTGATTTTCGATGTAGAAAAGTGTTTTTCCCGGGCGTCCTTTTTGTATGGGCTGAAAAGCGAAGTTTTTACTTCTTAAGAGCTGTTAAAATAGCGGTAAAAAAATTGTAACAAAATTTAAGGATTTTCTTATTGAATTGATCTAATTCAGAATTAACTTTCAGATATGTTAAAAATAAGGCGTTAAATTCCTCAATAAAATACATCTTATCAAAAATTGAGTTACGATAAATAGATAGTCCATTAAAAAGCAGACAAACTTTTGATTTTTCCTGTCTGTCAAATTAGGCACGAAAATATTAAAAAGATTCGTTTTAAGAAGAAAAAAAATAGTACCATCTAACGATTATGTAAGAAATTTAGTATTGTGATGAATAAACGTTTGAAAAGTGAAATTCAGAGCAAAAAATTGATAGCTACCCTTTCCAAGATGGTGAATTTTTTTCGGGATACCTGCTGAAAAATTATTAACTAGAAAGGGGTCATGAACAATCTGCCAGCCGTTCTAGGTGGTCGTTTTAATTTTTGTATGCGCCCGGGCCACAAGCAGGTAACCTTTCAGTACAATTTTCATTAAGCCGCTTTCCAATTGTGCCACCATGACACCTTACGCCATTTTGCACCCCCTAGATTCAGCACTGCTCGCCACAATCGCGCAAGTCACTTACAATTCTTACATAAGCATGTCACTAAACCGGTCACGGTCAATGTCAGCACACGTCGTGTCAGTGCACTATTCACCTGCATAGTGAGTGAGTCACCCAAACGGAAGACCGCATAATGGTATCCCTGCATGGCGGGTGTCATCAAATATTCATGCTTTAGCATCGGAAAATCGCGTCGTCCTAACCTCAAAAAGAAAAACACAATTTTTCTGGGATACTTACCAAACGAACCTAACCTAACCTAAAAAATAAAAATGCCATTTCTGGGACACTGAACGCATTAACCTAACCTAACCTCACCTAACCTTACCTAACCTAACCTAAAAAAAATTATATGAGATTTTTCTGGAATCTGAATATATAAACGCGAACGCCATTTTCACTTGGGTTATTTTTCTAAATGATGCATCAAAATACATTATTCATGCCATTCCTTTATGATATTACTATAATCCTGTCACTGAGAGCTGCATTGTAGTCTCCCCTTCTATTACAAGCGTTGTTTATGAATTTGAAGGAGAATTTACAAAAGGAATTTTCTGTAATATGCTATCTTAAAACTTTTGTACAAGAATAAAATTATATTTTTATCAGTAAATCGCATATCCGTTTAAATGTTTAGAACTCTAGAAAAATGCTATTTTACTTTTCAGGTTAGGTTAGGTTAGGTTAGTATGTTCATATCCCAGAAACAGCATTTTTCTTTTTTAGGTTAGGTTAGGTTCGTGTATTAATTAAAAAAAAAAAAACAATTAAAAATTTAACACTGTTACTTTGTAGTTGTAACCTACATAACCTAATTTATACGAACATGCAAGCCGGTTTCATCAAAATCGTGCCTATTACGAGTTTATTGTATAATTTACAACATTTAACCTGAATAATTTCAGCCAGTTGAAACAGTTTTAGTAGAATGAAATGGGTAGTTATTGGAAATAAATAAACTGCAAAATGTTATAAAATTTATAAAAAGTGTTTTTAATCACTTTGTTACAATTATAGATCAAAAAATAACATTTTGCAATCAATTCCAAAACAAATTTCTTAACAATCTCAAAAATAGAATATTATTTATATACGATTTTCAGCATTTAGAAAATCAATCTGTTACATAAATTATTTCTTAGATGATTCAGACGGTAATTGAAAGCCTTATCGTCACGTGCACAGTTTCCTATTAGCCCCTGATGTCTTGTAGGCTTCTACGGATGCAATTTCCTGTTCGTTTAACCACGTGATGTAAAAATAGCTTCCCATTTACTTTGTAGGGTGGATTATTTGTTTTACTAAAGTATTCAAATTAGATTTACATATACAGGGAATTAAGGGACGTACTTGACTTACTTTAACCGGTGATTCCTGACATTATTTGGGGTAAAAAATGTTAATGAAATTTTGGTCTCCGGTGACATTTCTGATTTTTTTAATTTTCTGTCCGTTTATGACGCTACTGAAATCACGCGTCACCTCCAATCATTGTTACCAGCATTGAACACAAGCACTGTGATTATGTCTTACAAAAGTCATGCCATATTTAAAGTATCGACGACGCGACGTGAATGGCGACAACCTCGCCCGGCTGGTCGCGGGTCGCGGGAGTTGACAAGTTGACATCGTTGACGAAATATCAGCAACGTGCCTACGCACGAACACATCTGCAGATGAATGGCGGTAGTTGCCAAGCTACTTGAATCGTCGAGTATCGGATACTTGCGTTTAGAAGTTGTTAAATCGGTTAACACATTCAAAATACCGGAGATTTGGAACCGATTATTTAGTCGAAGTTCTAATACATAGGTTTTTAATGTTTTCTTTTAACGACAATCTATTAACAAGAATTTAACACCCATTTACATCAAAAATTCCGGAGACCAATTTGGAAATAATTCATAATTCAGTCTAATACGTAGGATTTTAATGTATTTTCTTAAAGAGAATCTCGGCGAACAATAATTTAACGCATATTCATAGTAGTTAATGTCGGCAGCATGAAAAGAAGTCGTTTCACCGAATTTTGTACGTGCGTCCTGACTGCCAGGGTCTGGACTATGGCGGTACCAATTTTGGGAGCAAGGGGCAAAGAGATGAGGAGGGTGAAGGTTGTGAAGTACCTGACTAATTAATTCGTGCCAATAATCACGCTTAAGGCCATTTCAAGCAAGTCTACTCTTATGAATGGTGCGGGGTAATCATTAACCAGGGCGATACCGAGAGCATCAATCACCTTGAAATGGAGTGCATGTACATACATGTACGTACTAAACTGAATACTTTAATCATTTATTCCATTCCTGGGTTGGAATCTGAGATCTCTGGCTCCGGTGTCAATCAGTTTATCGGAACTCATAATTCCTCCTTTTCTAGGTATTTTCAGATACCCCATATTACAGCTCCTTCCTTAACCCACCTCTCAACGCCGCCTAAATGGTTGGCGATATACTCGTAATTCCCCTGGTTGAACACGGAACAGACGTGGCAGCTCTTGAGAGAGCGTGTCGCATAAAAAGTCATAATAAGAACCTAAACTAGTTCAAAGTATACATAAAGGACGATACTTTAAACTTGTTTTAAATTTTATTTATTTATTAACGCCCTTTTTAGGGGTTTTTACATATTATGGACAGTAAAAATTATACACTATTTATTATACACTAGGTTGGTAAGTCAGATTTTGTGGGTTTTTGTCTTTTGTCTCTTTGGATATTACGAATTTTTATTCTAAAATAGCACAAATAAAAGTATCGAAATTGACAACTTTCGTTTGAGGTTTCGAGAAGTGATTCCTGATCAAACGTTACCAGAGACCTGGAAATAAATAGCTCTACATACCGGTAAGACGAGGGTTGTGATACGTTATGATGTCAATTAAAGTTTTTAGCGAAGATTTTTTAGTTATATTTTAAGCATTTATAATGATTTTTATCGCTTGCTAATTATAATTATATAATAATATTTATCTGATTATTTTACTTGTTTGCAGGAGGTGCACATAGCACAAAGAAGCTTCCAGAAAAAAACTGGCGGATATTTCTATAAAGATGGCTCAAAATATTATACGAGAAACAGATATTTGTCATGGTTTGTATTCTTTATGGATGTATTTATTTCAATTAGTTATAACATTTGTATCCACGAAGGTGAACATAACTGAACTGCTTCAGTAACAACATTTTGTATTTGTTTAGTGATAAATTGAAGATATCCACTGAATTGGTATAATTAGTTCGCTTCATTTGTATTCTGGGCAAAGAGGAATACTTTGGTAGTTAGTCTCAGAATTTCTGCACTGAAACAAATCCTGACTTCTATTATTACGTAGTGGATTCCTAAAGCTTCTCAATGCAAGGAATTCCGTACTTTCAGGTAAATCATTTAATATTTTATATAGAAATACCAAGTCAGTAAAAAGCCTTCTGCATGACAATTTAAGAAAATTCATATCATTTGAAAGAGTGCTGCAGATCAACATAATTGCTGGCCCATTTTAAAATTTAGAAAACGTTAGAATTGTAAATTTTAAAGATATGTAAAATTTAAAACAAATTTATTAGCAAGGGCATTTAAAAATATTTATGTTCCAGTACGTACCTACATAATTTACCTCCGTAATTTACCCACGTTCATCGAGTTTATATTTAGTAAGACATTTTTTTTTTTTTACAGTTAATACCGCACAAGAGTCCCAACTGCTCCCGTCTGGAGCCAGTGAGACTGTGGCATCCCCAATCGGGGTATGTTGTGAGGCTGAAGGTAGTGGGGAAGGGAAGGAGATAGGGAAGAGGAAGGTGGGGAAGTACCTGGCTATTCAGATCTGGTCACTAAACACGGCTAAAGCCATTTTCAAGCAACGTTTCAATTCTGAATGGTGGTCTTACACCAGGGCGATACTGAGAGTATCTTCCACTCTGGAACGTGCCGCAAATATACTATATATTATTTTAAATAAATAAATTGTGAAATAACACAAATATCAAATAAAATTTATTTGTGCACGCCGGGTTCGAACCCGCGACCTTCGGATTGTGAGTCCAGAGTCTTACCTCGGGACCACGGAGGCCGTCAATTATTCAAAAACAGCCCAATCTAATACAGGGTTGATTTTGAATTACGGTGGGTAATAAATTCGATTAATATGAAAAGGTCGGCATCAGTGTTGTGTTTATTTTATATAACAACGTGGATAGTTAACAGTTCTGGTAAAATCTAAGATAGAATTATATTTGTCTTCTGTCGGTCGTTAAATACACATAATTTAATTATAATATTATAATACCTTGTGTATAAAGCAAGCATAATGGCGTCTTGTCCATTTTTTTACAATTATATAGTATAATTCTAAAACTACTAATGGAAATGGCGAAATGAAAATTGACGGCCGATGTGGTTTAGCAGTAAGGCTTTTGACTCTTTTGCAATCTGAAGGTCGCGGGATCGAATCCCGGCGTGGAAAATAAATTTTATTTGATTAATTTGTGTTATTTCTCGATTAATTAATTTAAAATAATATATAGTATATTTTCGACACCTTTCAGAGTGCAGATACTCTCATTATCGCCCTGGTGTAAGCTCACCATTCAGAATTGAAACGTTGCTTGAAATGGCTTTAACCGTGTTTGGTGACCAGATCTGAATAGCCAGAAACTTCCTACCTTCCTCTTCCCCATCTGCTTCCCATCCCACTACCTTCAGCCTTACAACACAGATGCCAGAGTCTCACTGGCTCCAGATGGGAGCAGTTGGGACTATTTTACGGTTTTCATATTTAAAAAAATAAATTAAAATGACCTTGCATGCTTTTCCCGGCCTCCGTGGTCGTGGGGTAAGGCTCTCTCGCAAATAAATTTTATTTGATTCATTTGTATTATTTCTTATTGTATTCATTAATTAACTAAAATTGCGTTCCAGAATAGCAAAAATTCTCGCAGTATCGTCCTGATATAGGACAACTATTCAGAATAGAAACTTTATTTGAAATGGCTTTAGCCGTGTTTGATCTGTTTTGTGTCAGATCTGAATATCCAGGCTCCCCCCCCCCCCACCTTCCTCTCCCCATCTCCTTATCCTCCCCACAACCATCAGTCTGACAACATACCTCTATTGGGGATGCCAGTCTCACTGGCTTCAGATGGGAGCAGTTGGGACTATTGTGCGGCATTCACATAAAACAACTGAAAACAGTTATGCTGATATAAAATATATAGACTTAAAAAGTTTTGTAAATTTCATGACCCAAGAGCTCACCGTCTAAGAGTTTTTGCTACTTCAACATACATATTTTCTGAATTTAAAATGATAATTTTTAGAACGGGTTTTAACAGAATTTTAACAATTCATCAAATTTTCATAAAGTTGTAATTTAAGTTGCATAAATCTGTGAAATTTCAATTAAAGTTCTGTTGTTATTTCACACCAACCGGTTTTTAACGGTACTTGGATATTAGCAGAACTTGAATAAACTTTGAATTCTAAGAAATGTTCAAATTCTTTGAAACAACCCGTCGTTAGTTGTAACATTTCACGTGATTTTTTTTGAATTTTCCCTGAAGATAAAAATTGTTTATTTACATAAACTAATTCAAATTATTAAAATGTTTTATTCCTAATATACGCACAATTTTAATATCTTCAGTAAGGTGTAAGTATTATTTGTTATTTGGGGGGGATTATCATCAATAATTTGGGAGGCCGTATGGGTACCGCCATTTATTGGATGACCAATCTCTTTGCCATGAGAGAGAGGTGCCCGGGTTCATAGGGACAGGTTTGTTTAGGTCTTGACGGCGGGCTGGATCTGGAGAGACTGTTTGAGGGACCCCCTTCATCTCTCCAGCTGGACTCTCTCGGAACATCGCCTTCCACCTCAGTGGGAGGGATGGATTCGCACATCCATCACCTTTGAAAGCCTAATCTCCATCTTTCAGGTTGACAAACCGGTGACCGGACAACTCAGAAAGAAAGCAGATCAGAACCTCCTTTGAAAAGTCAATAAAAGTTATGTAAAAATGGTTAAATAGATTACGTTAGGTTAGGTTATGGCATATTTCTTAATTATTTTTTTCCTTGGCTTTTAATGAATTTTCTAAGAGGTGTTGATTTTGGTTGATTCTGAGTTGGCACAAACCAGCACTTAGTGATTTAACCTTCACTAGAGAGGGCTGTCAAGTAAGCGGACACGGTCTATAAATACTGAAACATCTCCGTAAATGTACTAAACTTAGATTTCATATTTAGGTGTTCCTCCGCAATACATTTATGAATTGGATTATACAATACCAACATTTATGTACATTTACTAAGTGTACGGCACCGGAGTGCGAGAAAGTTTTTATCACGATAGGGGGAGAGTTATTACGGGTTTGTGACGTAGCTAAACCTGAGGTACAGAAGTTGTGAAAGATAGAGACTAGGCCCCCTGGACACTGACCCCCAGATTCCTACCACTCCTCATACCCGTTTCCTTCCTGGACCTTCCCCTCCTTCCTTTCCTAAAAGAACCTCCACACAGCATCCCCAAAGACGACATAGGCCTTTAGGGAAATTATTTTCCTCAGGGCCTCCCGTGTGGAACTAATGTAAAAAAGTAAAAAAAGTTCTTAATGTTTCGGGCTAATGCAAATACAAAAAGCAATAACAAGTAAAGTTTTAAATGAGTTTTGCAAAAAGTTTAACGTTTCTACCCGGGGTGAGCCCAGGTGCCTCCAAACGTGTCTGGTTACAAGGAGCTTACACTAATACTATTTGCGTATTCTGTAATTGGATATAAACCCAACGCACGTTTATCGTTTGTAAACATGCAGAAATTATCCACAGTGCTCATTACAATGAAAAAACAACGATTCGACATTGAAGATTGGAGGAGGTCGAATTCGCCTGAAAAATGCCGTTCGCTTGTCTCAACAATTTCTAAGAAAAAATTTTCATAAGAAATCGACTATTCAGTGTTATAAAATTGCTATGGGTGGAAAAATATTTCACAATATTGTGATATCGTGTTTTAGATTTTTAGAAGGTGGCTGTACCGCCGTCCCAGCAACCATTCATTAGATAACCAACACCTCTACTAAGTGCTTCGATTGGGCACGAGGACTGAGACGACCGAGACGGAGACGCACAGAGACTTGAGACAGTCGATGTGAGGGCTTGCACACGGGATTTTACCTCATTTTCTGGTGGCTTGCTGCTAGAAAATAAGACTAATTTCAAAGGAAGTGCTGAACGGTGGGAACTGAGGCTTTCTTGTGCTCTAGGGCGCTCGAGGCCGGCAGTCGCCCGTCATTCAGTTCGGCCAACGGCAACGCGAGAACTGCCTTTTCAAGGCAACAACTGCCTTTCTCAAGGCAAACCTATTCCTCAATTAATCACATTTATTTCTTTTTTCTTACAGCATGTCCACCTCAACAGGCATGAAGAAAAGATCCAGGAACCCCGTCGAGCTCCTGGATTTCCACATCCCGGCCGGGGCGATTGCATCCAGAGTCAACCTGATGACCAACGCCGTGGAGTTTATCTTCGCAGATTCAGTCAGCGAACCCATCCCTATCATCCCTCAAACCCCCGACACCCATTCCTCTCCTGTCCCGGGGCCCAGCTCTGAGCCAATGGAGCCAGAATGGCAGAGGATGCCAGCTGCCAAGCGCTGCCACTCCCCACCTATCCAACCCACACCCTACCTGTCCCAGAAGAACAGGTTTGAATCCCTGCCAGAGGTAGGAGACGGCGACGCCTCCACGCACACCGTCCCACCGCCCAAAAGACGTCCAACCGAGGGCGCCCAACCCAACAGGACACACCAGCAGAATGTCGCCACGGGAGCAGGCCGCAAGAGCACGAGAGTGCCACCTGTCATCATGACTCTGGGGAGCATGACTCATGGCGACATCACAAGGGAGATCAGGAAGCACATCGGCAGTGCCACCTTCAACTTCCGTTATAACAAAGGCGGAACAATCAGCGTCCTCGTGAGCTCGGTCGAAGCTCACGCCCAGCTTACCAACGCCCTACGTCAGGAAGCCAAGCCCTTCCACACCTTCACTACCGAGACTGAAAAGATCAAGAAGACCGTCATCAGAGGTCTTCCCAAACTATCCGCAGAGGAGATCAGCAATGATCTCAGGGACCAGGGCTTCCCGGCGAAAGCCGTCATTGAAATGACGACACCCGGATCCGAATACCCGCTCTATCTGGCCCACTTCGGCCGAGAAACCAATATGGGACAGCTACGAGCCACTATCCGATTTATCTGCTTCTGCAGGATTTCCATGAGGAAGTACCGAAGCGGCCACCTACAACACGGCACGCAGTGCCACAGGTGCCAGAAGTTCGGCCACGGCTCCCGAAACTGCGCCCACCCCGCCCGCTGCGTAAAGTGCGAGGGTGCACACACAACCGCTGACTGCCCCAAGGTCACGCGCGAACTCCCGGCCGTCTGCTGTAACTGCGGAGGCGCTCACCCAGCGAACTACAGCGAATGCCCAAAAAGGGTAGAATACGTCGCCGCCCTCCAGCGCAGAGCAAGAGAGAACGCCTCTCAGAGGGCCCCAGAGCCGCGCCAGAGGGCCACTGAAACGCCTCAGCCATCAACATCAGGCAACGTAGGCGGCCGGAGGACCTACTCCGAAGCAGCGGGTGGCAACACCAGGGCTTCACAACAAGAAGAGCGTCGTGGGCCAGAAACCAACACACAGAGGTCCCATCCCAACACCACCTCAGATGACGAGGACATCATGTCTCTCCTCCGTGGCCTCATCAAGGTCCGTGGAAGGCTGGCTACCTGCACATGCAAGGAGGAAAAGCTGATCATCCTCATGGAGCTTTTGACTAACACCGTCAACGTCTAGTAACGTTAACCATCGCCCTGATCTTCCGCAATCCCGGACCTACTCAACATCCCACACGGTATTTCCTAACCATCTGCAATTTTTTCCAGTGGCGGGGAATGAAAGAAGAAAACAAAGTATTTACATTCAGTAAGCGTAAATGTAAAATTTGTGAAAAAAGTTCAGAACTTCTGTTCCCCTTTTTCTTTGAAACTTGCATAAGGTTTTTTTTATCCAGTAACGAATTTTTCCTTATGATGACATTAATGTAAACGTAAATTCAGTCAATTAAATACAACCTTCAGAAGGTGATAGTAAAAAGGCCAAGCGGGCCGTAGTACTAGTTAGTTAGAATCATGAAAGGGTATTGTTATAAGCCCTAGCTAGTTAGAGGATTACGAAAGAATCCGTAAAATCAAAAAAAAAAAAAATACTAAGTGCTTCACTACGTTTGTTTAGGTCTTGGAATGCTTGGAGAGACTGGTTGCCGGAGAAGTTTTTACCTCTCCAGCAGGACTCTCGATTCTTAGCCTTGCACCGCAATTGGAGGGATGTATTCAAACGTCCATTACTCCTGGACATACTGACCCCCCGATTCTTACTCACCCCTCAAATTTTTCCTACCCAGATCTTCCTATACTTTCTTTCCTTAAAAAAATCCTCCATCTTCCCCAAAAGATGATAGGTCCTGAGAGAAATTATTTTCCTCCGGGCCTTCTATTTAAAGCTAATGTAAGAAAACTATTTATCACTGGAAAAGCCATTTACATCATGAGCAGTGAAGCTTTGAAGTATTCACAAGACATTCAATTTTAAATAAGAAAGATAATGAGAATATAGAACACAAATACATGAATCACTAAATTTAATTTCATATTATCTTGGCTCCAAATCAACGCATCGATTAAATAAACTTATGTTAAAGTTTGCAACTTGAAGGACACGCGAATATTAAATAACAGATATTTTTGTTATTGTTTTTGGGGTGTTATGCCGTGTTTCGCTACCTCCTTCTTTAGCCAACGTTTCGGACAGCGTTACAGTGTCCATCATCAGGGCAGATGAGTAAATGATATTGGTGAGAGTGTTTACTTATGTGTGTCGAAGCGATACCGTGCTGCCAGCTCCATTTCTCTACGAGCTGGTGTTAGAAAAAATTCAGCATGGTTTTTTTTGCTTTGCTTCGTTCTTTTTTGGTTCGCTTCGACACACATAAGTAAACACTCTCACCAATATCATTTACTCATCTGCCCTGATGATGGACACTGTAACGCTGTCCGAAACGTTGGCTAAAGAAGGAGGTAGCGAAACACGGCATAACACCCCAAAAACAATAACAAAAATACTTTTTGGCCGTGAAAACCTAAAAACATACCTGAATAACAGATATGTTTGAAAGTTTCCACAAACTGATTAGAGGTTTTTAGAAAAATGTATTTCTTTCCCGTAGAGAAGAATAAATAGAGACTATTATGTAGAATTGGACACGAAAACATTTATATTTTGTTTTCTTGAACTTAAGCAAATGGGTTCCATTTCAACAAGTAGGAGTTTGCAATGGGGTGGCTTGGAGCACTTTTGTAATTGTGGCCTAAAACTAAAGCTAAAACTAAAGTTGAGTGTGTATGGATTATTACTTTTCTTGTGGATATACAAGAGCATCTTCAGAGGACTGTGGGATGGTTGTAGGGAAACCTTATGTAAAAGTTATTTATAAAATGGCGTAACAATTGTAAATAAGAAAACTCCAATATCTTCAAAACATTATGAGGTGAAACAAAAACAAATTAATAGTCCAACTTGGAAGATTGAAGGAAGGAAGGAAGATTGGTGGAAGAATAAAGTAAGACGCCGAACCTCATGATACCTTAGTTTCCCGGTCGACTTCAGAAAGGTTCGTATTTTACTTTAATTTCTGAAACGTGATAGTTAAAAAAACTCTTTTTTCTAGCTTTTACTGTGGGCTTAATATAAAACGATTTTAACCTGAACTAATGGGGAAAAAGCCGATGGAAACGACAAATAATGCTGTCACGTTAATTGGCAAAATAAAGATTCAACCGGCCAACTTAAAACTACTAAAATTTCGTATTTGTTTCGGCGTAGATTCCTATTATTTTGAAGGTTAATTTTCCATTTTATGT
This sequence comes from Glyphotaelius pellucidus, assembly GCA_936435175.1. NCBI lineage: Eukaryota > Metazoa > Arthropoda > Insecta > Trichoptera > Limnephilidae > Glyphotaelius > Glyphotaelius pellucidus. The sequence continues at coordinate 10,526,687 of OW386550.1, forward strand.
TGAATTCTCGCATCGGTCAAACAATGGAAAACTCTTTGAGGAATTTTGTTGTTTAATTTTCAAGGGTCGAAGCGAAATTCACAGCCGAAATTCTGCTAGTAAAAATTATAAGTCGTAACAAAAATTTTACCCTAAAAGTGAATGTTTTCATAAGCAAATTAAACGACACTGATTAAATTTCCGTACCTAATTTTTGGCAGACCGAATGAAAAGAGATGTATTGTATTTGGGTTAGACAAATTTCTTGTGCCTAATTAAGGCTATTGAGTGTGTAGCAAAATAAAAACTACTTTTTTTGCTAACATACATTGTTCTGTCAATGAAAAAAATAGTTTCTTCACAAGATATGATAATATTCAATAATAGTAACGATACCACGTGCTTAAAACTCTTTCATTCAAAACCTCACGCCAAAATAATAAAATAATAACTAAAATAAAAGAGACAATAGATGAAATCTTTGTTTTATTTGCAAGGACGATTTTAAATTGTGAAGCCCAGTCAAGAACGGTTTAGAATTTATCAAAGAATAAGAAAATTAACAATTTCTCGCATAAAAGTGATACTTGTCTCTTTCTACTATTTTTCATTGTGTGGTTTTATGTTACTAAAGGAATTTTATGTTACTAAACTATGAAAAGGTAATAATACTACCTTTACATAGTTTACTAGTTTATTTTTTTTTTTGTTTCAAATAAATATTTTGTGAAGAGAACAAACCAGGAAACCACATTATTCATTAGTATTTAGGTGTAAATATAGATTGCCAACTTAAATGAACCAACCAAATAGAAAAAAAAACTGTTAATAAAGAATCTTCATGTAAATGTGGCAAATATTAAAAAAATCTTGAAAGTCATTAACGATGTAAATTCATTCACATCTTTCTTATGGAATAATTGGTTGGAGCATAACAAAACACAGTTAAAGCTTCCTTGTGATCAGACCAGATTTACGTTGAAGCAATGGTAAGGGCATATAATATAATATGTGACATTAAAAATGCTCCCTGGCGTAGGTGACGGTTGTGTAATTGGATATCAAATATATTAATTAAACTATTAATTAATTTTCACCTTACGTGAACGCGCGGGATGAAAACGTGAATTTGTTCTCGCCAAACGTCAATAATATATAAATTGCAGAGCATATGCAGCAACAATAACTGGTCGCCATTGTTCCACTTAAAATTGGAAGACTCTCAATGCTGCAACGTGCATTGACGATGACCTTCATATAGCAGTGCCAGCAAGATGGGAAAACGGGGGCAATAAATCGAAAGTTTACAACCCTTAACGGTGGCTTGAACCCTGCTTTGTTAAGGGTGAAATCGGCCTTTTCGCAAAGTGCTCTTATTTAAAAGTTTTTATAATTGCAAATACAGAAGAGTTGGTATTATATAAATTAGCGGCGTCCGGTGGAATTTTTATTCTTGGTGCAACTTTTTTATTCTTGGTGCAACTTTTTTAAAACTGAGCAAGCAGGACTATCGCATCATAAATTGGAGTACCTGTGTTGTTGGGTTGGAGGTAGTGAGGGGGCGAGTTAGGTGAGAGGAAGGTCGGGAAGAACCTGGCTAATCAAATCTGGCCACTGAACTCGACTAAGCTTTCAAGCAACGCAACGTATCGATTTTGAATGATGGTCTCTCGCAGTGTCATATCTGATTTTAAGGAGTAGTTGTAGAGTAACAAAATGAAAGTATCATTTTAATAGATGTTTTCCAGACATGCATATATGAGTCCCAGAACAATAGTAACCCGCGAAAAATAACGGGATGTAACTTGGGAAATGCTCTCCAAGCTTTCAGCCATAATGTAGGTATCCACATTTCAAATTATAGGTAGATACTTAATCGCTCATCTGGATAAGATGGTCTACGTGGTCGAGGGCCAAATCTCTCGACTAGCAATCGGTCGCTTGTTCAAATCCCTGCAATTTTCGTCTTCGGTTACCTTTTTTGATATATTTTGTGTTTTTTTTTTTTTTTTTCAAAATCAGACACAAAAAAGTTATTTTACATTCCATATTTCACTGATCACTCGTCCGAGTAACCAACCAGCACCCCACCCCTCCCCTAACTGTCAAATATTTGTTATTTTTTTAATGTTTTTATTTGAAAAAAAAAACATAAAAAATGTACGACATTTAAACGTTCTCAATACATCAGTTCCAATTTTTTAAAGTTGGAACCGGTACTCACGGAGGAAAATGTGTATATTTATTCATTTTCATTATGTCTATATAGTGGAGGGAACCTACTTATAAATGTGGACCGCACGCTACAGATGTCTAGATGAACAATATGTTGGCAGGCGGCGTACAATTCGGATCGATCGTAATTTTCAACACGGCAGAGTTGTAGCAAAAACCAATGGCCTTGTATTAATTAACGTTAAACGTTACTTTACGCCACGAAACAGGCTATAATATTTCACCCGTGTACGGTACATGTGACGTGTGCAGCTAAATTACATGCCAAAGCTTTTACGTACACGTTTTAATGCTAACGTATTCAATAACGCTGGGACAGAAAACCCGGATAGAATGCACTCAATGCTAGGTAATTTGTTGCAGAGCCGAGTTTGTCCAAAGACTAAAGAAAAACTTATTATTCCTTTGAATTACAAATATGGAACAAATGTTTTGCTGGCTTGAAAAATCATATTTTTATAAGGGTGTAAATAACGTTTTGGAGGTAAATTTCAACATATTACTGTGCAAATATTTAATTATGACAAAGCTCATTGTTTGAGAGATTTGGGTGATTCAGAAAATAGATTTTCAGCTTTATCGTTAGGATTAGCTGCATATATACCGGAAGGTAAATATTAATGTTTCACAATGTTTACTTTACTTACCTATCACGACCCTAATTAAGGTATTTTTTTATTATTCCAAAAAAAAATTTAAGAAAAGTATATTTTGTTTAACAGGATTTTTCTCAGGGCCTATGTCATCTTTGGAGATGTTGTGTGGAGGGTCTTTTTAGGAAAAGAAGTTCTGGGAAGGAAAAGGGTATAAGGGGTGGGTAGGAATCTGGGGGACAGTGTGAATCCATCCCTACCACTGCGGTTCAAGGTGATTTTCCGAGAGAGTACAGCTGGAGAAGTCAAAGGGACTCCCTCAACCACTCTCTCCCGATCCGGCCTGCCATACAGCTGGTGGGCAGACGCAATCGCCACCAAAACCCAGACAAACCTCACCCCATGAACCTGGGCACCCCTGCTAAGATACCAAACGTAGCAAACTACTTGGGGTGACCTATGTCAGAGGTTGGTTATCCAATAAATGGTTCCTGGGGCTGCAGTACCTATACCCGCCTCCCAAATTGAAAGCAACTTCAAGAAATTCCAAGCAACGTTTCAATTCTGAATGATGGTCTTACATCAGAGCGATACTGAGAGTATCTTCCACTCTGGAACGTGCCGCAAATATATTATAAATTATTTCTGAAATAACACAAATCAATCAAATAAATATTATTTGCACACGCGGGGATTAGGCACGCACATTAGGATTACTTAAAGCCTTAATTGAGGCTTACTTAAAACTGAGCTTTTCAAAATTGTACCTACCAGCCTGAATAATTTTAAAAGAAAGTTTCTTTGCACAAATTATATAATTCCTCAATAAAAATAACAACAAAAATGTCGCTTAAAATATTACGTGTTTTATAACTAAGTCGGTAAGTATTTAAGTATCTACTTGCAAATCTTGTGATTTCAGATGAAATTTTGGTTTTGATTTATTAAATAAGAGAGAATTAGAAACATAGTAACTTTTTGGACGCGAGGTCAATTGTTCACAGAACTTTAATTGAGGATTATACGCACATTATGAAACAAAACAGATCGGCGCTTATGGACATACTTTCGCAAAGTAGATCCCTAACTTCTTGTTAAGAAATACCAAGTCTATCAAAGGTCAAAAATATGAACGCAATGTACAATGTGCCAGTTAGTATCTCTACATCTGTGTAAGTATATAAGTACAACACACTGACATTTCAAGTTTCAACCCTCGTGAAACGACTAGACCTCGACATATGGGCGGCTCAGTCCCAACAATGATTCGATGGAGATAAATGGAGAATTATTGATAATTTATGTACCGAAGTATGCTAAAGTTACGGTGAAAACTTCATTCGCAAATCAAATATGTACATAACAATCGTGCGGTGGAACCGGTATGCTGGTGACTTTAGTTTCTGGGGAAACTGTTTTAGAGGAGGGATTTTGTTTATTTATTTATTTACTTTATATTTCTTTACACGGTATAATTGTTTGCATTTCATTTTTTAATCTCACTGTTGAGGTTAATATTTTACAAAATATTACAATTAACACAAAATAAAAAATTGAAAAAACAATTTTTTTTAAAGAAAGACAAACATTCCCGGGTTACGAATAACCTGACGATATTTGAAAATACCACCACAGTAAGCGAAAAATGTTGTTTGTGTCGTGATAAAGGACTTGCCAGTCGAAGAATCGAACGCGACGCCTGGGTGGGACCCTAACGCGATGCCATCGCAGCCAGTTACAATAAGTTACATTCATGTTTCTACAAATATTGGGTACCTACTAAGCTGTAGGAAGCTAAATCATTATAATGTAGGAAACATGTAGTGTGGCCATGTGTTGATATTTGATGTGAAATAATATAATGCTATTCATTTAAAAAGGATGAAATGATTAAAATAGTATTTAATATATCACGTTATTAATTTAAAAGGGACAAAGATGAAAAATATATTGATTAAATTAAAAAGGAAATGGATGTAAAAAAATGTTGGCATCACACAAATCATTTAACAATCTTTTAAAAGTACAAAGGGAATTAGATGACTTAATGTATTCCGATAGGCTATTAATATTAAATATAAGTGGTGTCTGATGCAAATAACATATTTGAATAAAGGAATATTTAGTTTGAATTGCTACAAAGTCCAGTCAATTCTAGTAGGTAGTTCCAATTCGCTATGTTCTTTCTGCGATATTAATATTATTAAAAAATCTGCAAAGCATTTGTGCAATATATAACTGTTTTACAATCATAACATCACACTCCTTATTGAGTAAATGAGTTGGACATCTATTTGTCTTTAAGCAGGATCCCCAGTACACTATATTATAAGAAAGTAGAGACTGGATTTTTGCAAAATAAATATTTTTAATTTTTCTTTGTCCATTATATGTCTTTCTTTGAGCTTTTGAGCAAGCCTCCTAGTATTATTCACCAACATTTCGAGTTGATCGTTCCATCTCAAGAATTTATTTATTTTTACACAAAGGTATTTGATATTGTCTATATTTTTTAAGGAGTTTCAGTTACATGTTGTTATGAAAATGTAAAAAGTCATATATTTAGTTTTTTGTGTGTTAAAAATTTAAATTCTATTTTTCAGCAAACTCTTAACTATTTTTAAGCCTGTATCGTATTAGTTTCACCCCAACTTTTACCCTCAAATAATAAGGCAGTGTTATCTGCAAAACTAGCAATGTTACCCGGAATATTCGGACTGCAGAAATCGTTTATATAAATAAGGAACAATATTTGCCCAAGCACACTACCTTGTGGGACTCCAAAAGATATTGATTTACAATTGCTTAACACTGTATTGATATCACTAAGATAAGATCTAATCCAAACCAATGCTGTGTTATTAATGCCAAAAGATAATAATTTAAAGGCCTATGATAATGTAGCATTAGTCTTACCTTTATTCTCTCTGAATCCGAGTTATTGTCGGAAAGGTTTTGTATTTTTCTATGTATGAAACTTATCTTGAATTAGCCAATCTCTCTATTATTTTGGGAGAATATTGAGCAAAGATATGGGTATGTAATTATTAACATCTAGATCAGAGGTTCCCAAACTTTTTTTTCTCATTGACCACTTTCAAAATTTTACTGGTCACGGTGGACCCCCTGCTGGTACATTTCTAGTACAGGGTACCGGATCTACGACTTTTTCAAGCGGGAGCGAAATGGACCAGTATTGGAGATTATATTTGTCACGATAGAGGGGGCGCAATGGGATATGAGACGGGGGGGGTATGTTCCCATCCCAGTATGGTATGTTCACACCCATATCCCATTACGCCTCTCCGCCCCTTTCCTAGATGGGCGTTTTAAGATCTCATGTATAACCAGTACAACAACGTGCGTGTACGCCAGTCGCTCTGTAATGGAGGGGGCTTAGTGGGATATGAGACGGGGTGGGATGGGATATGGTTATGGGGCACGGGATGGGTCTCAATCAAAACCAGTTCGTGGACCCCCACTTACAACTTGGAACCCCCATTTCTTTATCACGACAACGTGGACCCCCGTCGGGTCTCCCGTAACCCCTAAAGGTCCACCTGGACCACTTTCGGAATCACTGATCTAGAAGATTTTCTCTAGATGACATCCCCTTCGGCGAAAGACATAATCTTGGAATTCTTACAATGAGAAAATAAAATGGTATATAAAAATTTCTTAAACTAATATTATCAATATAAGAAATGGCAACAGCCACAGAAACGTGTTTATACACCATAATATTTCAGGCATCAATCACAAGAAAAAGACATTTTTATTTCATTTGTCACTCTTGTATCTTCATAAATGCTAGTAATTTTAAATTCAATTCCTGTAACTTGAATACTAGATGTAATAAAATAAAAAACTAAATAATATGAAATTGTTAACAAGGCAAATTTCGCTAATCTCATTTGCGCAGCACAATTTTATTGTTGACGATGCTTGCTAATTTGTTGTCTACGCATCGTCTTATGTCACTTGAATGACTTTGACAATGCGTTTGACAAATTGTTAGCTTAGAATAATGCGGTGGTATGAGACCGTGAAATTAAGGGTCTAATCTTATATCTTTCGACGTGAGTTATAATAACCACAAGCCGCAAATTGTGGCAGTTCTAACAATAGATGTGTGCGGAACGAAATGTTTCACACTGTGATATGGCAGTGGTTTTCTTTTTGGGAAACATAGTTTGTAATTGTGGAGATCTGTTAAAAATAAAACCTAAAAATAATCACATGCAAGATTCGGCGAAAAATCATTATGACAACACTCAATGTACTTCGAAACCAATGATTTAGTTTAGACTTACGGAATTCAACACTTCGTTTGTGTGAAAGCACTATGAAACAATACGTGATTTGTTTTTTTTTTTTTTTTTTTATTATGAATCATAAATAGATACATGTATTTTAAAATGATTCTATATAATAATTAGTTACATAATATATATATTTGATGTACCCCCATAAATAAGCAGGGCTTGTGTGTATGGGGGGGTGGTATCATAATATTTTATTTGGTATAACCATTGACCTAGATATACTTGATCGAAGGGTATAACTCATTTCATATTTTCATATTTTCACTATAATTTTTAAGGTTTGTTTTAAATTCTTTTGTGTTAGTGTACATGTTTCTAATTTTTTTCTGGTAGGGAATTAAAAAATTTGACACCGAGATATTTATGATTTTGCTGTCCTATTGTTTTTTTACATTTAAGAATTGGAAGTATTGACGTTTGTCTGAGATTTCTGTTATTTTTAAAGGGTGTTACTTTATTTTGAATATCATCTTTATAAATTTGTAATGTTGCGTGGTAGAAGTATAATGCATTTAATTTTCTGACCTTAAATTGTTTGAATAAGAGTTCTGACGAATATGTATAGGGTTTTTTTTAAATTGTTTTTATTATTAGTTTTTGTGATACGTAAATTGATTGTGTTAGATTTTTATATGTACCGCCCCATCCTATAATGCCGTATTGTATAATTGATTGACAGAAAGCGAAGTATGTGGTTCTAAGTAATTTTTCTTTTAAAATATCTCTTAAACATCTAAATATGTATGTAAGTTTCCTTACTCTGTCGTTCAGAATATTTATATTTATTTATTTATAAATAAATATAAATATTCTGTTTTATACCTCAAAAGCGCTACCCAATCTTTACTATGTATGTAGGTACATTGTACCAGGGGGATTATATCACCCTACGGGTGGTTAAGAGGAATATAAACGTTAGAAATATTTCAATTCTTCTGCCTTCAAAATTTGGAATCGAGCGTCTGATTTGCGCGAGGCAAGCAAGCGAAAAAGTGGTTTTTATTTATTTTGTACATAATTTTATAAGAATAAAAAAAAAGTTAGATCATACAAAACCTCAAAAATAGTCTTACGCATAAAGGGGTATTTTTAAAAATGGTTTCTTATATAACTTCATAGTTAAGTCATGAAAAAACATTTTTTTTTTGTGGTTAACGCTTATGTTTTTTGTTACGTAAATAATAATTTTATTGTAATTTCAATACATAGAAAAGCTAGTAAAAGCTTTAATTTATCCATAGCATATTTTTTGATGTTCATAATTTAAGCCGATTCGTCGTAAATATTAATCTAAAAATGAGTTCACGTATAGATTCGTCTTAATATTGTGAGTTGAAGATATTAGGATTAACGAGAGAGAAAATACGAAGGCTTGTAAAAAAGAGAAAAAATGTGACTTTGTTGTTTGTGTGGCGATGCCCTCTATGCTTTGCCTGACATATATTTCGCCTTTTACGATAAGGTACCCACAACTCGTCTACGGTGACAATTTGGACATGTTCATTTAAATATCTGCTATTTAATCAAGAATTAGTTTTTGCAGAAAATTGGAAGTTCTCAAATCAAATCTTGTCACATTGCGTACTGTACGTTCGGAAAGGTTCAGCTAAGTTTGTGAACATCGTTCCACTGTCGAACGCGAGAGTCCCTCTCCGTACCGTATACCTACCCCTAACCAAATGGAACACGGTTTTAAATCTTCATCTAAGTGGGCTGATTATTTATAAATCTCCACGCAGTGACTATAATAATTTGTTCATTTGCACAAAATGTTCAACTGAAGGATGTTTCAGCCCCATAAATAGACAAATTCAAGTATGTAATAATAGTTTGACATTCAGCCAAATTGAATGTGATATTTAATATCTAACATACCTAATGCTTGAATATTCCAATTTCGCAACTACTTCTGGCAAAATTATTCAACTCAATCCGTTTCTGAAATATAATCTTGCGTTGGCAGTGGAACACAATTGTTTTCGGGAAATTTCGAACAATGGAGGCTTTCATCAAACAAATTGCTGGGAAAATATTAACCAAACACATACATGATGTAAAATTAATGTAACATTATAATATAATCGTATTTGAGGATTCGTATAATACTAAGTTATACTTTTAAGCAAATAATGTACGTATTATCATAAATCGCTGAGTACATATTTTTCGATATCATATTAAAATACAAAAAAATCGTTATATAATAGTTAAAACTACGAAGAAAAATTTTGACCCGGCTTTTTTTACGTAGCTCCACAAAGGAGACCCTGAGGAAAATAATTTCCGTTAGGACCCGGACAACCTCACCCCATGAACCCGGGCACTCCTGCTAAGTTACCAAAGTTTGGTGCCTTAGTAGGGGTGACCGGGTTCATGGGGTGAGGTTTGTCTAGGTCTTGGAAGCGGATACGTTTGCCAACCTACTGCGTGGCGGGCCGGATCTGGAGAGACTGGTTGAGACTGGTCTCCAGCAGGACTCTCTCGACCCATCACTTTGCACCGCAGTGGGAGGAATGGATTCATACGTCCGTCACTCTAGGACACATTGACCCCCAGATTCTTACCCACCCCTCATAACTTTTTCCTTCCCAGAACTTCCTCTCCTTCCTTTTCTTAAAAGCACACACAGCATCCCCTAAGATGATATAGGCCCTGATGGAAATTATTTTTCTCAAGGCTTCCTGTGTGGAGCTAATATAAAAAATAAATTTAAAAAAATTATGTTTAATATAATCTTCTGAAGGAGTTGGGAATATCCTGACAGCCACTAGGTAACTACTCTATTTCTGTCAGTCTCTCTTCAGATTCTCTCTCACTCTTGCGGATGCGTCATATGACAGACCTTCAAAATAGACTGAACAAAAAGATTCAAAACAGACTGAACAAATAAAGAAAGGGGTTCACAAAGAGAATTGTACATGAACACAGACTACCCCCCATCCGAATAAAATACAATATGATTGGTTCTTTTATTCTGAAATCTATTGACAAATCCACAATATTATATGATTCAGGTATTTTTTCGTGACAATCTCTAAACTATGTATACATGCACGCATGCTCGACGGTTTGGCTCGATCGATTATGTTGACATGGAACTATGCTCGTCGTTGCTTCCATACGCCCGAGCAGCTCGACACAGACGCCATAGATATTCCACAAAGACGCTCGGTCAAATTGTTAATTTCTGTCGAACATCGAGCAATAATTACGGACCTTGATTTTTTTAAATTTGAATACCGTACAAGAGACCCAACTGCTCCTAACCGCCTGGGCAGTTAACCGAGACTATGGCCTTCCCAATTGGGGTATGTTGTGAAGCTGAAGGTAAATAAGAGAAACAGATGGGGAAGTGCCCAGCTATTCAAATTTAGTCATCAAACACGGCTAAACGTTGCTTGAAATGCAAGCAACGTTTCAATTCTAAACGGTGGTCTTACATCGGGGCGATACTGAGAGCATCTTCAACTCTGGAACGTGCCGCAAATGGTTAGATATATAAAAATGGTTAAATTATTAAAACACAAATCAATCTTGTGAACATTCAAAATTCAAAAAAAAATTATTGCACGAAAATACAAGTACAAATGGTGTAACTATTGGTACATCCTATTTCTTCGACTCTTACATCGACTCGATATCGAATAAAAAAGCATCGAGCGAGACGGTACACACTTGAAACATGTTCGAATGGGCGTAAAACGAACATGAACGAGCGTGGGTACTGGCCAAAGGCATTTAATCACGTTTTCTATGAAACGTAACAAAAAGTGACGAGTGAGAGCACGTTTTGAGCAACATTTATAAAAAAAACAAGCACGTGCGTTCACATTTACGTTGGGTAGCTTGCACGTTATTATACAATAGGGGTGCTTAAACACCCTTCCATATTTGTAAAACAGAATATGATGAAAAGTGAAGTAAAAAAACACACCGCGCCTAACATATCCTTTTTTAATTGTGTTCTCTTTTATCCGGTTCCCTACCAAGACATTACCGACATATCCAGTGATTCTCGAGATTATTTGAGTTAAAAAATGTTGAACAAAAGTAGGTTATTTTATACACGGTATAAAGGAACTCGTAGTACAAGCGGGTAACTGATAAATATACATCACACAGAGAAAGGAAACTGGTGAATCGACGGGTGCGGTAGCATAACTTCCTTTTTTAAAATGCGCGCCATTCAGTCGATTGATGTCGTAGCGGAGCGCTGGTGATCTCGTTCGAGAGGCGGAAATATAAAGTTTTGTCCCGACATAGTTTAGTTGCCATCATGCGTTGGAACAGTGAGGAGCGTGCGTTTGTCGTTGAGGCCTCAAAAACTAAGTAAAACAAAACTTTAGGCACGTGCCTGCATTATAAAAAACAAATAAATATGATACATACAATGGGTTTTATTAAGTTTTGAAAAAAGGAAATTATGCTGCCGCACCCTGTATAATCTACATAACACTGGTGAATCTACATCATCTTAATAATGCATTTTTTTGTCTGATCATTCGGGATTTTTAAAACTTTTTCCCATTTTTTGGGCGACTGAAATGTTAAAATAACTTTGAGCCGGATTACGTTTCGACGGATTATAATTTTTTTAAAAAGAACTAAAAAAAGTCCAACTTTGGACGATTGTTTAAGCTATATCACTAAATTGACGTGATATATATTCACATTTATACATATATTCAAATTTTATTATTTCTATTTTTTTATTATGCTGTTTAATCAGAGGTTAAGTCACTCTCGATAGCAAGCTTTCTTTTCGGGAACATATAAATGTGATTGTTAACAAATCTCTCAAACTACTTGGTTTCATCACTAGAATCACTTCTGACTTCAAAAACGTAAATACCCTAAGAACTCTTTACTGCTCCTTGGTCCGCCCTCATCTTGAATATGCTTGTGTTATATGGTCTCCTTTTTATGCTTACATATTCGTCGTATTGAGTCCGTTCAACATCGGTTCCTAAAATGAATTGCTAGGAGGCTAGGATTAGAACGAGGCAATTACTCATATAATGAAATCGAACAAACTCTAAACCTTGCTCCTTTAGAAGACCGTCGGGAAAAATCTGATCTCATTTGTTTCTTCAAAATCATCAACTATATTATTGACTCACCTACATTATTACAACTCATCTCATTCAATATACCCTCTCGTAGACTCAGAAATAAAGAACTGCTCTTCCTCAATCAACACTCGACTAATTATGGTTATAATTCACCACTATCCAGAATGTGTAGAATGGTCAACTCACGTCAAGACCTTGATTTTTTTGGCATAAGCCTAAATGATTTTTGTCGCTCACTAAACAATTGAAGATATTTTATATTAATCTATTTTTAGCAAAGTCTTGACTTGACTTGACACTTCTATTTTCTTATGTTTTATCTGTTTGTCTTTGCTTTCATATACCATCCTTTATTCTTGTAATGTACATTTCCAAAATTTCGTGTTACTTGATTGTAAATTGGACGTTAGTCCGTTAATAAATAAATAAATAAATAAATAAGGAGAAAATCCATAATTGGTTTTATCTTGGCTATACAAACATGTACAAATTGAAAAAATGTAAACTGTCGATTTCCCGATAATAAATAAACAAGTTTCCCACTGGTACAACGAGTTTCCAGACACCATTTATTTTTTAACGTTAGCTCTAAACTTCTTTTAAACTCTTTTTTAGGTTTTGAAATGTCCCAGGTCATTAGGGTTTAGTACTCGCACCAGGACTTTTACAATTGTGCAGTCGTGAATGCTGTGAAGCCTGTGAAGCGAATATAATGAATATTTTATTGTGGAATCTCCGGACCTCACAAAGGGCACAATGGGCCTGGGTCGTGAGAAGAACTGCACAAAAAAGATGAATGCAACGAGATATACCTTTACGAAGGGACTACTGTGCAATCAGAAGTCACCAAAGTACAGCCTAAGGGATTTTTTCCCCTTTTGATATTTGAAGTTTTGAGTCTCAACGACCGGTGTCTCTATAAAGTTTATAATTTTAAAATAGTTTTACACCAAAATTTAGGATTTAGATACATCTGTAGGTTCTAATATTATAAATGCGAAACTGGGTGTGTTTGATAGTTACGCTTTCACGCTTAAACCACTCAACCGATTTTAAAACTTCTTTTACCAATAGAAAGCTACATTTTATGCGAGTGATATTACTCGCTATTTTGGATTACGTACTCGTTCATTGAACACTTATTTATATTAAAAAAATATATATATGGTACCCGGCGTGCGTTGCTTTGCCATTTAATAAAGAAATTGTTTCTCTCTGCGTGTCCTTTCCCATTCGTTCCGTTCCCTATCCGCCTCCCCTTCCTCTCCCGCGCCCCCTTCTCCTCTCGCGTTCCCACTCCGCCTACTCCACCTCCCCTCTCCCCACTCCACTTCCCCCTCCCGTGAACCCCCTAATCGAGTTCCCCTCCCCCTCCCCCCTCCCGAATTCCTTACATTCAGTCCCGGTACATTCAGTTTTCAAACAGCTCGCGTGCCACCTATTGCAATTTCATATTGCCAGAGCTCACCAGTAGTTTTACGTAAACAAAAAAAAGAATTATCTAATTTGGTGCAGTCGTTTGGAAATTATGCAAGATAGGTATTAACTACGGCGCCTGAAATTTCCCGCAAATATATCAGCATCGTTTCCATGGCAACGATTTGTTTTGCTTTTCTTCTGACGTTAGCAATAACTCGCTTTTGTTAGGGACAGAAAACGTATAATAAATATAATAATTATAATTTCATAACGCCAGAGCTTACCATTGTATACAGCCTAAATTACTCGCTTATAATGTAGATTTTTATTGGTGAAAGAATTTTTAAAATCGGTTTAGTGGTTTAAGCGTAAAAGCGTAACAAACAAACACACTCACTTTTCGCATTTACAATATTAGTATTGGTATGGATATGTTGTGTCGTGTGAACATGAACAAATAAATAAATATATTGGTGTATCAGGTTTGATTCAAAATCAACTTTCCCAATAAATAAACCCTTACCAATAAACTCTAAATAAAAGTAATCACTGGATTCAACAGCAAAAATTGACCATAACATGTTTATGACGCCGTAAATACATTTTCAATTTGGGATTATTCGCGTTACTCTTTCGATCAATCACCACATATTTATCCCACGCAACGGGGAAAAGACAGAATTCGTAATCCCAACATCCCTACGAATCTCAACATTTTACCTAGAATTCCTGAAGCGAACATGATATTCGTAATTCAAACATGATTCTCGTAAAACGAACACGATCTTCGTGAATTCTTTGCGATTCCTGTAGCAACGAATTTTCTGATAAATGTTTTGTGAAAAAAAAAACACTTTTAATCCTGAATTACAAAATTATGAGCTTATTATTTTTACAACCATCGTCGATTAAAATAACACATTAAAACAGTTATTTCGAATTGTGTTTGTACAGGATGCGAATCAGCTGTTCGACGTTCGCCACTTTCAAGAATTTCCTGTAGAATATAGAAAAATAAAATTTGAGTGATACTTAAAAGAATTAATAATCTTCTCTTCTAGACGGGTACGAACAAAGACTTACAATATTTCAAATTAAAAAATCTAGTTAAAAGACAATACATAAATGACCTCTTAATGCTTTATAAAATTTTGAATAATCGAGTAGACCCGGATCGAATAAATGCCAGGCCCAAATCTACCAGAAACCTTAACATATTTTGGACCGAAATTTTTACTAATAATACTGGATATGTTAATCCTACGTCTAGAATGTCTCGATCATATATCGATCTTGCTAAAACTCGCACTATCATAGATATTTTTGTAAATAATATAACTTGTTTCAAGAGATATCTCCGCGATTTTTGTACTTAAAAAATAAAAATAAAAAATTTGTTTGTTGTTTTATTATTTTTTAATAAAAACTTCATAAATAATTTCTAGTTTTTATGTCTTTCAAATTTTGTAATCAAGTTTTTATGTATAAAATACTGACATTGTTCTTCGTGTGTTTGCTTCTGTGAATATGCAAATGTGATTACTGCAGACACATTAGTCTAGAAATATTTATATTTGTATTTTAATTTGTTTTATATTATCCACAGGAATGTTCTATAAATATTCTGTTTGTTTCTTGGAAGATTTGAGTTTGTTTATGGACAAAACTATTTATTCATTTTCATTCGGGCGCACAATTAGTTCATCTTAATATTTTAAAGCATTACTTGTAAAAAAGGATATTCCGTAAAATATTTATGCTAGCGCCATCTATGAAAGAGTAGATTATGAATTCTTTTGAGTATCACCTTAAGGGAAGTACTTGAGTTTCCTGACTTAGACACAGTATACCCGCTCAAAAACAAGAAGATGGAAAGATATTTAAAGACGAATATTAGAGAGAGCGCGCTAATACTAAAAACGAAAATATTTAACCGAAAATTGTAAAAATGTTTAATTAAACACGACTCGCTTAAAATAGAGAAAAAATCTGATGGGGAATGTCTAAGATGGCATTTAAAGAAACACTGTGAATTTTTTCATACGTAAAACTTGTAAAATAAGTGAAAAAAACGTGTTTATAATAATTTTCGGAGCATACTTTGCGATTTTTTTCTATCGAGGAAATTTCATATAATTGCCGTTTCGGCGTAGGGAATGTATACAAAGTAGATATTATCTTCAAGAATAACATATACTTTTAAGAGCTATGAAATTTAAGGAAAATATGCAACAAATCGGTAGAAATGCGGGAAAAATGTAAATTAAGTTTTGTGACATTTTTTTATTTTTTTTTCAACTTAAAACATAAAAAACGTAGGTATTGGATAATTAGGGTCGGGACGAGGGGTTGGGCGGTTACTCGGCTGAGTGACCGGTGATGACGAGTGGAGGAATTTTTAGTTGTTGGGTTATGAAAGAAAATTTAAAAAAAAAACATCTCCACACAGGAGGCTCTGAGGAAAATAATTTCCCTCAGGGCCTCTGTCATATTTGAAGATGCTGTGTGGAGGGTGTTTTTGAGGAGAGGAAGGAGTGAACATGGGTCTTGAAGAGACCCATGTTCACTCCATGACCTCCTACAACATGGGTCTCTTCAGATGTTGTAGGAGGGAGGAAACACAGATGACGGCAAATCGTTCCACAGCCGAGCTGTTGAACTCAAGAACGAGTCATAGAAACGACCCGTTCTCATGTGACTAATGTCAACCGTGTACAAATGTTGAGCGCGCGTTTGGCGTGTTTCCCGACTACGCACCGGTGCCGAGGGGATCAATGACGCTAGTTCCTCGGAGCATCTTCCATTGTAATACCGGTAGAACAAGGACAGCATTCCCACCTTGCAATCCGTTTGTTAGGTTAGGAGAGTATATCAAACGGACCGCCAGTTTCTGCACAGAGTCTTTTTTCAGGTATTTTGGGGCTCCAGACCAGAGGTGGCTACCAAATTCAACCGTGGGGCGCACTTGCGATTTGTACAGGGTTAGCAGTTGTGTACTATTAAAGTATCTGCGTGCCTTGTACAGTATGTCCAGTTTTTGTGAGGCTAACTTAACTCTGGCTTCGATGGAGCCCCCGTACCTGAGCTTGTCACTTAGAGTTACACCAAGCATATCAATGGAAGGCCTGTTCGGGAGAATGCTTCCGTTGAAGGATTGTTTAAAATAAATCAAACTTATAATGATGAATATTATAGTATATTTTGCTACTAATCAGTATGTGGAAATTTGTTCGCTTTTCGAAACAACTCATGGGTCTCATAGAAATCGTTGTGTCTCCCTTACTATCATGGTTAGAAATAATGGATATATGGGAATTTTTATTTATTATTTTTACTCTTATTATTATTAAAGTGGAAATATTTAGACCTTCCGACAAAATAAGGTTAAGTACTTTAATTTAAAAAAAAAAGAAAAAGTTTTATGAATAAAGAAGTTGATTCAACCAAGGTTAAAACAGATTGAATTTTTGTTAAAAGTATACACACGCATTTCTTATTGACTTGTTTACTCCAAATAAAATGCTAGATTTTGGTTAGTAACGAATCAGGAAATAAACATTTACTTTTGTATTTAAAATATAAAAGAAACTCTGTTAAATCTGCTTTACAAGGCAGAGTGATTTTAAAAAGAAATACAAAAACACGGAGAAGCTTTCAGGAGTTCGGAGAATTGTGGTCTCTGATGGTAATGGCATTATTTTTTAAATTGTTATCAAGTTTAATTTGTAGAACTCCATTTCAATTTTTAGTTTTTCTTTATGTATTCTGTCGTGTTATTATTCAATTTATTAAAAAAATATATTTATAAACAAGTTCATCTGTTTCACATTCTGAATACGTTATCAAAATTGGTGAGACAACGACGATCGGACGATCTATTTTATATTACTTCTCTTTGCTTTTTTTACATTATCTCCACACAGGAGGCCTTGAGAAAAAAAATCCCTCAGGGCCTTTTCATCTTTGGGGGTGCTTTTTTTAGGGAAAGGAAGGAGAAGAAGTTCTGGGAAGGCAAAAGGTGTATGGGGTAGGAATCTAGAGGTCAACGTATTCAGGAGTGACGAACGAAAACCAACCCTACTACTGTGTTGCAAGGCGATGGGTCAAGTGCGTCCGGCTGGAGTCTTCCTCAACCAGTCTCTAGGACAGCCAGGACCTAGATAAACCTCACCCAGGCACCTCTGCTAAGTCAACAAGCGTAGAGCAACACTTGGGGTAATCTATGGCAGAGGTCTGCCATAGATTACCCCATAGGGCAGAGACTGGTCAGTGGTTGAGTGGGTTTGGGTCCCACCCGGGCGTCCCGTGTTCAATTCCTCGGCTGGCTAAGTCCTCCATCACAACACAAGCTACACTTTCGGCTTTCTGTGGTGGTAGTAGAAGATTTTCAAACATTGTTGGGTTATTCGTAACCCTGGAATGTTTGTCTTTCTTTCAAAAAAAAAGTATTAGTTATTCAATAAATGGTACCCATACCCGCCGCTCGAATTGTAAATTCTGTTTCTTTCTGAAATTTCTAGATCAACGGAACTATTTTCAGCATCCGGCATTTCCACTTTACAAGCTCCGGGAGCGAATTAAATCATAAAATAATCAGATCAGACACCTTAATAATATTGTTTCTTACAATTTTTCCAAGGCGGAAAATATTGCATAAATATCTATTAATAAATATAAACATTTAAATTAAATATTGGACATGACGTTACAAATCTTTTATCATAATAAATAACTGTTTCAGCATGAAATTTATTAAAACTCTTTAAATTCGAGTGAATATCTTCTTTGCAATGTCCTAACCCACTTTACGTCTATCCGTTCAGTTTATCCGCCATGTTTCAATAAAGTTTACAATGCAAATTGAGATTTTACCTCAATTTATTGACAGGTAAAAGAGTAGACACGGCACTCAGTAACAAACTATGTTTCATTTGACATCCAATTATTGCTCGGAGAATGACAGCTTTGTTATTTTTTATGAATTTTGGAGATTTTACATAACATTTATGATCATCCTACGAACTCTGCAGATTGTCTACAATATAGGTGTCTCTATAATGTTAATTGTATTAGGCTTTTCGGCTGGATAACTTTAGCCGCTTAACGATAAAACGAGCTTAATTTTACCAATAATTATTATATTCAATGAATTGGAACGAGCCATGAAAATTTATATTAAAACTTTCACAGGAACAAAATTTTCACTTTACCTAAAAAAATATGAAATTTTGTGACTTTTTAGAAGTAGAGTTTTCCCTACTCATCAAATTAATAAAAAAAATTTAAAAATATGATCTTTTAAATTTTTCCTAATTCCAATCTACGATTGAGCGTGAGAAATAAATAAAAAAAATGCATCTTAATGTTATTCAATGTCAAACTTCATAGCTCGTGGTGGAAATTATGTTGCGAATTGAAACTATTTGCGGTTGTAGCTGTGCAATTTTCGTAATGTCAGAGCTCTGCATTAGAGAGCCTTACTTTTTGACAATTTAGCGGTGTTCCGTTGTTTATGACGGAATTGAGAAAATAGTGGCGATCGTCTAGAAATTATAGGCAGAAAATAGTGTGATTATCATCATGAAGCCACAATGTCCCGATTTAGGGCTCTTCTGAGACAACAGGGAGATTTTCTGTTTCAAAGATATAATATTATTGTATTAGTAAATTTTGTATTCTTCCTTCGTCGTTGTTGAAAAATATTGAGGTCTTTCCTTGCGCTCTATTTTTTATAGTAGGTCCCAATGGAAAACCCCGACATAATCAAGTGGCCCCAAGACTCGAAAATACTATTTTTACAGCCTTAACAAGTTTTGCAACGTTCACTGTGAAAATCCAGTGATTTTTATTTAACTCTAAACGAAACAAACCTACCCACGCAAAAGGTTTTAGAGCTTATATCTCGTATACACAAAAATTCTCATACAAACAATGGACGAGGTCTCTGGATTGTTGTTTTTTAGTTAAATAGTTTTATTTTTCAAAATGTGTGCTCCTGGCATGAAAAATATTTGGTGTATAGTCTAACGACCGCTTTCAACAAACAAGTAAAGCCAGCACTTAGAGGAAAACATAGCGATGTTTTCATTAGCTCAATGTAATAATTATACTCGTAGACGTAAAATGTAGTCCTAGATATTTAAATAAGACGGTTTCTTTCAAAAAATTTAACAATTCATCAATTTCTTTAAGTTAATTTTCACGTTCTGCATAAGTTCTATTCAAGTTATGTTTGACGGCCGGAGTGGTCTGGCGGCAATGCATTTGACTCGCAATCCGAAGGTAGCGGTATCGAAGCCCGGCGTGGGAAAATAAATTTTATTTGATTAATTTGTGTTATTTGACAATTCATTAATTTAAAATAATTTGTGGTATATTTGCGGAAGATACTCTCAGTATCGCCCTGGTGTATGACCACCATTCAGAATTGAAACGCTGCTTGAAATGGCTTTAGCCGTGTTTGGTGACCAGATCTGAATAGCCAGGTACTTCCCTATCTTCCTCTTCCCCATCTCCTCCCCCTCCCCACTTACCTTCAGCCTCACAACATACTTCAATTGGAAATGCCATAGTCTCACTGGCTCCAGACGGGAGCAGCTGAGACTCTTGTGAGGTATTCTCAACAAAAAATTATAATATTTTAGGACAATTGCTGTATAAAACTGAAATGATGACAGAACTTGAAAAGAGCTTTCATGGAAAATGAAAATTAACATCAGAAATTTGATGAATTGTTCAAATTTTTTAATCAACCCATCCTAATGCGCACTTGAAGTGAAATGACACAAATACACAAATGTAACGTTATTATTATTATTAAGAAGTAGGTCCTGAAAGATTTTAATATATTTTTCTAAATTTATAGCACACTTGAATGAATAAAATTATTTATTAATTATTATTTATGTTATGGTCTCCAATATAATACGAACTAAACCTTAGCAAACACACATATTCTTCAAACATCAAACATAATCTTGACCTCATTATAAAATCTGCTCATGTAACTAGGAATAAACCGAGTGGGCCTTCGTAGGCTCAAGACCTGATCATGGTGTCGAGATTTGTCGTCCTTTCCAGTTAGGCCTTTGAAAAAGTTTGGGTTCAAAACCTAATACTGGTAGCGTGTTGAATCGTCCCTTTCTGTGGGGTTGAAAAGTACCTAGAGGAATTCTTTATCTTTCGTGTGGAGGTGGAGTCCTTGTAAGGCCGCCGTGGCATCATTTCCGCGAGTGTAGTTATATTTTATGGTTCCATGACAGTTGATCCGCCGACAGTTGGCCCCCCCGGCTTACTTATATACAATATGCAGTCCGTTTCGGGAAAATACGGTATACCTAATTACACAAAATATAAGTAAGTAAACCCGAAGGGATGTGCAGAGAGGATGTACCGACGAATAACAAAGAATAAAATATATTTTCATTCAAATGCATCAAGGAAAAATCTTCAAAGAATCCACACTGTACATAAATTTGATAGTCATAACGACTTATTATAAAGAGTATTTTTGAAGTCGATTTTACGTTTGAAATTGGTAAATAATGCACAAAAAATTATAATTTTAGAGTAAATATCATTTCAGGGGCCAACTGTCGGCGGATTAGATCCGGGTTACCATATTTTATATTTAAAACAGTCACATATTTTATTTTTATTGTTTGATTTTATTTATTTATTTGGACAAAAATAAATATAAATTATAAGAAAACTTTGACTGTCCAACTAGGAGATTTCCCGTTTTAGGACAGTCAAATTGCCTGGTTTGGTTCACATTAGGTAGTGTTGTTTTTTGTAAAACTTAATATTAAATGATGTTTACATTTGTAATTGTTAGATTCACAGTCAAGTACGAGGTTATAACAGCCGTAAAGCAATTAAATATAGTATTTGTAGTAAAAAGTTACTGAGAATAGTTACAAAGTATAAAAAAATAAAATAATAATATATTAAAGCTATAAAGAAAAAAATATATATAAACTCATTGGTTTGTGAAATAGAAAATAAAAACTAAATCTTTCTTCGATATATATTTCCAATCTACTATTGTTCATTTATATTTAGCGTTTTACAATCATAATATATTATTTGCATGTACAAGGCACAATAATCTTTCCCTAGACGCAGATGGTAGCTCTATTGCACCTTTCTTAAATAAGAAATATTGTATGAGAAGGGAATTCAAGTAGAAATTCGTAAAGGTCAAGTTTAAGACATCGACCACGAATATAAACTACATCCTGTAGAAGATGCTCCGAGGAACTAGCGTCATTGATCCCCTCGGCACCGGTGCATAGTCGGGAAACACGCCAAACGCGCGCTCAACATTTGTACACGGTTGACATTAGTCACATGAGAACGGGTCGTTTCTACGACTCGTTCTTGAGTTCAACAGCTCGGCTGTGGAACGATTTGCCGGCCTCTGTGTTTCCTCCCTCCTACAATATGGGTCTCTTCAAGACCCATGTTCACTCCTTCCTCTCCTCAAAAACACCCTCCACACAGCATCCTCAAAGATGACATAGGCCCTGAGGGAAATTATTTTTTCCTCAGGGCCTCCTGTGTGGAGTTAATGTAAAAAAAAAAAAAAAAATCTATTTTATGTATATTTAATATGTACCTATCTTCTATAAATGTTAAAACTAAAATATAATAACCAATTAAATAATTTTTGAAGTAAAACTTCTTTACGCACGCTTGACTTGGGGAGTAAGCTGGTGAATGCGTGACGAGAGCGGTACGAAATGTGTCGGGCGAGACGAATGGAAGTTGAGAGGGAGATATAAGTTAGTGAATATAGAAAGAGAGAGAGTTACGTTTCGTATATTACTGAAGGGGCAAGAGAGAGAGGTGCGAGTACACATTTTCTTTCTCTCTTTCTCTCATAGCCAGTTACATTTCGTTTATCTAAGACACAGTGCAGGCCTATTGTCTGTATCACACTGTAGGAGCAAGAGAGAGCAGTGCGCGCGCACATTTTCTTTCTTAATTCCTCTCATAGAAGTTTTACTTCAGTCGTGTGGTCTAAAGCACACTCGTATCTTTTTAATAAAGACTTATGTGGACTATTCGAAACAAAAAGAGATTTTATTTTATTATGATTAAATGTACTTTGTTGATTTATAAAAAAGTTGTTGGCTGAAAAGGCTAAATTTTTGCACAATTAAAAATAAATTCAGTAAAACATTGAGGTACTTGTGCCGACGCGCGGCGTTAACAATTTCAAAGGGCCATTAATTAAAAAAAGAATATGTAAGGATTTAATTAACATTTTCCCGAGCTAAATGTTAATTTCCTACGCTTAGCTGAATACATTTTTATTTCACTTTTCCCAATAAATTAGGATTTTGCCGACTAACCTGCTAATCTCAGGTAGGGGGTGATCAATCATTTGGACAGAAACATTTTTTCAAGCTTTCACCTACCCTTAAAAACGCGATATTTAATCAGCTAATTAGGTATTTGTGTTTCGTTAATGCTACTTACATTTTCTTGCATTTATGAGAAAGAAATTGATTGATTTAAATGAAAACTTTTCATTTTCTTTTTAATATGAAATAAGCAGGTTACTGAATCTTAACGCAGAGATATTAAAACTAATATCACCAACAAAGGGTATCCACAAAAGTATAGATGTCATCTAGCAGGTATCGATTGGTTTCTGCAGTGGCGTAGATATGGGGCGGCGATGGCGGCCTGCACCGGGTGCCACCAGATTGGGGATGACACTCGACCATGAAAAAAAACTTACGATCGTAGAATATTGCCACAAAAATATTTTACTCATGAACACTGTTATTTATATTTTCGTAGCACTATTATGGCTCGCTCGGTCGGGTATTCCCCAAGAACTCAGTTGTTTTATTTTTTTAGTTCCTAGCTCCAATTATTGCTCGGTTGGGGATTCCCCTGAAATATTCCTTGCTTGTTTCCTGTGTCATTCTCATTTCTTTCGTACATTGTGATTGACGTGAACTCGTGAAGTGAATTGTTACCTTTTGATTAAGGTAATTAGTGAAGGAGTCGTTATTTTGTTATTGCTTTTAAAAGTGTTTAAAGACATCTTTCAAAAAACAAGATAAATTTATTGGATAGCACATTCTTTTGTAGTGAACGATAAATAATAAACGCAGAACCTTAATACAATTGTAGCAGAATCGATCGATTGACTGAAAAAAAATGTATCAATCCTCTGCATGTTTTTTTTCTGTATTTCATTGGTGTGTCTACATAAATAAGTAATTAAGGAATAATAATAAATAATAAGTTGGAGGGTTTCAAAAAACGTTTTTATACATTTGACTAGCTAGTAATGGTTTTATTTTTATGACGTCGAAATTTGCGTTTTGAATTTCTCAAAGTTACTAATGGCTCTCTTACATTGGGTCGTCTGTCACTTTCGGCGAGCGACTTGACGATTACCGCAGGCGACAGATGAAGCGCTATTTACACCGATTACCGAGTCAATCGCCGATAGCGTTTACACCTCGTCGACTTCGACTGCGGACTTTTTTTTATATGAATACCGCACAAGAGTTCCAACTGTTCCCTTCTGGAGCCTGTGAGACTATATCCCCAATTGGGGTATGTTGTGAGGCTGAAGGTAGTGGGGAGGGGAAGGAGATGGGGAAGAGGTAGGTGGGAAGTACCTGGCTATTCAGATCTGGTCACCAAACACGGCTAAAGCTATTTCAAGCAAAGTTTCAATTCTGAATGGTGGTCTTATACTAGGGCAATACTGAGAGTGTCTTCCCCTCTGGAAAGTGCTGCAAATATACTATATATTATTTTTAATGAACAAATTAATCAAATAAAATTTTTTTGCCACGCCGGGATTCAATTAAAAATAATTAAAAATAATTCATAGTAAATTTTTGGTACGTTCCAGAGTAGAAGATACTCTCAGTGTCGCTCTGGTGTAAGAACACCATTCAGAAGTGAGAGGTTGCTCGAAATGGCTTCAGCCGTGTTTGGTGACCAGATCTGAATATCCTGGTACTTCCCCCACCTTCCTCATCCCCATCTCCTCCCCTTCCCACTACTTTCAGCCTCACAACATATCCCGATTGGGGATGCCATAGTCTCACTGGCTCCAGACGGGAGCAGCTTGGACTCTTGTGCGGTATTCACATTAAAAAAAAATCACCATCTACTAAACCTCTTATGACCTTCAGGACCCTTTTTTCGTTTTTAAAATATGTAAACTAATAAATAAATATCTTCTTACTCTTGTTTCTGAAATCAGTAGGTACTGAAATGTCAGTTGATAACTCGCTGTTACAAATATGTAATGACACCATTGTATACATTGAAACTATTCATACATTTGACATGATGTAAGAAAAATACCGAAAATCAATGACAACGCTTGAATAAACTGTGAAAAACCATAAAACAGTCCCTCAGTTGATACTTTGTGGTCTCGAAAACCTCAGCGGTTAAATAATACTAAGTAAAATAAGTTACAAAGCTTTCTTCACGACGACAGTTGCGAAACTAAAGCCATACACATTAACAACAGATAATAAATTCAGTCAAAACAACAAGTAGATACTAACTCCTCTGCTGAATGGTTCGTTATTGTGATTTCCTCATTCTTCCTTGCGGCTTGGAAACCTGAACAATCTGGACAAACCTGGATCAATCTAAGCCAAAGCTTGGACAAGGAAGATAAAAGCTTTTGTGTGGATCTATAGTCTATAGGTGTATTCTCCAAATATCCTGGACAAAAGCGTGCCCTTGGAACAACAGGTTTCTATCTGCCATCGGTGTGAAACTGAGATATTATATCAAAACTGAATATGCACAATTTATGGTAATTGAATTATATTTAGGTTTAAGAATTTTACCAGCAAGAAAACATGTAATTTAGCCAAAAAATATCTAATTTTAAAAACACAGAATGAACTTTGTTCCTCTGAAAATCAGCCAAACTCCGAGCAACAAGGTTCAATCTGATTTTGTATTAGTTTTGTTTTTGCAAAATGCATTGTTTTTTGCAGGTAATGTTCTTAATCTATATATATATAAAAACAAAATATGCTAGCTTATAAATATTTATATGAGTACATGAGTTGTCTATGTATTGCTATATTATGCATAGAAAATGTTTGAAACTTTCAAAACACCTTGTTTCCACCCCCGCGATGGTTTCTGGATTTTACAACCACATGACAATACATCTAAAAAGTTTTTAATCGTTACAAAAAATCTTGCAAAACTGTCAAAAATTTCACAATTTGAGAATGACATTTTGCAAAACAATGATTGTTCAATCAAAATTCAAATTTCGAAAATCTTTAAATTAACGAATTTATTTGAAGTACTCTCCTAATATTTTGAATCGAATCAAGAATTATAGATATTTTAAATAGGTACCTGTGTTAGGTCCTAAATTTGACTGATTGATTTTCGAATAAACTCTTTAAGTAAATGAATTTTTACCAGTAGTTTGTTTTCAGTGTTTGTACGCATGACGAATTAAATTGAATTTAATTTTTATTTATAAATCTTATAATATTCGGGAAGGCGTGAAGGGAAGAGGACATGGGAGGGGAAGGGAGAGCGGAAGGGAAGGCGGAAAGGGAACGGGACGAATGAGAAAAGGCACGCAGGTAGAAACAATTTCTTGTGGCATCGCAACGCACGCCAGGAACTCGCTAATCGTAAATATATTTCAATTAAAGTAATTTCGTTGTCACTTCACTTCTTCATAAAAGTCAGTTTTCATATATATTATAACAATAATAATAACCCAATTTCACTGACAATTTCAGAGGAATAATAATTGAAAACCATTGACCTAGTATACCCTTGGTCGAAGTTGAAAACGCATTGCCGCATTTACGCGCAGGTTAATATCAAAGCGTGTGAGCCCGCATCACACAATGTCAACATCTTATCAATGATTTTTTTTTTTTTTAAATAATTTTCGCATATTTGGGAACATTCTTACGAATCTTAGCTTCGTGTTTTTACAGCAAATTTAATAAATTATATTGAATAATTTAATGATTTTCCATTCTTATCAATTTTATGTCTTCATTAATATTTTAATTCGGTTTGGTAAATTTTTGTACAATTTAATAATAAACTTAAAATTTTTAGTTTTTAGTTTACGTTTTATTAATGAATTATTTAATTCCGGGGGTGGACGACCCACTCTTTTGGAGTAATGGATTATCCCCAAGACCCTCCCCCCCCCCCCCCGGTAGGGCCCGCACCAGAGGTTCAGCTTTGGGTATACAGATCCTAAATACGGCCCTGTGAATGTTGGTACATGATGAAATCGAACTTAATGACTTCGAAACTTTTCAAGATGAAAATTGCCCTAATGATAGCCAACCATTGATAGGTTACTAGATATGTACATTAGCGGTGTTTTTTTTATATGAATACCGCAAATGAGTCCCAACTGCTCTCGTCTGGAGCCAGTGAGATTATGGAATCCCCAATTGGGGTACCCACCCTAATCGTGAACCTACCCTAATCGTATGTTGTGAGCCTGACAGTAATGGGGAGGGGGATAACATGAGGAAGAGGAAGGTGGAGAAGTGCCAGGCCATTAAGATCCGGTCACCAAACACGGCTAAAGCCATTTCAAGCAACGTTTCCGTTCTGAACAGTGGTCTTACACCAGGACGACACTTAGTATATCTGCGACTATGGAACGCGCCGCAAATATATTGTATATTATTTTTAATTGATTAATTTAGAAATAACACAAATTAATCAAACAAAATTTATTTGCACCTGCCCGGATTTAATCCTACAAATTTCTGATTGCTAGGCGAGAGTCTTACCGCTCGACCACGGAGGCTGTTGTGTTACTTCAAATTTTGTTTATTTTTTTACCTAATCCAATAAAACGGTCAAATATCGCGCTTGGTATTGACTCATATATTTTTATTCAGATTCGTGAGTCACAGTTTTCAAAATGTCTAGGGTGAGTCAGCAAAAGCTAAAACGCGAAAATATGTGCTCAAGTCATGAAAGTCTAACGGACATGTCTGGACACATACCATCGCACCATTAAAACAATAATTCATTGGTTCAGAGCCGTTCTCAATATGAATCAGGAATTCTAAAATATGTTGAAAATATATCCATCTTGTTTATTTGCTAGTAGTTGCTACACGGCTTCGCGGTTATTTCAAAGATCCGTTGGTAATGCTGAAAAGAATGTTGATCTTAAAAATCGAGTGCAGTTTACACGCGGTAGAAGCGAAACTTTACCAAAACAATCTCAACCAATACTTGAAAAGTGAGGTCATAATCAAAGCGACCAATGAGCGCAGACCTCGCTTAATTTTCGTTTCATATCTCAACCAATAGGAGAGCCTTTAAAAGTGACATCATTATCAAAACGGCCGATGAGCGCAGTTGATGTGTCGCAGGTGCAGTAATCGTCATTTCCGTTTTAACCGAAATAATTAACCGAGTGGTTCGAAGATTGGATATTTATTTACAAAAAATAAAATGTAATTTTTTCCGAAGGATTAGGTAGTAGGATTCGAACTCAGTTCGCTCGATGTCTGGTCTCTCTGGCCGCTTGAATTTGTCCGGCACCTTGACCATTGCACTACGGGAGGGCCGAGCCGGGGCGCGAATTTAGCGGATTATATTAGAACTGTCGACCAATAATATAATAAATTTTAGTGACGTGTTTCCGTTTCATCCGCAATTCTAATCACTAACGACGCTAGGGAAGTTTCACTTCAAAAAGGAGTAGCAAATAAAAAATTTGTACAAGATTTATGACGTCAAAACACATCGTTCGAGTCTTTTTGATGCCTCGATTGAAAATAATTAAGTTGACCTTGAAAATCAAACAGAAAAGATAAGAAAATTTTAAGACACCAAAATTCACCATTTAAAAGTTTTTATCGCTTAGTATAATCAGATTTATGTTTCAAAGTTTAAATTAAATTTAATTAAGAGCGGCGGAGAATAAGTCACATGTGTTCAAATAATAAAGCTAATATTTCGAAATGTTGGTGGTTGAATAATGTAATAATCCCATAAAAAGTCCCCCACCTTGCACAATGTTATCAAATGAAAATGATTTATTCTTAGCGGAAATACGATATTTTCTTACATTTTCTTCTTTTTTTACATAACTTAATGAGTGAAACCTCAAATCTTCTACATATTAATACGTGAAGCAAAAAGGTTGTACCCCTTTTTACGAAAATTGCGCGGACGGAGTATGAAATTTTGCACACTTATAATTCATATAGAGAAAGAGTACAGAATGCTAATATTTTTTTTAAATTACGCATAAAAAATACATTAAATCAATAAAAAAAAAAACATTACAATTATGTTCGAATTATGACCATTGGGCGACCACTAGTTATAATATTTAATCATTGAAGACAATATTGGCGAAACGAAATTTTGAAACAAAAAAAATTAGAAAGAATTTCGGTCGCATCCATGAATTGAACCCAGGACCTTAGCCTTGCTTGGGCTGTGCTCTAACACTGAGCTAATTCGACCCGAAGGGGATGGGGAATTCCTAGATGAGACCTATTTTTTATCTGATTTTTCTGTTTCAAATTTTCGTTTTAGAATCACTTATAATATTTTCAATGATTAAAAAAATTATTTTATCTTATTTCGTAAAAATCCAAAAATGTTGGTTATGTCTACACGTACACATGGTATCCGGTAACTAGAGAATCTACATCGTATGGAGAATCCAAAAAAATCGATCTTAGGGTTTAAAAAACTTTTTTTTTAAAGTAAAAAGCTTTGGACTCGATTTACTCGAAAATGAAAGCTCAAATCAAAAAAAGTTACACCACAAAATCAGCTCCAAGTGTAATCATAATAAACACCATTTTCCCGCTTGTACTATGAGTTTTCGGACACCACGTAACTCTAAATATTTGGGTTTTTACGAAATAAATTATGAATTATTTATGTGTAAGAAAATAAAATTTTATTTCCGTGATACCGTGTAGGGGTAGGGAGTTCGACCAATCCCTAGCCGCAACGAAATAATAACGCACATGAAAACTATTAAGATAACCAATAAACATTCACATTACAGTCGTGAAATAACTACTGCACGCATAGTGATAAGTCATTACCTGAATGCATATAACATGTTTGTATAAGTGTGGACATCCACATAAGTACACGGATCACGTTTATAGCATTAGCGAATCGATCTGTCAGACTGGGTTCAAATAATATAACAATGCACTTAAACACTCTACTCATAAAAGCTATTAGCTGCCGAATTAAGCACGTATCAGATAAGTCTACTTAATATCAACAGATTGGATGATGATTATTTTTTTGTAATCATTATATACTAGATTAATTAAGGTGCTTTTGGAAATACGTAGGTACAAAGAAGTAACCAGTTAATAGGAGAGCAGCTGTGCTCGAGACGAACGTGTAAAAATGTCAAATTGTTGCTTCTCGTCCTTTTTCAGGCGCAGTACTTGGAGTTTCACCTGCCGACGGAAAACCACTTCGGCAATGCGTAATGCATTAAAGTAGATCAGTTAATGTATTCTGAGAATAGTCTGGGATTTATGTTGAAGATTTGCGAATAATAATCTGTATTTTTTGTGCGAGTGTTTCTTTCGCAAAACTTAACTTTTTACAGATAATAATAAAAAATCTTTGCTGTCCTTATAATTCTGATGAACATAAAGTACACAGTAAGAAAGTGAACATTTGTAGACATTAAACAGTTAGACGGAATAGCATTTGGTGTGATTTTTATACACTCATCAAATTTTAGCGACGGATTAATCAACAACATTGAATCAATGTGATGATTATATTATCATGCGTGATTAAGCTTTTTAGGAAGGTTTATGATAGATGTAATAGGAGAGCCGGTTAGCCAGTAAGTGGCGTGTAATGTAGGAAATGTGCACCACCACTTTGAGCGCGCCCCATGCAGTGCAGGGGTTGTAATGAATGCAGCTGGGGGGATGACAGCAGACAGGACAGGGGTAGTACTTGTTCAACAGACCTTTCATCCGTGCGGTGATCTGGCTGCCTGTTCACTAGTAAACCGACGCGAGATAGACGTCGCGAGCGTCACTACGACGAATTCAGGCGGATCAGTCGCTGTAGTCCTGAAAGGTGAGAGGCAACCAGTCAACTGAAGTGAGCGGAGATCGTGCTGCGCTGTGTGCGCCCGGCAAGGGTAGAACGTGCGAACTGCGGACGGCCCGGCACCGCGCTTCGGGCAGACCGCAGCGACACTGGCGCGTAGGCGCTTTCATCGCGAACCCGGTCCCCCTCCCCCCTCCTCCCTCCCATCCCCCCGGAGCCTCCTCGACCTCCCCCCACATCAACCCCCCTCAAGGCCCCCAGCGCCCCTGACGACGGCGTTGCGCAATTCAGTACGTTGGGGTAACCACTGTGTGCACCCAACGGGGAACCATTGGGAATTACGTGGAATATCAATGGCTGCTACCCTAATAATTCAGGAGGACCCCAAACACGTTTTTAAAGGAATGATATCTGCCAACTTGATTGAATTTTTAAGAGGATCTGGAAAAGTACTTATGGAGTATGGATCTTATAAAGAATATAATAGTTTTCTAGCATTTTTCTTATAGTAATCCTGGTACTCTTAGAAATTCACCATATTTCAGGAATACTTGGGGTACTACCGAGAAAATGTACTTCTCCTAAGCTATTTCGTGGAGCGTATATACAGTAACATAATATAGGGAAATATAATACTCGAGAGTGCTAGAGAAGTAAATTATCAATACTACAAGATTTAATACAATGTTTGTACAGTTTACAAAAAATACAGCATCAACAACAAGAGAATATAAGTTGATTTTCTCAATTCAATTCAAGAACAAATTCCGTTCAGTTTTTTAAAATATGTAAAAATGACTGAAAAGAAAATCAGTAGATATTTATTCAATGTACTTACCTGTAATTAGAGAAAACATGTTTTATTTCTAACTAAACTTACCAAACAGACTATTCAAATAACAATTAACCAAACAAAAATTCAAGAACAAATCCTGAGCAGTTTTTTAAAATATGTAAAACACGCTGAAAAGAAAATCTTTAGATGTTTATTCATTGTTCGTATAATTAGAGAACACATGTTTTAATTAATTAACCAAATAGACTTCGCTTTATGTAAAGTTATCAATTACTTATTTATGTTTTTGAAAAAAAAACTGTGTCCACTATTTCCATTGAACAGAAAATTCCCAAAATTTTGATCAATTCCGATTTACATCAGTTTAGTTTAGTATCAGTTGGGTAATATTGCAAAAAATTTATTGCTCCTCATGTGACCAAGACGTTGGATTTCTCTTCTTAGTGTTTACCTATAAATTAATAGATTTAAATAAATGGAAAGTATCATTAGGTCAAGTAGGTATTTCAGAACTACACACTGTTTTTAATTAAATATTATTGACTGAGCGAAGCAAAATTGCATATCGTCTATCTGTAAATTTGTTTGTATGTTTCGTTTCTCTTTCAAGATGGTGGTCGTATTGGATATTTCCTTTTTATCCCACCAGAGTTAGCGCAAGCGTAGATCCTTCTACGAGATGTCAAATCGGAATAATCAAATGTTACATAAAATACATGATTTCAGAGGAAATTTTGGTTTCGATTTTATATAAGAGAAAATTAGAAATTTAATTTGTTGATCGCAAGGTCTACTGTTCATAGAACTACTATTGTAGTTATATAATCTACATCTGATGTCAATACCATGTTAACAAAACTCGTCAATCTATTGACTGTCACCCTTTCTGAAAATCCTACAAAGAAAAGAAAAATTTATCTTAATTTTTGCCGCAATCCAGACCAAAGGCGGTAAAAATTGGTCGCCCCATTTAATTTGCTCTCCTCGGCACGACTCGCAGACTAGGCCTCTACGCCGCTACGCCAGAGGGCGCGACTGCTCTACGCCGGACGGAGCACTTACGCCCTTCATTCCTCAACTGCTTCCCGTGGCGGCTAACTACACACACAAATAAAACCGACAGTTGGCACCGGTACTTATACATATATACTTATATTTATACGCTATATTTATATATTATTTCTCTGCCAAAAGTAGTACCTATGCCTATTTACACACACATCCACACAATTCGCGGAACAAAGGAGTTCGATATTTGGATTTTTTTCGTCTTACTTCGTGTTTTACTCTGCAGGATTTGAGTTTACAGCCGGGTGTTTTACTGGTTGGACTGTTAGCCGGTTTTGAGGTTAAGGTGAAGGCCATGTATGGATCCTGCGCCACAGTGATGCACTGCACCCCTGCCCGGTGTACACTAATGTACAGCCTTGAACCCCATCCCTCCTACACCCCTGGTGTGTATGGCCCATGTCCATTGCGACATTTATGTCATTGAACGTGTTTGATTATGCAATGAAAAACACGTATATTATCACAAAACTATAATTATGTAATCGCACTAGGTATACATTTTTTACCTCCCCGCTTAGAAGTTGGGTCGGTTGAACGACACGTCTTGTGATAGGTACATAAATGCACGCTCGTCAATTATCTATACTCTCGACAGGTAATGTGACGTGAGGTTACTATGCCCCTTGCCCCCTTTTTGCTGTGTATAGATACTATAGGGTGCTACGCTACTGAAAGGTGACACCAAAATTACACGATCTTCCTTCTCCCACCCCCTTCAAGTACTCCATAATTCCTCCAGCCTCATAATAACATTCCTTGAGTGGAGATGCCATAGATTCACCGTCTCCGATAAGTTGGTATTCTTGGAAAATCTTAGGAAAACTGTCAGATGTTCAGATAAAATTAAGAACTTTGCCTCGTAAGGGTTTGAATAAATAAACCATTTCATTCCCGAGGAGAGAAAAAACTTTTAGGGCCTGGTTTACTCTTCGGCATATTTGAAAAGACAGTAAGCATCTGACATTTACATCCTAGTGAATGATTTGTTTTTTTAAATTTGATCTGAAAAATTGAATCGTATTTTTGAAAAAAAAAAATATTCTGCGAACCGTCTCCAAATGTGATGTAGATTCACCAGTTTTCCGATTGTACTACGAGTTTACGAACACCGTGCAATTACCATTATAAATAAAATATAAAAATGTTACCTTAGATTTATTTTCAAGATTATAATGACCCCCGTGAAATATGGCGATGGGTGAATTATGATGATTATTTATTTTATTTATAGCGGGAGAC
This sequence comes from Glyphotaelius pellucidus, assembly GCA_936435175.1. Taxonomy (NCBI): domain Eukaryota; kingdom Metazoa; phylum Arthropoda; class Insecta; order Trichoptera; family Limnephilidae; genus Glyphotaelius; species Glyphotaelius pellucidus. The sequence goes on from OW386550.1 coordinate 10,560,501, forward strand.
CCTTTTCGAGGAACCTAACCTAGATAAACTATCACAAACTCTATTTACAATAAATACTGCACCATACAGTCCACGACGGTAGATACTCTCAGTATGACGGCCGCAGTGGTCTACCGGTAAGGCTCTTGACTCGCAATCTGAATGTCGCGGGAATCCCGGCGTGCAAATAAATTTTATTTGATTAGTTTGTGTTATTTCACAATTAATTCATTTAACATAATATATATTATATTTGCGGCACAGTCCACGACGTTAGATACTTTCAGTATGACGGCCGGCGTGGTCTAGCGGTAAGGCTTCTGACTCGCAATCCGAAGGTCGCAGGATCGAATACCGGCGTGGCAAATAAATTTTATTTGATTAATTTGTGTTATTTCACAATTAATTCATTTGAAATAATATATAGTATATTTGCGGCACGTTCCAGAGTGGATGATAATCTCAGTATCGCCCTGGTGTAAGACCACCATTCAGAATTGGAACGTTGCTTGAAATGGCTTTAGCCGCGTTTGATGACCAGATCTAAATAGCTGGTACTTCCCCACCTTCCTCTTCCCCATCTCCTTCCCCTTCCCACTACCTTGAGCCTCACAACATACCCCAATTGGGGATGCCATAGTCTCACTGGCTCCAGACGGGAGCAGTTGGGACTCTTGTGCGGTATTAACTGTAAAAAAATGGGTTTAGCCAAGTTTGGGGACCAATGTGAATACTCTGATATTTCCCAGCCTTCATCTTTCTCTTCTCTGTCTCTTTCATTTTCCTACTCCCTTCAGTCTTACGAAACGCTACGATTGGGAATGCCAAAGTCCCACTGGATCCAAACAGTTGGGAGCAGTTGGGACTCTTGTGCGGTACTCACATAAAAAATGTTTGACCTGACTAAGCCAGGGTATGATTTTGTCTACAACCTAACTGTAGTTAGATTTGATTTAGTTACCGCCTCGTTTGTGGTTAATTTTTCTATTTAATCATTCATTTTATCTATCGTTTTTACGACAACTCAACAATGTACAACTTCATCACTCATTTGAAAATTCATTAAAATCTATACTAATACTAATCCATACTAATATTATAAATGCGAAACTGCTCGAGTTTGTTTATGACCTTTTCACGCATAACACAATATAAAGACTTTAATAATTCTTTCACCAATATAAAGCTAAATTATATGCGCAGGCTACAGGTTGTATATGATGGTAAGCTCTGGCGTTATGAAATTATAAATATTAATATATTATATTTGTTATACGTTTTCTGTCGCTAACAAAAGCGAGTTTTTGCTAACGTCAGAAAAAAATCTTTTCCATGGAAACAATGTTGACATATTTTTGGGCTCTACGCTGGTAGGCACTCAGTCTACTGGTCAGCTACTACTGCAGAAAATTCAAATATTAGAATTCGTTTTTTTTTTTGGACAAGCTTGGAATAAATGTCAGAGGAGAGTTCCTATATTAAAAATATAATTCGTAACGATTATAAAGACTGAATGATAAATAGAGTATTTTTTTTATTATATTAACGAACTTCCAAATATTTAAATAAAAATAAACATCCGAAATGTTTGTAAGCACATAAATTCCGAACGAATGAACAAAATTGGATAATTCTTTTTTTCTTTGAGCTATAGCATTATGAAATTTAGGTGGTAGGCGAGATGTTTGAAAACTGAATGTAAGGGAATGAATATATGGAATGCGGGAGGGGATGGGGGTGGGGTGGGGGGGGGAGATAATTGATAAGTGCAAGCGCTACAGTAATTTCCCATAATACCATGCGAGCGAAGCCGCGGGGAAAAGCTAGTAATATTATAAATGCAAAACTGCTCCAGTTTGTTTGTTACGCTTTCACGCATTAACCAATAAAAAGATTTTAAAAATTCTTTCACCGTTAGAAAGGTACATTATATGCGAGGACTATAGACTATATAATGGTAAGCTCTGGCGTTAAGAAATTATAAATATTAATTTATTATATTTATTATACGTTTTCTGTCGCTAACAAAAGCGAGTTATTGCTAATGTAAGAAAACAAATCGTTGCCGTGGAAACGATATTGATATACCTAATTAGTTAATATCTATCTATCCATATAAAAATGAATCCTCGAAATGTTGGTACGCGCAAAACTTACGAACGACTGCACCAAATTGGATAATTCTTTTATACTATTGGTGAGCTCTGGCATTATGAAATTTAGGTGGCACGCGAGCTGTTTGAAAACTGAATGTACCGAGAATGAATGTATGGAATGCGGGAGGGGCGGGGGAGGGCGGTGAGGGGGAGGGTGGGGGTGGCGGGATAATTAATAAGTCCAAGCGCTACAGTTATTTCCCCCTAATACCATGCGAACGAAACCGCGGGTAAAATAGCTAGTAAAAAATAAAATAAAAACTTGGTCAAATAGGTTACTTTAGGTTAGGTTGTGGGTTATTTAAAAAAAATCATCGCTTTTAATGACTTTTAAAAGGGGTCGTCCTTTAAACACGTGATGTTTTTAGCAACTTTTTAACCCCCTTTATTAAGTTTTTTTATAATGATGCTGCATCATTACTAGCCATCAAAGATTAACAAACACGAATCTACCACCTTTCCGCCATAATATTATTCATATCGCCAACCATAATATTGTGTTTCATATAATATAACATAGGTTTCTATTCGCATTTTTTTAAATCCAAAATATCGATGAAAATAATTCTTGTTAACGTTTTTCATATAATCCGTAAGGCCACGTCCGCATAGGCAGGTGGCTTACTTAGCGCCTAGAGCCTAGCGACGTGCCGACAAGCAAATGAGCTAGCACCACCTACAGTGCGGCCACCGTGTATCCTAGCGAGTAGCCAGGGTGCAAGCCACTAGGCACTAGGCGCTAAGTAAGCCACCTGCCTATGCGGACGCTACCTAAGAGCGTGCGTATGGGTTGAATTGTTGAATAAAAAATTATGCAGATTACGAATACATTATAATTGCAGGTCACGCGAATTTTTGCACGTTATAATTAATAATATTCAAGCAAGTCATATAAATATTGTATACCTACTAGCGCAGACCCGTGAAAAGTCTGGGGATGTTATGTTAGTGGTCGAGGGGTAAGACTCTCGAATCGTAATCCAAAAGTTGCGGAATCGAATCGCGGCGTGGGCAAATAAATTTTATTTTATTAATTTGTGCTATTTCACAATTAATTCTTTTAAAATAACATATATTTGCGGCACGTTCCAGAGTGAAAGATATTCTCAGTAACGCCCTGGTGTAAAAGTTGAAACCACCAATCAAGAGTTGAAACGTCGCTTGAAATGGCTTTACCTCCCCACTTACCTGCAGCCTCGCAACATACTTCAATTTGATGCCATGTTCTCACTGGCTCCAGACGGGAGCAGATGGGACTCTAATAAATAATTAAATAAAGATTTCTCGAAAATGGAAAAGCACAGACCTTTGAAAAATCACGAAATCTATCTTTAGGTACTTTTCAAGATTAACCCTAAGAAATTTACACAAAAAAATATACATTTCAAATATTGAAAAAAAATTTTTTTTTTTATTAAAATGATATATTATAGATATTTTATCATGTGTCTGAATTCTAGACACATCAGTTTGAAAATGACGCTCATTCAAAACAAATCCGTGTTCACTGAACAAGAGTTACAATTACTCACCGACAGACCCACAACCGAAATGAGTATATTTTATATTTGAAAACAAAGGACGGTTGACAGGCCCATAACCGAAATTAGTAAATTTTATATTTTAAAACAAAGAACGATTGAATTACAAAATATCAGTTGGTACACATAACCACCTTATGACATATTAGGGGCCATCCATAAATTACGTCACACGAATTTCATGATTTTTTTAGACAAAATATAACATTCTTTTGCAACACATACACAACCAACTATCAATCACACTCACTTACCAATAGGATCTTCGACCAAGGGTATACTAGGTCAATGAATAGGATGCATGATTTAGGCAACAAGTTTGGTGGTATTGTAGATATATTCGCTGATTCCCATTATAATCTAAAATGCAATTTAAACCAACACTTTGTGGAATCCTACAAATTATTGTAACGTGGGTATAATATATTTAACGATTTGACGTGTTATTGTAATGTTTTATATTATATTTTATTCTATGTTATTATCAAATATTATATTGTTTAAAAAATTTGATGATTTTATGCTACATTCTTCAAAAATTACTTGTATACTCTTAACATTTTTCACTTTTATAATTTTTCATATAAATTCTATATATGTGTAATCTTCGATATCTTAAATATTATTTTATAATCTATGTTATAGCCCCTACGGGCGTAAAACAGCAATAAATAAACAAATAAATAAAATATGGAAATAATTTAACATTCTTTTTTGTCGTTTCATAAAAAATGCCACGAGGCTTCATAAATTTATCTCCGATTGCGGTTGAATATTTTGAATGCAAACATAAAAAAGTTTTAAAATTGGCTCATCTTTCGTTTTTTCTAACTAAAATTACTGGTAACGAAAAAAAAAACACATACATATTTACGTAGGCAAATATATTACAAACGTTATCGTTGACTCAATTTTTTGTTATTTCATGTAAAAATAATTAATAAAAAATTCCCAAAGTTTCAATTTTTTTTTTTCAAATTGCGTTCGGAAATTTTAGTTTAATTAATAGTACATTTTGATTATTTTTGTGGTTAACTTTTAGATTTAAATATAAAGCGCGGTGTTTTCTCTTTCTAACAGTTTAGATCATATTTCTAACCATGGTAGTAAGGAAGACACAATGATTTCCATGAAACCTACATGAAAAAATTTACCTGGGGGGCTAGATTCAGATATAAAGCGTGGTATTTTTTTTCTTTCTAACACCGTTCAGATCGTATTTCTCACAATGACAGTAAGGGAATAATTGTGATCACAATAACGATTTCTACAATGTCTAGGTGAGTTGTTTCCAAAAGCGAACTAATTAGGCTGATGGGTTAAATTTAAATTAACGGATCGACCCTCAGGGTGGTCGCTGCATCATTCTGCATCCATCGCTCATTGAGTGGAGAGAACCAAGCCAAGCCAATTCATATTATTATTAATTGTTTTTTGTGTTTAATTCGTAAAAATCCATTTATTTATTTTTAAACTTAATTAAATTTAAATTTAACAATGTTATTATCAAGTTCTGTAAGTTTTAGAATGTATTTTTGTGACAGCTGTTTCAAAATGGTCTTGTAAACCGAAACAGCTGTAACACAAATACATTCTAAAATACTTGCAGAACTTGATAATGTTATTATCAAATTTAATTTTAATTAAATTAAAAAAAAAAAATCAATGCATATTACTTGTAAGGTTTTTCCCGAACAATATTGAAGTAAGGCCATTAAGCCTACTGGAAAAAACCAAAATTATTAGAAATTCGACAGTCAAAGACAACTTAGTAACAATTATTATAAGAAAACCCGTATATACGAACAAATTCCTTCTTAGACCACTCCCACCATATTTGTGTATATAATTTTCAATAATTTTTAAGTTTTGCCGGAGTTTGCTATTTCCCTTGATTTGTGTTAATTTCCCTTTTCCCCTAGAATATTTTTAGATCTAGGGAAATTTCCCTAGACATCCCAACTCTGGCTGCAACTGAGTCCTCACGCTGACCACTAAGAAAGTTCATCCAGAAGGCGCAACGTGACTCCACAATCTAGTTTTACTGTGTCGCTTACGATGTTTTGCCTGAACTAAAATTTCAGTCCTGTATATTTTCTGCCCGTACAAAGTATAAATAAAACAATATATATACATTTTTACGCAGCAAAGCGTTCATTTGTCAAATCGTTGTAGATATATAGTTTCATATAGCAATATACGAGTATGGAATAGATGCAATTTTTATCCATAAGTTGTTACACTTGATACTTGTCTACTTTGTAGTTAGAAGTAAGATATAGAAACTGAAATACTTACTTCCTATTATTATCTAACTGATGTTAAGTGTTTTTGTAACAAAAAGTGCATATTGAGCGAGTCCCTATTAGCGATGCGTAGGTTCAGCCGGAATGGGTTCTTGAACTCGAGTCCCACTCCTTTTTCAAACCAACCACTCCCAGAGAACTCGAACGAATGCCTCTTCCCAGCGCATGCCACCCGCATGCGAACTCGCACCCATATGTGAAGCTCGAACCCCCACCGGAGCGCGGACTCGGGCCCAAACGCGGAACTCGGAGCGACGAACCGGCCGGCGCGACGGGAGCGACGGGTGACAGTCCGCGTGCGGGTCCTTGCGCGCTGTCGGGTCCGAGTTCTTCTGCGGGTTCTATCCGGGGCCGCCTCCGAGTTCTTGTCCGAACTCGTGCTTCCCGGCTCGGTGTGCCGCAACAGCGCCCAGTACCTAGTCAGTCCACCTGAACTAAGAACTGAACCAAGAACTCAAACCCAGGACCCGCTCCTAAAACTCGAGTCCTTTTAAAACGAAGCACTCCTCGAGGCAAAAATGCAGAACTTACCCACCTCTAGTACCTATTAGGTAAATATTTACCTTTAATTTTTCTGTTGAAACCAGAGAAATGCCAAATTTCGATACTGTTGTAGAAACGCCAAATCTTATTTCAAATCTTCCCCTTCTGAAGGGATTGAAATTTCAGGTTATTTTACGACAGTTGGTTTCTTCGTAGGGCAACGGGTTTCCATCTGATAAAGCCCTGTCTGGAGAAAATGACCTTTAAAGAAAAGTAAGCCCATTTTCTTAAGGCTTCAATCCGTCAGATTCAGCCATAAATAAACCATACATGCAGCTCTGTTGCTCTGGGGGAACATTTTGACATTTCATTATATTTTAAAAATAATATTTTAGGCTAATGAATTGGGTAGGTAAAGAAAGAGAATAATATTGTCTATGGTCGAGCCTTTTTTGTTTCCTCTATCCTCGTGATGGTATGTGTGACGTCACAATCTCAAAAAAAAATCGCCAAATATTGACATATCTATGGTTAAATAGCGACAATAGCGTTGACTCGATCCATACAGAAAGCACAAAATTATCAATCTAATGATTGGCTTATTGATGGGCTGAAGGCTCCCGATTATTTATGATTGGTTTATTTATGTTTATGGCCAGGGACGTATATCCCGGCTTTAACCTTGAAACTCCAAAAAATATCGGGCTTCTCATAGACGAAGCCAAATTGTAGAATAATTTTTTTTATCGCGCCATCTCTCGCTCTCTACTAGAAGCTCTAACTTCATACCAGGGGCGTATATCTCGGCTTTAACCTTGAAAGTGACAAAGAAAGGACCAAATTCTTATATATAAAGCTGAATTATTATAGATATATCTAATTTTAAACGTCTATCAATCAACCAGGGATGGTATGTCTAGGGAAATTTCCCTAGATCTAGGGGAGAAATTTTTTTTTTAGGGAACAGGGAAATCAGCACAAAATCTAGGGAAATTTCGAACTCCGACATTTTTTTTTTACAAATGACAATATTACCGGTTTTGCTAGTCGTTAATTTATATTTTTGGAATTCTCATGAATCTTATATATTGTTGATGCACTTGCATAAATCAAGCAATATTGTTTTAAACACTGACAACTCAAAATGATATTATGTATCTAAAAATATGATGGGGATTCTCAAAAAAAAAATTAGGATTCAAACTACGTTTTTATCTAAGCATGTTTATTACGAGAAATTTTCTGCAGTTTCGTTGATTGCGGTTGATTTTTATTTTGCAAAGTGATTTTTACTAGGAATTTTGTTTCTAATTCAGTGGTTAGAGTACACATACTTTGAAATTATTATTTCACTTAGCAACAAGTGTTTTATTTGGATAAATACAGCAAGAAATGGGACGTTTGTATATTTATGATCTCATTATTCTGTATGCATACATTTGACACTGTGATTTCAGATTAGTTGTGCCATTGGAAATCAAGAATTTCTATCAGCAAAATTAAGAATTGCCATGTAAGAAAGATAATAAAAACCGTGACTACGAACTTGCGTAAATGTGATTATTTTTTATAATTTGACCGCTTACAATATAATAACATGTACAACGAGCATAATACAATTAATTTTCGTGTTTCTTGCCATAAGATTTAAGTTTCTAGAAGGATACGTTATTAAAAACAATACACACGCATTCCTTGATTGTCTAAAGGCGGAACTCCTGCGCCAGAATACACATGAACAGTAGCTTGAACCACACTATAAACGTTCTTTGTTTTCCGTCTCCTGCGTTTTTTGAAACATGGTTTGAAAGATTGATGTGAACAGGTGTGAAGTTCGCGCGGTCCGACAATTTTGCTAGTGGCCTTTCCACGCGTACGCAACTGAACACTTGACGTTTGACGTTTAAATAAATGTTAAAATATGTTCCGATGAAGAAGAGATGCTACATGAGGGAGAAAACAGAGATATTTTAATAGATGTTTATTTACCAGGAAAGATTTCCGACTAATATCAATTATTATGACCTAAAGTTAGTATTTGAATTTCGAATGCGTAATTAATTACGCATTCGAAATTCAAACGTCAAAAGTCGAGTTCTGTTAAGAAATTTAGCGATGATATTGTAGACGAAATATAAAGGAGAACACGCAGATTTCAACTTAGACCTAACCTACCTAACTAGATTTTTATTAGGTATTTATTTATCAGGGAAAGATTAGAATACCTATTTTAATTGGTCAATTTCTTCCGTGTCTCTGAAATCGATTTATAAATTAATAGACTTTATTTACAAGTGAGTTCACGAAAGATATAATCATCCATTACGACAGTATTTATTTGCAATTTAAAGTCATAATTAGGTATTAGGCTCGCGCGGTTGACATAACCCCAAACGTCATTCGATTTATCTCCGGTACCAACCGCTCCGTACGGCTCCTGTAAAAATATGAACTTATTTCCCCCCCCCGCCGGCCCCGCCTGCCTTTCCGCTTCCCGCTTCACCCACTTCAAAAATAATATTAATTAATATTGTTAATATTCGTTATTATATTATTATTTTATTATCAAATATATTTATTATATTGTATTTAGGTATCATAATATTTTAAACTAGTGATTATTAAGCTCGCTCATTGCGCATAACCTCAAAAACTTGTTCGGTTTGATTCTCCATACATGACCGCATCGCGCGGCTCTTGTAAAAATATGAACACATTTCCCCCCGCCAGCCTTCCCCCTTCGCCCGGGAGATGAATGTTTCCGTCGCCTCTGGTAAAGCTGGGGTTTTTGAACACGAAGTGTTCAAATTTTCAATGTTTTGGGTGCTGTTCAAACTAGTGTTCATGTGTATTCTGGCGCAGGATACGCCGCTTTATGTTACGACCACACTGAGGCCAACCATGTTGCGGCCCACACTAATGAACATCTTCTATCTTTAGTCTATGAAGACCATTTTGTTTTTCTGTGGTTAATTTGATGATAAAATTTGTCCCTAGAAAAGGCCCGAAGATATCGGTCTAGGGATTGGTTTATTTATGATCTCAACCATAAATATACCAATCCATCTCAACATTCTCAACTGTCAGAATTGCTGCTTGTTCGTGTTGCTTTACAAATATGTTTACAATATTTCAAACTCTTGAAAGATAAGAATCCGTTTCCAGTAAAATGAATATCTGCAGTCTGTGTGGTGATACCAACAATTTAAACCGTATTGTCTCCAATAAAAATAATGAAGTTAAAATTATAATTAACAAATTTCAATGGATTACTAGGAAATATGTAATATTTTTAATAACTGAGAAGTACGTTAATTTCTGCTTTGTTTGTAGTAGTGATTTTTGTCTAATGATGATTTTATTTATTTTAGAATACTGATGATATAATTGAAATGCAAAGATCTTGTGAAAACTGCCTACAAAAGATGTGTCTGTTAATTGATAGCGTAGCAGAAATTTGGAAACTATTCATTCAGACGCAGAATTTAATTCAAAGGGAGAAGATTGAGGTTGGAATACAAGAACCGAAGCTTTTATTAACAGAAGATTTATGTGAGAGAAATGAAACAACACCCTTTTCAACTCCAAAGAAGGAATTAAAAATGGACTGCTATAATATTATGCAGAATTACAGTAAGATGTTGACGATAATTTATTTCATTTCATACAAAATCTACAAACTGTTTTTTTAGCTACCCTGATCCTATGACATTATACATCTAGACTAGCTATTGTCTCACAAACTCAAAATTAAATGTGGAAAGTAAGGAACACTCTAATACACTCCGAAAGTAAGGAACACTCTAATACACTCTAATACACTCCAATAAATTCTTAATTCAAACGTTGTTCGTGCATGACAAAGAAAGACATGTGCATATGGACTAAATAAACAATAGGACGCGGGCAGCCGGGCAGTGTTTTCATATTCAAAAGTTATGGCATTATTTATCTCTTACTCCGCTTCTCGGTAAATATGGAATATTTTTATTACGAAAAGTGAGGATTTATGTCGGGGGAGACGAAAAAATACGCATTTTACATTTGTTTAAATTAATTCACTTACGCAGTATACAAATTCTATGCCATATTCATGTTTATATTACATTTCGTGGACAATCATAGAAAAATTATTATTGCCATATAAAACAATAATTTATTCATGATATTAAGTGAATGCATTATTGACAAGTTTGTACCTTTATTTATAACAGAAGAACATAGAAAGAAAGGTATTAGAATAATTACGCATACACGTTAGACCAACCCTGCTTGCCGTACAAATCCCGGGATTTTTATCTTAGTGTTGGATGACACGCAGCTTGAATCTCAACCCAATAGTATTGGGAATAATTAGAATTAATTATTTTTTTTTTAATTTATTTTATAAAGTTATTACTTCCGACAAACATCATATTTGATTGTCTATTAATTAAAAAAGGAATATTCCCTATTATTATAGTATATCGAACTTCAACAAAAACATTCCGTACAATTCCATATTATCCGTGAAGCGGGCATTTCGTACAATTCCATTTTACATTCCATACAATTTTATTTTACCGTTGCGGCGAATACTGCCTCAAGGCCGACTAAAGGCTTGGGCACCAAACAGATTTTGAGGTATCAAGTTATCATGCTGTAGTAGAGCAATGAGAGTTTGCAAATAGCGTAGATTGTTATTGTACTCACTGTTACTGCTGATTTGTAAGTTGTTTTAACTCAAGCATATGAGTTATTAGACTATTTTAAACATTAAAGTTTACTTATCGACAGCACTGACTTCGTAATTTGGCTGTTGCGCACCCAGACCCTATACAATAGAAGACCTCGCACTCTTTAAAGATGCATAAAATCTTCAGGCGGAAAACAATGTATTATTAATGATAATCGATAACAATAAGTAACTTGCGTGTATTTCAAATGAAAACATTTTCTCATCATACTCTAGGGCATTTTGGCACTTTTTAATGCAATTTACTTACGGTTAGAATATGACCTTACGCGACACTTGGCAGTTTAGAATTAAAATTACGAAATTGAAGACAATACAATTGCCTTGTTTTTGGCTCGCTACTTTGAGATTTCTACCGCGTGTATATATATATTGAGAAGTCATTGCCCTAATCAATATCAATTCAAAACTTGATGTAGGTAGGTATCTGCCTCGATTTCAAAAGAGAGTCCACATATTTTAAACGCAGAACCTTTGTAGGCATTTTTTTTTTCTTTGCGGTGCTATAATATTTGATAAAATTTTCATAATTCATCTTCTTCTTTGTTTCAACTTAGTTACAACAAGAAACAACCATTTGTCAGGGGAGATGGTAAATGATACATCAAACTTAAATTTTTTTTCAAAGTTCAAAATTTCCCATGTTTTGATGTAATGTTTGATATTGTCTGTACGATGTGACAAATTATTTAAGTAACCAAAACTAAGTATAATAACCTGCTGTTATAATATAATACTGATTACCTGTTTTGTGCATGTTTTTCCATCTCCTCTTATGTAAATAGTTGTTTCTTGAAAAAATCAAGTTGAAATGAAGTGCTTTCAATAATTTGGACGTATTTAGAAGTAAACAGAGTGTGGAAATTTTACCCAATATTTTTGTATGAAGATTCTTTTATTCATATCAAATTAAATCTTAATTTTTTTGAACAGATGAAATTTCTGATGCAATTTTACGAAAGGAGATTGAAGCCAGCATTAGTATTGATGGCTGCACGAACTTGGAGTGGTTGCTAGAGACAGAGTCATCGGATGGCAAAGTCGATGGTTCAAAAGATCTAAAGAACACCGTCAAAGAAAATGAAAGAATCCATAAAGTCGGCATTACCAGGTTATTTTTTTCATTACAAATAAGAACTGAAAATCAAATGCTAATGCTTGCCGTTTTTACACAATTTATTAAAACCTTCTCCTTCTGGTGCCATCTCCTGTCTGGGTTTGTCTATCATCAGAGTAATCCTCATTGTGCATACTGCAGCCTGGAACAACTCTTCGGAACTGCGCTTGTACCAGTCATATATGTGTATTACTAACTATGTTCTTATTAGAATCCTGGATTTTTCCCAGATTCTGTAATATTAATATTATTAACATTACGCTTCATTGACCGTGTTATTTAAAAATCATATTAAAAAAGTCCATATATAATCAGAATGAACTGAATGCAGTTTATTTTACTACTAGCTTTTCCCCGCGGCTTCGCTCGCATGGTATTAGGGGAAATTACTGTAGCACTTGCACTTATCAATTATCCCCCCTCCCCCACCCCCTCCCGCATTTAATGTAGGTATGTTAGTAAGTATTTTAGATTGATGTACAAAATGACTGCCTCAACACAGGCTAGCCTAGTGAGGCAGGTTATAAGAATCTTCAACTATATAACTAACTACACATTAGTATTCTTTAATTTATCTAACCTACTGTTCATATGTATACTTTCTACTTGTAAACTTTTAGTACTGATATAATCTATTGTAAACTACACTGAATATGTATTTTCTTAGTTATAATGTTCCAAATTTCATTGAATAAAGTTATTATTATTATTATTATTATTATTATACATTCATTCCCAGTACATTCAGTTTTCAAACAGCTTACGTGCCACCTAAATTTCATAAGCTCAAAGAAGAAAGAATTATCCAATTTGGTGCAGTCGTTTGGAATTTATGTGCTTACAAACATTTCGGAGATTTATTTTCGTTTATATGTGGAAGTTTGTAAATATAATAAAAAAATAACACATTTATTATACAGTCTTTATAATCGTTACGAATTATATTTTTAATGTAGGAACTCTCATCTGACATTTATTCCAAAACATAAGCTTGCCCAAAAAAAACAAAACATATTCTAATATTTGAATTTTCTGGAGCAGCAGCCGACCAGTAGGTAGAGGGCTGAGAACCTACCAACGTAGAGCCCACAAATATATCACCATTGTTTCCATGGCAACGATTGGTTTTCTGACGTTAGCAAGAACTCGCTTTTCTTAGCGACAGAAAACGTATAACAAATATAATATATTAAAATTTATAATTTCATAACGCCAGAGCTTACCATTATATACAGCCTAAAGTCCTCGCATATAATTTAGCTTTCAATTAGTGAAAGAATTTTTAAATTCATTTTATCGTTCTATGCGTGAAAGCGTTTCAAACAAACTCGAGCATTTTCGCATTTATAATAATAGTATGGATTTTCAGAACAAATAACCGCGGCCTGACCTACACAACTGACTCTCCCAAATTCATCCTGAAGAAAGCCAGCGGTGCCTACGAGTGCACCGTCTGCCACAAGTCTTTCCATCACAGCTACCTGGCGGAGCACCACGTCCGCTCCATCCACACCAACGAAAAGCCCTTCTCGTGCCAAGTGTGCCGTAAAGGTTTTGTTGGGGCCTCTAATCTCAATAGACACATCTCGTGCGTCCATGAAAAGGGCAAGTTTATATGCGATGTAAGTGTTATTTACAGCTTACAACCTTGACACTAAAGTATGCATCAACACGGAAGATAGAAACCTTAAATAATATATGGTTATTTACTTATCCTGAAAGGCTATTCCCTAAAATTTCTGATAAGAGATTGTTCTCCTGCGAGAAGTGCTGTCAGATTTGTGTCATTTTCTACGGTTGTTATTTGCTTTTTCTATCGGCCGATGTCAAAATTTCAGCTGTGAGCTGTCACGTATTTTAGTTTGGGTCGTTTTAAACACGAATTCCTGCAAGTATGCATTATTATTTATTCATTTAACAGCTGTAGAAAATCACACAAATCTGTCAGCACTTCTCGCGGGAGAACGATATCTTATCACAAATTTTAGGGAATAGCTTTTCAGGACGGATATAATCAATTTTGAATTTCTTCATTGAATGACAAGAAATGTCAAATTTTATTAGCTACTAATAGAAGAAACTCCTATATCTTGGTCATATTATGAGGAATGAAAAATGCAAGATTACCGAATAATTGATTATTCAGGGAAAAATTGCTAGCAAATAATGTCACCGCACTTCATTACTTTGATATTTATGCAACTGATATGAGAGCAGTTGCACAGAGTTGTTTCGGACTGCAGCCTGTAGCCTGCAAGGTGAAGATTGCTCTGATGATAGCCAACCTCCGATAGGAGAAGAAGAATTTTATGTTTTACTTTCAAATTAATTATAATATTTGGACAATTTGTAGAGCGCCGTTTTTGTGAAAAATCACCTCAAGGGCGCTTGAATTATGTCTAATAACAAGAAAATTCTAATCTCACAGAATAATATATAATTGTGATAAATTTACGAGAACGATTTTTCCTTTTCTATATGAATACCAAAATCCAAAACGTGGAATTCTGAAAACATAAATTTGGTACGCAAAAAATCTTCATGCCATAGGTTGGGCATGCCTGGGATAGTGCAACGCTTACTCTTGCTTCTTCAGAGTTCAGCTATCATCAAAATAATCTTTATCCCGCAGACTGCACTGACCACAACAGCTCAGTAGAACTCTACTTGCACCAGTTATGCAAATTCAAAAGTCTTGAGGTTTCCCATCTCTCTCTTTATCTTCCCTTGAATTATCTGTTATATTTTGATAAGATAAATTTGCATTTTTCAGATTTCCATAATTAATATGATTTGCAATATTTTGGCATACATCAATAATTAGTAAATATAAATACATAATACGTATAGGATAGGCATGTTTTATAAATTTACACATAATTTTTTTTTTTACAAGAGCACTTAAGCACAATAAGTAGAGTCGGCGAATATTTATAAGATCCTCATATTTACCTTGCTTAACAGCTTGAGATTTTCGTGTCCTCCGCGGATATTTAACATTTGTACCCGTCCAAGTCCGGCTTATCCGCAGCGGATACGTTAGCAGCTCAATCGCACTTGCTCCTGCAAAATGCTCCTGGCATGCTAAAATATATTTTATTCACTTTGCAAGGAAATAAATATCTAAATATTATTTTAGCTGTTTGTTTCGTCACTTGCAAATATATTTATTTTGTTTGTGAAAAAGTGCATTGCAATAGTGAAAACCTCATCAAACTTTCAATAGACAACTTGCGTTTGTTTATGTCAAATTACAGAAATCATGAAGGACATTTATTTAGCTTTATGAAAATATAATTTCACCTTCAAAATATTTTTGTTAAAATTTTCGGTGTATTTGTTATTACAAAATGGAAAAAAATGGTAAAAAAAAAAAACTCTTCGTCACTACCTGTTGATTTGTGTGCAAAAATAATGTAAAAAATTTCAAAAGAATCAGTCAAGTAAATTTTGAGTTATAATGTTCACAAACTTAAAAAAATTATTTGCCAGAAAATCGATTTAAAGTTTTTTTATACTCGAAATATATTTGAATCGAGCAAGAGGGCCGGTCGCTGTATCTTTGTTAGTTTTGCTCTGGTTTACTTGAAATTTTGACAACACTCGACATGTTGTACATTTAGAAAAAAAATAATTTTAAAAATGAGTTTTAAAACCTTACCCCCCCTTTCCCCTTAAGCACGGTAATTTAATAATCGTAAGGTAATGCTCTTTGACTCTATATTATACCTAGGAAACAAATTCTGAACTGCTACCGCAATCCTAATTATTATTAACACTATTCGTCTCTTGAAAAATAATTGTTTTTTAGAAATGTGGAAGAAGATTCCAAAAGCGATATCTTCTAAGCGCCCATGAACAGAGCCACAATGGACCGCCTACGATAGCATGTCCCTATGGGAAATGCACAAAGAACTTTTATGCTGATTTTGTTTTAAAGATGCACATAAACAATACTCATTCTGGTAAGTATACGCAGTATTTTAAATAATCCACAGTAATTTTCAAACAATTCTTTCACCAATATTATATTTAAAAATTATTAAAAAGTGCGTTTAATTGACTTTCTTTATTTCGTTGAAAGTGCCCTTGAGGTGATTATTCAAAACTATTTGCTACAGATATTTGGTATTTCAGGTCTGAAATTTGTATGCGAGCAATGTGGCAAAGCATTTCGCACAAAAATTCGTCTAACGAATCATATCCTGAGGCACGGCGATAAGAACATTCAGTGTCCTCACTGCCCCAAGATGTTCTACATAAAGACTGACCGACTACTTCATATGAAGTACCACAAAGACGACCTTCCGTGGAGATGCGGGAACTGTGCCATGTACTTTAAGACAACTCGAGGACTTCAGAATCATCTGTCAGTAGCGCACGGGGAGAAAGTTAGCAAAGTTGACCTGTACAAACGAAATACTGCTAAATCAATCAAATAAAAACTTACTAATTATTTTTGTACTATTATTTTTGTGGCACTCTTTCAATACATGAGGTAAAACTGGATATTATTTCTGACATTCCATTTTCAATAAACCTTATGTATGTGTGGGGTAATGGCAGAGGGCACCATTCTTTAGAACCCTTGTGTAATTTTTCCAATCGCTGAGTTAATACTATGAGCTCCTTTCTTTTTCCCTTCTTCTATTCCACTCACCTCGCAATCCACCGCAATATTAGGCTTTTCATGGTCCAATTTACTCCTGCAGCAGGAAGTGTATAAAATAAAAAATTAAGTTTTTTTTTTGCATTAACTCCACACAGGAGGCCTCCTCAGGGCCTCCTGTGTGGCCCTGAGGAAAATAATTTCCCTCAGGGCCTATGTCATCTGGGATGCTGTGTGGAGGGTTTTTTGAGGAGAGGAAGGAATGAACATTGGTCTTGAAGAGACCCATGTTGTAGGAGGGAGGAAACACAGAAGCCGGCAAATCGTTCCATAGCCGAGCTGTTGAACTCAAGAACGAGTCGAAAAAACGACCCATTCTCATGTGACAAATGTCAACCATGTACATATGTTGGGCGCGCGTTTGGCGTGTCTCCCGACTATGCACCGGTGCCGAAGGGATCAATGACGCTAGTTCTGCAGAGCATCTTCCATTGAAATACCGGTAGAACATAACGGATAGCAGCCTGTGCTCTATAGATTGCAATCCGTTTGTTAAGGTGGGAGAATCTATCAAACGGACCGCCCGTTTCTGCACAGAGTCGAGGGTATTTTTCAAGTATTTTGGAGCTCCACACCAGAGGTGGCTGCCAAATTTAATCGTGGGGCGCACTTGCGATTGATAAGTATTTTAATTTGTAAAATTAAGAAGTCAAATGCCGCCCCACCTAGTGGTGTAAAATTTAAAATTCTCATGGAAGCTCATTTTGGTGAAAATATTACTTATTTACAAAGTCCTTCAATTTTTACCTAATCATTATCTATAAACAAACCTTCAGTGAGTTGAATGTATCGTCCATATCTTTTTTGTTATCAGTGAGTTGGATCAACGATGATTATGAAAGTAAAGTATACACATTATGATTATTAGATAAAACTGAGGTTTTGCAGGTATGATTATTAAAAGACTATTTTTAAGAACAAGGTGTTTTTAAACATGGATCCAGATGTACAAGGTTAGTCAAGAGTTTAAAATTAGACTTACATACATATTTATCAAATCATAAATCAAACTACCTAGATAACAATAGCATAATTCGTTACTTCCACTAAGCAAGATCTCTTGGAAGGAATTTGACAAATCGTTCATGTTGTGACTTTACATTTGACATAAAACAAATAATTTATTTCAGAAAACACAAGAAGACTTTATAAATGGGGAATATTCTCATCAATAGTTATTATAATAATTACAGTGTGCGTGTGTCTGCCATTTATAATATGGAATGAATCAAAAAAGTTTTTACTCATTGGTTTAATCATTGCCATAGTACTTATAATAGTTATAACTCTCGGAATGATGGAGTTTTTCAGAAGAAAGTCACAAACAAAAAGAAGATACACTGACGAAGATCCATGGGTATCACAAACTCTACATACCAGGGTAAAAATATTATACTATTGTTTAAAAATCTATTTAGCCCGCCAATCATTTTTTCCCTCTTTATGTTATAGTAATTCTAGAGGAATTATGTACATTCTTGGAATGATTTTTTTGCAGAGGACAATGTAAAAAAAATACATATCAAAATTCTGATATAACTATAGATTATAATTTCAGCATTGTTTTGATGTTTTTTTAAAGAAAACAAAATGCTTAATCTTTTTTTTAAGAATCTGGTGTTGCAAAAGTCTATAACTATAATTGTCTATAACTATACTATACAGATATCACATTAGTACAGATCGGCATGCTCAAATTTGCGGTAGGCGAAGTCGATATTCTTGATTTTGTGGTCAGAAAAAATCTACACATTTTAGAAATAGTTATTCGCTAGTTTCTTTTTTGGCTGCCTGCAAAGATAAGTGTATCGACGTGAAAATGCCTCTGGTATATAATTTATACATACATAGGTACTTTTTTCTTTTGTACAAATTATTGAGCTCTAAAAGGGAACCAAGCAAAGTGAAAGATAGCAGAGTTAATAATTTTTAAGATGATCATAATATTATAAAGAGTGACCGGACAACTCAAAATGAAATCAACTCACCACCCCTTTGAAAAGTCATTAAAAGTGATGAAATAAATATATAAAAAATTGGTTAAATAGATTACTAGGTTAGGTTATGGGCTAGTTTTCAATTTTTATTTTTCATAGCTTTTTGACTTTTCAAAGAGGTGTTGAGTTGGTTGGATTCTGAGTTGGCATGGAACCATTATAAAGACACCATGTGAGTAAAAAATAATTTCCAGAACATTATTTTGCAGAGAAGTTACAGTGCACCGACAGAGTCTTCGGGGGCTCCCATGTCAGGGAGATCATCTTGGATACACTGGATTCCTAAAAAGAAAAATCAGCCAACTGCACCTGAAATGGTGGACTAAGATATAATTTATGTTTTATTTTTATTTTATGTTGAAAATATTTTTTACGTGTTTCTTTATTAAATTTTTAAGTTTTTGTTTTTGTACATATTTTTATGATTCCCCAAAAATAAAATACTAATGAGGTTAATATTAATTGTGTCGTTCATTGCAATAGTGGCGTAACTCCATTTTACTCAATTTTTAAATAACAAGCTTTTTGCCTATTTTAAAGTGTAGGAAAAAAAATACAAGCTTTCATTCAATGTTTTCTTGTTATATAACAAGAAAAAATAATTTCTAGTAATTTGGTATGAATAAGATATGATACCATTTGCAAGAAAAAAGGGATTTTAAAAATTTGGAGTTACACCACTTTTACAATGAACTTCACAATTATTATTGGTAGAATCCCATTTGCCAATTTATTATTTTACAAATAAATAATCTTCACATTTTCAAGCTTTATTTTTTTCGAAAAAAAACGCTTTTTGCTAAATTGTGAAAGGAGGAAAAACATCTTACTTTTTTTCACATTTATATTTAATAGATATATCATAATATGTTATTATACCTACTTAATATCTTCACAACAAGAAAAAAATAATTAATTTTACATATTGGTTCTGAAAAAAAAAACCTTACTTTTAAAAAAGTACTTACCTACACGATCTTGTTACAAACTAGTTTATGACATCTGACAGTATTAATACGCCAGCGTTTGTACCATTGAAATTTAAGATCCTGATTTCGAGTACATCTTACGCAAAACTATTTTCGTACGTGAAATTTGTTACAGAACTACTGGCGTGTCGCCCGCCGCATGCAGGGCCTAGCAGCAATAACCCACGGAACGGGGTTTTAACTACTAATACACGAAGATGAACATAATTCATTAAAAATGTTTTATTCAATATTCGCGGACTTCCTAAACATCAATCAACATCAATGCTCTTAAAAAGTAATACAGTACCTACTCTCCTACGTCATCGTATATGATTGATTATTCATGTACATCATCTGGCAGCATTTTATTATTAAACGTCATGGAAGACGTTTTGTGTTATCAAAAAGCTATTGTTCGCTTAGATTTTAGAAATTACTCTATTTAAACTACGATGTTTTGTGTTTTTGAAATGAGGCCCAAGCCTCGGTCCTTCTAATGGTGATTTTGTGTTAGTATGCTTAATTCTGAAAAAGAAAATACAAGTCCTGTTCCTCCAATGTAAGTACACAAAAATTGCAGTCTATTATGCGTGTTTGATTTTAGATGTTAATATCATTTTTACTAGGTTTTTTGCACATTATCGTTGTTAGCTGGAATGAAATCAGCTCTTTTTCGTTAAAGGCGACTAAGATGTTGTTTTTTTATAGGTATTAGAAATTTGAGCATGATTTATTATTTTATTTTTCGATTTCTTTTCTTTTTATTTTCTTAATTTTGATAGAAGGCAGGAACAGGACTATTTGGCGGATGCCAAGAGAAGATTGACATTAGAGGTCCCAAACAAAATAAGCAGGTAATTACATTTCCCAATGTAGTTTAGAAAATACTTGATTAATGATGGAACCCTGGTAATTCTTGAGCAGATAATAATAATACTGTCTCCACAATTACGAGGATAGTTGAATCCACTAGTATTTATGGGAATGGTCTGGTTAAATGTTGACACAATCACCTCTTGTGAGTGTAATTATTAATTATTCCCACAATTGGGATTAATTAAACTCCACTCAAGGTTCGTACACCACGGCTCCGAGGCACAATGCAAACACTGGGTGATGTAACAGTTTATTTAAATGTTTCCACGCTTCTATTCCCAAACAATACTTATATGCTACTTAGTAAATGTTTGCTTTTGACACCTTTTGCCATTTTTCATGTTACCCAACTATATACAAGTAGTATATTATGTTTTGTGCTCCCCTTTCTCTTCCTATTAACTATAACTTTAAGTGTAATAATTATTAACTATAACTTTAAGTGTAATAATTATTAACTATAACTTTAAGTATAATAATTATTAACACTTTCTTAGAGTAGTTAATCGTAGCAAATGTCATTGTAGCATTTTATTATTCACATAATAATCTTGCCTTGTGTATAATATACATGTTTTGCTGTCTGTACAAATATTATCCTTTAGATTATCCATACATTCACCAATTTACTTATTTAAATACGGTCGAACTTGGTTATAACGATCACGGCCATAGCGAGGTCACGGCTATAATGAGGAATTACCAAATGAAATTTTAGTTCAGACTTTTCATATAATTGTTGACTGTTATAACGAGGAGGACTCAGTGATATAACGCGCAAATAATTTTGTCAACACTATTTCTAAATGGTTAAATGGGTTAAAAAATACACAATGATTGGGAATAATTATTCTCGAAGTAAGTAAACAATCAAAGGTGGCGACATATCCCGGCGTACAACACCGGCGGCTGGCGGGAATTTCCTATCCCGTTAGGGACAGATTCATATTTTTATGGCAATACCTGTTTGAGAGTGCCCAAGCACTATGTAAAATTGTCATAAAATCTGCTAAAATCTTATGAATTTTCAATTTGTAAATTTGTTCCCATTTTACATCTTCTTTTGCATTGCAACTCATCGTCGATTCTGTTTTAAAAATGAATAATAGGGTTCATAAAGGTACCTAGCTATGAGTACATGCATGGGGTTAATTTGTGATAGTGATTTACACAAACGAAAGCACAACATTTTTAGCTTAAGGGTTACTCTGCCTCTTTATCAAACGGCCCGCGACTTACAATGGGATTTTTTGTTTTTCTGGAGGGAAAGGGACTTACAGCAAAATTCAAGATTTCGCATTTCTGAGGATTTTTTTAATTTCGTAATTTGTAAACCCGTTCTTCAAATTTAGTTCAATTTAGGACATGTAGCGTAAATTTACCAAAACACCATAAAAATTGTTCTCAGCCAGGGACTTCAGGGTTTTGTTTTTCAAAATTGGCGTGCGGGTCGCGCGAATTGTTGTAGGTTGTGTATCACCAGGTTGTGACATAATTTTAGTTGAAAATCGAAAAATGATTTATAACAAGTGAGATTTTACATGCAATTCAATACGCACAAGCTATCGATAATAAGATAGACAATTTTTAGTGATGTTTTTCTTGGAAGCCTCGCACCAGGTGATGTTAGTTGTGATGCATTGTTTTTTTTGTGGATGAAATTGAGAAGCATAAAAACGAAACATTTGATACAATCATTTATTAAAAAAGTTTATTTTTTAATATATTTTTGAAATATGTAATACCTACTTACTGGAATTTTGAAATATACTATACATTTGCGAATATATTGATAGTAGTGGAAAGTAGGTAGGTACATAGACTTTCAAAATATCTATTTTGGATATAATGAGTAATGGCTACAAGGAGCAAATTTAGTCAGTCCCCTCGTGGTCGTTATAACCATGTTTGACTGTATATACTTATTGACATTGTTATGAAAATAAAATTACCTATTTCATTTTTGCCTGGATTTTGTGATTCTTAATAGTTTTCAGATCTTAAAGCATTCTTTAATTTAGCGTAGAAATATAAGACGCTGGCAAAGTATTGCGTCATTTGACCGGTTAACAAACTCTCGATAATTTAGAAATATTTGTGATTTCAACTGGATATTGCATGACGTAGATGCATTAAATTGCACTGTTTGCTCATGGCTGTAATACTTGATCAAATAAGCCCCCTCCACAATTAACCTTGGTTTGAAGGTAATAAAAAGTGCATGTTTTCTTGAATTCAGGTAAACTACGTAAATGTATATTGCTGTTCCTTCCACTAGAATTGTCTATGACCTTAAACGTTATTTATTGTTTAAATGGAGTTGCTTATATTATTCTATTTTTTTTGTATAGCTAACCAACTCTCATCTAATACTATTACTATGTTATATAACACTTTTCATAAGAGATTTTCATAACATATTAAAGTCATCCTTTAACTTTTTAATATTAATATGAGTGGTTTGCTATGTTTGGTGACTTAGCATGGGTACCCAGGTTCATGGGGTGAGGTATGTCCGGATCTTGGCGGCGGATGCGTCTGCCCGGGTGGCAGGCCGGATCGGGTGAAACTGGTTGAAGAATACTTTTTGACCTCTCCAGCAGGACTCTCTCAAAACATTGCCTTGCACCGCAGCAGGAGGGATAGATTCATATATCCATCACTTCTGGACGCACTGACCCCCTGATTCCTACCCACCCCTTTTACCTTTTTCCTTCCCAGTACTTCCACTCCTTCCTTTTCTAAAAAGACCCTCCATACAGCATCCCCAATGATGACATGGGCCCTGATGGGAATTATTTGATTAAAATTTGAAGTTTTACCCATGAATAAAAAATATATGTAATTTTTCGCTAACAAACACAAAGAGTAATGAAAAAAGATTAAATGTGGATTAAAATGCTTGATTTCCCAAAACCACAAAAAAGTCATTTTTATACTTTTATACACACGGTTGGGTCACAAGAAAGGTTAGAAGTTTCAAAACTGGTCACAGGTTGACACAATGCTATTTACTTTGCTTTGAACTCATAATCACATTAAAAACACAAGACATTAAATTCAAACTCGATATACCAACAAATTATTAAAAATCTACCATAAAAACATCAAAACACGTACGCCCCAAATTTCTGGTAATGTTCAAACTTGTACGCGTAATGTCACGCAAAATTAACAACAACCGATTTCTCTAGCGATAATGACGTTTTATGTTTGAAAATGGTGTAAAGTTGCGGGAACAGGTTCATTGACGGCAGTACAATGAATATTTACAGCATGGAGGCGCCAAATTTAAGTACGCCATGCCTGACATGAATGAACGTCCATACTCCTCTGGCGACGGCTCGCTTTGACCTTTAATTCCATCCATGTTCCCGGAAAGATTAAGAATCGATTTTTCATTCTCATTAATTTTATCCATTAGCTCTGCATTGAATGATTTTTAATTAAATGTTTTTATCGATATAATATGAGATATCTCATATCTCGATTATGCTGTCAGTAACGGTGCTGTAATTTTTTATTTCTAAATGCAAAACAACGCAGGTAAATACAAAAATATTTTTGGGTTTTTTTTTTTTAAATTTATACCTATGTACCAACTAGCTTTGCTTCTTACATGTTTATATTGCCAGTGAAGTTTTGATGTTTAAAACCTTTTTTAAAATAAGGTCTACTCCTACTTACAACGCACAACAGCTTTTTTGATTTCCCCACTTTTCTTTTTTAAAGTCCCTGTGTTTCCCTCCCATTGTAGTTTTTTTCTGATTAAAATTAAAAATACTTTAATTACTCTGAAATTGTCACCGCTAATACAATAAATAACACAACTTCACAATGTATACTTAAAATATGCAAGAATGCACTGACATCTTTATTTATTTATTATTTTATTCAAAGCCCTAAAATGCCCCTGAGACTGTCAATATAAATTATCGTTATTTACGTCAATGATGCGACCAATTGATCAATTGGGACGCAGAGGCCATTGAAGCGATTTCCATTTGGGGCTTCTCATGGACCATGAAGATTCAAATTTAGATTGAAGCGTTATTGTCAATTTATGTTGACCATCTCCAGTGCGCTTAAGAAGGCCTACACACGCTCAATAATCCTGTTGATGTATTTTAAAATATTTTTTTAAATTCTTAAATACATTTGTCAATCCATCCACCTTAGGTGCACTCGCTCAATAGTATTGTAAAAACACAAATGTTAAATTGGCATTGGGTATTGACAATATTATTGTTGGTTTTAAGAATAATATATAATATTAATATTATAAATCCATGAAACCATCAAACAGTGAACAATCATTGGTGTTTTACATTCTAAAAATATTGTCGGCATTGTGCTGTTTGTGGTTTTTATTTAAATTCATATATAAAAATCAAAACCCCCTTCAAACTTTAGAATCATTGAGGATCTAACGTTCAGTAAAAAAAGTTTGTCAAACTGTTTGTTAAATTTGCTTTTCAAAATTAAAACAGAAATGACGGCTGCTTCAACAATATATGGGGAATCAATTCTGAAGTGGTTTAAGTCCAAAAATATCATTTTTGCTATTATTGGGGAAATCTAGTTTCAACCCCCTAAAACTATCTTAGTAAGAAATTTTTTTACCATTTTAGCATATTATCTATTTGCACCTACATGGTATTTATATCTGACCTTAAAGCTGAAAGGTTCCAAGTCACATTTCATCACTGGGCACCTAATACCTCCGGTGGAAAACGAAAGGAGACTTCCAACTATTTTTATGTATTGTGTACATTAATAAATCGTTACATTACAATCTCACTAATCCGGCACTTCAGCAGACCGATACGTCCAATAATTCGGCACACTCCGCCCGCGCCTCCCTCGCCCCTCTTTTCGGGAGATCTCCCGAATGGCAACAAATCTCCCGATTTTTCGAAGAAAACGGCATTTCAAAGATATTATAATTCTTCGAAACATGCAACAAAAGATTTTTAAGCAAGGACTACAAGTTGCACAAAAGCAGACCTCAATTAAGGAGTATTTTAAAACTATGTAATTTTGAGATATGTTACAGTTACAATAAAACCTGTCAAACAAGAACACAAATATGTACATACATTATATTCTCTTTATGAAATGCTTTGTTTTATTTATTATAATTTTTTCTCTATATAATTCAGTAATCCGAACATTCCAATAATCCGGCACCCTCCGATTTTTAATAGTGCCGGATTAGTGAGATTGTACAGTATTCTCATTTTCCAAAAATTAATTTTGATTTGGTTCCCTATAGAACTGTGCCCCCCCTACATGTATACAATTTCTGCATTAACACGCTGCTTCACGGAATCACTAAATTCTTACCGTTAGAGTTTTCTGAAATAATTTTTCCTTATAATGACTAAAAATAAAGCTTATCTGAAGTAGACAGCCCAAATTAAATTAGTGATAATTTATTGCACTTTTCCTGTTTAATTGTAACAATGTAGCTTTAAAATGCAAGACACTTAATTCCTTTCATCAAATAAATGTGGCTGTTAAGTACTATTTTTACAAGTTATGAACTGTTCTAGGCGAAAATCTGTGGAAAATCTTGTAATATCATCTCATGATGCCATTGGTCAGAGCATCAGCCATGCCTTGTCTTTTTCTGGAGCCATCACTCAACAAGCATCACAGCACAATTCATCAGAACACAGGTTAGTTGAATTTTAAATCTATATATGAATACATGAATATCTTCTATATATTAATACATGAAGCAAAATTTTTTTACCCCTTTTTACGAAAATTGCGCAGACGGAGGAGTATGAAATTTTGCACACTTGTGGTATATATAGTGAAGGAGTGCAGAATGCTAATATTTTTTTTAAAATTATGCATAAAAAATACATTAAATCAATAAAAAAAACGTTACACATTAAATTAATTATGGTCAAATTTCGACCATCGGGCGACCACTAGTAATATTAAATTATTATTTTTTTAATTTTAACTTTTTATGAGTAAAACCTCAAACTGTAATATTTTAATTAAATGAGGACATTATGAGCGAAACTCAATCGAAAATCTGGAAACAGAAAAATCATAAAAAGATATTTACACCTCTGGGACTCAAACCCAGGACCTCCCTACTTTCCGGGTCGGGTGCTCTTATCCACAGCTAAGGTGTCGATATCCAATTCGGTCACTTTTAACTGTACCATACTTCGACTAAGAACCACCCATATTATCTTCATTTTTCTTAACGCATATTTATTGGCTGGCATCAATATATGGAATACACACATTTTCGTTTATACAAATTTCATTACGCCAGAGCTTACCATTATACATAGCCTATAACCTTTGCGGGCGTGCGCACGACAAATCTCCAAAGTTTCATGGCAATCGGATGAACGGTATGGCAGCGCACAAGATACGAACAAACAAACAAATATTGATTTTTGTATGTCTTCTTCTTCCCCTTAACCTATTTGAGTCGGGGACCCATTGCATCGACAAGGGTCCTCCGTACGTCCCTGTCTTGTGCAGATTGTTCGTCCTCCGTCCATGTCAGTCCCATCCTCTCCTCACACAGTTTCTGGAGTTGCCTCGCCCAACTCTGTCTGGGGCGGCCCACTGGACGTCTACCCTCTGGAATCGCACTCAGTATTTTCCTCGAAATACGGTCATCTTACATTCTTAGTACGTGTCCAAGCCACCTCAGTTGTGATTTTTCTATGAACAGAGAGTAGCAGTGGTTCAATGTTCAGATCGTCTCGGATCGTTGTGTTTCTTATGTGATCCCATTTCGTAACCCCTGCCACTCCTCTCAAGTACCTCGATTTCTCGAAAATGAATAAATAATTTATTGATGCATGACTATTTTATGGAGATTTATGGAAAATTGTTTTTTTTTGTTATTACATAAAATGTACATTATCAAAAAAGCCATTCTTTAGATATTTACTTTTAGTGTGCTGAAAAAGTGAAAAAGAGAAATTGTAGGTTGCTAGGCAAACTCAATAAAAAAAAGGATGAAGTCATCAGATAAAATAGCCTTGTATCAAAGTCTTGGCAACTCGATTTATGCAAACTGAATTTTTTTCTTGGTGAATACTTTAATCAATTATAATTTAAATTCTGATTGATTCTCTCATTTTCCCAAGTAGTGTTTATATAAATGTTATAAATAAACCTTATGTGGGAGATTGTCATTGAAAATAGTCTATTGTTTGACAATTGTCTTTTATTATCGTGTACTGTAGATGTTGTGCATTGTTCAATAAGCAACTTGAGTGAAAAATATTATGGCTTAAAAAATATATTCAAGACCTACTGAGGCCTGCAAAAACTAAGTTTCCTCAGGAAACAGATGGAGTTTATAAACTCAGCTGTTCCGAATGTGACAAGGTTTATGCAGGACAGACAGGATGGACAATCTCCAAAAGGTTATCAGAATACTTTCTAGCATGTAAAGTCGGCCACCCTGACAAATCGGCAATTGCCGAACGTTTACTTGAGATGTACAAAATGGTACAATTTGTAAGGTGGGTACGAGTACCACCGCCCCGGGAACCATTTATTGGATAATCAACACCCCTGCCATAGGTCACCCCAAGAGCTTTGCTTCGTTTGGTGACTTAGCAGGGGTGTCCGGGATCATGTGGTGAGTTTTGCACACCTAATGCGTGGCGGGCCAGACCGGCACAGACTGGTTGAAGGAGTCTTTTTGATCTCTCCAGCCAGACTCTACATGCCTTGCACCGCAGTGGGAGGAATAGATTCATTCGCCTGTCACTCCACATTCTGACCCCCAGATTCCTACCCATCCCTCATACCTTTTTCCTTCCCAGAACTTCCTCTCCTTCCTTTCTCTAAAGCACAGCATCCGTTTCACAGTATTCCAATAGGCCCGAGGGAAATTGTTTTCCTCAGGGCCTCCTGTGTTTTTCTTTTTTTTTACATGAGCTCCACACAGGAGGCCCTGAGAAAAATAATTTCCCTCAGGGCCTATGTCATCTTTGAGGATGCTGAGTGGAGGGTTTTTTAAGGAAAGGAAGAAGAGGAGAGTTCTGGGAAGAAAAAGGGTTTAAAGGGTGGGTAGGAATCTGGGGTTCAGTGTGTCCTGGTCATCCGCCTCCAAGACCTAGACAAACCTCACCCCATGAACCCGGGCACCCCTGCTAAATCACCAAACGTAGCGAATCACTTGGGGTGACCTATGGCAGAGGTGTTGGTTATCCAATAAAGGTTCCCGGGGCGGCGGTACCCATTTCCGCCTCCCAATTTGAATTTGTGTGGAGCTAATATTTAAAAAAAAAGTATTTTTACAATTCAATAGAACAAGCTGAATTTAAGATACAATACATAGCATGCCTTGTATGCTTAATCAGCCGTTGAAATACTAACTAGGAGATTACACCCATTATTGACATTCTAGGTAGTTATTTACGTATGACGCTTGAATACCTAATTGATTATAAAATACTAATGAGTACTTGCTAACATATTAAAAGTGTATCTTTTGCACAATGAACAATGTTCAATCATATCTGTCCAAGGAGACCATAAAAAACCATTTTAAGTTAACAAATAAATCTAACTGAGTCACTTAGTCTTAGGTTGAGATATTTAAACCTCTGTCATACTTGATTAACCCATTTTGTCCAAACCGCTATAGTTTATGGCGGCAGTTTTGGAAGGCCTTTCCTCTGAGCCGCTAGAATTTAGGGCTCCCGAAAGCATGTTTTTTTTTTTTTTTACGTAAAGAGTAGTATGCATTAGAGTAGTATCAATAAACCAAGACAGGTTAGCACCAAAATTAATTCAGTTGCTGTGGTCGGTTTCAGTCAAAATAATTTCGGATGGGATTGTTTAACAATTAATTAATGATCAGTAAACTGATCAAGGGCATTTCAAATATATAATTGATCAAGATAAACCAAAGAAAGGCTAGAAGGAGCAAGATGAAGATAGAGGAAGTATTTATATGACTAAACTTACTCATGGTGAATGAAATGATAACGGGGAATGGGTTTTAGGAAATTATCAAATTTGAAGGATGCTTCCAAGTTCATCTTTTGGTATATTTTGTATCATTTGAGATCAGATCTGAACTAAAATATTTGTTGCTTTTATATGCATACAGAAGTTTTGTTGCTTTTATATGCATCGAATTCTTCAAGAAAGTCGGAAAAACCCATTATAAATCATTTAGGAATGTAGATGTGATTTCGTAGGCTTTTTTTTTTAAATTGTTCAAATTTTTACCTTAATTATTTTTGTGAGTTAAATAAAGGTTTATTTATGTTAAAAAGAACAAAAAAGGTAAGCCAAAATGCTTTCAGTTCAGAAAATAAACAACTTGTTTGCCAGCATATCTTTAAGCGTACTATTAAAAAATCATTTCTCTGAATACAACCAACTTTTCTGGTGAAACTACTTACGGTAGTTTATGTAAGTACTATTTTTATAAATATATAAATGCATCTGGTAAGATGTTACTATTTTTATAAATATATAAAGACAGCAGTTAAGACGGTACAATTTACCAAAACATTACTTTGAAAAAACAAGTAAGTTATTACGAAAATAAAATCAGATGATAGCGTCTTTTGAAACTATAAAAGGCCAAAACGCACCCATAGTGTACTAGTCTAAGAGTGTGGATATTAGAAAAACGGCATGTGAAGTGTGCCTTTTTGAGAATTTTTTCCATAAGGCTGACATTGGATGTCACACTTCGGTTGCGCATTGAGCAACTGGTAAAACATTGATAAAACATAGAAAAATCATCCACTGTGCCATTAAATTGCGTAAAACAATTATTGAGAAGAAAGACGGCCTTAACTTTCACACTTAAGTGTTTAAACATTGCTTAAATAGACATTTTATATTTTTACGACGCATTCATTTAAAACGCCATCGCAAAATCACGCAGATGTCGAATGGCAATGGGCCGAATCAGTCAACTTCATTTAGAATTATTCAAATTTAGCTATCAATAAACTATATTTTTTTATCGTAAAGTACACTTGTGATTTACATGTGTTACCGGTACATGTCTTTCATCGTTTAGCTCGTTCATTTTTCAAAAATTTTATTTTCTTTCTTTTATTCTGTTATTTTTATTTCTTTTCCTACTAGTTTTTCTCTGTTATCAGCAATGTTTACAGTGTTAGTTCAAAGTGTATGTAATCACTCTATTGTTATGTAAAAGATTTTCACATGTAGCAAACACTTTGTGGGAATACATAATTATAATAAACACAATGATATAACTTAGTTTATTCCACTTTATTATTTTCTTATCCAACCGGTTTCGGTTCGACACAATAATATACAGTATATTTTTATTCATCCCTGATGAGGTTCAGGTCGAACCGAAACCGGTTGGATAAGAAAATAATAAAGTGGAATAAAACAAAGTTATATCATTGTGTTTATTATAGTTATGTAAAAGCCCCATCGGTGTTTATAAACATATAAATAAAATGATTTATTATTGGTAAAGGTTTCCAAAATACCCTGGTAGAAAAATAAATGGGCTATTATATTTTGCGTCTAAAATATGAAAAGAAAAACTGATGAACATTTTATTAAAAAATAAATAAAAACAATGTTAAGCCCATTAACATTTCGGCCCTTTTCTATAGAGCGCTCACCCTCTTCCCACTCGCTGACCGCTAACCCCGTCTGTATCCCCTCCTGCCGGCGAAAAATGGTGAGAGCTACACTGGTTTTGGCCGTTTAATACGTTCCGAAATTTTTATGGCACTTCTTTATAACCATAGTTCAGTTCCATGGCACTAGCGCTGTATGGTTTCTGAAGTTGAAATAAATAATTTCTTTAGGAAGTACACATGTTTTGTGCTTACTAATCATGTATTCTTTCTCCTCGGTTAGTGTGCGCATAATTTGAATCTGTATAAGGCCAAAACTCACCCAAACTGTATACTAACTGTAGTATAGAATTAGAAATAACAAAATCCATGTTATAATAACAATAATTTGGATAAATTGTATCGCATCATTTTTGTGAAAAATCAATTATTTATTGCTTACTAATTAATTTTTAATTTTTTTAAATATCTATTCCTATTCTTTCAACAAATAATGTTATACTAGCAGTTAATAACCCGCTCCACGGGTTTTCGATGCTAGGCCCCGCGGGTGGCGGGCGAAACGAACAAACTTCACGTACGAAGATAGTTTTGCATAAGGCTCGGCGTCAGGATGTACTCGAAGTTGGGTTCTTAAATTTTAACCGTACAGTCGCTAGGGTATTAATACTATCAGAATTGTATTTTAATTTCAATTATTTTCTTCCACCATTTTTTACTTTTACCTTTACATGTTTATGATTACATATTACAAGTACATTCTTATTTTGACTCTTTTTTCGAATATTTTTTTTATTTATTATTATTATAATGCATTCATATATCTTTATATTATATCTATACTTTATCATATATACCTACATTCATTTTCAATTGCAACAACAATATCAGGACTGAGTCATTTGGATACTCTCTTGTACCTAGACTGCATGCAGTTGGATATGCTTTCTCAGAAGTGGTAAACGTGTTCAACTGCAGGGAATATAGTTACAAACAGGCTACAATAACATATCTCAATAAATCAATATCAGCAAAATTTATCTCATTGTTACTGTTCCACTATTATGTATATCACATATTTTAGTATAAATAAATTTATTATTCATAACAAACATGAAATTTGGATTACTGCCATACATGGGCAAGAGCCTAAAGTTGTGGCAAGAGCCTAAAGTGTTGTAAAAGATCAAATGTTCATCCTTCCTAAGGAAAGAAAGGGATAGCAACGGCAACTGCAGAATGCTTAGGAATTAATTGCTTATAGTTTCTAAGACTAGAAAACATTCACTATTGCTGCTTAATAATACTTATACTATCTAACATTGCGACATGCTATTTAAATTAGTATGTATATGCGATCAGTACACACTAGCAGTGTAAGGTCTTGCGTTCTAGCAGTGTATGGTTTCAAAAGACGCCAGCTGACAAAAATTTAACTTTTACTGCGAAAATTTAACTTTGGCCATCAAGAAGTTAATACACACTGTAAACTGGGGCTACTTTGCATCTTGCGGGAACTTCCCGAACAACAATAAGAATGAAGCCTACAGGGGCCTAAAATATTTTTATGGCATTACGTTGCACCAGGATGCGATATCCAATGAGATATTAAGTAAATATGTAGGTTATGCAAAATTACTTCCTCTTCGAAGTTACTTTACTTCATTTAAAAAAAAATGTTTTATAGAACTACTACTATTTTATAGAACACTTAAAACCACAAAAAAGATCCCGTTTCACCTATCCGACCATTAAATTTAAATAATACTACATTTCCTTTAAAAAAAATGTTTTTCTGAAAAATTACTAAAAAGTTATGCAAAGTAACCCCGGTGTACGGCAACTTAACAACACTATTAAAAATTATAATAATTTGCCTGTACATAATTTACAAAAAACTCTCTCATGTAAAATTTTGAAATAAGAAAATAGCAACTTTTGAAAAAAATAACATCCTCAGTGGTTGTAAAATGAAATAGTCTAAAATCAATACATAATATTTACATAAGCTCTGTTAAACAAGTTTTCAGATAACGGGATATACACTTGAGAATTACGCTCACGGACATGCACTTTTCTCATTATCTATATTTCAGGGACGTGCAATGATTTGATTCTCATGATTTTTCACCCTTTTTGTTAATAATTGTCATAAAGCTTTTTAACCATTGAAAACATTTTTGACAAGCATAAGCACAAACTGTACACTCATGATAAGTGATTTGTTAATCGTCCACTTCTACAATCCTCCTCTCAGTGAGATTTATGGAGATGATTGCTGTTATTAAGAAATCCGCAAAATGGCTGACATGTTACTGATGTTATAAAATCTTTCACTTTATTTTGCAGAAGCGTGTCTCGCTCCCCATCTCCGTGTCGCCGCCCAGCTGCAGCTGCTAGTCCCATATTAGAACACGGTGATTACCTAGGACAAAATCTTGAAGTTGTAAGTATATTTTCTTTTATAAGATAAATGATAAAATATCATTATGCTCAATGTAAAGTCTAACATTATTATTTGTCATCAACATTAAAACATTTCTGTACTACAACAATTAAAAATAATTTTCAAGATATACCCTTAGTTTTTTTTACAAGGAAAGCACACATGAAACACTGGCAATGTTTGCAAACAAATGATAAAATTTGTGTCAAATTTATCTAATCTTGTATTAACTGTTTCCCTCCGAGCATATTATTTAGTCAGTGCTCTGAATCCTACAGATTCTTCCGCAATAAAAGTAATTTTTAGTTTTTAATGTTAATTTTATTGCAATAAATCTTTACAAGGTGTTACAGAGTAAATAAGAAACAATTCAAACCGGTCATGTTTTTACCAGAAAATAAATTCAATCACATATTCATTTATGTTAGTGTGTTTCTGGCTGTGATCATTATCCATGGCTAAGCGTTGCGTTTATTGTGTCGATGGAATTCTCTACTTGAATGATTGAATACATAAGACCTTACATAAAAAAGACATGAATTATTTACACAAAACGCAAAGGCCATTAAATAGTTCTTCATTGCAATGAAAAAGTTTTCTGTGTGAAATAAATGTGAGCTCAAGAAAGTACAATGCTTATGAAGAACATGGTTAGTTTATACAATTCTTTTTATTTCTGAAATAGCTATACATACAAATATTTTCTATCTTAACCAGTGGAATGACTGTGCTCGGCGCTCGCTCACTTGTGCATATACATGTAATACTATCCATTCTGGAACTTTTTGCAATGCAATTTTAACCTTTATGCTTTGAAAACTGTGTAGAGGATAAAATCAGAATCGCTTGCGCTAATAACACCAGTTGCTACTTTTTATTTCATGAATGTAGACTCTCTGAATGTCTAGAAAATATTTTATCTGTGGTAACGGCATCCCAAAAGTTAAAATATTTTACTTTTCAAAGGAGTATATATAGGTCATTATTTTTTTGATAACACCTCTTGATTATTGTATTTAATAGTAGCCACAAATGGCTTCAGTGCATTTCTTATGAAAACAAATCACACAAAATTTGTATAAGTAAAAAGTATCTCAATGACATGGGAATTATTTTGGAAAGCGATGATGAACATCAATTTCTTTGTGAGAAATGCTTCTTAAAAATAATTGAAATGATTTAATATTTAATCATTGTAGGATATTAGCAACTCTCAAATGAAAATATAAAACAGAAAAATCAGAAAAAGATACAGTCGTATCTAGGTATTGAAGCCAAGACCTTAACCTTACCGGGGCTCTGCTCTAACCACTGGGCTAATTTGGCCCTCTCCCCGTCAGTCATATTTAACTGTATCATACTTTGACTAAGAACTATCGACATTATCTTCATTTTCTTAATTCATACTTTATTGGCTGCTGTCTTTATGGAAATATGATACAATCAAATAAGATCCACTGGACACACTGACGACCCACCCAGTAATAAACATTTTGTGTCCATTATTGAATCAAATAAAGATCATGGTTGTTTGAAGCTATTAATTCTTGATTTTTTGTGTCACAAAATTTAAATATAATACTAAACGCCAGTCATGGATGTACTGTCCATAAATGGAACACAATGTTTTTTTTTATGTTCCAGTGATGGACACTTAACCCAACTAGGCAACTGATATTAAAATTAATTTAACTGCCCTCTTAAAACATTAAAAGATATTGGAAATAGATATACAAATGGAAGACAACAATGCAATAATGATGGTTAGACTAATGGAGCGCACTCACCTCGATTAATGATTTCAACAAAAAAATGCAGTAAAAAAAATCACCCAATTTCTTTGACAGATGAATAATAAAAATCCAGAAAAAATTACTTTTAACTCAATATTGCCAAACTTGGAATAAAATTATTCCCATTGAATAAACTCAGATTCCAATTATTCCATTTATTTTAACTGGCTGGAAACATTATTCACTGTTTAAATTTGACTATCCATAATTGGGTGCATGTCCACCGTTGGTACTCCTACCCTGAATCAGAAGCTTTTTTTTATGATGGATAAAGCTGTTTTGCTATCAATAATAAAAAAAATCATGTTGTGGTTTACCTACATTTTTATCATATCGACGTATTTAAAAATATGTAAATGGTTAAATAAATATAAAAACATCTTTGTGTTCCGTGCGTAATTATAAAATTCAAATTGCAGACTACAAGCTGCAAAATTAGCAACAAAACCATTCACCTATTCTGAGTACAATGATAATTTTTGCTGGTGGAATGTTGGAATCGTGAGGGAGATTTTCTTAAGTTAAAACCAGTCTCGTATTCAGAATGTAATATAAAATTCTCTTTCCGAATTTATCCGCTGACGCATCTCGAAGAAAACTGTTCTTGTATTCCAAATGCAGTAATAAAATTCTAGTTGCAGACTGTGTGCTGCAAAAATCGGAGGGAAACCATTTTTGTGTTCTGAGGGTAGTTTATTTAAAGTTGGGGACTCGAATATCGATTCACTCTTACGTTAAAACCAGCAATGCCACATTAAAATTCCAATTAAGGGTTCATTGCTGACGCATTTTGAAGAGAGCAATTATTATTCTCATGTTTCGAGTGCAGCAAAAATTCTAGTTGCAGATCGTAATGCTGCGAAAATTGGAGAAAAACCATTTGTGTGTTCAAGTGCTGTAAATGAATGCTGGGGACTCACACACAGACTCACTTTTAAGTTAAAACCAGTTTTGTGTTCCAAATGTAAAAAGAATTTTTAATGTGATTACCGCACAAGAGTCCCAACTGCTCCCATTTGGAGCCAGTGAGACTATGGCATCCCCAAATGGGGTATGTTGTGAGGATGGAGGTAGAGGGGAAGGGAAGGAGATTGGAAAGAGGAAGATGGGGAAGTTCCTGGCTATTCAGATATTCAGTTGAAGCCATTTCAAACAACGTTCCAGTTCTGAATGGTTGTCTTACACCAGGATACTGAAATCTGGAACCTGAAATCCACTCTGGAACGGCCATGCCTTATATTATTTTTGATGATTGAACTGTGAAATAACACAAGTCAATCAAATAAAATTAACTTGCACACGCCAGGATTTGAACCTGCGACCTTCGGATTGGTAATCGAGAGCCTTGCATCTCGACCATGTAGGTCGTTGAATCATCTGCTGACGAATCTCGAAGGAAACCATTCTCTTGTTCCGAGTAAAATCATAAAACACTAGTTCCTGACAAAATGCTGGAAAATTTGGAGGAAAACTTGTTCGTTTGAAAACCGCTTGTTCCGCGTGTAACAATAATTTTAGCTTGTGGACTCTTACGCAGAATCACTATTAAGTTTACACCAGTCTTGTGCTCTTAATGAAATGGTAAAATTTTCACTTTTTGAAAGAAACCATTCTTTTATTCCGGGTGTCTTATTCAATAGTTCTCGCATTTCAAGTGCAGTATGATCTGAGTCTACAACACTGATTCTGATCAAGTCAAAGTGAAATTGGAGTTGATGTCTGAAAAGCCGCACATGCCCATACAAAGAGCCGCACGCGGCTCGCGAGCCTCGGTCTGCCGACCACCGCTCTAATTTTTTATTAAAAATTTTAACTCACTAACAACAAAAATTTAAACACGGCCTATAATTTTTTATCAACCACCGTACTTATGATTTTTCACATATTCTTCAATTTTTGTCATTCTTCTTTATTAATATTATTTATTATCATTCACTCAACTCGCAGAAGATGCTTTCTCCTTTTGTCTTGTCTAGCTTTTCTGGGACATCTGACAAGTCTTAGAATTACTAATGCGCATATATGTAAAAAATTGTGAACATAAAAGTTTTGTCTATGTAAAACTTTTTATTTACAAATTTATCACATAGAATGGCCCATTTGATTTATGCATATTATTTGCTGATTTAATTGAAAATGTAATGGTATTGCATCTATTGCAAATTTCATAGTGTTTGTGTACAAATTTGAACTTTGATAAATCTCCAAAGCGTAACCGTCTACGCCAAAGATATTGAAATACAAGAGATATGCTATGATGGCCCCTGACCATCGGGGGACTACCGTCTAATGGGCGTGGTTTGAATACGGAAAGAATTCATTCATTTAGTTGATTTTTGCAATAGTATTGGTTAACAATTTAGTTTGAATACGAAAGAATTCATTCATTTAGTTGGTTTTTTGAAGGTGTGCAGTAGTATTGGTTAACAATGTTAATTGTTTTCAATGTTTGATCGGTCAGTGGTTGAGTGGGCATCGCGTTTGGGTCCCATCCGGGCGTCGCATGTTCGATTCCTCGGCTGGCTAAGTCCTCGTCACAACACAAGCAACATTTTCGGCTTTCTGTGGTGGTAGTAGAAGATTTTCAAACATTGTTGGGTTATTCGTAACCCGGGATGTAGTTTGAATACGGAAAGAATTTGTTCATTTAATTGATTTTTTAAGGTGTTTAAGATTTTTTAAGTAGTATTGGTTAACAATATCGGTGACACCAGGAAACACAGTCCCACCCAGTAAAAACTGCCAACAGCACAACTCTTATATTTAAATATCCTTGTTCTACGCATTACGTCATTTGCAAATCGCTGAGCTCAATTTTTACAATTGTAGAAAATTGTCAATGAATGCAGATACATAAAACATTAAAGACTTTTTAATATTTATTTTTTTGTTTGCCGGCGTACAACTTTCATTTCTAAATAAAATTACAATATGATCTGAATATTTTCCTTCGATGTCCGGGCAATATAAGTTTGCCATGGCTCAAACCGCACATTCTTAATAAATCTTTTTCCGTAGGAGGTTGTTCATTCATGGACACATATTATTTCCCTCTTCAATTCAAATTTCACCTTATCTAATAGTTTTTTTTTTATAAATTAATAATGAATCAATGAAGTTTCATTGACTCTGTTAAAAACATTGAACTTGGGAGTTTTGGGTACAGTAATCATTAAATTAAATAATTGTTTTATGATGCATGTTGGTATAAGATATTATTTAACTTCTCAACTGGTAGCTCATTACATTAGTTTTGTATCAGAGATACTGGTATTGTATTAAGAGTGATTTTTTGTAAATTGAATTGTATTCTCGATAATGCAGACCTTTTTAGTGACAATATACGAAAATGTATGTGTTAAATTACAAATTTTGTAAAATTTGATAGGCGGTATAATTTATTTAACTATTATACTATTCTTTTGAAAATTATGATAATAATCCTTATATTTTTATTTTGCTTTTCTCCATTCACATAAAATATTTTACCAAAATTGCGTGGCTGTAATTTAAAAAAAAGCTTTTGTCTTTCGTTTTTTTTTTGGGGTGCTAGGTTGTGACCTAATCCTATCATGCAGGAAGAAGAAGAAAACGCTACAACCCTAAAAAAAGCCCAAAAGCAAAAATCTGAAATCATGTCAGGAGTCCCCCTATGTTATAGTTTTTTTTTGTATGTATAAGAATATGAACAAAAAAATAGCCACGATTCATCTTCTTCTGTTTCCCATCTCCTATCTTCGCCCTGCATTCAATTGTATTCTTACATAAATTTTTAATCCAAAATGTTTGTGAATAACTAACAGAAGGAACTTTTTTGTGTGAAAAGACTGTGTTCTAAATGTGTTCTGAAACTAAGAATTGAAATTATTTTGAATTAAAAATGTTGCTCATCAAATATACTAAAATAATCAATAATTTTGCAAAATTACTTTGTGGTATCCCGAGGTAAGATATTCTGGTTTCCCGAGGTAAATGGTCCCTCAAAAGTGTTTTTTTATTATTTATAAATATAATAATATAAATAATATAACATTTTAAAAATTTACTATTTTGTTTCCAGTGATGCCTGGAAACCATCATAAGAGAGAGATTGCTCTCACACTTTGTTTATGAGTTCGCCCTTGATTATGCCCTATATTTACCCTTTTTCCCCATTTTGAGAATTTAAGCAATTTATGTTTTTAAGTTTATCTAAAATAATAATTTAATATGTTAATGATTGCAGGGAGGTAATTCTAACTCGACCCGCTACGCCAGTGACTCATCATCCCAAGTCTCTTCCCCTCCGCAATCCCTGTCAGTGAGCACCCCCCTGCCGTCAGACCCGTCTCTGCCGTGCGTGCCTCTGCAGCGCTCCGCCAGCCAGGAGGTTCAGCCCCGCCAGCCCTCAACCCCCCTCCCCCCTACCCCTACCCCCACTCCGCAGCCCGGCAAGTCCCAGGAGTCGAGGAGTAAGAAGAAGTCGTGGTATAGCGCCCTCTACCCAACCTACAAGAGCAGATCTGAAGACTTTAAGAAGATATTCAAGGATGTACCTGATGATGAACGCCTTATCGTTGGTGAGTAATTTTTTATTGCTTGTTTATACAAATTTTATTTATAACTAGTTGTTACTTGTGAAAAATCACAGAATGTAAATTGCCTGGCATTGTTCCACTTTTAAAAATAGCCTGGAAAAATAAGCCATATAAATGCACATTTCAAATATAGAATGAAAATAATTATCTGCTTATATAAAATATTACAGGTAGGTACTTTATCGCTTGCCTAGAATTATTGAAAAGATTATTTAAAGTTTTCCTTAACACGTCCATCAGTTTCTAATTTTGAAAAGTTCTTACTTGTACTGCAAGAATCCTCCGATAAATGGAGAATACAATTCCCTTTGTCTGAACTTTTACATGTTTTAACCACTCAGGTATTTTGCCATTGTGCTGGTATTATGTCTGAACTGTCAGATTTACAAAAACTTTGTGTTATTTCCGCTTCACAATTAAAGCTCTATAAATGAAATATTTCTGAATGTAGCCGAATGCTAAAAACTGTTTTTGAAAGCTTATGAAATAAGCTGTTTTTATGTAAAAACGGTACTAAAATCACGGATTCTGTAGAAGAAAACCACTTTTTGTCGTATAAATGAATAATAAACAATTTTGTCACCTCACTTTTTTACCATTTCATACAAGAATATTTAATAAAAAATTAACAATATCTAACGGCGATTTGGCAGGTAAAAACTGTTTCTACAAACTAAGTATTTTTTAGGTATTTCTATGGACAACTTTGAATAGAGATGTGAAGCTTGCTTTTTATGGATCTTCTACTTTTTGTTTTAGGGTTGTCACTAGAACGATAACGGAGTTATTACGATTTCTGTGGGAACACACGCGTTAGCATGAAAACACGCTTATTGTACTTGACTGCTTTTGTTATATTGTCGTGTAAACACGCTTAGGGGTCGGAGTGGTTAAAGTGTGTTTCGCTTTCAACAATCATTTTAAATTCTACGTAGACATTCATTAGACTTCCCTTTGCTTATTTTGAAGTTTGAATAAAATCTTTTATTTATAAATACACTTTCATCTAGTATGTGAATAATTGGTAGTCATTAACAGGCTTTTCAATTCAATACTCTTTTCTGCCTAATGAAAAACTGTCTTAGTTTTTGACATTTAAATGTATATTCATTAAAACTCCTTAGCTCTTGTTGGAAATGATGTTGTGAGCTGAAAATAATTTCCAGACTGAAAGCTCCAAATTGCATGACACCTGTTCAATGTTAGATAATTTTTTTTTTTGCTCTAGAACATAATTTTTCTGCTTTACATAACGTCAATATGAGGAATAATGCTATGCAAGCTGATCCCAATTCAGTAAATTTAATGTGATTTTTTTTTGTCTAAAAATTCCTCCTGGTTTTCGGAGCAGTCAAAATTTCCAAAATCCCCTCATAAAACTCTAATTTGTTGAACTCTGGACAGACAGACAGTCTAAAGGTCAATGTTAATAAGTGAGATAAGATGTATGAATGAGTCTCTAAAGCTAAGGACACACTTACTCATCTGAACCCAAAGAGCATGCTACCTAGGAGCATGTGTGTCAGTGATGTTGCTAGTATTGAGCATGCTCGTTTGAAGCCAAATGAGCATGCTCACAAATTAACAGCCTTTTGATTTATGAGCATGTTCATTGGATTATCGGATGGAAGGGGAAGCTTCAAGTATATGCATACAGGCTAGCTTATGAGCATGCTCATTTCGATCCGATCTCAGTTCGCGCTTGCGCATTATTTGCAAAAAAGTCAAAATAATCCGCTGGGGAGATGAGAAAACCTTGTTTTTCGTAATTTATTATGAGAATCATGTTAGTATATAATATTTGGAACACAAGGTCACTAAAATATCCACAGTAAATTTCCAAATTCCCTAAAAGTTCCTTAACCTCCAAAATTAAACTACTTTCTGTTGAAATTAGCATTTATTTTTTATTATTTAGTCATTTTCGGATTTGTTGACATCTTGGACCCAAATCAACCATATTATTTTCTTTCGTCGGAAGATTCTGAAATAATTGCTTTGCAAGC
Source organism: Glyphotaelius pellucidus (assembly GCA_936435175.1). Taxonomy (NCBI): domain Eukaryota; kingdom Metazoa; phylum Arthropoda; class Insecta; order Trichoptera; family Limnephilidae; genus Glyphotaelius; species Glyphotaelius pellucidus. The sequence continues at coordinate 10,602,742 of OW386550.1, forward strand.
AATAAGATTATTTTGTCTGGTTCTGAGCGAATGGAACTGACTCCATTTGACATTTATGTGACATGAGCATGCTCATTAAAGAGCATGTGTGTTTAATTGTTGGCTTTGAGCATTCTCATTCATGAGAAAGCTCAAACCAAGCCTTCTCATTTATGAGCAAATGTGTATAGTTGATGAGCATGCTCATAAATCGGCTTGTTAATGAGCATGTGTGCCAATACCATAAAGGTCAGTTACACGAGATTATTGCATTCAAGATGAAGAAATGTTTATTTTTGGTAGCTCACTGGTTAAAGACAAGCACTGAATGAAAAAGTGTGAAAAAGGAAAAAGAATGAAAAAGTATATTCATTTGTATTAGAAAATGTTTGCAATGTACGAAACAAATATGTTGCTTGCTACTTGCACATTCAAAGCTGAAAAACTGGACGGAACTCCTATGTTGGTTGCAACATTTTGGCGGTTGTTATGGTTGCTAATTCTTGAGGAATTCCCCAAATTGCGGAGAACTTCTAAGATTTTTCAAGAATTGACTATTTTGTGGGGAAAATGCGCGGATTTTGGGCATTTCTTAATTATCCAACCATATTTATAATAATTGTGAGTAATTGTACCATAATTTTATTTTCTTTCGCAGCAAATGTTCGAACAAATTTCTGTTTTTAAAGTCTCAACGAAAAAGAAAATGACTAGATTATAAAAAATAAATACTAAATTTCAATCGAATTTGGTTTCATTTTGGAGGTAAAGTAACTTGTGGGGGAATTTGAACATCCGTTGTGGTTATTTTATAACATACGCATTGGCAACCCTGGCAGTTAGGTTTGTCTTTACAATATAAAAGCAAGTTAAGGTTGTGCAAGTGTTTGGAGGTTTGGCTGTGTATACTAAAGTGAACTGGGAACAGAAGTGCACAAAGTCAGTTAGATGGTGATTAGCACTCTTGACGAGCTCTCTTGTTAGTCGCAACTGATGCAAAAAAGTTTTAAAACTTAGTGACACAGTTAATGTTATACAGCTACAGCAGTTTAGTGAGCATGATTTGAAAGAAAACAGTGTTGAAAATTTTTAAAAAGCAAACAATATTTTTTTGTCTTCATTCCATCCTTTTGAAAATTAGTTTTATGTGCAATGACATTACAATACATCCAGACTTGCTATTGTCTCACAAAAATGTGGCAAGTAAAAAACACTCTTATGTTTTCAGTGAATTCTTAATTCAAATGTTGTTCATGTTTGACAACAATAGACATTAAAAAAATATGTGTGTATGAACAAAATAAACGATAGGACCGGGCGGTATCATATTCAAAAGTTGCGTCAAATACTATCTCAAGGCCGAATAGGGTACGAGCTTGAGTTCCTAACGAATTTTGAGACGTCAAGTGATCAATTCAGGCTGTGCCGTAATAGAGCAATGACAGTTTGCAAATGGTGGCAATTGTTTATATTCATTGTTAGTGCTGATCTGTATATTGTTTTACCGCAAGCAAATAAATAAACAAACATTATCCTCAAAGATTCACTTTTTGCAGCTCAGTCTTAGCTTAACGATGCGTACCATTTTATCTTTATTTCCAAAGTTCGCAGGTTTATTTGGTGACCTGAATACTGAGACCTCATCATCCCTACTCCCTTTATTTTCACAACATACTCCAATTAGGGTTGCGGTAGTGGCTCCATACAGACGGGAGCAGTTGGGACTCTTATGCGATATTCAATTGTGAAAAGTGTTTATGTATTTATTAAGGGACATATTGTAAAAATTATTATAAATTATAGTGGTTATTAATAAAAATTAAATCTACATATTTATCAACGTTGATTGAATTGTTCAGGTGTCCTGAAAACTATTAGTGAAAATATACATGTTTATATGAAAAAAAATTATCACTGCAATGTTTTTTAAAGGTAAGAATGTTTCATCTTTCTTTAAATAATCTTATAAATAAAATAGAGTACTTTGGTTGCAAACATCAGAAGGGCTTAAAACAACAGAACATTTTAGATTAGTGCCAACAGTAATACATTATTGACAATTCAACATCTAAAAATAGAGGTTCTTTAGTTAACAAAACCTATTCGAAAGTTATGGACCAATAAAATTACTATTTTATGCTCCGTATCTATTTTATTTTATTTTTTAATGATCCACCTCACAAGGGCGCCACTGTCTGTACGGTGTAAAGATGAGAGAACTATATCGCCACCCAGTTGCGTAATCGCCGTAGACACCCGGAATCCATTTTACTTGCTTTTTGTCCTATTTATTTACTTTTCGCATTCATTTATTGTGTATATATTTGCCCCTTTTCCATCTCGCGACACTTTCTCTCTCTTAGCAACACTAGCGGTGTAGAGCCTATATCAGAAGGAATGTTTTATTATTTTCCAGATTATTCTTGCGCCATCCAAAAGGACATCTTAGTGCATGGCCGTCTCTACGTCAGTCAAAACTACCTCTGTTTCTACGCCAACATCTTCCGTTGGGAGACTTTCCTCTCGCTGCGGTGGAAGGACGTGACCGCCATCACAAAGGAGAAGACGGCTCTGGTCATTCCGAATGCCATCCTAATATGCACGGACAACGAGAAGCACTTCCTGACTTCCTTCGCTGGACGGGACAAGACCTACTTGATGCTGTTTCGCATCTGGCAGAATGCTTTGATGGATCAGCCTATGTCGACTCAGGAAATGTGGCAATGGGTATGTTCATGTACTTGCTTATGTCTCTATCTTGTGAAGAGTCAATGGTTAATTATTCAAGTATTGTTCTTTTAGGAAATGCTAATACTTCGTTCCAAGTCCTTTGATTTAAAACTTTATCTTTATGTGCGTCTCTAGACTTGTCCCATAGTCATGGTCGTATTTCCCACAAGTTCCATTATTGTTACAATATCGTATTGAATGTTTCTAAACTTTACTTTTGTATTGAAAACACTAAAAAGAAGCAACAAAACACACCATCAGCGCATTGACGTTTTACGGGCGGAGGCGGGGATTACAGTGCTCACGCACAGCAGTTGAAACTTGCTCACACATCAATATTATCCTTGTAAAATATCCCACACTCTCAAAATTTCCAACACGGCTCCACAGGGAGTGTAGGGGGCCACGGCGATGCCACGGTACGGTGTATGAAAGAGATGCAAGAAAATGATTACTTTTCATTTACAGGAAACAGACATACGTACATGCATGCAAAGAGCTGCAGCATTATTATTGTGATAAGGAACGTTTGTTTATTGCCTTTTTTGCGCCATCGTCATCCCATAACTGTGGGAATATTAAAAGCCCCTAATATATATTATGTATATTATGTACACACACATTTGATGGTTTTGCCTCGACAGTATTTTTATTTTATTTATTTATAAAATAAATGATATATTAAGATTTACATAGAATAGATATATTGAATCACCATACTAGGTGGCTGCCTATTTCATGGTGACCAATGGAATATAGTTTCTCTGTCTGTATAAGTCTTGTGTAAACACATTGAAACATGTAAAAGTTATAATGGAAAGTGGAAAATAGAAAATGGCATTCATAATGATTAGACCTTTACATACACATCATTTTTTTTTCTGATTTTTCTGAACCACACATACTGATACACACACATCATCATATATTATGAATGCCAACCTAGGTTGAGAGCATTTGATAATCCCTTCATGGAGAGTCAAGTGAGGCCCGCCAAGTAAATAACTGAAATGTATTGATAAAAAATCCATTCACGAGTATTTGTTACATTTGTCATACGACTGGCCTTATCCTACACTGTCTTATCTTTTATCGCACATCTACCTGTGTCATTTATCATAATCTCTTAACGTCACACATGAATATTATATGTATGTATGTGTTATAATTATGGCTGCATATTGGTTGGGATCAATTACAATCATTGTTAAAACGGCTTCCTTGTTGTCTGTAAGGTTCACATCTGCTACGGAGAAGAGTTGGGTTTCAATTCTGATGATGAAGACTATCCTCAGAACTTTCTTGAAGAGGACAAACTGTGTGGCATGAGATTGTCTGCTGAATCTATAGCTGAGGTAACCTTATAATCACTATTTATTCTCTAGATTTTCTAGTTATATCTTTCTTCAATTCATTTTGTTGGTTGATTTTTTGTGACTAATTCAGGGCTGTCAATGGTTGCTAAGAGTAATAGCAAGAGTAAAAGAAATTGATACTGATAAATATTACAAAAATGCTTTTTTCAATCAATTTAACTGCCTGTTTTACTTCATTTTTAACTTTTGCGTTTACTTTTCGAAAACCATTAGTTACTCTGCCATTGTGACATATTTGGCGGTTCTGTTGTATGGTACGAAATTGCGTGCTTCAACATTGATTTAATCATGAATAATATTATAGAAGATGATGATAGGACGATGAATTCCTCATCCGTTATAATAATAATAATAATAATAATTGGACAATTTATAGAGCGCCGTTTTTGTGAAAAATCACCTCAAGGGCGCTTTACAATTTTTTACAATATATTTTTTTTATTTATTTTTTTTTTTTTTAATTCTTAGGATCTATCTACTTTTATTGTTTACAAATAGATACAGAAACATACTTACCTGGCAGGTCACTTCCGATAAACACACTTTTTTTAGAAAGTTTATGCCTGGGGACGATACGACTTTGCACGTGGAGGACATTATATTGAAAACACTGGACATTGCATGAAATTACCTTTGCTACCCTCATCACTGTTGATTTTACATTTATAAGAAGATTAATGCCAAAATTGAATTAGTATTTATTTTGAAAGACTAGTGAATTTAGATCTCTTTGGGACTGGAAATTTTCATAAAATGACCTTTAAAAAAGCTTAAAATAAGAATTTGGTTATATTTTACACAATTAGGCCGTGAAGGCGAGGGTGAAAGGTTTTTTTTTTTTTTAATCTTATGGATACGACTGTCTGAAAAGATGAGTTTTAAGTTTAGATCTAAATTCCGCTGAATCTGTGATCTTTCTTAACTCGTGTGGCAGTCCATTCCAGGCTTTAGGTCCTGACGCTCCGAAAGCACGCTCACCGAATTTAGTATCGGGTGTGCGTTTTGGTTCCTTCAACCTTCCGATAGCTGATGTTGCTGCTGACCTAAGGGTTAATTGTCGAGGATTGGAATTTTCTGGAATACACATTTCCGATAAGTAAGCCGGAGCCATTCCGTTAAGAGACTTAAATATCATCCAGCAGAGCTTAAACTGGATTCTTTCGGGACACTTGAGCTAGTGAAGGTTTTAAAATTATGTCTTGCAGCGAAAACCAAAAACATTTCGACCCCATATTAATATGGTTACTTGGGACGCTCTCGAATTTTTGGCGCGATATTGGATGTCGAAAAATCTCATAAAATTTGTGACGTTTCAAATTCAAGGAGATATTACAACTACTCGAAATTCAATTAAATTGTTTTCCGTGTAATATCGTGAATATTATATTAGGTTGTTATTTATTTTTAAATATTCATACAAATATTTTTATGGGAACTAAGCTGTCAGATCCTACAACGCGAAACAAAATATAGCCGGATACTTTGACAGTTCTGACAGTTGTCAGATCCTACAATGCGAAACAAAATATAGCCGGATACTTTGACAGTTCTGACAGTTGTCAGATCCTACAACGCGGAACAAAATATAGCCGGATACTTTGACAGTTCTGACAGTTGTCAGATCCTACAACGCGAAACAAAATATAGCCAGATACTTTGACAGTTTTGACAGTTCTGAAAGGCTATTCCTAAAATTTGTGATAAGAGATCGTTCTCCCGCGAGAATTGCTGTCAGATTTGTGTGATTTTCTACAGCTGTTAACCACTGGAGCGATCGCGCGATAAAACATTTTTCCCTCCGATTGCTCGCTGTTTTTTTGTGACGATTTTGAAAATTTTCCGCCCACATTAAAAAAATCATACCTCCGAATTTTAATATGGAGACATAAAAACTGATTACAGTTCTACATAGCCAATGAATTTACCTATATTTTACTAATTTTCTTATATTTTTAGAATTGATAGATAAATAATTAAAAAATCTTTAACTTTATAAATGCGCAAAATTTGTGTTGTAGTGATTTGAAATCGCCGCCAGTGGCAGTTTTAAATATCTATTTTGAATATTTTCTACGTTTCTATGTTCTCTATGGCCTGTTCGATAACCACAGATGCAAAAATAAACTCAGAAAACGATTTTTTTACATGCTAATGTCTGATTAAAAGTTTACTTCGAAAATTATTTTAGAATTTTAGTGCGTGACGATGTCAAAATTGAATTCACTAAATTATACTATTTAATAAATTTAACACAAAAAACTGGCATTACATTAGGAAGATACATCAATTGCCTACAATTAACGATGAGAATAATTGCCGTGTTTGGTTTATTTGAATCATTTGATCAATTATACCGATTACCTTTTTCACAATATTAAAATCATGGTGCTTCTTTTTGAACGATTGTGATTTAGAACTAGAAATTTTTATCCTTGTTTTTATATTACGTGATAAAACAAGAAACAAGGTTTAAAATAAAACATATATCATAGATATACACATTGCCAATATTTCAGCGTGATAGTTTGAAAGTTGATGAAATCGTGTCGCCATTTGTCAATTTTCGACAAAAATGTCATTGATAAGCGACATAATGGTCAATGCACACAGGGTCTCTCATGACCACGTAAAATGATGATGATGATAAAACCGTATATATCAAACCTTTTGTAGGAGTGTCTTTTGGCAAAATAAAACCATAATTATTATTTTATTTCTAAAAGCTGGATATCGAAAAAAATGGGGAGGAAAATAATTGATGTAACAAATTAATGATTTATTTATTTATTTAAGCCCTAATAGGCTTTTACAAATTAAATTAATATTAGAGTTGCATAGTTACATTGGAAAAACAGTATATTGATTGAAACATTGTTTACACCCTTCGTCATAATAAAAATGTATTCAATTTATATTGGTTTTTCTCATAATTAAAGTAAATCAATACATAATATCATTGTGCCTCGCTCTAGAGTGATACTCTCAGTATCGCCCTGGTGAGACCACCATTCAGAATTGAACATTGCTTGAAATGACTTAGTTATGTTTAGTGACTAGATCTGAAAAAGCCTCTTTACAGAATAATTGACAAAATATAATTAACTAACTAACTAACCATCACGCCGTTTCCCCGCAGGGGTAGGCAGAGAGGACAGACCGCCAAACAACTCGATCTTGGCACACACTCCTTGCTTCGTTCACATTCATACATCGTCTCATACATGCTCTTCTATTATTCTGACTCTTGACATCGCCCGACTCAAGTATCTGATTCACTTGGTCGTGCCATGTCTTCCTTGGGCGTCCCCGACTTCGTCTACCATTCACATTTGCGTCATATATTCTCCTTACACTCCTTTCCTCATTCATTCGCTCTACATGCCCAAACCATCTGAGCGTCCCTTTCTTAATCTTACACATAACGCTTACATCAGCCTTGCATTCTTTGCGGATCTCCACATTTCTCACACGATCATACATGGTTTTACCACACATACGTCTCAGGGATCTCATTTCTACAGCATTCAGTCTACTTTCATCCTTTCTCTGCCAGTTCCATGCCTCACTGCCATACATCAGGGTAGGTACCAGCACTCCATTATGGACGGCTAGCTTCGCTTCTCTTGACAGATTTTTGTTGGCGCCTACGGCGTTCAGTCCTCCATTAATGGAGTTACCGGTATTTACCCGTCTTTCGATATCTCTATCAGTCTTTCCATCTCTCGTAAACATACTTCCCAAATATACAAACTCATCCACCTGCTCCAAGTATTCGTCATTCACAACTATGTGGCACATTGTTTTCGTACTCTCTCTTTCAAATACCATCACTTTAGACTTACTTACATTCATCATTAACTCATTCTTCATACATACTTCGTTCATCCTAGACACGAGCGACTGTAGATCTTCCATACTGTTAGAAATCAGCACCGCATCATCAGCATACAACAGGCAACATACTTCCAGATCACTCAATTTCGCAAAATATAATTAAGACATAAAAATAAAACAAGTTATTATTTAATGGGTACAATAAACAGGGAAAAATGAGAATACCTGTGCATTTTTTAACACGCACATTTCAATGATCAGAATTGAAATATACGTATTAAATGTCCACCGAACCTTATCAGATAGAAGCGAAAGTCGAACCTTTGAGGACAACTTAACATGAGGTGTGAGTATGCGGAAAGAAGGGTCTTGATGTTCAAACAAAGTTAATTAAATTTATTAATTAGAATTTCACAACTAAAAAACAAGAAAAGAAAAAAATTGAAATTAAAAAAAAAACCCTCAGCAATTCAATACTGTAGTGTGATATGGCTTCATGCAATCATAGCATAAAGCCACATCACACACATCACACTTTGTGAGGGTCCTTTTAAAAATGTTATTTAAATTGCACCACGCACATTTCACTTTTTTCCCACTACGGACCACGAAGTGGTTGCCTTTCAGGATAGGTCGCAGAGCCTTTCCTTCAGCTATTAGGCTAATGGTCCTTACAGTCGTATCAATTCGACTACGACAGAACAGCTGGAGGAGATCCTCCGCAACCTCACTCCTGAAGTTTCGGTGCAAAATGCGTTTATTTTCCTTGTGGAGCTTTGAGCTGTACATTATATACGCATTCTGCACCGAAACATTTAGTAGTCTCCTGAAAAGTTTCTTGTACCAGACCAGGTTTCGCTGTCGTTCAATGGGGAAGCCTGCCAAAAGCTGATCTTTTCGGTCAACTCCCCCCATTAATCTGTTATAGTCAAGTACACGCTCGGGTTTGTATTTAGTGGTACCAAATTTTTGAGCTGCCCCGATTTCGGCCGAATGGTAGGTAGACAACGGTGACCGGCCAACTCGGAATGAAACCAACTCAGAACCATTTCAGATAAGTCATTTAGAGTGATAAAAAAATATAAATAAAAAATTGGTTAAATAGGTTAAGTTAGGTTAGGGTTATCGGCTAATTTAAAATTATTGTTTAGTCACTATAAATGACTTATCTGAGATGGTTCTGAGTTGGTTTCATTCCGAGTTGGCATGGAACCGTAGACAACATACTTACCACGTTTTTGTCCACCCAAACCAAAATATTGATGTCCCCGCAGTTCGAGTATCCCATCTCACCTTCCCTCAGTGATTTTCGGACATTGGGCTTCAATGCAGAGGGCACAAATTCTCGGTTTAACCGCAATGTGCCCATGCAGTCCATCCCATTTCTTTTGAGGCATCGCGCTAATAATGGACTATTATAAAAATTGTCCATTATTAGCGTATACCCCTTGTTAAACAGAGGGCTGGCCAGGTCGTATACTATCTTTGCAGTGGCCCCAACTGGGCAGATATCGTGACCGCCCGAAAAGTTGGCCCGTGTCATGTCTTTCGTCATGTCTTCCGTCATGTCTTCTGTCATGTCTTCCGTTATGTCATTAGAAGAAAACGATTATAATCCATGGCTTGGCTGAAATAAGGCATGGCGGTGATTGTTTTTGAAAAGAAGTAGCCTTTTTCGACGGGAAGGGGACAAATACCTTGATGCATTAAAATTGCCAAGAATACGTACACTTCCTCTTTATTCGTGGGAGCCCATTTATTGGTACGCGCATGGCGCTGAAATTGTTTTTTGCAATGCATTGATCTGCATACCTGTTGGTCTCTCTCGCGATTAGTTCAACGAAATCTGCGTTGAAGATTTTTAAAAAGGCATCCACAGGTTTGCCCATTTTGTCGGTATTGAAGGTTGGTCCTGGCATCTGTGTACCTGTGAAAGTCTCCTTTATACCAGTAAAACGTGAGACCTCGCTGG